>CM077507.1:15549157-16149157 GCA_039654745.1 Houttuynia cordata
AAGGTGATCAAAGACGTGGGCAATATTAATTGAAAATGAATTAATTTTAGTAGACGAGTAAGGGTAATATTGAAAATAACAAAAATCGATATACGAGGACTAAGGGTAATATATGAAGAAAAAAACTATCGTACCTCCTTCTTCGCTTTTAATAGTAGTATATGGTATAAGATATATGATATGATATAGAAGGATTTGGAGATCAGGCTGAGTGCATACATATAAATACAACGAAGGATTCTACCTGATTGGTAATTTCGAGTTTTATGATGTTGCTGAAGTAATGTAGAGTTATTTATCAAAAAAAAATGTAGAGTTATGACAGCGTACTACTTGATTGGCAATTTATTTTATATCCTCTACCCAATTGGTAAGTTTCACTCAGTCTCTCTGCCGCATACCTAAATGCCCATATGATATGTGATATGGCATGATAAATTGCTCTAAGATTCATTACTAAATATTAGAAAATAGTTATTGTACCAAACAAAGAAAAGATAAAAAAGACAACAGTTGTTGCCCAATAACTTGAGTTTGCAAGTGGACATAATCAAAGGGAAAACAAATGTCGGACAAAGATGAACCCCTGGATACCATGTTACTCCCTCCATCCATTGAAGCCTGTCTGCGTTTGAAAAAACAGGGGTCAATCATTGCAAGGCTAACTTCTCCCTCACGACCGAAACAAGGAAGAGGGGGAAACTCTCTTTTTTTTAGGGACCTTGGAGTCCAAGAAGTTTAACTCATTTTTAAATGCAGACAGGCTTTCACTGGGAGAAGGGAGTACATAATTGTTTTCCTATGACTAAGTTACTAGGAAATGGGTTATAAGTATATTTACCTCATATACGATACTTATTAAATGGCAGGTGACCATGATACTGTACGAGGTTCTTCGGCTCTACCCGCCCTTGCCGATCTTCTTCCGGAGCACAGGCAAAACAATGAGTCTTGGCAAGTATAAATTTCCACCAACTGTGTTGCTCTCAACGCCTGCAATCCTCATACATAGAGATCCAGAGATGTGGGGAGAGGATGCAGCGGAGTTCAATCCGGAGAGGTTTTCAGGCGGGCTGTCAAAGGCATGCAAGCACCAATTGGCTTACTTTCCATTTGGCTGGGGGCCTAGGATATGTGTTGGCCAGGCCTTTGCCCTGACTGAAGCCAAGTTAGCACTGGCCGCCATATTACAACAGTATTCATTTGAACTCTCGCCCTCCTATACTCATGCTCCACGCTCAGTTGTAACTCTTCAACCTCAATATGGTGCCCATATCATCTTACATAGAGTTCCCTAGATTTTGCTATTGTATTTCAACTCTAGCTAGAATAAATGAAAGTTGCTGTTTATGATCTTATTTATGCTGCATATGGTGTTTGCCCATGGGAGTTGAAATGGGAATTGGGAAGTGCATAAGGGATTGAACTCAAATCCGCTCACCACCCGTTGGTCTTCTCTAGTGAGCTTCACCACCTGATGTTTCCCTGCTAGCACATGTGATTATAAGTGCGGCTAACACGAGCGAGCGTGTGCTAGCATGTGTGCCATTAATCCGACGATCGGCCAATTTACCCAATGGTGTGGTGGTTAGACCTTTCCCTAGCGTGGGATGATGTCTCAGGTTTGAGTTGGGCTTGTGGCACATGAATTGAGACAATGGAGCGTCTCATCATCAAAAGCAAACGAATGAGCAAAAATTGGACAACAATGAAAGATCAACCATAAGCTGAAAGAAACTATTAAACGATTCGAACTAACCTTTGGCTTCACTAGGTAGCTGGGCAAATAATAAGACAAATCAATGATATGACAAGACCAAGCCGAGTGGACTCAATGCTCATTTTTAAAAGGCCTTGACAGAATTCATTGCAATGCTGAGAAGGAGCCGGAATATGGAACATGTTTTAGTTGGAAGGGTGGTTGAGGTGGGTTGGCCGTTGGCGTGCCATGATATGTCACTACCAAATTAAACAAGATATTAGATGTGGAACACGGTTAATAATCTACGTAATCGTCCAATAAACTATATGTTGGTGGTGGTGGTACAACCTCAACAGACCAACTTAACTGAATTTACAAAGCAAAACACGAGAAACTAGACACAAGGAAACAAACATGAGCTGAAACAAAGCAAGCTTACATATCACTTCTTTCTTTGACGTAAAACAGGTAAACAATACAAGCACACTCAACACTACAGACCCACCACGAATCTTGCTGGAATTTCCCTTCTTTTCAAGTTGTCATTAGTATATGGTTTTTCTAAGATGGTGTTACCTGCCATTTCCAGTGTCAAGGAGGAGCAGATCAAGTGCAGATGACAAGGAAATCAGCTGAAGTTACTTTGACGAGTGAGAAAGCTGGGAAGATGGAGGAGGCAGAGGAGAAGGAAGGTGGAAAGGAAGCCAAGGTTTGGGACTGTGGGAGTCCTCTGTATGATTCATTCGAGCTGGTTTCAGTGTCTCATGCTCTGGACAGGTATTTGATGGTCTTGCCTTTCTCACCAATTGGATCAGAGACTAGTTCAAGGACGAATATCGGCACAAAGCGTAACGGGGTGCTGAAGGGACGGAAGAGGTCGATAAACAAGGGAATATGGGGTGAGAATGGAGAAGGCAGGGAGAAGATGAAGGCTAGACTGCATTGGATTTGTAGGTGCTTAGCATTTTGGAGAAGATAGGTTTAACTGCACTTGTTGTCAATATATATTCTCTGTTTCTTCTTAAATTGTTATACATGTTGTCAATATAGCTTCTCTGTTCTGTCATGATATGATAATCCAATATTCCTTCGTGAATGTACCAAGTAGTTATTGGCAGTGTTCTTCTGTTCTTCTATTCCAAATCTTGCAGCTTGTTTTGCTTCTTTCAGATAAAGCCGTGATTAATTTTGGTGGTGCACGGGCTATCTTTTTTGCTGGATTTTATTTGATTACTTATTCACTTTGTGTAAAAACTCGGTATACTTAGTCACATTAGTACTGCCCTCTTTTGTAAATTGTACCATGGAACTGTATCTTATGATCAAAATTTTACAGCAGCTCTATAAAAAGCAAACATGTAATTAAATTCTGATTCAATGGATGAGCATCCAAATTCATGACTCCTAAAAGCATTCAGGTAAATGAAAAAGGGGTAACCTTTCCAGAGGATAATTATATTAGTCTTTATATATATATTTTTAGAATAGAAAATTGAATAAATGAATTGAAGCTTAACTCACCAATTTTGCACAAGAAAAAGCTAGTTCAATTTGTTTTTCTTTTCTGATCTGGGCTTGACGAGCACAGCTTATGGTTACTAGCCTAGCTTTTTTTTTTTCCCTTTTTTCTGGTAAACGTAAAAACACTAGTCTGGCTTACCGAAATGCCACTCTTACCTAAAATTCGTAACTTGCAGGTTCTGCTTACTGCTGATTGTTTACCCAATTGAGTTTAGGATTGGAATACCAATTGGGTGAAATTTGGACAAGGACACAAAAAGAACCCGTGTTTTTAGATTCTATTTGAGCTCAATGCCCATGGGTCACAAATTAGCCCAAATCAAGCTCATTGTAAGCTCATATTGCATTTTTCTTCTATCCTATTAAAAAAGAACGAGATTGCAGCTCTGTTGGGGTTCATCCGTATAGTCCATGCAACTACGAAAAATGTTTGCACCAAAGGCTGTGAGCCTTTTTTTTTTTACGGTAGCATCAAATAAATCAATAGCAGGGCTTTTTACATATTACCTGGCGCCAGGTTTAGTTTTATCATATCACCTGGTTTTTCTCGTGACTTCTCATATGACCTGGAATCGGCACCTAGAGTACCGAAAATGCCCTTCTTTTACGTTTTTTATGCATTTTGTATCCGAAATGTTTCATTCTTCCCAAAATTAACGATTTACAGGATCATCAAGTTGGGGAAGAAGATATTCCGGCAAAGATCCATCCATAATCGCAGTTCAAACCATCGCCGGCGTCGTCCAACCCGAAAAAAAAAATTTCATGCCAAAAAACTGTAAAAACAGCGGGAAAGACGAAAAAAATCTATGATGAATGGATTTTGATGTAAGAGCAGTGGGAAAGCCCTCCCAACTACAAAAATTAAGATCTACATGTAAAGAAACACATATAAAGATCACCCATTTGTGTTTGACTGCTCCTGGACATGAAATAAAAGGATAAAAATGGGCAAAAACGTGAAATACTCGTCGGAGAGCGACAAGTTCTATTTATATATCTTTCTGTGATACTAATGAGGTGGAAGAGGATGAAAAATAAAGAAGAATGAAAAAAAAATGGGCAAAAACGGATAAAAAATAAGCAAGTTATGACATTTTGAAGATTGTCATTTATCATGTTGTCGACGACACGACTTGATTCAAGTCGTGTACTATGCAACACGACTTGAATCCAAGTCGTGTTATATGCAATATGACTTCAATTCAAGTCGTGTTGCATATAACACAACTTGGATTCAAGTCGTGTTGCATAGTACACGACTTGAATCAAGTCGTGTCGTCGACAATCTTCAAAATGTCATAACTTTCTCATTTTTTATCCGTTTTTGCCCATTTTTTTTTGTTCTTCCTTATTTTTCCTCCTCTTCCACCTCATTAGTATCATATAAAGATATAAGATGGAAAAAGAAGAAAAAATAATAAGAAAGAAGAAAGTAAAATGATAAAAATGGGTAAAAGCGTAAAATACTCGCCGGAGAGCGACAAGTTCTATTTATATATCTTTCTGTGATACTAATGAGGTGGAAGAGGATGAAAAATAAGGAAGAATAAAAAAAAATCGGCAAAAACGGATAAAAAATGAGCAAGTTATGACATTTTGAAGATTGTCATTTATCATGTTGTCGACGTCAAGTCGTGTACTATGCAACACGACTTGAATCCAAGTCGTGTTATATGCAACACGACTTCAATTCAAGTCGTGTTGCATATAACACGACTTGGATTCAAGTCGTGTTGCATAGTACACGACTTGAATCAAGTCGTGTCGTCGACAATCTTCAAAATGTCAATCTTCAAAATGTCATAACTTTCTCATTTTTTATCCGTTTTTGCCCTTTTTTTTTTGTTCTTCCTTATTTTTCCTCCTCTTCCACCTCATTAGTATCATATAAAGATATAAGATGGAAAAAGAAGAAAAAATAATAAGAAAAAAGAAAGTAAAATGATAAAAATGGGTAAAAGCGTAAAATACTCGTCGGAGAGCGACAAGTTCTATTTATATATCTTTCTGTGATACTAATGAGGTGGAAGAGGATGAAAAATAAGGAAGAATGAAAAATAAAAGGGCAAAAATTCATAAAAAATGAGCAAGTTATGACATTTTGAAGATTGTCATTTATCGTATTGTCGACGACACGACTTGATTCAAGTCGTGTACTATGCAACACGACTTGAATCCAAGTCGTGTTATATGCAACACGACTTAAATTTAAGTCGTGTTGCATATAACACGACTTGGATTCAAGTCGTGTTGCATAGTACACGACTTGAATCAAGTCGTGTCGTCGACAATCTTCAAAATGTCAATCTTCAAAATGTCATAACTTTCTCATTTTTTATCCGTTTTTGCCCATTTTTTTTTGTTCTTCCTTATTTCTCCTCCTCTTCCACCTCATTAGTATCATATAAAGATATAAGATGGAAAAAGAAGAAAAAATAATAAGAAAGAAGAAAGTGAAATGATAAAAATGGGTAAAAGCGTAAAATACTCATCGGAGAGCGACAAGTTTCATTTATATATCTTTCTGTGATACTAATGAGGTGGAAGAGGAGGAAAAATAAGGAATAACGAAAAAAAATGGGCAAAAACGGATAAAAAATGAGAAAGTTATGACATTTTGAAGATTGACATTTTGAAGATTGTCGACGACACGACTTGATTCAAGTCGTGTACGTATATGCAACACGTCTTGAATCCAAGTCGTGTTATATGCAACACGACTTGAATTAAGTCGTGTTTCATATAACACGACTTGGATTCAAGTCGTGTTGCATAGTACACGACTTGAATCAAGTCGTGTCGTCGACAACACGATAAATGACAATCTTCAAAATGTCATAACTTGCTCATTTTTTATCCGTTTTTCCCCTTTTTTTTTCATTCTTCCTTATTTTTCATCCTCTTCCACCTCATTAATATCACAGAAAGATATATAAATGGAACTTGTCACTCTCCGACGAGTATTTTACGCTTTTACCCATTTTTATCATTTCACTTTCTTCTTTCTTATTATTTTTTCTTCTTTTTCCATCTTATATCTTTATATGATACTAATGAAGTGGAAGAGGAGGAAAAATAAGGAAGAACAAAAAAAAATGGGCAAAAACGGATAAAAAATGAGAAAGTTATGACATTTTGAAGATTGTCGACGACACGACTTGATTCAAGTCGTGTACTATGCAACACGACTTGAATCAAGTCGTGTCGTCGACAACACGATAAATGACAATCTTCAAAATGTCATAACTTGCTCATTTTTTATCCATTTTTGCCCATTTTTTTTCATTCTTCCTTATTTTTCATCCTCTTCCACCTCATTAGTATCACAGAAAGATATATAAATGGAACTTGTCGCTCTCCGACGAGTATTTCACGTTTTTGTCCATTTTTATCCTTTTATTTCATGTCCAGGAGCAGTCAAACACCAATGGGTGATCTTTATATGTGTTTCTTTACATGTAGATCTTAATTTTTGTAGTTGGGAGGGCTTTCCCACTGCTCTTACATCAAAATCCATTCATCATAGATTTTTTTTCGTCTTTCCCGCTGTTTTTACAGTTTTTTGGCATGAAATTTTTTTTTTCGGGTTGGACGGCGCCGGCGATTGTTTGAACTGCGATTATGGATGGATCTTTGCCGGAACATCTTCTTCCCCAACTTGATGATCCTGTAAATCGTTAATTTTGGGAAGAATGAAGCATTTCGGATACAAAATGCATAAAAAATGTAAAAGAAGGGTATTGTCGGTATTCTAGGTGCCGATTCCAGGTCATATGAGAAGTCAAGAGAAAAACCAGGTGATATGATAAAACCAAACCTGGCGCCAGGTAATATGTAACTAAATCTGATCCCCAGCAAAGACTCCCGCTCAGTCCAGTTTCTCCACACTATTTGTGCATGAAAACACTCGCAAATAGCATGGACAGGAATTTCCCTAACATTTTTACATAGTTCACACAAGTGATTTCGGACAATCATCCTCTTCTTTAGAATTGCATTTACAGGGATTATCTCCTTCCAAAATCGCCACATAAAATACCAGACTTTCCTTAGTACCTTCCTATGCCAGATGTTGTGCCATAGTTTAGATACCTTTCTTTGATTCAAAGACTGCCTCTTTTCCCTTCAGCAAATCAGCACCAACGAAATAGGCACTCTTCACAATGTAATTGTCACTTGACGACCAGATCGGCTCATCCTCCCCACTAGGCACATCTAGGTGATGATATTACAACATTTCCTCATATCGACTTCCATGTTTCAGTATCTTTGTAACAGCTCAGACATGTCATCTCCACTAGTTGACTCAGTACATCATCAATATTTTGAGTTTGGCTATTAGATGCATCTTCAACTTGACAACCGGTAAAATATCATCTGAGACTGATACTCCTTCAAGACAGTTTTCCCATACTTCTTCAAGTGTACCAAAGGCTAGTAATCGATATCCATAAACAACTTTCTCTTTGCCAGACCTCTTTGCCTCTTGGATATATGTTCAAATAAGTTCCAAAGAAATAGAGATGTTGAATATAGACTATACAGTGGCAAAAAAATAGCACTTTCTCACATTTTAGGAGACAATGCTTTTCCAGATCTTGTAGTTCTTATACAGTGACATCTATCAATGGCTTAGAAGGTTGTGGCAAACCAAGGATGCATTGATCCGATGTTATTGAGAAGTTCTAGTTCAAAATAATTGTTCTTATTTCTTTCTTCAGTTACTGTAACTTGAACAAAACCTTTTGTTAAATCTGTAGATTTAGTCAAAATTGTGTAGCTATCAAGGCCTAGAAGCCTATCTCTAGCTCTAGTTGTATATACATCTATAAGAGGATTCAATTTTGCCTAGCACATCAAACCCATGCTTCCTCTCTCCGCTTCTCTCGAATTGATATGTTTTACTTTTCTTCTTTGAGGATGCGACTAGCTTGTAACTCATGACAATAATTATCCCCCTTGTTTTTCAACTTCGTGGCTACAGCAGGGTTAAGTGCATTCACCACCTCAAACACAAAGCTAGGTCTTGCCATACAAAAGTGTCGAAGTACTCCATCAGATTTCTCTATAGCGCTTCCTTTTTGGGACGAACAATGTTGCTAACAAATAGAAATTTAAATTTCACTAGATCTTCTCTGTCTCTTTCACTACGGTTTTTTTTCAGTATTTCATCCGTCAACTTGGAAATCTTGAACGCTTCAACTGCATGAAGTCCTTCAAAATACCTTAGCATAACGATTGACAAGTAAACAATATAGATGACAGAAATACATAATAAATTCTTAACATAATAATTCACTAAAATTCAAACAGTGAACAAAGTCTTTAATTAGTATCAGTACTTATAATTGATAAGTGAGAAGAATAGAAAAGGACGAATCTTAATAAACAATATGTAATGACAAGTAAAACCATTATACCCTTTTGTTAAACCTTTACTTGGTCTTGTGCCATGCCTGGTGTCGATGTCATATTTTCCAATCGAAAGTCCAAAGACAAGAGAGACATCATTTTCGTTGAACTCAACCATCTTCTCACCAATCTCGAATTTCTTTTCTTTCTTTCTTCATATCCTTGCTCACCACGCATGCCTTTAAAGAATCCAATTTCTGCATCAGTTTTAATCAGCTCACCTTCCAAATTCTGTAATTTAAGCAAACAAGAAAATGCTTTGAGACTACACACTAGTTAAACCTATTCATCATCATCATCATACGCATTATCCCAGCTATCAGGGGTCGGCGGCATGGATTATATACTACATTTGACTCTTATCAGAATCAAAATAGTACAAAATCCATATAAAGAAACATAGTGGCAAATTTTTACGCCGGATGCCCTTCCTGACCCAACCCTCCGAAAAGGGGACAATGATAAGTTAAACAACTATTCCAGTAAATAATTCGCTCAAAATGTTTATTTACTGATCCTTTTTTCAAATTCACTTGGAATTCCACTGGAAAAATTTTAGGACCCCACTTTTGAGTTGGATCTCGAAACTCAAGAAAGTTATTCTCAAGACTCAAGGAATCGGCTGAGGATAAGAACGGCTCATTGAATCAAATAGAAGAAAAGAACAAATGCTTGGAACAAGAATTTCAAGTCATGGAAAAAGAAAAGAATGGTACAATTTCTAATTTGAAAGTAGAAATTGTAACATTGGCTGTAGTAAAGGAGTCAGCTATACAGAGGCCTGAAGTTGAACTAGAAACTGTTAAACAACGATTGGCTAACAAGGAGATTGATGTAGCAGTCTTGAAAGAAAGGATTTAGATTTTGGAAATTGAGGCAGTTAATGTTATTTCAAACCTAAACCCTAAGTGTCTGTACTTTTTAATGATCTTGTTCTGAATACTGGTTTTATCAGTCTCGTTTTTTCACATAGCTGAGTACTGCAATTAGTAAATAACACTTGTAAGTATCAATTTAACAACTAGATAGAATTTAAAAAAGAGGAATTCCATTCGTACCGAAATGATAGAATTTAAAAAAGAGGAATTCCATTCGTACCGAAATGACTATGACACATCAAGTAATATTGTTCTTGTCTTCATTCTTAGCAACTTAATGCATGCCATGCTTGCAAATAGCAGCCGAAAATTTCATCATTCTAATTTCCCACTGCTTTCACATATGGCCAGTTAACTTTCATTAGATAAACATAACTAAACTACTAACTTAAACGTACATAAAAATCATTCGCAGCGGTTAAATATTTACATTTTGCTACAGTTAAATCTCATCTTACACTAATATTATAGTCACAGATGCAAACAACAGTCAAATCAAATTGTCAATCAAAATGCTAATCATGGGCACACTTCACTTCTCTTTAAATACTAATAACACTTGAATAAAACAACCCTCCTTACTCTTAATTCGCTCCTCTCCACTTCCCCTTTAAAGCACTTGAATGAAATCCTATTTATCTCAGCACACAAATAACAAGAACCAAACAAATAATTAGACATCTTTTAGCATTTTAACATTTAGCAAATCAAATCAAATGCATAAATGATTCTACCATTCAAATCAAATGTTGTGTAATTAATAGAATTACAGAGTAAGCTTTAAACAGGAAAAAACACATTAATCAATCAGTAAACTTAAAATGAAAAAAAATATACCTCTTACTATCATCTCTCCTTTTGGCTTTCCTTGAGGACAGGTGAGGTCATGCTATTCAATTGTTCATATATAGTACTAGTTCAAAGCTGGATATTAGTTAAACTCTTGTCCACAAAATAAATTATAAACTTCCTCTTTCACATTCTTCATTTGAACATACATATGAACTATAAGATATTTTGATTGAAATTTTTGGTACTAACATTGTAGTTTCTATTTCTTAAGAAACGATCAGATTATAAAAGTTAAATGACGTTCTACAAAATGTATAACCACTAGAGATTAGTTATTTATTGAGATATTATAGAAATAACGAAGACTTAAATAACATCCTTCAAATCCATATGTGAGACTCAAGACTACTCCATAAGAACAAAATTATTTATTTCAAGGGTTCATATAGCTTATAAATCCTGCTCAAGACATGCTAGACAAACAATATAAAGGAATGTAATTGCCTAATCTGTCTATAAATAAAGAATCTTAGTAAAAATACCCTTTTCCAAGTCCACTCATTCTAACTCGAGGTGTGCAGTGCAACTGTGATCAGAGAACAAAACACCAAAAAAATAGGAGTATTAGCATTAATCTCTGAGAAAAGGCATGAAATTCTTTTAACAAAAGGAAATATAATACATATAGTGTATGGGGAGCAAACAAGTTTTTTGAACATTCTATACACACTAAATTTATGGATATAAAAGCACAAATAGGACACAACCGTCCACACATGAGAGAATAATTAGAGACCTTTCAACAGCATAGGTGAATCAAAGGAATAACCATGACATGCAAATAACAATAAATAAGTAAAATTTTATCATTCCATCGGGAAAACTGATTAATTGGCCGTAGTAATGTACACTTCTTGAGAAATTATTCTCTGTGCCCCACAAAGGGGAGGAATTCTAGGTTGTACCTGGCACACTACCTGGCCGTAATAAATAAGTAATGCACATGATAGATAAATGTGTGTGCTCATTTGTTTCGTGCCAAACAGCTAGAGTGCCCCTGCCAAGATAGAGGCTTCATGGCGTCATAGCCATGGAAAAACGTCTCGCCGATATATCGGTATCGGGCCTAAACCGATACATCGATACCAATTAATATTGATTTTTCAAAAAATTCCAGATCTCGCCGATATATCGGTTTCGGTATTTTTTGAATTAAAAAATTATTTTAAAATTTTTTTTTAAAATTTTTCTTTTTGAAAAAAAAAACCTTAAAAAAACCTTTCATGTTTGTTTTCTATCCTAATAGGTATATTTTGAAATTTATTCTTTGTTTAAATTAGTATAACTCATTTTAGAAGTTAAATTGTGAAAATATATGGTAAAAACTAGTTTTTGACTACCGATATTTTTTTACACAATATCTCCGATATATCGTCTCTTTGGCGGACCGATATTTTACCGATATCCGATACGACTTTCCATGGTCATAGCATAAAAAGACTTTTTTTGAAAAAAACTTCTGCTGAAGGGGTTTTGAAAACCTTGGTATGTTGTACTTCCCCATGGGATTAGGAATAGTCAATACTCAGAGGAGTGCATGCCCAACTCTTTTCACACAAATGCAAATTCCACATGGCATGTCGAGCACACTAAATAATTTCTCTTCACCCACACATTTTCATGTTTGGTGTAAGTTAGCGTTATTTAGGGGCCGTTTGGGGAGTAAAAAATCAGTTTTATCCTGTTTCAGCTGGTTAGTGGTGTTTGAGTGGTTAGTGGATTATCCCAAAAATCCTAACTAGCCGGATATTTTTCAGTTGGATGGTGCTGATTTTTCATGCCCCAAACGGCCTATTACTCGTAATTGATGGGAGAATTTTAAACAACCTGCATTAAAATGCATGCCCATCACATGTGGAAGACGGGGCTCTCATGATTCTAGAATTTGGGTACATATCATATAAGGGCATACAATCTTTGATATTGTACATGCATGCATATATTGGTCTTGGGCCTTTTCCATATTACCTGGCGTCAACTTTCTTTTTCTCATATTACCTTGAGTATCTTTGTTTCTTCTGTATGACCTGAAAACTATCCAAAATGCCATTCTTCTCAAAATATAACATAAGTCTTCTTTCTTCCGAAAATTAGGGAGCATCCAATTGGGAGAAAAGATAAGTGAGAGTTTTTTTCATATTACCTAGCGCCACTTTTTATTTTCCCATATTACCTGGTTTTTCCCCTAAAATCTCATATGGCTTGGAATTGGCACCTAAAGTACCGAAAATGCCCTTCTTTTAGCTGGGTCGTGCCTTTGCTATCCGAAAGGTTGTGTTGTAGACGACACGAAAACCTCAACTCGATTTTAGGAAGCAAGGCGGCAATTCCACCGGCGATTCGAGCGCCCCCTGCATTGACTACCCCATTTTCACAAAATGCTTCGTTCTTTCCAAAATTAACAATTTATGGGAGCATCAAGTTGGGGAAGAAGACATTCCGGTGAAGCTTCGTCCATCATCATAGTTCAAATCACCGTCGGCGCCATCCAACCCGGAAAGAATAAAATTTAATGCCGAAAAATAGCAAAATCGGAGGGAAAGACGAGAAAAAATCTATGATTAAGGGATTTTGATGTAAGAGCAGCGGGAAAGCCCGCTAAACTACAAAAATTAAGATCTACATGTACAGAAACACATATAAATGTCACCCATTAGTGCTCGACCGGTTGTGGTCATCAAATAAGAGGATAAAAATGGGTAAAAGGAAATATTTATCAGCGAGCGACAAGTTCAATTTATATATCTTTTTGTGATCCTAATGAAATATAAGATGAGAAAAAATAAGGAAGAACGCAAAAAAGGGCAAAAACGGAGAAAAAATGAGCGAGTTATGACATTTTGAAGATTGCTGTAAAATTGTGTCCTCGAAGACACGACTTGAATAAAGTCTGTCTTCGAAGACACTACCTCAAATTGAGTTGTCTTCAAAGACACGATTTTATGGCAATCTTCAAAATATCATAACTCGCTCATTTTTTTCTCTATTTTGCCCTTTTTTGCATTATTCCTTATTTTTCTTCATCTTCCTCCTCATTAGGATCACAAAAAGATATATAAATTGAACTTGTCCCTCGGCAACGAGTATTTCATTATTTTGCCAATTTTTATCCTATTATTTGATGCCCACGAGAGGTCGAGCACCAATGGGTGCCCTTTACATGTGTTTCTTTACATGTAGAACTCACCTTTTATAGTAGGGCGGCCTTCCCTGCGGCTCTTTCATCAAAATCTCCTGATCATAGCTTTTTTCTTGGCGTGGGCTTTGGTCTGGATCACCACGACGTTCTTTCTTCTTTTTTTTTCCATCCTAATATATCTTCATGAGGTGGAAGAGGAGAAAAAATAATGAAGAATGAAAAAAAAAAAGGCAAAACGGAAAAAACAATGAGCGAGTTATGACATTTTGAAGATTGCCGTAAAATCGTGTATTCGAAGACATGACTCCATTGTCTTCGAATACACGATTTTACGACAATATTCAAAATGTCATGTCTCACTTATTTTTTATCCGTTTTTTCATATTTTTTTGCGTTCTTTTTTATTTTTCATCATCACAGAAAGATATATAAATTGAACTTGTCGCTCGCCGACAAATATTTTACGTTTTTGCCCATTTTTATCCTCTTATTTGATGTCCACGAGCGGTCGAGCACCAATGAGTGGCCTTTATATTTGTTTCTTTATATGTAGATCTTAATTTTTGTAGTTGGGCCGGCTTTCCCGCTGTTCTTACATCAAAATCCTTTAATCATTGATTTTTTTCTCGTCTTTCCCGCCGATTTTGTTATTTTTCGGCATGAAATTTTAATTTTTTAGAGTTGGACAGCACCGACGGTGATTTAAACCGCGATGATGGACTGGAATGTATACTTCCCTAACTGGATGCTCCCATAAATTGCTAATTTTGAGAAGAAGGAAGCATTTTCGAAAAAGAGGCATTATGTGAAAATGGGGCAGTCACCGTCGGGGGCACTCGAAATCTCCGGTGAAATTGCCGCCTTTGCTTCATAAAACCGAGCTGAGGTTTTCGTGTCGTCTACAACATGACCCTTCGGATCGCAAAGGCACAACCCAGCTAAAAGAAGGGCATTCAAACCCGCACGGTCCCCCTAATGCTCACCGCCAAATCAAAATCTGACATCGTAGAGCGCATATCAACACACAGAATCGGGGTGCATTCTAACAGGATTCGTTATATTAGATGGACGTAGAGCCCAATTTATATGCGCCAGCCCTAGCTCACACAGGATGGTGTGCGTCCCATGCCGTGGGACATGGAACAGCAATCCTGTATATATGTACATGGATTGAGAATATTATGCATATATATTCGCTAAAAATTTTTTTGAGTAGCCTCCATTATGCATGGTCAGGGATCAGATCAAATCTGGCAGTGTCGTTTTCTTCTTAGCTGGATGCATCAGAAGTAATTTCATAGATATGGGCATGGATCTCATTCATGTTGTTTTTTGCCAAAAAAATAAACTCATTCATGTTCATACCTGGTTGTTTACAGACAGAGATTCGCATATTTCATTAGTTTACTCAATAATCTACTTAACTAATTCACTTCTTTTGATCTATATCACCACGCTGGGCCAGGTGCTCAAATAAATCTTGATCCATCTTTAGATTATGTCCATAGTTTATAGGTCAATCAGGTTGCTCATTTCCTTTAATATTGAATATTGATTCCCTCACCTGCTCTTCCATACACTAAAAACAAAACAAAGAACATCCAAGTCCAACCTTACCCAATACCCCATGGCTCACAGTAGTACAGTACTGAAGGATTACAATGCAGTAGGCTTTTTGGTACCGACATTGCAATGCAGCTGGGTACTGAGTAGAGCCCACATTATCTAAATTAAATAGCAATGACTATTGGTGACAGTCGCATGGGAGTTATGGGAGGATACAGTCTCACCTGACACCAGAACTACCCTCCTATTGTATTCTCTTCTCCCAAATACCAAGTAAAGTTTAGTATTTTCTTGCCAAATAATAGCAAGTGGGCTCCCATGCTCCCATTGGAAACATCTCACTTTCCATTTAAGCTGTGCTTTCATGTCAATGTTCTCTGCCTTCACTTTGAGGGCTGAGCCGCCTTTGGGATGAAGGGAGAAATGGAGATCGATGTCAATGTTAGAGATTTCAAAAAATAAAATATAATGTCAATGTTAGAGGACATACCAACTGAAAGCAACTGATCATGCGCCTCCATTATATTTTTATTGACGTTTGTATTGTGCCAGCTGTGCTGTCATATCAGGACAACACGAATGCTTACAAAGTAATGAATTAGAACCTTAACATGTTTTTACGCAATCAGAAATTTAGCTTTTGACACAGTTTACCTAAGATTGAGATAATGGCTTGCAGTTTAGTTCAAGATATTGTGCAAAAGCTGCAGACTGTAAAAAGCTAAAGAAAAGTGAAAAGGGCAGAGGACCAGCCCATAATTTTGATGACGGAAGCTGAAAGCTACATTCAATTACCACACCAAACAAAGCACATGATTAGGACATCAAGTGAACCAGAAAAGTGCCATTGTTTTTTGTGAAGAAGAGATCAAAGGAAAGAAAAACTTTTAGCCGGCCGATATGCGGTTCACATTCCCTAGAAGCTTTATGATAATTAATCTTTTTCTTGATCTTTTTGGCAACTGTTTAATTAATCTTATTCAACACGCCGCTGTCAGGGTCCAACCTCCAGGCAGCATCCATCATGTTAGGCTTTTCAGTGGTTCCAGCTGTTGCTGCGTTATCATCATCACCACCCCTCTTCCTCTCTCTCTCTCTCTCTCCCTTTTGTGTGATGAACCATATGAGAACCATCTTCAGCTCTCATGTAGATCTTACAAATTTAGATATGATAATGAAGAAATTAATGCTAAACGATGTGGACTAAAAATATGTGAATTACAGAGTTATATTGCGGAAGGTACATGATCATCAATCAAACGAATATATCGGCTCGTAATGCAATTTGCACGAATTCGGTAACTACAATTTACCATATTGCAATAACGATTCATGAATGGTTTAGTAATTACATCAGGTAACAAACCCATATTGTAATAACAGATTCATTGCTCAAATGCACAGCAAACTCCTATAAAACTTTGTAAACAAAAAACTGTAAAATACATGCAGTAAACGCGTTATGTCCCCAACTCCCCATGAATTCTCTGGTTTTAACACTTGTAGTCTGCCCATGAATGAAGAGGAACCATGTAAACATGTTCACAATTCACCAGCTTGTGCTTGGACCTGTGACATTGATGATGCCACAACAAAGGTCTTTGTGGTCATTCCATTACGTTACTTCTGGTTATTCATTCACTCCTCTGCCCACCAAACCTCACTGAGGGGCCAGACAAGAAGATCTTGGTTTCTTTTCTTCTCAAACGGATATCCATTCCATTGATGATAAATTGATTCCCCTGTTTTTTAATAAACCATTTCTGGGTTTCTCTGTTTTTAGCTGAAAACCATTGCCATTTGCCACCCACATGACAGTGGGGACCTCTGTGAACTGGAGACTCCGCTTCTTTCCAGCTTTTCATCATCTTCTTTTTTTTGGAAAAAAATGGCGAAGCACATGAGGTTTGATTGGGCTTCATGGTCACTGAGCAAGCACAACAATATCTGGATAAAGATCGGCGTCTCCCTGCTTCTCATGGGCCTTGCGTTTCGTTTATTTGTTTCTCATTCCGTTGTTGTTCCACCTGTTGCCGAGACCTCATTTGTAGAACAAGCTAGCCCTGCTCAAACGCCAGTTTCTAGCGAGGATTTAGACGTGGAAAGCCAGAAATCGGAAAAAGGTGCGCCTTTTCAACTATTTTATGAGATTTCTATTAGAAGATGAACTGGGACTGCTATATTGGTTTCTATTGAAACTTGTCTAGGACATCTCACTTTTGCATCGGTTCAACAGTCTTGTATAGCAACATTGGCTCTGTTTTAGCTATCGTCTGTCAATAGATTATCGTTTATTGATGTATGTCAGTTGAATTTGTGAAAGACTTTCTGGATTCTGTTTGGAGCTGATGATCAAACTCTGAAATAGGAGAGAATAATCATGGAAATTTTGCTTACTTTTTTATTGCTCTATTTTAAAATGGCTTTTGTTTGAATGGAATTTACATTGATCTGTAATACTAGAATCGATTGGAGATACACTGCCATAACAAAATTATTTTCCTGTAGAAATGTGTTATATATTGGTGAATAAGTTTAGTTGATTATGGCTCTCTATAAAGACGATTAGGAATGACTGCGAGATTACACGATGATCTCCTGTTATGGAGAAAATGTTGGCTTTGAAAGTTATCTCATGTTTTATTGAATACTGAAGTGTTTTCTTGTTACAAAAACTGTAGTGGCTCAATCGAATTGAAGTGTTTTTTTTTATTGAAAATACTGTTGTAGCTCAATCGAACTGATCTGTGAGTATAACAGTAGTAAAACTTCTTGCAATCAAAAATCAAATTCATTTGGGCTTTTAATGTCGTTTACTCTTTTTTTTAGATATTCTAATGTCCTTTACGCTTGTTCTTCCTAGAACTAATTTGTGTATCTAGAATTTGAATATATATAACGTGGCCAGCTCTGATTGCTTAAAAGGAACTTTGTTTATTACACATTCTTTGTCTTGGTTGAAACTTTGATGACACCTTTTCAAAAATCATTTCAGATAAATGTGATATTTTCACTGGAGAGTGGATCCCAAATCCAACAGGCCCTGTTTATAACAATGAAAGTTGCCGAGTTATTCAAGACCATCAAAACTGTATGAAGAATGGCCGACCTGATACAAAATATCTCTACTGGAGATGGAAACCGCTAGACTGTGAATTGCCGGTATTCAATCCATTAACGTTTCTAAATGCAATGAGGAACAGATCCTGGGGTTTTATTGGAGATTCAATTTCACGCAATCATGTCCAGTCATTGCTTTGCCTTCTCACGCAGGTAATTTAAACAGTGCCTTTTGATCCTTGATTTGTATTTGTCTTGGAAATACCAAATATGAGATCCTCTAGGAATCGCTATCATGCTGAATGATAAATGGGAAGGTTGCCTTACAAGAGAAGACCTCAGTAATAGGAGTTCAGAAAGTAGTGAAAACAAAACTATTGAGCTATATGATTTGTAGATTCAAGAAGAATGATTTTGTTAATGGCCGGCAAACCTAACCTTAAAAAATGTTGTACATGAAGCACAATATAGGGTTAGTCGTACCATTCAAAATGTGCACCTGTATCTTAATTATTTTAATATGTTTTTTGCTTTGTTTCTTTCAAAATCTTGTAGGTGTGTCTCAGTTATAGGAATAAAATGATATCAGATAAATGGAGTAGCTTCCTCAGGTTTTTAGAGCTGTCTATTACTTAGGTTTCTTCCAATACCTTAAATTAGCTTATATTCTTGATTGCTTTATCGAATTGGATGCTTCGTCCATGCGCATTTGTAGCAGCAATGGAAAATCTATTGCCACGGAGTCAAGCACCCGATCCTTCTGTAGGGCTTTAAGAAAAGTTTCCACCAATAATCTGTGGCACAAAGACCTCTACTCAGCATATCCTTTTGCCGAAAATAATTGTCTATGTTGCTAAAAGATACAGTTCAGTGCTGATCATGGAGAGAATTTATAGTGATTAAACTCTTTGTTTGGCCATATACATGACAAAGGCTGATGAAAATACTGCTAAAGGTTGTGCGTCAGTGAGATATTAGCATTGGTAAATATCATTGTTTATCTATCCAGGTTGTAGAAACTTGACTTATTTTATTTCAGGTAGAAGATGCTATTGATGTCTACCATGACAAGAACTACCAGAATAGGAAGTGGCATTTTCCCTCCTACAATTTTACTCTCTCAGTGATCTGGTCCCCTTTCCTGGTAAAAGCAGCTATATTTGAGGACATGAATGGTGTCTCAACCTCTGACACTCAGCTGCATCTCGACTCTCTTGATACAAAATGGACCCGCCAGCTTCCAACATTTGATTATGTGTTGATTGGTGGTGGAAAATGGTTTCTCAAGACAGCCATTTACTATGAGAACAATACAATTATTGGGTGTCACTACTGCCCAGGGAAAAACTTGACTGAATTTGGCTTTGAGAATGCTTACTCAAAGGCCCTTCAATTGGTTTTTAACTTTATCTTTGCATCTGACTATAAAGGCATGATTTTGTTTCGAACGTCTACACCCGACCACTTTGAGAACGGCGAGTGGTTCAATGGAGGAACCTGTAAAAGGACAATGCCATACAAGGAAGGTGAAATTAGTATCAGTGTTGTGGACGAGATGTTTCATAAGGTTGAGCTGGATCAGATTGAGAAAGCCAGAGCTATAGCATCTGAAAGAGGAGTGGCCCTCAAGCTTTTGGACACCACGCAACTTTCATTGCTAAGGCCTGATGGTCATCCTGGTCCTTTCAGACAACATCATCCATTTGCAGCGGATAGGAATGCCCAAGTACAGAATGACTGTTTGCATTGGTGCTTGCCAGGGCCCATAGACAGTTGGAATGATCTGGTCATGGAAATGGTTCAAAATAGCTAAAGAAAATTTAGGTACATGAGATGCTTTTAATGGTTGTGAGGCCCACTCTCACATTGCTTTTCCAAGTTTGTCCAAACATGGCTTGAAGAATCTTATGAGAGTAATGAGGAAGGGGCAAGCTGTCTGTACTTTCTGTTGTTGCAGCTGGGCGGGGTCAATTTTTTCAGTCTACAGTGGTCAGGAATGTTATTCATCCTCTATTGAGAATGTCCAAAGCATGCATCATCTGGCTCTTGGGTGAATTACATTAGTGAGCCAGAGCTACCACGTTAAAGCAACAGATGGTGTTATAATTCTTTTCATTTATCATCAGCTATCTAGTGAGGTTGCACTGCCATGCCTTTTCGCCATGTAATTACCCAAAACTTCGTTTAGACATCCGGTGATAACAGGGTTTTGTGTGTGTGTGTGTGAACCAATTGTTTTCAAACCCGCCATTGACTGGTTGTTGGTGGCTGGGTTGTCCAGTTTTGGCCGGCCGACCCGGGGATGACATAATCCTTCTACTCTTCCATTATCATCCTCTTCTGCTGCCTCCTTTTCCTTTGCAATCCTTGCTGTTGCCATTGCCGCCACCTTCATCTCCTCCTTTCCCTCCTATGTGCTGACCCTGTTGAACCCGGCCAGGTCTTACAGTTTCAGAGCCCAAGATGAATGTGGAGGGTCCGGGCTATACATACAAGGATAGAAGTAACTAGATAAACTGATATCATTAACGCCAAAAGAATCTGTGCGTGTGCTTATTAAATTGGGACATGTGAATCAAATAATGTCCGGCCGGTTCATTCCACACCAGGTCCACACCGCCCTACAACATGGAACTTATGTACACTCTTATCTGCTCTTGTTTTCTTCCATTGAAAAGAAAACGCAAGAACATGAGCGGAGATGCTTCAAGAAATCCTCTGCTATTTTCATTTGAATGGAAGTCTTAGAGGTCCGTCTGGGACATCCTCCATTAATATGAGCCTTCGATCATCACACAAGGATGTACTATGCACATCCTTGTACTCTCAAAATCCTCCAGATGAACCAAAAATGCTTCCCATATGTATAGCTTACACACCATCATGCCTACACCATTCAAAAAGGCATGTAGCGTGGTTATCTGACTCGCTTACTTGACCATGAACTTGCTTGAGTTAACCGAATACGGGTTGCTTAATTCTTCTTAACGGACTTTATCCTGTGTTTGACTAATGTACCTGGCTCACCAGTACCTGCAAAAGTGAAGATTATAGGGTAGTATTAAGTTGGCCAAAAAAATTAACAGGGACAAATTCAATTGTTTCTATCATATGAGAGGCCTTCAGTTGCATCACACCACTTGAATTTTTTTTTGTTAGTGTAAATACTTTGGCTTAATTCCTAATACAACTGTGTTAGTGATTTGGGTGTGGGTGCAGTCCGAAAAGCAGGGACCATAATAGGAGAGTTGGGGAGGGGGCAAGGAATTCCGTATCGGATATCAGTAAAATATCGGTTGACCAAAGAGACAAAATGTTGGAGATATTGTGGAAAAAAATATCGGTGGTTAAAAACTAGTTTTTACCATATATTTTCACAATGTAACTTCTAAAATGAGTTATACTAATTTAAACAAAGCATAGAATATGCATAAAAATACATATGGATGGGAAAAAATAGGAAAGTTATTTTTTTCTTTTTTTTTTAAATTTAGTCCAAATTTTTTTAAAATATTTTTTTATAAAAATAGCGATATATTGGTCCGAAACCAATATATCTGCGATCGGTGATATTTTAAAAAATTTAAAAAAATGATATTATTTTGTATCATTTTATTAGGAGAGGCCCGATACCGATATATCGGCGATATATTGCGATATAGGAGGATGAGAAGTCCGGAGCTAGCATTGAGGGTGTGTTTGGTTTCAGGAAAGGAAAAAAGAAAGTGAGAAAAGTATTTGAGTGTTTGATGGACAAAAATGTTGACGATCGAAAACTTTTTTCTCTCTCGTTGGGATCACACAAAAATTCCAATTATGCTTTTTTCTTTCTCAAATAGAAAGAAAATGCGAGAAAAATTTGGCATCGTTTCTTTTCTTATTTTTTCTCATTTGACTTTTTTCTTTTTTTCTCTCTAACTAAAGTACTAAACAGACCCTTAAGCTTACGTGGAATGCCATATTTCAATTCCACATCAACACACAGCGCCCACTGTGAGAAATCTGTGTGCGTAATAGCATTACTCCTCCTTATATCAATGCGTGCATGGGGCCCTTAACCATGGAATTCTATATCGGCGATATATCGCCGATATATCGATATCGGGCCCCACCCGATAAAATGAGATGGATAAATCTCATTTTTTTATTTTTTTTCAAATATCGCCGATAATAATAAAATAATATTTTCGGAAAAAAAAAATTCGAATTTTTTTTTTTTTTAAAAAAGGGAAAAAAAGTAACTTTCCCACTTGTTTCCCATCCTAATATGCATATTTTAAAATCTATGCTTTGTCTAAATTAGTATAACTCATTTTAGAAGCTAGATTATGAAATTATATGGTAAAAACTAGTTTTTAACTACCGATATTTTTTACAAATATCTCTGATATTTTGTCTCTTAAGCCGACCGATACGATACCGATATCCGATACGGAATTCCATGCCCTTAACCCCTTACAAGGAGAAGTTATTAGCTGCGTGCCGCGCATGCGCACAGTGTGCTCATCACCAATGGGTGATGAGCACGTCTCCCCTGCTTGCGGGTCCCATATGGCAATCATGACAAACAGGAGAGATGTGCCCATCACCCATTGGTGATGAGCACACTGTTCCCCTGCGCGGTGCGTAGCCAATAATTTTCCCCTTACAAGTATCTAGATACTTGTAGGGGCCTGGTGCTGAAAAGAGGGATGTCCCCTTTGGTCGGTGGCTTTTAAGAGGCCATTGAACCTTCATAAAGGATAAATAGTTCCCCACCCCGCAATGTAGCCAGCCCACCTTTTAACACGGTCGGTGAATGCCCACCGTATATGTAGTGTACGACAAACACTGTGGCCAGTTCAAATATAGACTACACCTGCCGACCTGCGTGGGACTTCTCTAAATGTGTCCCATCAAACATAATGGAGAGTCCTTATTTGCCATATCTCAGCAAATAAAAGGGCACAACTCATGAAGAGTTTCTTTCAAGATTGGCAGATTCTACTTGAATTTTGTCGGTAATTGTCAGTTTTGGTCTTAATCTAGTTTGTTACTTTCGAAAGAAGCACATATAAATTAAGCGTTTCAGAATTATATCATTCCATTAGTTGTAAACAAGATTAGAATTACCAAGCACCAATATGTTGTCTGCATCCATTCTATCACCCCTTCATATTAGTTGGCGAACTAATTTTATAGATGATCACCACCCCTCGTCTTAGCTAGCCCACCCCTTGACACGGTGACCCCTTAACACGGTCGGTGGATATCCACTGTTCCTGTATTTTTGTATATCCACCGTTTGTGCATAGGGGGGCGCGCGCAGGCGGTAGTGAACAAGATATGAGCCCAGATGAAAGAAGCTCAAATATGAATAAGGTTTGCCGGATCCAAACTTGGAGATTCCTCTTTTGAACACTCCCACAAAACGATATTCCGTGGAAGATCCGTGTGCGAGATACCATGGTTTGGCCATCTGATCAACCAAATCTGGTATAAACAGCAGCTTTGACCAGGCAGAGATGATGGTAGCATGATGTTTCTAGCTTATTCTCTCAACATATATCATTTGACTTCTTGCACCCATTCCGTTCCCTCTAAGCAACCTATTTAGAACAAGGAAGTAGTTAATATGTGTGTAATGTACAAAAAATATGCGTTAGGCACATCGCGAGCCATTCGATCTTGATTCGAGACATCGCATTAGTCCCAGTTTCTTAGCATATTTTGCTAAGGCCCCGTTTCTTTACAATTGCTTCTAGTTTGTTACCAAAAAAGAAGAAAAAAAAACAATTGCTTCTCCTTCCAAAATGGGGAAGAAACAGCTCATCAGATCTCCATCAACTTTCCATGTTACTCATGAGGACCATGACAGCCATGTTTCTTTGGAAAAGACCATTGCACCACCGTAATGCAATGGTTTTAGAGAACATGTTCAAAGCATGTGCATGAGGCAGTCGTGAGATTGTGTAGGGCATTGTACGAGCCCCACATGATCCGACGGTTGTCATGCACACGTTCTGAACACGTCCGAATCTGCACATGCTCTTTAATATTGTTCCTGCACTAGTTATTCCAGTCATCCATCCATAGTGACTCACCTTGATCACAAGTTAGTCATGAACCCACATTTCTACCCTCTACCATTAATGACTAATCCAGCAAGACCAAGAAACCCAACCAGGTCGGTCTACAGTGTGTGGCAATGGTAGGAAGGACGTAAGACACTTCTTTAAAGTCCTTGACGCGGTTCAAACGCTACCCACCACGTGAAGACCTAACCTCTCGCCCTTATCCCCCTCATCCCTCCATCTCTTTTTCACAACACATAATCACAAACCGCTAATAGCGGCAAATCTCCCCATTCAATCTGCACCTTACCTACACAAGCAATAAACCTCTTAGACTTCTTGATTCATATATTTAGTTACTCATTTATATCCTTGTCAACAAGTACATATAAGAGTATTTGATATGTGTCATTGGTGAGGTGCTAAGTTTGTAACAGGATAAAAGGGGGCCTGACCATATGCTATATAGTTCATGACCACGGCTTTATTTGACTGTAGTATTTGTATTTCCATAGCCGATCAAGCTGAGGTGAAGTGGTGGAGATGGAGAAGCAGCAAGGAGAAGCCAAGCCTCGCCTATGGGATTGTGATAGTTGTCTCTACGACTCGTTCGAGCTCAAGTCCTTCAAGCGGCAGCTCGACTCGGCCATCGCCTCCAGGACTTTGTCCATGCCTCGTCTCTCCGAAGCTGCCCCGTTGCCCCCCCCACCGGTGGCATCCATCCGGTCTTCCTCCAGGATTTCCCGGTCACTCAATCGGCTTATCCGATCCATCCTTCGTCTGAAGCCCGGATCGGAGTTGGTGTCAAGAGCGGAGCAACGAGCGCCGGATGGAAACCATTTTATGCACCAGAGCACGGGCGGGGTGCTGCCCACCATCCCGGAGAGGTGGGAGCAGGGAGGGGACTACTCTTCAATGTCACCGGAGTTTGATTCGACGGTGCGGAAGGCGGTGTCTGAAAGATTCACAGGGAGAATTGCTGGAATATCTTGTGCTTGAGTGTCCTTGATCTTCATGGTTAATGGAGTATGTATTTTTCTCTCAAACCATGTTATTTGGTTCAGGAATCAGGTCTTGAGGTTCCATATTCGGTTGTTCACATGCTGAGGAGCTCTATTTGGAGCACAATTGAAAGAATGGCAGCATGTCTAGGGGGGTATAAGAGAGCTGGGTGTAAATATGCCATGGGCAGTTTGTTTACGAGAGATTTACATTTCTTGCAAACATGCTGTTTCCTTCTAGTTCTTGCATGGTTTGTACTTTATCTTTCAATAGTCTGATATATGTGTTCTCAATAGTTCTGTAAGGAAGAAGAAGAAGAATAGAAAGAAGAACAAGGCTGCATCCATCGTGGCTGATTTGAGTTGGGGTCAGTAGATTCTAGTTCTTTTGTCAACCATGATGAAGTCAAATCTTTATTTGATAAAACAATGCTATTTCTACCCCTTAAACTCCTACTCCCTCCTGCCCCCCACCCACACATATTTCTACCTTTTCTTTTGTTACACCACTAATCCAATTAACTCTAAGGTTTTTACTCCTCACTTATCCTAGGAATAAAGGTTCTAACCTAACTCCTCCCTTCTTCTTCTCTGGCACCGACGATGATAAGATGTACAACGCCAGTCCTACCATTCGGACTTGTTTCTCCTCTCTCATCTCCACTTCCCCTTCTAGCGTCGAGGCTTGTCATCGTCAATATCAACTTTGTCGTCACCCGATATAGGTACAACACAGGTGGAAGTTAGTATGAATGGAAGATTAAGGAAGGAATCAAGAAACGTAGGGGGTATTACTTATGGGATAGGTTGAGAGATTTGTTCAAAGTTTGTTGGGGTAAGTGAGCAAGAGGTAAAAAGGACTTTTTTGGGGTCCCTATGGCCATGTTCTATTTGATATTTGATGCTTTACTAACCCTTGAAGCATGAAGTGTGTGATTATAGCAAATTATTTGTAGAAACAGCTCATTTCACCAGCACAAGGTAGAAATGTAAATAGTTTTAATGAACCAACTGGCATAATCTCATCATCATCATCATCATCATCATATGCCTTATCTCAGCTACCTGGCTCGGCGGCATAGATTATATACCGATTTTGACTTTTATCGGAATCAAAATGGTACAAAATCCATACAAAGAAACATTGAGGGAAGTTTTTACGCCAAATGCCTTTCCTGACGTAACACTCTTAAGAGGGGAAATGATAAAAAGATTCAACCTCATCATATTCATCATACATTTTTCTAAATATACGGATTGACTTTATCACATGATGGTTGCACATGAAATATTAATGTACTGGTAACAATAAAAACCAATCTGCTTTTACATGGGAGCATGACATTAAGTAAATATAATAACTAACATAACAAATTTTCATCTAAACTTAAAAAAATGGCATAATATAAAAAATTGTGCTTCTGCGTTCCAATCATAAAAAAATAATCATTAGTATGAGGCTCTAATTATTGCAATGATAGAACGGGGAAAGGGAAAATAGGGCACCAAAATAACCACGTCTTTCTTTGGCTCAATCTCAACCCATCAAGGCTTAATAAAAAAATGGTAAGTTGCATCATAACTCTAAAGCTTAGAATTAGCCCTTGGTCATCAGGCATGAGCTAGATAGAATAATCTCGTCGGCAGAAGAAGATCTAGACATTAATAGGGGAAACAGCCATAAAAGCGAGGGAAAGGAAGATGCTGAGTGAATATCTATCTGATCAATTAATTATTTGCATGGTGGATACAGAAGTTATGAGGACATGGCTCCCTCAAGTTAATAAAAGACAAGTAGCTTATCAGCCTGGTGATTTCATGATGCATATACTATAGTACCATGACAAACGAATGAGAGTTGGTGCACAAGAGACGCTAGGTAGATGACAAAAACATTGCTTTCTTAGAACACCTTACACTGAATTGAAACTAGTATTGGAAATTAGGTACTACATAAAAGTCCAAAAATTTGCGGGGATAATGGTAGGCTGGGTAGTCATCCATGTCTTTTGCATACCAAAGAAAAGATCATATATCTATCTCTTGTTTTCATATTAATCAAACTTTAGATGATACATTTATAGTTCTTGATTTGTTATATATCAAGTAAATTAGTGGAAAAAAGGTATCAAGTCAATTAAAGTTCTCTGCTCAGAGATTGCAAAGTGGGATTGCCATGTCGTTTCTTCCAGGTGAGAGCCACTCCACTGGGATTATATCTGACTGACTCGTGCAGTGATGTGTGGGCACTGAGCATTGCTCATGCCTGAGAGGCTGAACTCAAATTTGCTCGCCAAAACTTCACCAGCGACAGCAAACAGATCTCTCGGATCAATGGCACACACACAAGCGCAAGTTATCCATTAGCACACGTGATGTCTCATGCGATATGTTCATAACATAGATCCAAGGATCCAGGGATGGTGACTTTTTTTTTAATAATAAAAGTATCGGGTGTATTAGTACCGGTGGCCCATGTCACCTTGTATGCCATTTTTACAAGAGTTATATTTCTTCCCAAAATCTAACACAAGTCTTCCTTCTTTCCAAAATTAGCGATTTATGGAGCATCTAGTTGGGAAAGAAGACATTCCGGTGAAGGTCCGTCCATCATTGTGGTTTAAATCACCACTAGTGGCTTCCAACCCGGAAAAAATAAAATTTTATATCGAAAAATATCAAAATCAACGGAAAAGACGAGAAAAAATTTATGATGAAGGGATTTTAATGTAACGAGGAAGCCCACCCAACTACAAAAATTGAGATTTACATGTAAAGAACCATGTATAAAAGCCACTAATTAGTGCTAGCCCACTCGTGGACATTAAATAAAAAGACAAAAATGGGCAAAAATGTAAAATACTCGTCGGCCGGCGACAATTCAATTTATATATCTTTCGTGATCCTAATGAAATAGAAGATGAGGAAAAATAAGGAAAAATGCAAAAAAAAAAAAAACAGATAAAAAACGAACGAGTTATGACATATTGAAAATTTCAATAAAATCGTGTCGTCGACAACACGATTTTACGGCAATCTTCAAATTTTCATAACTCGCTCATTTTTTCTCCGTTTTTTTCTATTTTGTTGCATTCTTCTTTATTTTCCCCCTCTTCCAGCTCATGAAGATATATTAAGATGAAAAAAGAAAAAGAAAAAAGAAGAAAGAAGAAAGTGGAAGCTTTCCGGCGAAGCTCCAAATGTCGCGGCAATCCAGACCAAAGCCGACGACCGCCCACACACAAAAAAAGCTATGATCAAGAGATTTTGATGTAAGAGCAGCGAAGAAGCCCGCCCAACTACAAAAATTGAGATTTACATGTAAAGAAACACATATAAAGGCCACCAATTGGTGTTCAACCGCTCGTGGACATCAAATAAGAGGATAAAAATGGGAAAAAACGTAAAATACTCATCGGCGAGCGACAAGTTTAATTTATATATCTTTCTGTGATCCTAATGAAATGGAAGAGGAGGAAAAATAAGGAAGAACGCAAAATATAGGCAAAACTGGATAAAAAAACAAGTATGATATTTTGAAAATTTCAGTAAAATTGTGTCGTTGAAGACACGACTTGAATTCTACAACACAAATTTACGGCAATATTCAAAATGTCATAACTCGCTCTTTTTTTCTCCGTTTTTACCCTTTTTTTGCGTTCTTCCTTATTTTTCCTCCTCTTCCACCTCATGAAGATATCTTAGGATGAAAAAAAAATAAGAAGAAAGAAGAAAGTGAAAGTTTTTCGATGTCTGAAGCTTCATGAGAAAGCTTCTATTTTTTCTTTCTTCTTAATTTTTTTTTATTTTTTAATCTTAATATATCTTCATGAGGTGAGGAAGAAAGCAAAAAAAAGGGTAAAAATGAATAAAAAATGAGCGAGTTATGACATTTTGAATATTGCCATATAATCGTGTCGTCGTAGACACGATTTGAATTCAAGTCGTGTCTCCGACGACACGTTTTTACTGAAATTTTCAAAATATCATAACTCGCTCATTTTTTATCCGTTTTTGCCTTATTTTTTGCGTTCTTTCTAATTTTCCACCTCTTCCATTTCATTAGGATCACATATAGAAATATAAATTGAACTTGTCACCTGCCGACAAGTATTTCACGCTTTTGCCCATTTTTATCCTCTTATTTGATGTCCACGAGCAGTCGAGCACAAATGAATAGCCTTTATATGTGTTTCTTTACATGTAGATCTCAATTTTTGTAGTTGGGCGGGCTTTCCCGCTGCTCTTATATCAAAATCCCTTCATCATAGATTTTTTCTAGTCTTTTCCGCTGATTTTGCTATTTTTTGGCATAAAATTTTATTTTTTTCGGGTTGGACGGCGCCGACGGTGATTTGAACTGCAATCATGGACGGACCTTCACTGGAATGTCTTCTTCACAACTGGATGCTCCCTAAATCGCTAATTTTGGGAAGAGGGACATTTTGGAAAAAATGTCATTCTGTGAAAATAGGGCGGTCGCCGCAGGAGGCCGCTCCAAATCACTGTCTTTGCTTCCTAAAACCAAGATGAGGTGATCATATCATCTTCAACACGACCCTTCGGATACAAAAATCACGAAAAACATAAAAGAATGGTATTTTTGGTACTTTAATTGTCAATTCCAAGCCATATGGGATTTCTCGAAAAAAACCAAGTAATATGGGAAAACGAAAGTTGGCACCAAGTAATATGGAAAAAACTCAACAAACCATTGATCTTTGCGATCGACAACTCCCTGGTGCCCTAGTGTATTGTGTCTGTTGTACCCAATAATTTCTCCGATTGATTTGGTCTACTTTTATAACCTCGCCTATGGGTAGGACCATCTTCATGGTTTGCGAGTATTAGGCTTTACTCTCATTAAAAGGCTAGTTTAGTAATTTTCTTACTAAGCTTCCTAGTATTGCATTTGATCTTTTGGCTAATCATATTGTAAAGTGGCCTTGTAAGAATTCTATTAAATACGTTATTATATTGTTAGGAGGCCTAGAATTTGCATTTCTCAAAGTCTACAATTATGTAAGTTAATTATCATGATTGATTCATCAATCATGAGGCAAATCTTTTGGATTGTTGGATTCCGATCCGACGATGGGTATCAAATCAGTGGATAGGTGAGTGTGTCAAATCAGTGAGTAAATGAGTTCCTTATAGCCATTTATAGCCGTCAGATCAAGATCCAATAGCTACGAGTTAAACTGGCCTTATATATATATATATATATATATATATATATATATATATATATATATATATATAATGAGTTTACATGAGATCGTTCTCATATAAAGAGTATGAGGCCAATCTTTATTGCCGTTAGATTCAAATCGGAGGGTGGATATCAAATTAGTGGGTAGGTGAGTGTGTCACATCAAGGAGTGGGTGAGATCATTATGGATATTTGTAGCCGTCAGATCAAGATCCAATGACAACGATTCAAAGTGGCCTCATATAAGCAATATGAGAGCGATCTCATGTAAAATTTTCCCATATATATATATATTAGTTATGAGGTTAGGTTGAGAGATTTGTTTGAAGTTAATTGGTAAGTGAGAATGGGATAAATAGGAGTTTATTGGATCCATATAGCCATGCTTTATTGGATATTTGTACGTAATTTACCTTATAACATCAAGTGTGGGTATAACAATTAAGTTAAAGAAATAGCCCATTCCACCAACCCAAGGTAGAAAAGTAAATAGTTTTAATCCAGCAAAGCATAATAATCTAATTAATAACTTCACTTCTACATTCCAATCATATGAAACATAATGCCATCATTAGAATTAGACTCCAACTTTCACAATGTTGATATGGGAAAGGGAAGAAGATATGGCACCAAAACAGCCACATCCTCTTTCCTTAGCACAATCTCTTCCATAAGTTGCTCCAAAACTTTATAGCTTAAAATTAGCCCTCCGTGGTGGGGGAAACATAAAAACGAGCGAATGAAAGATGCTCAGTTGAAGGTCCATCTGATGAATCAATTAATTGCATGATGGATACAGAAGTTATTAGGACATGGCTCCCTCAACTTGATAATGGCAGCTCAATGATGGATACAGAAGTTATTAGGACATGGCTCCCTCAACTTCATAATGGCAGCTCATCTGCTTAGTGATTTCCTTATTCATGATGTACAGTAGCATGACACAATAATCAGGATTGAAGTAAATTACATATTGTTAATAAGGTACAAGAGAGGCTAGGTAGATAACAAAACTATTGCTTTCTCATCAGTTAGAACACCTTCACAGAATTATACTAATATTGGAAACTAGGGCCTACATGGCGACTGAAGATTATGAGTTTTTTTGTTGACAAAGAAACTTTATTCAACTAAACGAGATAATACAGACAATGAGTCTTCCTCAACTACAACCACAATAGGGGGAAGGAGAACTCCAGACACAAAAATAAAAAAGATCAACATCTTCCCATAATTAGAATAATGCAGAAAATATTTAGCAGATGCACTATAAACATAAACACAGATTCAAGCACGATTCCGTTGCAGAGGACCTCAACCCAATCATCCTGGGCTATCTCCAAAGGATCGATAGACAGGCTCCGATTTACTAATATAATACATCTCTCTAAAGAAATATACAATGGTGCTACTAGGTTGTGGGCTACAAGCAGCAACATCACAACTAATAACCCCATAGATAATTGCCCAATCATGAGGTGGCTACTATAAATCTGGATGGTTGAATGCATGCCCACAGCAACAGAGGTTAGATTCTCACCCCATGAACCTCGACCCAGTTGAACACCAGTCAATTGGTGCTCGCCCAAGGAAAATATCAACCTGATGTATCAAGAGGAGAGAGCTCTGGCGGCAATGGAACCGATCAGAGAAAACACCCCCCTAAGGGGACAACCCCTAAGAGAGTTTGTCACGCCCCAACACTGCCCGACACAAACCGAACCCGGTCCAAGAGCCGGACCAGCGCATGGGGGCGATGGTATAAAAGAGATAGCGGGAGACTTATACCCCACATACGGGCGGTCAATCTAACAGAGTTACGCAACTACTTTGAACAAGAGTAAATAAGTAGAATAAAAGTAGAGTTTAATTCTAAGTAAATCCACAAGTCTCAAACCCACATACTAAAAATCCTGAGCCGACACACCGGGCTCGAATATACAAGTCTAGAATAGGTCTAAACACATAAGGTAAACATATGTCGGAAACAATGCTAACATACACAATGTTCCATACTCAAACAGAGTAAACATAAAAACATAACAAAATATAGTCCAAAGGTCTCCACGCCTAATCCCATGCTCTCCCCGATCATTCCTCATACAGGGGACCCTGTCCATCTACGTGTCATGCCACGCAGCCCCAAAACAAAAGAAAGAAAGAGGGGTGAGTATAAAACTCAGTAATTATTTTAATACATTTGACAACAAACAGGGATCATAATGGCATCACAATATAGCACATTAGATCCAAAATCGACATGACACACTATATTCTGATCATTCATTCAAATCTCATAAACCTACATACAATATCTCATTCACATACTTTTTGGTCATTCATTTATAACACATAATCCGGCATAATGATGTCTCATTCACATACTATCTAATCAGGTCGGGGATGTCGGCCCCTAAAGCGGCTCGCCCTGGACGATCCTGGCCAAGGATGTCCGATTCTTACATAAAGAACCTAGAGCAGGTGTGTTCGCCCAAGGACATCTCCTACGGTGGGGGAGAGCCCGAATTCCCATACAGGGAACCCTAGAACACGTGGTAGCTGGTGCACAAAGCGTACCACACTGGATGCTCAAGTCTAGATGACAATCTCAATAATCTCATCCGTAAGGCAAGCACACAACTCGACCCCCATATATCTCAATATAACCTTAATTCAACTCAACCCCGGAAGTATACCTGTTTCACAAAGGAACGAAATTGAAAACATATCCTTTCAGACCAACCAAGTTTCGATTAATCCACCGATCGATTAATCCGGCACACAATCTCAAACATTGCATTCAATCGGTCAATTCCGGTTAAACAATGATAAAACTTTATCTATGAAGTACGATACATGATGCATGATATCATGGTACATCCGTGAGCAAGACCTACGTAGGTTCCAACACATGAAACGTGCTCCCAATCCATCCCCTCATGCATTATAATCAAAGCATATATCAACTACAATTTTATAATAAACTCCCCACATGTGTGTGTATTCATGCACATTGTAATCACATGACAAATATTTTGATATAAACTCATAAGGCAATATACACAACTGAAATCAAAGGAATTTCCACTATAAAACGTAAATCCAATCCATGTGAAGTCGGAGACTCGCTCATACAAGCATGATGCATTTCTATACATTAAGCTATAGCATGATCACATCAATTCTTAATAAACCATACTTGACATAGGAGAACACATCTCATAGTCTACAATATAATATCCTTGCTGGAAACATGCTTTAGTCACAAAGATCCCATCATAATGTAATTCAATATCAACGTGCATCATTATTATCATATAATACAATATCGCATACACACTTAGCTTAATCCATAAACTTTTATAATTAATTTCACACCTCCAGTAGCCTTATTTTAACATAAACTACCTTCCATAGCCATTGGAGTCATTAAATGGAGTAAAAACATTGAAATAAGCATAAATCTTAAAAAATGGCAGTAGATATGATTGATCGGCCGATTGATCGGCCAGAAGGCACGATCGATCGCCAACTGCTCACCACATGATCATCATCCAACAGTCATCGCCAATCGATCGATCGGTCAGAAGCCCGATCAATCGGTCGGCCAGAAGGCCTGATCGATCGTAACTTCTTTTCCACTTCGAAAAATTTAAAATTGAGAAGCCATTAAAACAACTTACAAGCTTCATCTATGGGCTCAAACATTATCAAAAACTCATCTAACCTTCTAGAATATATACATATATCATTCTAAGATAAAATCCTAAGAAATCATAGCAAAAGATTAACATTTATTAAATCCACTATTAGAGCACTAACAAGCAAAACCCATTTAAATAGAATCATGAAAACAAACCATTTTTTACCCTAAGCTGAGATTGAAGAACCCATGACCTTCCTTGTTGAGAATGAACCTTCAACCTCCTCTAACACCTTCCAAAAACATGATTTTATGTTAATACATTACTAATTTCAATTTAGCTTAGAAAATCAAAAGTAAACCCTAGAAATAGAGCTTTGGAAGCATAAAAATAAGATTTTGAAGATTAGGGCTTGGAAAAGAGAGATAAAACAGTGATTTTTATGCTTTCAAAATAGATTGAAACAATGAAGAAAGTCAAGATTAAGAAGAGTTTTAAGCTAATTACCTCTAATCCTTTCCTCTTTGAGCCTAATGAGGAATAAACTCCATGTCTCTTGTTCAAGCATATTCCCAATTTGGGAAAGGCACAATACTTTCCTTTTATAGAAAATGGTTGGGATAAACCTAAGTAAAATGTGAGGTAGAAATAGGGTTTTTGGATAAAATTAGAAAATTTGGCAATTTTAATCCAAAATCAAATTCTGAAAATTTTTATAATGTCTTCCTTTGATGTCTGGGGCATTTTGGTCACGAAAATCTAATTTCGTCGGTGGGGCCCACAAAAAATCTCCAAAATTCAAATTTGATCCAGAATCACTTAAAACTCATGATTGTGAAGTTGGTTTTGATTAAAACCTTTGTAAACCCCATTTATTAAATTAAATCGAAAAACGCTTAAACTACACGACAACCGATAAGTAACATTAAAATAAACCGGTTCAAAATGTGGGCCCTTACAGAGTTACAATAATCCATGAAGACTTCTACTGAAAACTACAATACATCTACTTGAAGACCAAGGCAAGAGGATCATATGAGTAGGAGATGGGGAGGAGGAGAAACAAAACTCCCCTCTCACCGCTCTCACGGCCACCGAAAGACCCAAAAAGAAAACTAAAAAAGGCTGAGGGATCCTCTACCATCACGAGGGCGGGGGGGGGGGGGGGGGGGGGGGGGAATTCAGGTAAGAGAAGCTAGGGGGTGGAAAACTTTGAAGTTTGGCACCCCTCCAATGGTTCTAGGTGACACTCCCGTTCCTGCCCACCAACTATGTCCTGCAATAGCCAGCTGGCCCAACTTGGAGGCTGACCAAGGCAAGGGTGGAGGACCTGCAAGGGGAGAAAAGATGTGGCCAAGCTGTCTGTTTGGCCTCACAATATATAACATAACTCGCATTGATATTGTCAAGTTTCAACATAGACAAAACTCACTTTCTATGTTATATAGTGGAACCTCTACTATGTAACAGCAGATTGGTCATGTGTTATGTCCTGGCCTTGCGGTCTTGTACACATTCACTAGTCAAATTAGTAAATTAATTTTTTTAGGAAAAAATTAGTCATTATTGAGCAGTTACTTCGACTATTGTAATTGATGTCCTGGGCCTCCCTGGCTAGTTGCCTCGAGGCCCATTATGAGTTCTCTTAGGATCTCAAGCCCATAAATATGTAAATTCGATTCATCAACTTTGTGCTCACTGGGAAAGTTAAGAGTTTAGAGGATGCCTTAATTCTCTTCATCCCTTCATCTGAACTCAGCCCCGTTAAAGTCAATAGCTCCATTCCCATCGGCCTAAAAAGCTGACCCAGAAGCAAAGAATGCTCTTAAAGTTGGCCTAAAAATGAGCCCATAATTTAATGAAATCAGCAGTGCCAACAAAATGTTAATTGAGCTCCAATTGTGCCCAGATGCAATCACTCTGGATGATGCAGCACATTTTTAGAATACAAATGCCACAAATAGAGTCGGCTCTTTCAAACGCCGCCACATTTTGAAGGAGGATTTACAACTTTTCCTGCACTAATTCAACTTTCAACTGCCAATATGGACTGAGATGTTCATGATTTATTGATTGTCAACATTATTTCTACATCTATTGCCGTATCAGCTAAAGTTTATATGACAATACTCAGTTTTTGGACACTACATACTATGGATATCTCCACATAGCATGTCGGAAAATCCATGCTATTAAAAGTGAAATGGGTAGAAAGGACAATTTTAAGTGAGTTCTAAACAATGTCCTTTTTTCATCCTTAACCTATATATTGTGAGAGTTGAATATTGGATTAGAACAATAGTAACTATAATAACTGACTGGATTCACCTGATCAAGTAATTAAGAATCCTAATAGATACATAATCAAGAGAAACAAGAAGAGATCTTTTTTGGGATTTTAAGAGTCCATCTAAATTCTTTACTGAACTTTTATATTGAGACACAATAATGGCAATTAATTGCAGATTAAAATTGTGTAGTCCTCACAGTGCATTTTGCATGCGTAGCTTGATTAGTAAGAAAAAAGGGACTATTTTGTCAGTCTACCAAACAAAAAGAATATTCAATCCTACAACTCGCCAGGGTGGCATATATTATGTCATGGCCCGGTTTTTTAAAACCATTTTTAAATCAGAATGGTAGCGGAAAACTCGAGGATTGTTCTTCTAGACGATAAATCATGAGTTAAAAAATTTTCGACTAAGCATCTAGGCCGTGATAACTGGGGTTCACAAATATGGATACAAAATCATATACACATATAGTATTACAAGATGCAAAGTCGATTAAACCAACGGAAGTCCTCTAAGTGCAAGTCTGTCATCCATCTTAATATAAACTAGAAATAGTTGGCGTTCACGCCTTAATACAAAGTTTAGAACAAACCCGAAGCAAGAGATATGCTCAGCAATTTGAATGCCCTCACCACCTAGCTCCCAAGTGCACGTGAAGTCAATCCTCCACAGCAGCACATACATCACATAAGAATGCTGAGTATAAAAATAGTCAGTGGGATACCATAACATAGTCATCAACATTACAATAAACCAGGATTTGCATTAACATATTATGCAACCTATTACAGGATTCCACTTGAATCTTTTATTAATCTTTCAAGCAAGTCTTTTATTGCTTCTCAAGTTCAAATTCAATAATTAAGTCTTTGTCCCATAAAGACAGACTCACTGGATGTCATACCTACATGACTGACAGCACGAAAACACCGTGACTATTACTCCGATTAATACCGATAATCACGGCACACCCTGAATCCCTCAAGGGTGACTGCCTCGCCCATTCTTTACCTTAAAAGGTATGACCGTTAGAAGGGTCTGGCTCCACATCAGCTCCTAGACTTGATGTGGGTCGAGAAACGCAGCCTTCTAGGATGCTAACGTCTCCAATGTGCACAGTAAACCACCTGGCAACCAAGGCTCAGGATGTGTGGAGAGCTTCCACCGGTCAAAAGATGCAAAAGCTCTCTCTAAAATCCATAGAGAAGAGGTAACAGCTTAAGCCTGACCAATAGAATATGTAATGCTCTCTCTAAAATCCATAGAAAGATGTAAATATGGGCCAAAATAACATGTAAATGCTCTCTCTAAAATCCATAGAAAGATATAACAGCTTAAGCCTGGCAAATAGAAGTTGGTCTTTATTAGGTACCATGACACAGAGCTTCCACCAATCGGAAGATGTGAATGCTCTCTAAAATCCATAGAGAGATACAGACGGCAGAGCTTCCACCAGTCGAAAGATGCAACACCACCCTAATCTATACCTTGTGATCCTTAATAGGTATCATAGTATTACTAGTATGAACCCTTCTTAAAGTTACAACATACCATTCACAACTATTGGCTCAATAGCTCAACAGATAGCCTGACCTTTGACTTAATAGTCATTCGGTCACTTGATTGGAAGTCACTCACACTCACACACTGACTCCCAATCCCAAGGGCATTTTAGTTTTTATCTTGATTAGGTTCTTCCCAACCCTCAAGCTTAGCCCTCAAGTCATCATTTTATTATCTTTCATAAAATGATTATGTCTCTAAACCATCTAGGTTTATTAGTCGGGTTTTTCTTTACCATTTAAGTCCTCAGCTTTCAGTCAGCATACAGAACAAATGCCTTTAATACAATAACATCAAATACATGAAGCTAATATGCCAATTAGGGCTTGAAATTATTTATCATATAGCCCAAAACCAATAAAATGAGCCTATCTACCTCACTGGCTATGTATGTACCATACTGCATTCAATTATACAGACAGTCAGGCTTCACCGTCAGTTGTGGCCAGTTTTAACTGTTGGTTGAGGTCCACCGGCAGTTCAAAATCTAAACCGGCTTATGAACCGGGTTTATTATTGAACTGGGTTCGGTCTGACGGTGGACCGAGTTTGGTCAAAGGGTGAACCGAACTGGGTCTTGTCTGTGCCTGAACCAACATATTTATTGGACCAGGTTTGGTCTAATCATGAACCAAACCGGGTTCGGTTTGACTATACCGAACTGGGTTCCGGTTCGGTGCCGATCCGGTCCGGCCAAACCTGGGACCGAACCGGTCATCTTAAGGAAGACGACCAGTCAGTCGTCTTCTGCTCACTCATGGGTAGCGGCCGACACGACCGCCGTCGTCGGCCGCCACCGCCCAACCAGCGCTGCCCTCTCTTCTTTTCCACTCCTCTAACCGAAAATCCACCCAAAGTCCTGCAGGTCCAAATAGAATTTCGACTGGCAGCAGCTTTCTCTGCCTTGTGGCGACGACGGCCCTTGCCACCGTAGCTCACCGCTGAAGCTCCGTCTCCGAGCTTATTGCCCCCGTCATCGCCTCCGTCGGCGGAAGGAAAAAGTAAAATTTGATAAAAGGGTATGGGATCCTTCCTCGCATGCAAAAAGATGCCGAAACGCCGCACACCGGAGGTCGTCGCCGCTCGAGGACACCCTCCCCCTCCCCCTGCTGCTCCTCTCCTCTCCTCCGGCTGTCACGCCCCAAATTTCAAAACCTCGAATAATGCGCGGAAGCACTAACTCATTTAAGGTCATGAGACTGAAACCCGGGACGCGACCGAATACTCGATCACACCACTTTCTCATTCCAGAATGCTTAACCAATTTCCGTTATACAAAAATCTTAAATAAAAAAACTACTTCGAGTTTAACTACGCTATTACAATAATTCAGTCTTAACAATCAGCAATCATAAATGCAATTCAGCACGCAGGCTGATAAGTTCTCTGCGAACAGAAAATAAAAATGATAAATAAATCCACATCTTATCAACTTCCGTCATCGAGCTCTAAACACGAACCTTGTCAGTTCTTCTCCACTTTAATTCCTGCATCAAGAGATGCATGAGTATTTCGAAAGAAATACCCAGTAGGAGCCAAGAAAAACCCACAACATAATAATAATAAAGAAAATGCTAACAACATGGTATAAAGACATGTTTAGAAAGATCAGGTTGAGCAAATACGGAGTTCACTTACCTGGACTGTACTCATCATCAAAGACCATCAACGGTCGAGAATAAACAAACATTAACTCAGATCCCAAACGTACAGAGCATCGGGAGGAAATAATAATGAATACTGACTCCAAACAGACAGAGTGTCGGAGATAACAATTTCTGCTCTCTGTTCAGTCCACTTCCCCTATGGACATCAATACCAGATCATCCTAGAGGTTCTACAGAGGAACCCGGCCATGCGTCTAGGGATGCTGGCCCCATCGGTGCTTACGGGCACAATGGGCTGAGACTGCAGACCTTCCGTAATATCATACAGTCTAAAGCGCACGCGTTGCCGTCATCAGCTGAACTACAGAAGTCATCAGCTGAACTACAGAGGTTCATATATCATCTGAGATCACAAAGGATCTAGCAATGGCTCGTGAGCATACTATGAATCCAACTAAGAGTGTTCATCAGAACTCCTAGTGGAGAAACAATTTACATAGAACTGAATCAATCTAGAAATATCAAGTGCTCTCTCATCTAGAGACTCAAACATCAATCTTCCAAAATATGACTCATCGAGGAGTGAAGTAACAATCTCATTGATACAATCTGAATTGACTCTCATAGGAGTGAGTACTCAAGAAATACAGTCTGAATTGACTCACATAGGAGTAACCAAAGAATTCTCAATGTTCAATCATAGGATGACTCAAGACTGAGACTCATCAGAAATAACTCATTAAACACCTTCACCATGCATAGCTCCAATCAAGACATCATCGATTCTGACAATATTGAGGATTATATGACGTTGGTATAAGATGGTAGGGTCTAGGAAACTAAACCCTAACAGAGAATCTAAGATTTCAAGTTCAACGCCAAAGATACTATATTGGTAGAACAATGCCCCACGAAGGAATGACTCGGTCTGACATGACTCACTCTCTGGATTGGATCAATTACTAGACGTTACTAACTTCATCTCTCTGGATTTTATATAGTTACTACAGTTTATCATTAGGTATATCACATAGGTTTTAATATATGGTATAGTTTAAACAACCCGGAAATATACTGTTATCTGCACAACAGCTCCATTCTATGGCTCACCACGGTCTGCACAGAACATATTCTAGTCTGAAATTTTTATGACAGACAGCTACATGTCTCTAGTTTCTAACCCAATTGACAGCATAATTTTCCGAGTTTTCTACATTTAATTATAAGTTTTCTATCACAGTCTGTCGGCACAAGACTAAGTCTGGCCGAGATCATTAATTATAAACTTACTTAATCAATACAGTCTATTACTCAATTAAACACTTATTAATGCATTCTAGACTTATTACATTATTCTCCTGGGCATTTATTAACTCCCAATTGTTCTGCAATTAATTAGATTCTTAACTACATTGTTAATCCCAAAACTAATTGTACATATTCATACGGTTTAGACATGTAGACTGCAATTAGGACTATTAATTCAGGACATACCCATACTAAATCATGAGATAATTAGGGTACAATAAATCTCAAACTCCAGTAACTCTTTTTCACAAAAATTGTTACTTCAATAATTAGTATCATAAGGTATGTATCATTATGCCAAAACAGTTTTGTACCAATACTTCCGTTTATCGGCTGATATGACCCAAAATAGATAATTAACGTGAGACAGGAAAACTGACGACCCAAAGCTAATCTTGGAGGCTGAAACATCTGAATACCAGTATGCATTAACCACAAGTTTCAAACTTTAAGGATTAATCACAGCATATGATTGAAATCTGGAATCCGGTATGACACCACATGATCATCGATGACATATAACAACGAAACTAAGGAAAGAAGACATCCATATAAGGACATACAATTGTACAACATCCAACAAAATGTACTCATCTCGACCAAAGCAGCAAGCATACGGTGAGATCTAAGTGGAGCCATGCATGAGAAGTATTTAATTTATTAGGATCGGGTGCAATAGTCATCATGTTCAAAATAATAAATGGTAAACCATTGAATTGAACGACACCAATATCAAACGGATCATCATTCATATAGGTATTCACATCAGCGCTCAAGTATCATATTCATCACAAAATATCACAATTTATAGTATGGAATTGTGGGACTCCTTCGAATCACTTCTCTTGCTTTCGTGATCCAAGCACTACGGCTCGCACTACCACCCCTTAGGTCACTGTAGAAGGCTGAAAGGAGAATGGACGAGACCCCCTTTACTGGTTTGCACGTCTCTCAAAGTCTCAAAGGGATGGCGGTCTCTCACTTAGTGAGTTTAAATAGCAAGTGTCATATTCTCCTAGGACACATCTCCACCATCGATTTTCTCCTAATCCAAAGGCCACGAATGATCACTAAAAGCAAGCCTTCCACTTGCCCAAGACATTCCCCCAAATTAATTCCTCATTTAGTTAGGATTTTCTTTAATTAAGGAGTTTCAAAACTCTAATTCGGTTACACATACTTAAGATAATTTTTTTCCAAATTGGATTCAACCTTCCACCATTGATGGCTACCTAATCTAAGGCCACGATCTACCCCAAATCAAGGCACGATCTCCCTCTTGAATGCCATCACTGCTTCTAGCAGTTTCCCAATTCCAATGGACGCCCAATTGCCTTGATCATCTCGTCCAAAATTGGCTAGTAAATCTTGGGTAACCTCTTTATTAAACTCTAATTGACTCTTCATACTAATTGACGTAACCTATCCCATTTAGTTAGGGGATTAAGTCAAATCAAATAGTTACTTAAAATAGGATTTGTAACTTCCTAATTGAAAACCAATTCCACCATCTTCTTCTATCTCCATACATGTCACTAATGAGTTTAGTAACTGCCAATTACCGCACTAATCAAGTCCAAAATTTCCTTCCTTCGGATTCCTTAAATTTCCAATTTAAAAGTCCCAATTCTAATCAAATTCAAACTGGGTTTTTAACTCTATTTCAAATATTTTCAAACCACCAATCATAATTCATCAAATTAAGAGAATTACCTACTTACCTTGCATAAGATTTTCCCATTTTAATAAATAAAAAATTTCGGGTATTACACCGGCTCCTCCTTTGCTTTTGTCTTAACCCAATCGCCGGTGTTGCCGTCGCGGCCGCCGGAGGTCGCCCCTACTCCTGCTGACCTGGAGTTCCTCTGAGATGATGAACACAGCTATGAACCAGGAAATCGATGCTGATGTCGAGCCCCCCTTCCTCGCCGGTGATCGCAAGAGATCGCCTCCCAAAATCACAGTAGCAATTTTTTCTGCTGGTTGGGTTCGGAATCGCCAGGGGCAAAGGCAAAGGCGTAGATGACGATGGCCACCTGGTCTGATGCATGCCACACCTGGCACTTAAGTATGCCACACCTGGCTCGAAGCAAGTGAGGTCTTGACATATTAATGCTCAACTATATTGTTAGTTGAGAGTGTTGCCAAAAAAATGCTTTGAGAGAGAAAATAGAAAAAACAAAACATAACTTATCTTCTTTAGTCCACCAAAAAACTAAAATATCTTGTTAGTCTCAGCATAATCGTCATTAAGGTTGGGGTTATCATCAATTATCAATGTCGTGATCATCGGATGCAGTCCGTAACATTATCATGTACGCTATATTTGACCATTGAAAACGCTCAAAATGATGAATTCTAGTGAGAACAGAAGTTCTATAGTTCATGATATTATATGAGAGACTGCTCACGCGCATCTGTGTGAACGGAGTCACCTCAAGCCATCTATTTCGCAGGTGTCAGATCAGGTGGACTCGGCTCACACAGATGCGCATGAGGCGTCTCTCATGTAAACTTTTACCTTTACAGTAAGGTTTCTAATCACAATTATATGGGATGCCCTCACACGTTGACTAATATGAGATATTGCGATCGTGCAAACAATGCTCCTACCATTAACATCAGCATGCGCTTGCCAATCTCGCCACTAGTGTGCTCAGCCATCTTTGGGGGAGGGGAGGTTGCATGGACTTTGAAGGGGTTAGGTCTATGACTTGTTTTAAGAAAACAAAACTTCAGTGCGCTTAGGTGGAGCACAAAAATTACACCCTGGGGCTTTTGGGCTTGTAGGAAAAAAGGACTGCTCCTTTGATTTAATTCTTGTGATCACCAACAAACCTCATAGTTATATGCAGATTTATGTTGCAAAAAAGTAAAAAAAAATGCAAATTTAAAAGACCGACTCAGCCAACGAGAGTTACAGGCAACCTCGTCTACAACGTTCGCTAAATTTCCATCACACTTTTTCTTGGCCTGTATCACAGGATAGTTGCTTCGCCATTTATTTATTTCTTGAGTACTAGCTTTGTGTCCGTATTTTGCATTGTTCCTCCCGTCCACACATTTGTGGCCTAGTCGATGGCTCCAAGGAGCCTCAATTCGCCTCAGCCACAGCGTCAGCGTGAGTCATGGAATGGTGACCCCTGCCCAGACCTCTTCATTCACTCGTTCCTTCCAGAAACGTATGGTCACCCAAAGCAAGAAAGGAAAAGTCGTTTCACTCGCACAAAAAGAAACTTTCGGTTTCGTCGGGCAACCGCTCTCCTAATTCGTTACATTTCCATTTTCCAATGTTGATATGTCTACCTCACCGGTGTCAAGCGCACACCTCAGAAATAACTGTTCAACTGGATAATTTCTCTCTATTATAGAGACAATAGATATCCGTTGTCTAAAAATACATTGGACAGTGAACATCGAGACGCCGGTTAACTACTCATACATTTAATTTTGGAGGGATGGAACCTTCCATGACCAGAGGACTGTCGAGCTAGGGGGACAAAATATTCCCATGATTGCATAGGCCTTACGTGACACCTTACATCACAATTCACACGCACACACCAGCTCCGGCTCGTATCTCCCCTCCCTATCACACCTTTCAAACAAACAAAACATTACATGATTCTTGATCAATTTCCCTATATAAATACGCCACCTTTTCATTTGCTCCATTGACACTAACAAGGCAAACAAGAAAAGAGCAAGCGGCAGCCATGGAGGAAGAGATGCAACAACGCCCCCATGTAGCACTCATGCCCAGCCCCGGCATGGGCCACCTGATCCCTCTGGCTGAGTTTGCCAAGCGGTTGGCCCACCACCACGGCGTTTCCGTTACCTTCATCACCATCTCCTCCGGCCCACCCTCCAAGGCCCAACAATCTTACGTCGACGCCCTCCCGGCCCACATCCGCTCCGTCCAACTCCAGCCGGCCCAACTCGACGACCTCCCGCCAAACACCAAGATCGAGACCATCATCTCCCTCACCGTCATCCGCTCCCTCCCGGCCCTCCGCGCAGCCCTCTCCGCCGCCTCCTCCACCGCCCCGTTGGCCGCTCTTGTCGTCGACCTCTTCAGCACCCCGGCCTTTGACGTGGCCAAGGAGCTCGGCCTCCGTCAGTACATCTTCTACCCAACCAACTTGACCGTCCTCTCCCTCTTCCTCCACCTCCCGGAGCTCGACAAGGTCACCCAGTCGGAGTACCGGGACCTGCCGGAGCCGGTCCGCCTCCCGGGATGCGTCGAGTTCAACGGCGCCGACCTTCTGGACCCGGTCCAGGACCGGAAGGACGAGGCCTACCAGTGGTTGCTCCGGCAGTCCCGCCGCTACAAAGAAGCCGACGGCATTTTCGTGAATTCTTTCGCCGAACTCGAACCCGGTCCGGTCGGAGGGCTCAAATCCATGGAGCCGGAGTTCCCGCCGGTGCACCCAGTGGGTCCGCTCATCCAGTCCGGCGCCGCAGCAGCCGGAGGCGAGACCGATTGCATTAGATGGCTGAACGAGCAGCCAATAGGGTCGGTGATTTTCGTGTCGTTCGGCAGCGGTGGGACGCTGTCGTCGGAGCAGATGACGGAGCTGGCGCTGGGGCTGGAGCTGAGCGAACAGAGGTTCATGTGGGTGGTGCGGAGCCCCAGCGAGAAGGAGACGAACGCGAGCTTCTTCACTGCACAGAGCAAGCGCGACCCGCTGGCCTACCTTCCCAACGGGTTCTTGGACAGAACCAAGAAGACAGGCATGGTGATACCGTCATGGGTGCCGCAGAAAGAGATTCTCGGCCACGAATCCACCGGCGGGTTCTTGACGCATTGCGGGTGGAACTCGACGCTGGAGAGCATCGTCGAGGGGGTGCCGCTGATCGCGTGGCCGCTGTACGCGGAGCAGAAGATGAACGCGGTGATGCTAACGGAGGAGATCAAGGTGGCGATAAGGCCTCGGGCGGCGGAGAATGGGGTGGTGGGGAGGCAGGAGGTGGCAAGGGTGGTGAAGGCCTTGATGGAGGGAGAGGAGGGGAAGAGAGTGAGGGGCAGGATGAGGGAGTTGAAGGATTGTGGGGCCAGGGCACTGGGCCCACCAGATGGGTCCTCCTATAAGGCCTTATCTCAAGTGACCAATAGCTGGAAAGTAGCTCAGCTCACAAGCACCAAGTAAATGGTGACACCTAAATTGTTGTGTACTAGTTTTTGGCATCTCCTTTCTTTTGATTTCTGTTCATATAATTTGTTTTTGTTTTTTCTGTTAATTTTTCTTAATATTAGTGTGTAAGTGCTAATCTGGTGCTTTGCAATATGCAATAAAGCAAGTCACAATTTTATAGCTACATCTTGTTGGTTCTGATGTCCTTTCACAATCGAGTGCAATAAAAAAACAATGCCACATTAAACAATGGAATCATGTGGTAGGTGTGACTTGTGTGGTTGTCTATGATCACTAAGTTCTAACCTGTCACTAACCACGGGAAACCACAGGCTAAATTGGCATGAGCTTAAATAAGAATCTTGGACTTATTATATACTCATGTTTTCTGGTACCAATAGGAATTACTATATTCGAGTCATATGAGCATGTCTATACGTATATACATTAGGACAGCATAGTATATTTTTGGTCCACCTACAAGATGTCTGCCAGGATATAGAGCTGTCGATCATCAGGATCAACGGCGCACAGGCATGTACTGTGCCCTCCAGAATAAGTACCTTTTTTGCTAGCAGTTAATGGCTATGCGTTGTCATTAACGATCGATGACTCCTTTTAACGGGGGATATCCTAGCAGACATTCACCAGGTGTAGTTCAAACTCTTCCATTTGTAGTGAGAAATTAACATACAGTTCCCCCACTGCCATGTAGGAATTTCTTCCCACTTTACGGGAGCCTTAAATCAGATCCATGGCGCACATGCTAGTGCATGTTATTACATCGATGACTCCTTTTAACGAGGGATATCGTTGATCCTGAGGACCAATGGCTCCTGTAAATTGCGAGCACATCCCACTCAGTATTGAATACTTCCAATACTTCACAGTAAAAATGTCGAAATAGCATTTCAAGTTTTCAACCATGTTAGTTTGTGTTTCCTGGTCATTACTTGATAACATAACTTAAGTGGTGCATCTAGTGCGTGCTCACCACCCTTGAGTTGCATGATCTTGATCGCTGGGTTATGCTACATATATATAGTCTGATTTACGGTGCTCTAATTGCGGGCTTCCTTAAATATACTCCTCATATGGGCCATGAGCCAAACTCCATTGTCGAAGACAGGCACAAGTCACGGAGGTCAAGGTGGAAGACAGGCACCGAATCTTGAATATCATGGTATTCCAAATCCAAACAAGTAGAACAACACATAAGTATAAATACTAAAGAACAAAAATATAAAAACTAAATGATAAAGAATAATTAATTATTTCATAGTTTTTATTCAGCCTTCTTTTTTGTGATTCAACTTTTTTTTTTTGGCTAAACATAACTTCCACTCAGTTGTTTCTAGTATGCTATCATGGTGGTTGAACATATAGACCACATTCAACATTTCCAACTTTTGATACCTTTCAAGTCTATTCCACACAGTTCCTTCTTTTGGTGGGTGTGTGATCATATAATCATATATATGCCCATCCGCTCTTCCATTAACAAGTGACAGCAAGCCGGCCACTTACTTGAAATTGGAGAGTTTTGTACCACAAGACAACGACTCCCCATCTTCCCCGGATACTGTTACTAGAAAGTTGAAGGGCACTGAATCTGAAGTCACTTTCATGGTGAAAATGTGGAAGATATAGAAATAGACGGGTCTCTTTGTTTCTTTGTGTGCGTTGTTTTGTTTTTCCCTTGGTGGGGGCTCTCAACCCACATGGGTTATCTGTCAGTCATTTAGACAATGGTGGGATCGCTAGGTGACTTTTAATTCCTTTCAATTATCATGCTATTCACTTGCCTCCTATCTAGCTCAGTCCCAAAATTTTATCAAATTGAACTCTGCTCTGTCTGAGGTCTACTTAGAAAAGGTGCAGTCCTACTTCTGCAGTTCTCCTACATGTGCATATCAAGCTTTTCATATATTTCTATCTTGTGTCTCTTTGGGAGCAGCAAAAGTAAATGATTGCCAGCTTTGTGGCAAAAGCAACTGGGGGGAATGGATTGTGAAGTCCATAAAGTGAGGTTGCTACGATTGAAAACTGGAAAGTTTTGAGGTACAATAATTGAACAATGGTTGCATGAGTTGAAGCTATCATGAAATGAAGGTTATAAATCTATCTGCAACTAGTAATATCTGATCCAATTAAGATATCATATATGGTGTCATGGAAGGCGTCTGAACCTAGATAATTTAAATAGAAAAAGTAAGTGTTTGAAGCTGTAGTAGTACAGTAGTATCTTGATGGTACAGACTAATTTATGGTGACCTTCTTAAAAAACTTGCAATCACTGATTCGGCATTATTTTACCAATTACCATGATCAGAATTCCAGATATTTTAAGCACAATAAAGTGACCAGACCTTTAGGATGTCATAGCTGAAATTGAAGTTAAGAACTGAATATCCTGTTACACCTCATAGGCAAACCCCAAAGTTGATTCATAAATATAGGCCTTGGGGTTTTGTGCTTGAACTAGACCAAAATTAGCATAAAAGTAAAAGAGAAGAAACAAAGAAAAGAGCAATGTTACACATCAGGTCCCATATAAAGTGCCCTATTTCATGTTATCCTTCTCACACTAATATGTGGATTGAGTACCAATTAAAAAACCATTGTGGATTATTTAGGGTAAGTGGATGGAGTAAAAAGGTGAATAAAAATTGGTTTTCAAATGCGGACAATCAATACACTACTGAAGATCTTAGCGCTCCTCCCATTGCCACATCACATTCACCCTTGGCTATTTTTGTAGTAGGGATAATGTTCTAGAAACATGTATTCCTCTTGTATGAGTTTCGTGTTTCTCACTTAGTTTGTTGGTAATGCAGTTGAAAGTGTGGTGGATTTTAGTTTAGGGGACCAAAATGAAATATCTATACTTTCCTAATTGGAGATTTTATTTCAAAATGGATAAAAAAGGAGTCTAGTTGAACTTTTGAGAATGGAGTTACAAAGAGAAGAAACCTCTATTATTTTCTCCGCAGTCCCACTCATATTGGAGAAGAAAGGGAAATGAAAAGACACCTTCTTAGAGAGGGAATAAAAAACACCTTTTTGGAAAGATTTTACACACATAACATACAAGTTCATTATTATTTTAAGTTATAACTAGTTAGCCTATTTTATACACTTCTGCTTCAAATGGAAATCAAATTCGCTGATGACGCTTCACCACCAGCCGTTGATCCCTCTAAATCAATGGCTTACAAGCTAGTCAAACGTCACTAGCATAGTTACCGTTCCAGAGAGATTGTCACCTCTCATGGTGGGATCCATCAAGTAAAACCTTAAGCTGGTTAAACCTTGAGAGGAACCACATTGAAAAGACATGAGCACAAGTTTAATGCGTAAGGACTCCCACCTATATTTTGTACCATGCACAACTAATTGCATGATGTTATTGGTTTCTCATCGATCTCCTTGCTCTACGTCCTCTACCCTGTCCTCATCCCAGTAAATGGAAATTAGGTCCATAGCACAAGCATTCTTCTATTTATTGTCCCTCTTCTTCAAGTAGATGTTCCCTTTGACTTTGGGGAGAAACCCAACCAAGTCACCAGAGGATGGATGGGCTTCCTTCAAGATGCACCCTATGTCCCATGTTAAGTGTCCTATTTGGTTTTACAAAGTGAACTAAGTTAACCAAGTATAGGACACTTAATTATGCAAGCTCCTCTAGTAAAATGGCCTCTTAAGATGATGCTTGAGAAACGTTAGCCATTTGATGTCGTTGTCTCCGAAAATGAACCTGTCTTGAACCTATTAAAACCATTACCAAGCTGCGGTGACTTCCAGGCCATTGTGGGCTCCTCGACTTCGGCTTCTACTGAAGATGCATGCGCAATCAGCGAATAAACCATCCGTGCGGTCTTAAGACTATTCCGTATCTCATAGACTCTTGTGTAGTTTTTATCTCTAGAAGGGCTATGAAAGCCACAACTACATGAATATCACAGAAAAACAACTTCTTGTTCTCATCGCCCATGACGAAGACAATCGATTACATTTTCTTGCACAAGGGGAGACTCACAGCGGCCAAATTTGACTATTAGTACAACTTTCGTGATGTACCTGCTGTGACTGACCAATATGAGAACACCATGTAAACGTGAAGTGATGAGAATGTCCATATTACCTGTCATAGGGGAGTGGAATTCTTTTTTCTTTTTCATTTTTAAGTCAGCAGTATTTTTTTATTTTAAGTGTTGAGTAGTTCATGCGTACGAAGTTGACAGGATAGTGACTGTATGTTATAATAGGATAGAAGGATTTTTTTTATAAGCAGGACTGCAGGATTATTGGTATAAGCTTTCTTAAGTAATTTTGCTGGTATCTGATCCCTAGACGGCACCTAGTATGTGGTACATTGGCATAATCACATATTTGCCTACTCATTTTTTTAGGAAAACGATATTTCTACATCAATTTTCCTACAACACTAGTATACACAGTCACGTGTATGACATTGAATGGAAAACTGATGCAGCAATATCTTTGTCCTTTTAAGGTTTGCCTTGCAAAGTAATACGGTAGAAGGGAGGTGCACACTGCAAAGTAAACTTTCCCTTGCTATTTTCCAATCATAGTGTTGGATTGTACACCCTCGGGCTGGTTATGGAGTAATAAGGTCCTCGAGGTCAGGACAAAAATCCAATCCCTCCGTCTCATATTAAATGCTCCATAGTCCAGAGGATTCCAACCCTCTTCTACATCGACAGAGTCTCTTAATTGAGGTTACAACTCTTTGTCCAATGGAGCTGTTAAAGGATGGACGAAGTATTAATTATACTCCCCTATTGTTCCACATTAATAGTCCCCATGTGAAAAGAAACGATGTTTGAGGAGCCAATGCACTATTATGAGAAGGATGAATTGAAATAGACCAATTAATATGGGACAAGTTGTTTTTACAATCCAGACAATATAGGACGGAATCACGGAGGGAGTACTTTGCAACGAGGTCCACACAACAAACTAAATTTTCCCTCCAAGAGTAAGCTAGCTTACATCAATTTACCGTTAATAAAGAGTCAATTTAGGTTATTTGTTACTCTATTATTGTTGTTAAGACCACAAACTGAACTTTCAGGTTCTACGCTCCAAGGTACCTACTTGCAATGGATTGGGCCCAGGTATTTGCCACACGGACATCTGTTATATAACATGTTGGGCCCATGGGCCTCATATATGGCCGTTTTATGACATGGGCTTTGTTGCACATACATCATCACCACTGAAAAATTAAACATCGATCACGCATAACTTCAGAGCTTGTCCAAGCATGAATCGAAAGCTATCATCCGTGAAATAAAATCTTGAACAAAAATGTGGTAGAAGTCAGCAGCAACATATATTACTCTGTCCTACTCTAGGGATATTGAATAATCATAATCATAATCAAGTAGCGCATTTTTTGAACTATTTTGGGGTCTCATTCAAACCTATTTTTTGCCAACTCTTTTGTAAGAGAGTAAAGTTATATAGTTTTTATTAACTCCATCCAAATTCTATTAGGTCTCCCTTTCCTCTTTTGGCATCATTTACATGCATCCCTTTAATATTCTCGCTGAGGCATCTATTGGACTTCTTTGCATATGCCCATACCAACGCAACCTACATTCTCTCAACTTCTCCCTAAAGGAGCTACCTCTAAACTCTCAGGGATATATTCATTTCTAATCTTATATCACCTAGTTATCCCACTCATCCACCTTAGCAATCTCATTTCGGCTACATTCAACTTATCTATATGACTTCTCTTTGGCACCTAATACTCCACTCTATAAAGTATTGCATGCCTAATGGCTGCCATAAAGAACTTGACTTTAAACATTTTTGGAACACACCTATAACATAAAACTCTTGAGTCATGAGGCTGCTCTATAGAATTTGCCTTTAAACTTTTTTTGGAACACACCTATCACATAAAACTCATGAGTATATCCTCCACTTTACCCACCCCGTATTTGTCATATATACCACAACATTATCAATATCTCATTCTTTATGGATAATGGATCCTAAGTAACATAATTGATCACATCTTGATTTTTCTTGTCTATCTATTTCAACTAAAGTTCTACATTCCTTAAAATTAAATTACATGCACTATGCCTTAGTCCTACTTATTTTAAAATTATAGGTAAAATATTTTAGTGGGTAACTTGTTTCACGTATTAGTGAAGGGCTCCTTTGGATAGGAGATTGTATTTCCTTGAGTTTTATAAGATTCTCCTTCAAAGCTAAAATAAATGTAAGTCAAGAATAGATTTTCTCACCGCTAAGGGCGAGGAATTGAAATTCCCGAGCTAGTCTCTCACGTCTCCCTCCTATCACTTTTTCACTTAGTAACCCACAATTGAATTCCCCAATGAATTCTCACTTTACTCACTAACCCATATATTTTAAAACTAACTCAAAACCTTGGGATATACTTTCCACATATTGAAATATATTTCAGGGAATCCCTTTTCACATCTCTACCCACTTATGTCTGCATTTATTTTGTAACTATTTGTTTTCAAGATGTAAATAGTCATCTTGTAAATTACCAAATGCAGACTATTCAAATGGGATGGTGAAAGTACAAGGGGAAGCATAAGGAGAGGAGAGACAAGTTGAAGACAAATTTGTAAGGAAGGTTGGCATTTACTAGATTATTATCCAAGGTCGAACCTTCAGATAGCACGTGGTTTCATAATCACGAGCTTTTTACATATTACCTGGCGCCACTTCGCAATTTCTCATATTACCTCAAATCTCTTTGTTCCTTCTATATTACCTAGAAACTACCCAAAATACCCCCAGCTGGAGTAGGTATAAGCATGGTTGCAGTCTAAGTCTTCATTTTAGCGATTTGCGGGAGCATCTAGTTGGGGAAAAAGGCATTCCGGTGAAGCTCCGTCCATTATTGCGGTCCATATCACCACCAGCGCCATCCAACCCGAAAAAAATAAGATTTCATGCTGGAAATCAACAAAACCAGTGAGAAAGACCAGGAAAGAGCTTTGTACGCAAAAAAATTACAACAGAGACATCATACTATAAAAATGGTACATCAAATTGAAATACATCAATTTTTACATGGGAAATTGGTTCCAAAAAAAGAAAGTCGATGGCTGCCCACACCCAGAAAAAAGCTCTAATCAAGAGATTTTGATGTAAGAGCAGTGGGGAAGGCCGTCCTACTTCAAAAGGTGAGATCTATATATAAAGAAACACATATAATGGCCACCCATTGGTGCTCAAACCGCTCATGGATATCAAATAAGAGAATAAAATGGGTAAAAGCGTAAAATACTCGTCGGCGAGTGTCAAATACTATGTGTATATTTTTTTGTGATCCTAATGAAATAGAATAGGAGAAAAAATAAGGAAGAATGCAAAATAAAGGGCTGAAACGGATAAAAAATAAGCGAGTTATGACATTTTGAAGTTTGCCATAAAATCATGTATTCTTATGCAAAATTCCAATGCAAGTCGTGTGTTCGTGTACACGACTTTAATGACCTCAAATGGGGTCATGCGTACGAACACATGCTTTTATGGCAAACTTCAAAATGTCATAAATCGCTCATTTTTTATCCGTTTTAGTCCTTTTTTTGCGTTCTTCCTTATTTTTCTTCCTCTTCCTCATGAGGATAACCAAAATTTATAAAACTCATCTACTAGTGGTTATGACAAATTTCCAACGAGGGTGATAAAGCAGTTATTAATTTAGTCTATTTCTTATTCTTTCTTCTTCTTTTTCATCATTATCTATCTTCATGAGGAGGAAAAATAAGGAAAAATACATAAAAATGGGCAAAATGGATACAAAATGAACGAGTTATGACATTTTGAAGTTTACTGTTAAAGCGTGCGTTCGTACGTATGACCCCATTTGAGGTCGTGTGTTAGTACGCATGATCCCATCATACACGCGACCTGAATGGAGTCGTGTGCTGCTAGACGAACATATGACCTCATTTGTATACGAACACACGACCTCAAATGGGGTTGTGCGTAAGGACGCACGCTTTTACATCAAATTTCAAAATGTCATAATTCGCTCATTTTTATCCGTTTTAGCCCATTTTTTGCGTTATTTATTTTTCCTCCTCTTCCTCCTCATGAGGATAGATGAGAGTGAAAAAAGAAGAAGAAATAAAGGAAATTAATAACGACTTTACCACCCTCGTTAGAAATTTGTCATAACCATTAGTAGATGGGTTTTAGAAATTTTGTTATCCTCATGAGGAGGAAGAGGAGGAAAAATAAGAAAGAACACAAAAAATGGGTTAAAACGGATAAAAAATTAGCGGGTTATGTCATTTTGAAATTTTCACTAAAAGCGTGTGTTCTTATGCACGACCCAATTCAGGGTCGTGTGTTCGTACACACGACCTCAAATGGGGTCGTGCGTATGAACACACGCTTTTATGGCAAACTTTAAAATGTCATAATTCGCTAATTTTTTATCCATTTTAGACCTTTTTTTGCGTTCTTCATTATTTTTCCTTCTCTTCCTCCTCATGAGGATAGATGGGGATTAAAAAAATAATAAATAAAGAGAAAAAAGAAGAAATAAATGAAAGTAATAACGGTTTCATCACCCTCGTTGAAAATTTGTCATAACCACTAGTAGATGGGTTTCAGAAATTTTGGCTATCCTCATGAGGAGAAAGAGCAGAAAAAATACGGAATAATACAAAAAAAGGGCTAAAACGGATAAAAATGAGCGAATTATGACATTTGAACACACGCTTTTACGACAAACTTCAAAATGTTGACTTATTCCTGATATTGGTATCCTTAAATTCTTGTGCATGGGAATTGTTATATCTAGGGGCTAAGTACGATGAAGTAATTCAGTATTCCGATTCTTGATGAGTTATAATTGAAGTCATCCGATGTTGATCATTCTAAGAGTTTTGGGTACTCCAATGTGAGTCCTTTCTGATGACCTTAACAAAGTTACTGTCTTACTCCTCTGAAAGTCTTATCTTGATGATTATGGTCTGGGTCTCTGTTTGAGAGAACCCTGGTTAGTTCTAGACGAATTCAATTCCATGTAAACTGGTTCTCCACTAGGAGTTCTGATGAACACTCTTAGTTGGATTCATAGTATGCTCACGAGGTATTGCTAGATCTTGCGAGATCTCAGATTATATTATGAACCTCTGTAGTTCGGCCGATGATGGCAACGCATGCACTTTAGGCTGTATGATATTACGGAAGGTCTGCAGTCTCATCCCATTGTGCCCGTAAGCACCGATGGGGCCAGCATCCCTAGACGCATGGCCGGGTTCCTCTGAAGAACCTCTAGGATGATCTGGTAATTGATGTCCATAGGGGAAGTGGACTGAACAGATAGCAGAAATTGTTATCTCCGACACTGTATGTTTGGAGTCATTATTCTTATTGATCTTCCTTACGCTTTGTACGTTTGGGATCTGAGTTATGTTTATTCATTCTTGACCGTTGATGGTCCTTGATAATGATTATTGTGTAGGTAAGTGAACTATGTATTTACTCAACTTGATCTTCTTAAATGTGTCTTTAATTCTCATTTTGACAGTATTTCTATTATTATTACCTGTTGTGGGTTTTCTTGGCTTCTACTGGGTATTTCTTTCGAAATACTCATGCATCTCTCGATGCAGGAATTAAAGTGAAGAATAACTGACAAGGCTCATGTTTTGGAGCTCGATGGTGGGAAGATGATGGGAGTGGACTTATTTATTTATTGTTTTTAATTTTCTTGTTCGACTGATCAGCCTATATGCTGAATTTATTTTGATATTTTTTGATTGTGAAGACTGATTTATTGTAATAACTTAGTTAAATTTCGCATTTATTATTTAAGATTTTTGTAAATGAATATTTGTTTAAGCATTCTGGAATTAGATTGATGAAATGTGATCGAGTATTCGGTTGCATTCCGGGTTTCAGCCTCTTGATCTTAATTGAGTTAGTGCTTCCGCGCATCATTTGAGGCTTTGAAATTCGGGGCGTGACAGTTCTTGATAATATTTTGTGTTTTTTTATTAAGGGGGTGTGACTAGTAGTAATGGGAAAATGGTTGTTTGTCTACATATGATGGATTATTTGGAAGTCCTCCTGAGTACGTAGGTAAGAAAGTAAAGTTGATTACTATTGACATATGATTGAAGTTCTTAGATTTGTTGATTCAAGTTGAACAAAGATTAGGATGCAAGTATGCAATGAATAACCTATCCCTTAAATATCTAGCTGCATCAGCGTACTCCATACATACCATACATCCTAGGGGATGATGAAGATCTGAAAACTGTCTTTAATATTCATAAGAAAGCAAGGAGGGAAGTGTTGGAGTTGTAGGTGGAGATGACTTCTAGTGTCAATAAGGAGAGGATATCCCGATTAGATCAATATGTTCACTTGACATATGATAACCTAAAATCATCAAGAGGTAAAGGAAGGAAACAATTGGAGCTTGTATTTGGAACAACAAGGTAAGAACACAATATTGAATCATCGGTGATACGACTTTGCAAGCTATCATGTGTTATATTGCGACTTCGTATCGTCTTGATGATGACATGACTATAAACAAGTCGTGTGTACGATGACATGACTCGAAGTCGCAATTGTAGGATATCGTGTAAGTGATTACACAATATTCTTACATTACGTGTATTTGTCTACATGACTCATATTGATATGCCATCTTCATATCTTGCAGTTAGAGAGAAAGTAATAAAATTGTGATGACATTCACTATCCAGGGGGTTGGATCTAATTTAGTACAAGGAGAAGGAAGTAAAAAAACAGTTAATGAAGAGAATGGGCAATTTAAAAATGATGAGCAATTTTCCAAATGAAGGTGATGATGGAGATGAAGAATTTATTGATATTGACAATCCATGGTTAGGGGATGAGTGGTTGCTACCTCTACACATACAAGCCCCTGAGCTAGACAGGGGACGTCTAGAAATTGATTTGTCTAAGTATGAAGAATTTAAAGCGTGGCTACTGCAAAACCATATATGTGGAAAGGGAAGAATGTTGTTGTATCTGATAATCAGGAAACATTGGATGCAGAGTTTATTCATATTGAAGAAGATAGAGGTTGGGATTGAGGCATTGAGTATGGTTCAGGTGAGTAGATAGAGACATACGAGGAGGAGGTGATGTTGAGCGGCAGTTTGCAAGCAACTGACTACGAGGTTCTTCTTGTGTTAGGGGCTCAGTTCGAAAGCATTAAACATTTAAGAGAACACTTGTTGATTTGGCAATAAAGAAGATGTTCACTTGGTTGATGAGAACAAGGATACATTTGTTGCAAAGTGCAAGGAGAATGGGTGCAAGTAGTATATTCGGCCGCAAACAAGTCAGACGTTGTTAGCATTGCAAGGAGGGAGGTTGAGCATACATCTGACATAAAGTTGGGAATGAAAGATCATCTTTTAGCTTCACACATGTGGTTTACAAGGAAATGTCATGGCCTACATAAGGAGTCAAATACTATCACACTAGAGAATATCATAAGGTACATTATGAAACATTAGGGCATCACAATCAACTATAAGAAAGCATGGCAAGCAAAAGAATATTTTATCGGAGTTGATTGATGGCAACTTAAACGATTCATATCACATTTTGCCCACATACGGCAAGGAATTTGAAAGGTTTAATCCAGGAACCTATGTGGATATAGAAAGGTTTTTTGATGTACTTGAAATAAAGTTAGGCGGATACAATTTCAAACATGTGTTTTTGATGTTTGACCCCATTGAAAGAGCTTTTAGAAGATCACTTAGGCCTCTTCTAACTGTAGATGGAATATTCATAAAAAGAAAGTATCCCAGATGTCTATTGATTGCTACAACCATTGATGGTAATCAACAAATAATGTGCATTGCATATGTTGTTGTTAAGGTAAAGACAAGAAACATTTGGTAAGTTGAAAAATAATCATTAATTATAGTCGTGTCATTGTAAACACGATATGTAGGAGTTGTATCCTTAATGACACAATAGTAGTGCATATCCTTGTCACAATGACACGACACGGGCAGACTGTCGTGTATCTGTTTGCATGAGTCATGTCCTTGATGACACGACTACAATGACTTCTCATAGTAGTCCCCGATGTCTTCCTGGAGGCTTATCATGGGTTTTTGCTCCGTCATATAAGACAAAAATATCCTAGACAAATGGAAAGATAAATACTTGAAAAATTTCTTATTTAGAGCCGCTCATAAATTAAGAGGATCAGATTTTGATAAGGTCATAGAACAAATTAAGCAACACAATGAGGAAGCATTTAAATATATTCATAACATCAACTATAGAAACTGGGCTAATGTTGAATTCCCTGGTAGAAGATATAGTACTCTCACATCAAGCACATCGGAGAGTGCGAACGGTATGTTCTTGAAGAAGTGGAGTTGGCCAATCACTAGATTGATCGAGCAAACTCGTGCCACCACTATAGCTTATTTTGAGAGACGTAGATACGAAGCCTAACATCTAACAACTGTCTTAATTAAATATGCCCAATGATCTATACATGAATTATATATTTTATTATCTCCTAAACTTATATTTATGTTAGTGTTTAGTTATATTTAATGATACTTCAATGTGGTTTTTGGTTTTGTAGGAAAATAAGCGTAAGATGCAGAAATATGGTGAAATGTGACTCAAATGGTTGAATTTTCTTAACTTCGTGTGTATATATCTGATTGGACGGATTTAAGCTTCATGTTAAAGTTCAAGAAATCAACTTTCCGGAGTTCAGAGCCAAAAGTTATGACCATTGGAAGATTGTGATGCAGAACATGAATAGTAACCGATCGATCAGAAATTGAGGCGATCGATCGCCTGAGCAAAAAAATAAAATTTTCGTGATTGATCATCACCTTTCAATCAATCGTATCTACTGGAATATTTTTTATGAATAGTAATGGATCGATCGGCACTATAGCAATCGATCGCCGTATTTGCAAAATTGAAATAAATCCTATTTTGATTTGGAATTGGAAGGGGGTTTCGTGGTTCACCCCTATATATATGCCTTAAGGAGGAGTTTTTGAGCATTAGAGATTAGATCTTAGACACCTTGGAGGCTAGTGAAGAGAAGAAGAAGAAGAAGATGATGAAGATGAAGATGCTTGTTTCTCTTCTAATGCATGGCTAAACTCTTTCTAAGGTGATATACACTTCAAATATGCATTTTATTATCTCCTAAACTTATATTTATGTTAATATTTTGATTAGATTTAGTGATACTTTAATATAGTTTTTGGTTTTTGTAAGAAAAATAAGTGTAAGCTGCAAATATGGTGAAAATGTGACTTCAATAGTTAAATCATCTTAACTTCGTGTGTATATCTTTGATTTACGGATTCAAGCTTCATGTTAAAGTTCAAGAAATCAGCTTTCTAAGACCACCAACCGCGTGCAATTCGGAGTTCGGAGCAGAAAGTTATGACCAGTTGAAAATTATGAACAGTACTTACATCGATCGTCCTTTTATACACGATCGATCACCCGAGCCAAGAAACAGTGTTATGGAATGAAATGATCAATCGGCACTCAAAACGATCGATTGCATCTGCTGGATTTTGTTATGTGCAAAATACAGTAAACTTGATCGATCGGGAACACAAATGATCGATCGGCAAGTCACGATAAAACGGACGATCGGCGCAACAATGCAGAAATTAACGAAGGGAAATGATCGATCGAAAAGTGATCAATCGGCTATATGGAGCGATCGATCGCCATATACGAAAATTTGAAATATGGCCTATTTTGACTCAGATTTGGAAGGGAATTTCGTGGTTTTCTTTTTCCCTTATATATATGCCTTAAGGGAGAACGTATTGGGCATTAGAGAACCTATTTTTGAGGCTAGAGATGTGCAAGAGAATGAGTCTTTTGGAGCCAAAGAAAAAGAAGGATTCATGTCAATGGATCTACATAAACAAGCTTTTCTTTTCTCTCTTCCTATGTGTAACTAAATTCCTTGTCAAGGCTAGATGAAGCCCTAGATATTTGTATTGCTACTCTTATTAGTTTCATTTAATAAAGTTGATTATGATTCATGTTTAATTCTTTTCTTTTGAGTGCTTGACCATAGAATTGATTGATTATAAATGAAATTAGATCTTTTTAATCCCTGTGTCTAACAAAGAATAAGTTTGTGATTGATTCTATGCCCGACTAAGGATAGGATTGATTACACAATAGTGGATGATCTTTCGTGTCTGACCAAGTACGTTAGTGAATTCATTTGTGATTCGTATGTCCGACCAAGAACACAACTTACCATATCATGTCAATCTGCGTGTAATAATAATCCAGAGTAGTAATTGCATCTCTAGTGGTGGATTCATTGCCTTGATAATTCTATCCATTGATTAATCTCAGCTTAGTTTAGTTAAAGTTCACTGCTTTCCTTAGAGTAACTAAAAACTGCAACTTTTCTCTTGAATTTGGTAAAGTATTTAACCGTCCCTGAGGTTCGACAACCCTTTCTATACTCGCCGCAGTACAATTGCCTTGTGCACTTGCAAGGGTTTAATTTTAAATAATCACAAGGCATAGATGAAGCCCAGATAGATTGGTTGTATCATTTTCTTTCTCTCATCTTAACTTTTATCTTAGGTAGTATATGGATCTTTATTATGGTTTTAATGTTCATTCATTGAGGTTTATTCTATGTGCTCGAGAGAGGCTAGAGCGAATTCTTGTGTCCGACCAAGAACGTGAGTAGACTGAGGTGTTATATATTAATAAGGTTTCATTGATTTATGCTCGAGATAGATAGATCACAGTTTCATGTTTTCATTTATTCATGTGTTACGTCCGAGAGGAATATTCTAGCCAATTAGGAATTTATTCAAAAGAGAGAGAGAGATGATACACTAGTTTATTTTATGGTGGATTCGAAGCCTTGATACTTCTCCATATTAGTTAAATTCATTTAAAATAGTTAAAGTTTATTGCTTTCTTAGAGTTACATCAAAACAACAATTTTCTTCTCTTGAGTTTGGTAGATTGTTTATCCAGCCCTAAGGTTCGACAGCCCTTAAATACTCACCGTAGTACAATTGCCTTATGCACTTGCAAGGGTTTAAATATTAAACGATCAAGTTTTTGGTGCTGTTGTCGGGGACGGAAGCCAATAGTTTACCAAATTCTTAGCGTAGTCTTAGTTTTAGAGTAGTTGGTTTTAATTCAGATTTTATTTCAATAGTTTATATCTGATGACCAGGTTCTCCTTAGGTTGTTGCCCTTCACCCTAAAAGATAGGGCCAAGGAATGACTTTACTCCCTAGAACATAATTCTATTTCCACTTGGAAGGAACTACAGGCCAAATTCCTAAAGAAATACTTGTCACGCCCCGAAATCCCATACCTCGATCGAAGTGCGGAAGCCAATCAATGATATACATTTGGAGGTAGAGAATCTCGGGCGCGAGACCGAACAGTCGATTTCACCACCAATTACGATCATCTCAAAAGGATGTGTAATCGGTCACGCCCATAATCAGTGCAATACAAATACAAACATTAATGAATACTATGGAATGGAAATTTACTTAATAATACTGATAATAATCCGTTTAAGAAAGTCAAATCAAATAAACCTATAAATCTATGGCACACAATTGCCATTAAAAGTCATAAGCATCAAATAAGCAAAGCAAATAATATAAACTCTAAGTCTTCACGGCTCCTGCGACCGCTTCACTACTGCAACTTCTTGAACTCAAATTCCATTTGCGCCTGCATCAGAGGATGCATGAGTATTTCATAGAAACACTCAGTAGGATGTAAAAACCCACTGAATAAGGACAAACAATATGAATAGGATAAGAATAACAAAGGTTTATGAAGATGCCGCGACATCTGGACTAAACCAAGGATTTATACACCTGAAAGGTTAGTCGATAATAATTCCAACCCGCAAGTAGGGAAAACAACAATAAGGCTCCTACTACACATATGAGTAAGGAGGGAATGATAATCATATTAAAAGCTCCAGACATTAAAAGTGAAAGGAGTACAATTTCTGCTCGCTGAACCGATCACCCGCAAGTGACTATACCAGAACCACCCTAGGGGTCCTCTTTTTGGAACCCTGCCATGCGTCTAGGATGCTGGCCCCACCAGTGCTTACGGACAAGATGGGCGGAGATTGAAGACCTTCCGTAATGTCAACAATCTAACGTACGTATGTTGCCTCTTTTTGGGCAGTGTGGAACCGCAGTACCACAAATATTAGTGACCCCGCAAGATCAAGCAATGGCATAATGTGAGCATACTATGAATCCACTTCCGGAGAAGTCCCGCAAGACCTCTAGTGGAGGAATCAATCAAATAATCATGATGAATAATAATTTAAAGAAATAGAGGCCGCAACGCTCTAACCACATAAGGTATCAATCACCGGAACAGACTCACATACAGAGTATAAGTAGAAACGTCACACAAAGAGAATAACACAATCCATACATACGTTCATGCTCAGCCCTAGATGGAAATTCATATAGGTCTTATTGAAATATATATATAAATCAGAGACAAGGTGTTAATGGATCCTAGATGATTTGGATTCCAAATGGAACCTCAAACCGACACAAGCGCTTTATCTTCAAATACACAATTACGGTTTTCTTGACATAAGTATTACCCATCTATCATATTAACCATAACCCAACCTTACTGTGATAATCATAAGGATATAATCCAGTAATAGTTACTGACACGTCCTACCATCTTCACATCATATTAAGTGGTTTTACTTAAGTACTTAGTGTTTTCACTTGGATTCTGCTCACTGTCTTTTGCATAACAGTCCACTTCCGGCGGCTCACAGACTCTCTACAGTTGATATTATCTTCTGAAATTTTTACTGCGAGTACCCTTATGAGTCTAGTTTCTAACCCCACCGGTTTTATATTTTTCTGATATCATATGAATTAGTTATGAATTATTCACTGTCGACTGTCCGTGCAGAAACAGTTCTGGCCGAAAGTGAGAAACTTGATTAAACTTTAATTAACTTATACCGTACCACTTATAGATGATATTATACTCATGATAGATGATAATACTCCCCTCCTAGATCAATTACAGATCCTGGAATTAACTAGAATTACCAAAAGATTCCCTTTTTATCATGTTTCTCCACATATAACACAATCTTAGACCATAATATCTTTCAACTAAATTGATTTAAGCAAAACGATCATTAAGGCATAAGACTCAATCATTAGACATCATAATCAGAACAATATCAGAACTTTTATCTTCTGTAAAATTAATAAAGCATCCATCTTTGATGTGATTTACCATCTAGACATGAAGCATGAAGGCATATATGCATGTATCGCAATACACATGGAAAACAAGACATAAATCATTAATCCCGCAAGATTCAAAGCAATACTCCAAGGAAGTCAGTAAGAACACTCATCATATAATGTGAGAAAAGAATAAGAAGAGAGGGAAAAACCATCCTACTCTTTATCACCAAAAGACGTCGCCTTTCTACGCGATGTTCGTCTCCTCCGCTTCCTTCAAAGCTTCCCGATCCAAGCTCTTGAGCAATTCCCACTAGAAGAGGTCTTCTAAGAGAGGGATGAACGTGGGAAGGAGAGGGGAAAGCCTCTGGACGTTCTAGGGTTTAGTTTTCAAAAGCACAAGCCTAGACTCTATGGGTTTATATAGAGTTTTTAGAAAATCTTTGCCCAATCAATTCTACCATATCTTGGGCACTTTCCACCAATGGGAGAGTCCCTAAATCACCCTAGGAACGTGCAATATAAGTTTAGTTAGGATATGACATCTTTCCCAAACAAATTCGCCTCAAAATTAGGTTAGAATTCGCCAAACCGCAACTGGCGATCGATCGTGCAATACGGCGATCGATCGTCCTGCGCTGTTTACAAACTGCACGATGGCGCCGATCGTAGCCGATCGAAGCCGATCGATCGCGTTCCATAAGCCGATCGATCGTTTTCAGCGCGATCGATCGTGTTTATTCAATTTCCCATATCTTTTTACTCCGAACTCCAAATCACACAAAATTGGTGTCGTTGGAAAGCTCTTCTCACCAGCTTTAATTTAAACAAAGCATCACATGGTCAAATCAATCATTAAGAGGGTCAAATTTCAGTTTTTAAGATACTTACTAATTTTCCGGATGTTACATCCTCCCCTCCTAAAAAGAACATTTCGTCCTCGAAATGCTGACTCTCAATCTTCAAAAAGGTATGGGTAGGATTTCCTCATTTCTCGTTCCGTTTCCCAAGTCATTTCCTCAGCCAACTGGTTTTGCCACAAAACTTTCACCAAAGGAATGGTCTTTCTTCTAAGTACTTGATCCTTTCGGTCCAATATCTTCACAGGTTTTACTGGAAATGTCAAATCTGCTTCTAACTCCATCGCTGTGAAATCCAAAACATGTGATGGGTCTGGCACATATTTCCTCAGCATAGAAATATGGAAAGTATTATGTACTTCATCCAACTGCGGCGGTAACGCCAACCGATATGCAACTGGCCCAACTCGTTCCAAAATTTCAAATGGTCCAACAAACCTCGGACTCAACTTTCCTTTCTTACCAAATCTCATAATTCCTTTTGAAGGTGATACTTTCAGAAGAGTAATACACAGAAAATGAGGTAAAAAGTATCTCGAATGGTTAAATCATCATAATTCCGTGTACAAATGTACTGATTCAAGTCTCATGTTAAAGTTCAAGAAGTCAGCTTTCCAATGCCACGAACCACGCACAATTCGGAGTTCGGGACAGAAAGTTATAGCCATTTGAAGTTTATGAACAGTAACTACGATCGATTGGATATCAATGCGATCGATCGCCAAAGCCGCAAAAGCACTGTATTGAAGGAAAGATCGATCGGCATAAAAACGATCGATCGTATCTACTGGAATTTTTGATCCGTGCAAGACACTAACTACGATCGATCGGTATCATACGGCATCGATCGGCAAAGCGATCGATCGGGGGAGAATAACGAAGGAATGGCGATCGATCGGAAAGCGAACGATCGTCAATACAGAGCGATCGATCGCCGTATACGGAAAACCGAAATAAGACCTATTTTGACTTGAATTTAAAAGGGGACTTCGTGGTTTCTCTTCACTATTATAAATAGGCCTTATATGATAACGTATTGGGCACCTCATATTCAACCTTGGAGAACCAGAGCTTTATTGGAGGCTAGAGAGGAGCAAGAGAAGAGATCTTTTGGAGCAAAGAAGAAGAAGGATTCATGACGATGGATCTACATAAACAGGCTTTTCTTTTCTCTCTTTCTATGTGTAACTAAATTCCTTGTCAAGGCTTGATGAAGCCCTAGATGTGTATTGCTACTCTTGATAGTTTAATTTTATAAAGTTGATTATGATTTATGTTTAATGCGATTTCATGAGTATTCTTTTGAGTGCTTGATCATAGACTTGATTGATTATGAATGAAATTAGATATTGTGATTGATTTTATGCCCGATCAAGGATAAGATTAATTACATTATAATAGAGTTGTGATTGATTCTATGCCCAATCAAGGATAGGATTGATTACATAATAGTGGATGAACTTTCGTGTCTGATCCAGAACGTTAGTGAATTCATTAGTAATTCGTGTGTCCGATGAAGAACATGACTTACCATATCATGTTAACTTATGCTTAATAATAATTGAGAGTAATAATTGCATGTCTAGTGGTGGATTCTTTGCCTTGATATTTCTCCATATTGATTAAATCTCAGCTTAGTTTAGTTTAAAGTTTATTGCTTTCTTAGTAAAAAAAATCAACACTACTTTCTTCTCTTGAATTTGGTAAAAGATTAATCCGTCCCTGAGGTTCGACAACCCTTTAATACTCGCCGTAGTATAATTGCCTTGTGCATTTGCAAGGGTTTAATTTTAAACGATCAAGTTTTTGGGGCCGTTGCCGGGGAGGGCACAATAGTTTACCAGATTCTTAGCATAATTAGTGTTAGAGTAGTTTAGTGAGTCTTAGCTTAGATTATTTGTCAGTAGCTTAATTTGTGTTTTTCTTTCTTTTAGCGAGGTTAAGAGAAGACGTGGAATTCTCGCCAACGTGGAAGGGCCACCCCTTCCCCTAGTGTGCATTCTCTTATCCTTCTCATTTTAGATTAATTTGTGTATTTGGTGTTTTCTTTTCTTTCTGTGATAGTATGTTGTGCTAGTTGTGGATATCTAGGGTTGTTTATCTGATTTGTGGATGTGTGATATTTTGGTTCGATTGATGAATGCATGGTGAAGAAATGTCTTCACCTTTCTATGGATTTAGCCATGAGAACCCATATAGGAGCTTTAATGATTATTGTTCTTCACACACACCTAATCCCCCTCCCTATGAAGTGCCCTACCACCCACGACCCTTATATGCTGATACTTACAACCGTGGGTGGGATAATCACTCTAATTTTTGGAGTGGCACATCTTCCCTACAATATACAACTCCTTATATGTCGGAACCATGTGCTCTCTGTTTAAGTCCCATTCATACCCCAGTGGAGTGCCCTTTGGCCCATGAGTACCTTGATTTTATAAGAAAATATGTGAATGAGGCCCAAGGTCTTCATAGGTGGGAGGATCGTCCTATTTTCCCTTGGAAGCAACCCAACCCTAGGCCCACTCTTCATGAGGCCCTTAGACAAGATTTTCTAAGCCAACAGCTGCCTTACCAACCTGCCTCTACTCCTCGGTTTGGTCAATCTACCTTAGAAGATAAAATGAACCAAATAATAGCCAACCAATCTGCCATCCTCACAGCCTTAACTAAGTTGTCAACTGGATATAAGGAAATGAGAGAAGAGTACACCCCACCTGTCCAACCCCAATATCCGATGGGCCAATTTTCTGATGAAGGGATTTATTTTTCCCCTGACTACGATGTTACATCCCTTCAGAATGCAAAAGGTTTGACAATGAGCTTGAGTGGGTTTTACATAATGATCAAGAGGGTGTAGAAATTAAAGAAGAAGTGAGTGTGTTGATAGAACCCAGCTTTAAACCTTCTTCTATATTTGAGGAGTCACATTCTATGGCACTATTAACAGAACCTTCTATTCCTGAAACACCATTCATACCATGTCTTGACCGATCTAATCCTTTATTTATTGAAAGTAACTTAGACCGTTTCATAGATTGTTTAGTTGAGTCAATAATTGAGGAAGCTTTCCCAATTGGGTTACTAGAGGAGGCCCCTAAGGCCAAAATGGTTAATTTGGAGGAGGAGCCTCTTATTCTAAATTTTTTTAATGACCCTTCTTCATGGTTTATGCAGGGACCCCTCTTTCCAAAGCTTCCCTACCCACCACTCCATCCTTTTATTCCACGATATGCTCCATACATAAGCTACACCGATAGGAGTGTGTGGGGCAATCATTTAATTGATCCAGATTGAATTCTTGAGGATCCGAACCCTGCACTGGATCATGGCACTGTCTGGCTGAAGACGTTAAACTTAGCGCTTGGTGGGAGGCAACCCACGTATTCAAGTGTATTCTCTCCTTTTTCTTATTTTCTTTGTTATATGATCATTGTAATTTTTTCTATTGTGTTCACATTGAGGACATTGTTCATAATAGGTTTGGGGGAGGGAATATTGCTTGCATATAAAAACAAAAAAAATTAAAAATTGAAAAATCATAAAAATTTGATTAGTTTTTAGGTTGTTTGTTAGTATTTTTGTTAGGATTTGATAGTTTATCCCGTAATAATGCATGTTACAATTCTTAGGAGATTAATTTGCATTGGAAGTGTGTGTATCTATACTGAAGGATAGATACACTTAACTGAGCATATCTTTCTGTTACAGTCCTCTTGGAACAGGTGCTTGAACAAAGAAAACTCACTTACACACACTAGTACATAAAGTAATACCATTTAGAGATTTGTTGAATACTAATCTATAGTGGGATGTCTTTAGTCATAGTCATTGGATGATGTGTTGTCTGTTGAGCTTAAAAGATCATGATAGATCATTTACTTGGCTATGGCAAGGGATTGGAACCGGAAATAGGTTGAGAGTATAATACAGCCTGGACAAAATAAAGATGTGCTAAAAAAAAGAATGTTGAAAATATGTGCTGAAAATGAAAATGCGAAAAAAATGAAAACAAAATGAAAGAAAAGGGGCTGCTTGACTTTATAGGATTAACTTAGGCTGATGCTCGGGCCCGTAGCGGTCTGTTAAAACCTAATGCCCTAAGCCAAATTAGCTGGGAGTCATTGGCCTGAGTCATTGCTAAACCTAAGCATCTTGAAGTCAGGCCTTACACAGTCCTAGCAGAAAAAAAAAAGAAAAAAAAAGTCTATGGTGTATTATCCTCTCAAATCTAGAATGTTGGACCCGAAGGAGGCGCGCAGATCTGTGCTATCATGAACCTAAAGATTACGATGACTATGTAGATTCTGATGTTCTTTGGTTAATGGGTAACACTGGATCTGTATAAACAGAAATTTAGAATGTATTGCTACAATATTCTACACTTTCTACTATTTACATTATCATGCTATATTATATTGAGCAGAAAATTCCAAGATGAAAGTGTGGAATAAAACCACTTACTTGAGGGCTTCTATATTCTTGTTGATTATGAACCAAGTACGTGCGGTTAATTCTCTTAAGCATTGTAGTCTGTATTTGTCGGGATAATAGGTTGTGTGTTTTGCAATGTTTTTATTTTTGCTTTATTTTTGCACTTAGGTTAATCAGATTAATAAATACATGTTTGTGGGTAGCATGGTTGCAAACCCTCACGAGACAACACTCGTCCTACTAGGTACACCTAGAGGTTTAACGGTTTGTTGCATATGCTCAATGCAATCGTGTTCCCTACGAAAGTGGTGTTTACTTTTCTGCATTAGTTTCTTTAGCTGTTTGTTTGATTTTGTTTTGTTTTGTTTTGCTAGGGACTAGCAAAATCTAGGTTTGGGGGTGTGATCTAGTCATGAAATATGCATTTTATTATCTCCTAAACTTATGATTATGCTAGTGTTTGATTAGAATAACTACTACTTTAACATAGTTTTGGGTGTTTGTAGGAAACAAGAGTAATACACAGAAATGAGGTGAAAAGTATCTCGAATGGTTAAATCATCATAACTCCGTGTACAAATGGACTGATTCAAGTCTCATGTTAAAGTTCAAGAAGTCAGCTTTCCAACGCCACCAACCACGCGCAATTCGGAGTTCGGGACAGAAAGTTATAGCCATTTGAAGTTTATGAACAGTAACTACGATCGATCGGATATCAATGCGATCGATCGCCAGAGCCGCAAAAGCACTGTATTGAAGGAAACGATCGATCAGCATAAAAATAATCGATCGTATCTACTGGAATTTTTGATCCGCGCAAGACAGTAACTACGATCGATCGGTATCATACGGCATCGATCGGCAAAGCGATCGATCGGGGGAGAATAACGAAGGAATGGCGATCGATCGGAAAGCGAACGATCGTCAATACAGAGCGATCGATCGCCGTATACGGAAAACCGAAATAAGACCTATTTTGACTTGGATTTGGAAGGGGACTTCGTGGTTTCTCTTCACTATTATAAATAGGCCTTATAGGAGAACATATTGGGCACCTCATATTCAACCTTGGAGAACCAGAGCTTTATTGGAGGCTAGAGAAGAGCAAGATAAGAGATCTTTTGAAGCAAAGAAGAAGAAGGATTCATGACGATGGATCTACATAAACAGGCTTTTCTTTTCTCTCTTTCTATGTGTAACTAAATTCCTTGTCAAGGCTTGATGAAGCCCTAGATGTGTATTGCTACTCTTGATAGTTTAATTTTATAAAGTTGATTATGATTTATGCTTAATGCGATTTCATGAGTATTCTTTTGAGTGCTTGATCATAGACTTGATTGATTATGAATGAAATTAGATATTGTGATTGATTTTATGCCCGATCAAGGATAAGATTAATTGCATTATAATAGAGTTGTGATTGATTCTATGCCCGATCAAGGATAGGATTGATTACATAATAGTGGATGAACTTTCGTGTCCGATCCAGAACGTTAGTGAATTCATTAGTAATTCGTGTGTCCGATCGAGAACATGAATTACCATATCATGTTAACTTATGCTTAATAATAATTGAGAGTAGTAATTGCATGTCTAGTGGTGGATTCTTTGCCTTGATATTTCTCCATATTGATTAAATCTCAGCTTAGTTTAGTTTAAAGTTTATTACTTTCTTAGTAAAAAAAATCAACACTACTTTCTTCTCTTGAATTTGGTAAAAGATTAATCCGTCCCTGAGGTTCGACAACCCTTTAATACTCGCCGTAGTACAATTGCCTTGTGCACTTGCAAGGGTTTAATTTTAAATGATCAACAACCTCCGGCAAATCGACGGTAAACAGGCGCGTGGTAGGATCCTATACCCCTTTCATCAAGATCTAATTTTTATTTTGATTTCTTCATCAATGGAGGCGAAAGGGACGACGGAGGAGGAAGCGGCCAGTGCCGGTTAAGTCGAGGGGTTAGCAGGGGACCAACGCGGCAGTGGCGGCGGTCGAAAGGTTCAACCTTGCCACTGCCATTTACTTTTTCTGATCTGTAGACCCCGGCTGGAAGGAAGGAGGTGGGGTGTCGGGGCTACCTGGGGTGCACGTGATCGCCGTCGAGCAACCCAGCGGCGGTGGCAAGCAGAGCTTGCTGCCGCCCTCGATCAGTTCCGGTGGCGACTGTCACCGCCATAACAGGGAGCTGGTCGTTTCTTTGAGGGAGACGACCTGTTCGGTCCATAGTCAGAAAGACTGAACCAGTTCGGTTCACCCTCAAACCAAACCCCGATTCACTCCCAGACCGAACCCGGTTCTCTCCCAGACCGAACCCGGTTCACTCCCAAACCGAATCCGATTCACCCTCAGACCGAACCCGGTTCACCCACAGATCGAACCCGATTCAATAATAAACCCGGTTCATAAGCCTGTTTAGATTTTGAATTGCTGGTGGACATCCACCCACAATTAGAATTGCTTACAACTGACAGTCGGACTTGACCGTCTGTGTAATGTTGTGCAGTATGGTACATGCAGAGCCAGTATGATACATTGGCTCATTCTATTAATTTTGGGCTGTTTGATAAATAATTTCAAGCCTTATTTGGCGTGTTACTTGTATGCGTTTGATGTTGTAATAACTAAGGGTAATTGACCCTAATTTTATGCAGAATTGACTCATAAGTGAGGTTTTGTTGATAAGAAAAACCCGACTAATAAACCTAGATGGTTTAGAGACTTAATCATTTTATGAAAGATAATAAAATAATGACTTGAGGGCTAAGCTTGAGAGTTGGGAAGAACTTAATCAAGATAAAGACTAAAATGCCTTTGGGATTGGGAGTCAGTGTGTGAGTGTGAATGACTTTCGATCATGCGACCGAATGACTATTAAGTCAAAGGTCAATATATCTGCTGAGCTATTGAGCCACCAGCTGTGAATTGTATGTTATAACTCTAAAAGGGGGTTCATACTAAAAATACGTGATACCTGTTAAGGATCACAAAGTATTGATTGGGGTGGTGTTGCATCTTCCAACTGATGGAAGCTCTGCCATCTATATCCTCTCTATGGATTTTAAAGAGCATTCACATCTTCCCATTGGTGGAAGCTCTGTGTTATGGTACCTAATGAGGACCAACTTTTATTGGCCAGGCTTAAGCTGTTATATCTTTCTATAGATTTTAGAGAGAGCATTTACATGTTATTTTGGCCCATGTTTGTATCTTTCTATGGTTTTTAGAGAGAGCATTACATATTCTATTGGCTAGGCTTAAGCTGCCACCTCTTCTCTATGGATTTTAGAGAGAGCTTTTGCATCTTCCGACTGATGGAAGCTCTGCACGCATCCTGAGCCGTGGTTGCCAGGTGGTTTACTGTGCACATTGGAGATGCTAGCATCCTGAAAGGCTGCGTCATTCTGACCCACATCGAGCCCAGGAGCTGATGTGGAGCCAGACCCTTCCGACGGTCATACCTTCTAAGGTAAGGAATGGGCGAGGCAGTCACCCTTGAGAGATTCAGGGCGTGCCGTGATTACCGGTATTAACCAGAGTGATAGTCATGGTGTTTTCGTGCTGTCTGTCATGTAGGTATGACATTCAGTTAGTCTGTCTATATGGGACAAAGACTTAATTATTGAACTTGAATTTAGGAAGAAATAAAAGACTTTGCTTTAAAGATTAATAAAAGATTCAAGTGGAATCCTGTAATAGGTTGCATAATATGTTAATGCAAATCCTAGTTTATTGTAATGTTGATGACTGTGTTATGGTATCCCACTGAGTATTTTTATACTCAACATCCTTATGTGATGTAGGTACTGCTGTGGAAGATTGACTTCGCCCGGCACTCAGGGATTTGGTGGCTTAGCCGTGAGGACGTTCAGGAAGCTGCATAATACTTCTTCACTATCGGGTTTGTTCTAGACCCTGTTGTAAGGCGTGATTGCCAACTATTTCTAGTTTATTTTGAGATGGATGACAGACTTGCACTTAGACTTGTGTTGGTTTAATCGACTTTACATCTTATAATTCTATATGTATATATGGTTTTGTATCAATATTTGTGAACCCCAGTTATCACGGCCTAGATGCTTAGTCAAAAATTTTGAACTAATGATTTAACGCATAGAGAGATAATCCTCTGATTTTTCGCTACAACTCTGTTTTAAAAATGATTTTAAAAATACGGGCCGTGATAAAAGCCCTACTCCGGTCCTGCCCACACCATGATGTGCCCAAGTGACAATTAGTGCAGAGATTCCATGATGGTGTGTGTGATCAGCACAAAACCCTAATTGATGTCTCTTGTGGAGGCACATTCATGAAAAAGACCCCAGATGATGCATGGGATCTATTAAAGGACCTGAGCGAAAACTCACTACATAGCGCCACCCTCTATAGATCTGAAGGCCATATGCCTGGCAGGAATGCCTCAAGGGGAGGCATGTTTGATGTTAAAGCCAACACAAACCTAGAACACCAAGTGGCATCTCTGACAGAGAGGTTTGACCGATTTTTCTCTCAGTCTTCACCTTACACTCAATCCTCTTAAGATTCCTGCACCATTTGTGTCAGCCCTATGCACACCATCGTTGACTGCCGTTCCGCCTCACAGTATCCAGACCTAGTAAAGGAGCATGTCAACATTGCACAGCCCTTTCCAAGAGCCAACAACAACCCCTACTCCAACACATACAATCCTTGGTGGCGTGATCACCCTAATTTTTCTAACCTAGGGCATACTTTTAATCAGGCCCCAAGACATGAATTCCAAAGCCAACCCCAACCCTACCAACCAGCCTCAGCTCCATTTGGCCAATCCAATAGGCGACCTGCCTTGGAAGACCAGATGAGCCAAATGTCAGCAACCCTATCTACCGTCCTTATAGCTTGACCGAACTGGCAACTAAATAGAAGGAGATGAAAGCAGAGCTAAGGACCCAGGCCCAGCTCATCCATTCTCATACCCAGTCTATCGCCAAGATAGAGACCAAATTAGGACAGCTAGCTCAGGTCATAAACCGTAGAGAAGCAGGAACCTTACCGAGCCAACCCCAGCAAAACCCTAGGGCCAGTTTGCAGTTGAGGCCTCCCAATACCCTCTTGAGCAAGTGCAAGTCATAACTACCCTAAGGAGTAGTAAGCAAATCGACAATAGGGTTCAGGACTCGCCCATTGGTCCCTCAAGTGAGAAAATTTTCCAAGAGATAGAAAAAGAACTTGATCCAATCAAAGTTGTGCCTGTTAGTTCTAAAACTCCGCATGATGCCCCGACCAAAACCAAGAACGAAAGATCTTATATTCCTAGAGCACCATACCCACAATGCTTGGACAAACCTTCCCCATTCAGCAAATCTCACCAAAAGATGGAGGACATCGTCGAGGTGTTCAAGCAGGTTAAGGTCAATCTCCCTTGAAAGACCTTTGTACCCAAAAGCGTGAAGCTAAATCCAATGTGACTAAAAAGGTATTCCTTACTGAGCAAGTGAGCTCCTTGTTGACACATAACCTTCCACTGAAGTATAAAGACCGAAGATGTCTGATAATTTCATGTGTGATAGAAAACTATACTGTGGAGAAGGCATTGTTAAATTTGCGGGCCAGTATAAATTTGCTACCTTATTCTGTTTATGAGCAACTTGAGTTGGGAGAGTTGAAACTGACTGCCATAACACTACAACTTGCAGACCGATCCGTTAAAGTTCCGAGTGGTGTTATTAAAGATGTTCATGTGCAGATTGATAAATTTTTCTTTCCTATGGACTTCATTGTCCTATATACACAACCTGTGCAGAATACTGGTAGTTAGATTCCTGTGATTTTGGGACGACCATTCTTGGCGACCTCCAATGCCATTATCAATTGTTGAAATGGGGTTCTGAAATTGTCTTTTAGAAATTTAAAAGTTAAACTGAATGTCTTTAATGTTCAAAAATAACCTCCACCGTCAGATGATTTTTATGCAGCTCATATGATTGACACTCTGGTGGATGGTGCACCTCCATGTATTTATTTTGATGATCCACTTGCAATTTCTTTCATTAACCCTAATGTGCAGAGTAGGACCACAGATGGATTGAACATTGAATTGAAAGACCCCGGATAAGTTGAACAAATGGAGTTTAGTCTAGCTGAAGACATTAAACTTAGCGCTTGGTGGGAGACAACCCACGTAGTCAGGGTATTCTCTCCTTTTTCTTCCTTTCCTTGTTATGATTATCATTGTAGTTTTATCTTTTGCACATTGAGGACAATGTGCATGATAGGTTTGGGGGAGAAGATATTGCTTGAGTGAAATTTTTTTTGAAAAATCAAAAAAATAAAAATTTGATTAGTTCGTAGGTTGTTTGCTAGTCTTTTTCATAGGTTTTGATAGTTTATCACGTGATAATGCATGTTTCAATTTTTAAGAGATTAATTTGCATTGGAAGTGTGAGTAAGTATACTGGAGGATAGATACACTTAACTGAGAATATCTTTATGTTACAATCCTCTTGGAACAGGTGCTTGAGCTAATAAAACCCACTCACACACACAAGTACATAAAATAGTACCCTCTAGAAATTTGTTGAATACTAATCTTCAGTGGGATGTATTTAGTCAAAGTCATTGGTTGATATGTGGTTATCTGTTGAGCTTAAAAGATCATGATAGAACATTTACTTAGCAATATGGCTGAGGCTTGGACCGAAAATAGGTTGAGAGTATAATACAACCTAGACAGAATAAAGATCGCTGGAAAATATGAATGCTGAAAAAAAATGAAAACAACAAAAGCAAGCTTGAGGCTGCTTGACTTTATAGGATTAACTTAGGCTGATGCTTAGGACCAAAGCGGTCTATACTTGAAACCTAATGCCCTAAGCCAACTGGTTGGGAGTCATTGGCCTAAGTCATTGCTAAACCTAAGCATCTTGAAGTCAGGCCTTATACAGTCTCATAAACAAAAAAGTCTATGGTGTATTATCCTCTCAAATCTAGAATGTTGGACCCGAAGGAGGTACGCAGGCATTTGTTCTATCATGAACCTCGAGATTAGGATGACGATATAGATTCTGATGTTCTTTGACTAATGGGTAACATTGAATCTGTGTGAAATAGAGATTTAGAATGTATTGCTATAATGTTCTACATTTTTACTATCTACATTATCATGATATATCATATTGAGCAGAAATTTCCAGGATGAAAGTGTGGAATAAAACCACTTACTTGAGGGCTCCTATATTCCCGTTGATTATAAACCAAATATGTGTGGTTGATTTTCTTAAGCATTGTAGTTTGCAATTATTGGGATAATAGGTTTTATTTATTTTGTAGTATTTAATTTAATTTATTTTTATATTTAGATTAATAATATTAATTTCATAAGTACATGTTTGTGGGTAACATGGCTGCAAACCCTCACAAGACACAACTCGTCCTACTATGGACACTTAGAGGTTTAACGGCTTATTGCATACGCTCAATGCAATCGTGTTTTCTATGAAAGTGATATTTGTTTTTGTTTAGTTCCTTAGTATATTTTGTGTGATTTTGTTTTGCTAGGGACTAGCAAAATTTAGGTTTGAGGGTGTGATCTATACATGAATTATGCATTTTATTATCTCATTATATTTATGTTAGTGTTTGATTATATTTAATGATACTTTAATGTGGTTTTTGGTGTTTGTAGGAAAATAAGAGTGACTCCAATGATTGAATCTTCATAACTTCATGTGTATATCTTTGATTGGACTGATTCAAGCTTCATGTTAAGTTCAAGAAGTCAGCTTTCCAATGCCACTAACCGCGCATAATTCGGAGTTCAGAGCAAAAAGTTATGACCATTGGAAGATTGTGATGCAGAACATGAATAGTAACTGATCGATCATCAACTTTAGATCGTATTGCCTAAAGAAAAAAAATGAAATTTTTGCGATCGATCATCACCTTTCGATCGATCGTATCTACTGGAATATTTTTTATGAATAGTAACCAATCGATCGGCATTGTAGCGATCGATCACCATATTCGCAAAATTTAAATAAACCCTCTTTTTAGTCGGAATTGGAAGGGGTTTCGTAGTTTCTCTTCACCCCTATATATATGCCTTAAGGGGGACGTTTTGAGCATTAAAGATTAGATCTTAGACACCTTGGAAGCTAGGGAAGAGAAGAAGAAGAAGATGATGAAGATGAAGGTGTTTGTTTCTCTTCCAATGCTTGGCTAAACTCTTTCCATGGCGTAGATGAAGCCCGAATAGTTGGTTGTATCGTTTCTTTCTCTCATCTTAACTTTTATCTTAGCTGGTGTATGGATCTTTGTTATGGTTTTAATGTTAATTCATTGAGGTTTATTCTATATGCTCTAGAGAGACTAGAGTGAATTCTTATGAGTTTTAATCTGAAAGAATACTTGCGTGTCCAACCAAGAACGTGAGTAGACTGAGGTATTATATAGTAATAAGGTTTCATTGATTTATACTCGAGAGAGATAGATCACATTTCAATGTTTTAATTGCTTTATGTGTTATGTCCGAGAGGAGAGCACAATATTTTGAATTGACAAGTATATGACCGAGAGGAATATACTAGCTAATTAGGAAATCTATATAAAAGAGAGAGAGAGAGAGAGAGAGAGAGAGAGAGAGAGAGATGATACACTAGTTTATTGTGTGGTGGATTCGAAGCCTTAGTATTTCTCCACATAAGTAAATCTCAATTAATTTAGTTAAAGTTTATTGATTTCTTAGAATAATTAAAAACTGCAATTTTCTCTTGAGTTTGGTAGATTGCTTATCCGTCCCTGAGGTTTGACAACCCTTAAATACTCACCGTAGTACAATTGCCTTGTGAACTTGGAAGGGTTTAAATATTAAACGATCACCCAAAAATACATAAACAATAATAAGGATCAGAGTTGTACAGTTCGAATGCAAGCCATATTATTGTATGAATTTCAAAGTAAATTCTCTTCACCATGTGGTACGTTCAATGTGATTATTACTTAATTATCGTATAAATGAAATACAACTTGTTTTGGGTCGTGACTAAAAATACACGACTATATTAATGTTAATTATTTTACATATGCTTTCTCAGGACTATGTGAACCTTCTGAAGCAGACATGTACATGCAGAGAGTTTCAAAGAATGGGACTTCCTTGTAAACATGTTTTAGCATCAATTGAACACAGGAGTTTGGACCCAATGCTATATTGTAAGAAATGACATCAATTGATGACTTACTGAACAACCTATGAAGATCAATTCTACCAATGTTAGATAGGCATCAATGGTTAAACCATATGGTTTTGCCAAAATATGAACCACTTATTGTGGAAAAACATAAAGGCAAGAGAAGGGTGAACAGAATTGAGTCACAGCCAGAACCCCCAAAGAACCCAAGGAGATGTGGTAACTATTGTGAGCTTAATCACAATAGAACCAATTGCAATAACCCTACAGCTGAGAAGCAACCTAAGCATCGAAGAAAGCGTTCAGCCACAAATAAATCAAATCCTACTTTAAGGAAACATAGATCTGGATTGCCACATTCACCACCATTCTTCATGTAAATGACCAACTTCGACAATAGTGAGTATTATAAGTAACATACAATGAGTCATGTCATGGAGGACATGATACGAGAAAAGTCGTGTCCTAGAAGATACGATCCCTCAAATGTATTGTGTATATGAAAAATGTGTATATGAACAGAATAAATGAAATTTAAGCGTGCAATTTTTAATTTGTATTGTGTATTTTGAATTACAAGTAACAGACAGTATGTAACTTAAACGTGTATTTAAACATACGATCGCACTGCTATCATGTCATCAAAGACATGATAGCACTGCTATCATGTCCTCGAATATAGATAGTACCGCTATCGTGTCCTTGAATACCCGGTTGCAGTGCTACCGTGTGTTTGGGCAGTGCTATCGTGTCATCGAGGACACGATAGGAGAAAAGTCATGTCCTCAAAGACACAATTCCTCATATAAAGGCACGATACACTTGTATCCCTCAAATGTAAAGAGGATAAAAAATAATGAATAATGAAAAAATAGGAGAAAACGGATAAGAAATTAGGAAGATATGACTCGTTGAATTTTGCCTAGCTATCGTTCTCTTGATTACATGATAGCACTGCCAAAACACATGATAGTAGTGGTATCGTGTCATCGAGAACACGAAAGCAGTAGTATCATGTGTTTGGTCAGTGAATCGTGTTATGGAAGCCTCGACAGTCAAATTTTGAAAATGCCCACCCTACCAAGTATCGCATCTCAGACACTAATTACAAATGCACCCCTGGATACGAAACGACACCACCTTCTGGCGAATTGCAACCCCCTTGATTTCAACTATAAAATCCACTCCGCCTAAGTGCTAAACATCTTTTTGAGAGGGAAAGTGAAAGTCTTGGCAGATCGGCGGAAGAGGAGAGGAGTATTTTTTTAGCGGAAAAGGGTTAGGGTTGGCAACTAGAGATTGCAGAGTCACGTGAACTACCAATACAACCACTAAAGACCACTCATCCCACTAATAAGCTTCAAATTTCTATTTGTTAATATGTTAAATTTTATATTTTTGCTTAGGTTTGATGTTGTGTATCCGATGACACGCAACAATATGATATGGTGTCACTGAGAACATGACCCTAATGATAGTCTTGTTCACAATTACATAATATTTTTATTTATCGTGTATCCGTTGACACGCTAGTATGGTAGAAGTCATCTATCCTAATTTTTTATAACAAATGGATACACAAACAGATGATGAAAAGAAGAAAATTCCACTAGACGAGGAGCAGAAGGAAAAGAGCACTATAAAGAACAAGAAGGAGATATAAACCTCGACCATGTATCTGAATACATTGTAACTCAGGAGCTCTTAGTAAGGGCATGAAAGTTGTAGAATAGTACCCACAATGTAAAGAATGACTTGTTTAGACAGGTTTTGCTTGCATCTTCGAATGTGTAGAGGTAGTGGTAGCTAGAAACCTACTTAATGTTCTACTGGAGTATTAGGATGACTCCGAGGAGTTGTTTTACGTTAAGGGTATAATGTTACCCCTCATTGTGGAGGAAGTTGCCCTCATCATTCGCTTGCGGGCATCTAGTGAGAAAGTGACGTATTTAAATCCTGATGGTAAAGTCCTCTATGTGGATGGTGAATTATACAAAATGTTTTTCTCCACGAGGAAATTCAAAAAGTAATACATTGAAGAGATCCTAGATGAAATATTAAGCGAGGAGAAATATGTTCCACAGGATGATATAGTACGGTTGATCATCCTCCACATGTTTTGCTATGTGTTATTTGTACAAAGCAGCATGTCGGTACAAGCAAAGCTTTGTGATTATATCGAAGACCTTTCAAAAGTGTCAACATACAATTGGGCTCTAGCCATTCAAAAAGTGCTCATGACTAAGATATCCCACTCATTCAGAAGTACAAAAGCTAGATCTGAAGGAGATGCGGGTGGTGGCGGCATTCTACAAGGAGCAACTTACGTATTACATGTAATGCTTACAAACATTTAGATAGATTTAATCAAATCCCAATTCTATCTCTACCTATTTCAACCTGTTGCAAAGTTACAGCAATGAAATCGTGTCATCGATGACACGATAGCAATTGTATCGTGTCATTAAGGTCACAATAGCCTTGGTATTGTGTCATTGATGACATGATAGTAGTGCTATCGTGTATTCGAAGACATGATAGATTTAAGTTGTCTCTTTGAAAATACGATAGCAGTCCAAGTCATGTTCTTTGGAACACGATATGCTTGAAGTGTGCTTTTTTATACGATAGTTGCCTAATGTTGTTTAATTGATTACATAGATATGGTTTTTCGAGAACACTACCATCTTTCACTCCATAATTGGATCTTTGTAGTCTGATAGTTAGACTGTGGCCTGGATCAGGGTGGCTTGAGGTGGAAGCCAAGAGAATCCAAGTACACCATCGATTTCATAAATATTATGTTCTTATTTCAAAGGTTGCATGTCCAAACATAAGTTATGGATGTCATTTGCCTACTTGCTGAAGAGGCAGACCTCATTGCGCATTCCCCAAAGGTGACTAGTGCCACAAAAAAGTTACAGAAGAGGGAAGTGCAAAAACAACCTCCGAGTGCACCTTCACCGAGGAAGAGGATGAAGAAGCATGCTCCAAAAACTTGATCGTTTAAAATTAAACCCTTACAAGTGCACAAGGTAATTATATACTACAACGAGTATTAAGGGTTGTCGAACTTCAAGGACTATCACGGCCCAAAATTCCTAACCTCGATCGGAGTGTGGAAGTCTTCAAAAATACCATCTTTGGTGAGGTAGGTACTCTGGGACGCGACTCGGATAATCGAACCAATCAGCCAATTACATCATCATAAAAGGATGTGCAATCAACATTACCAGGAACTCTCATGAACAAGGAAACTCATCATCCAATCTCAAACTAAAACCTTGTAAATGTATCGAAAGAATTCTACTTAGTTATTATTACAGCAAAGAACATAAATGTCAATAAAAAAATCATTAAAACTATGGCACACAACGGCCAGTAATGACATAAAGTTATCAAACTAAGCAAGTAATTGAAAACTCTCCAATCATCCTCGAGCTTCTGCATCACCTCATGCTCCTGCACCCATCCTGTCTTAGTTATCTTTCATGCCCGCATCAGAGGATGCATGAGTATTTTATAGAAACACTCAGTAGGATGTAAAAACCCACTGAAGATGAATCAAGCAGAATGAAGAGAAATAAAGATAGCAAGGATTATGAATATTCAACAACATCTGGACTGAACCAAAGGTCTATACACCTGAAAAGAAAGGTTAGTCAACAAGGCTCCTGGCTCTCAAGTATAAAGGAAGGATGATAAACTATACGACTCCAAACAAATACTGGTGTAAGGAGATAATGGTCAAAATACCAAAGGCTCCAGGCATCTATAGTGCAAGGAGTTACAATTTCTGCTCGCTGAATTTACCAACCCCGTGTGGTAAAATATGCCAAAATCATACTAAAGGTTCTCCCTTCGGAACCCGGCCACGCGTCTAGGCATGCTGGCCCCATCCGTGCTTACGGGCACAATGGGCGGAGACTGCAGACCTTCCGTAATATCATACAGCCTAAACATACATATTTGCCTCCCTTCGGGCAATAAGGAATCAAAATTCCATAAATATCGGAGGTCACACTGGACCTAGCAATGGCTCGTGAGCATACTATGATTCCACCGAACAATTAGTGGAGAAATAGGTCAATGTCAATGTAACACCTGAAAAATTAGTAAGTATTTTAAAACCAAAATTTGACCCTCTTAATGTTTGATTTGGTGTGTTTTACTTTATGGGAATCAAAGTTGGTGAGAAGAGCTTTCCAATGCCACCAACTATGCGTAATTTGGAGTTCGGAGTAAAAAGATACGAGAAATTAAATTTTGTTTGAGCGTGACTGCAATGGATCGCCATAGGAAACGATCGATCGGCAAATTGAACCGATCGACGCATTACCAAAATGACCGATCGTAGTTACTGTGATTATTGACTATTTTGTTTCGGGTAAAGCGATCGATCGGCAATAATTGCGATCGATCGGCAATAACGCGCTAGTGTAGAACAACGCATACGACGATCGATCACCATATAGCCAATCGATCGCCAGTTGCGGTTTTGCTATTTTTAGCTTATTTTTGGGGTGGATTTGCATGGGAAAGATATCAAATCCCAATTGAACTTGATTTGCACGTCTCTAGAGGGATCTTGAGGCCTTCTCATTGGTTGGAAGTGTCCATAATTTAGAAAATTAGTTTAAGAAGGGATTCTCCCCCAACTCTATATAAACCATAGAGAGTTGGCTTGTGCAAGCCCTAGAATGTCCAGAGACTTTTCCCCCTCTCCTTCCCATGTTCACCCACCTCCTTTAAGGCTTCTTCTTGTGGGAGTTTACAAGAGCTTGGAGTGGGAGTTTTTGAGGAAGCGGAGGAGACGAGCAATGTGTAAAAAGGCAGAATCTTCGGTGAATTAAGTAGGATGGTTTTTCCCCTTTCTTCTCTTCTGATTATATGATATTGATAAGTGTTTTGATTCAGTACCTTAGAGTATTGTGTGGATTCTTGTGAGATGAATGAATTGTGTCATTATTTCTATGCGTAGTGCATTATAATCATATGTGCATTCATGTTCCGTTTCTAGATGAGAATTCGCACCTAAAGTCTAATGCTTTATTAATTTTCCAGAGACTAAAAGTTCTGATATTACTTGGTTGATCATGATCCACGTTGAGTTTTGTGCCTTAAGGTGTGTCTTGCATTAAAGGTCTTATTTGAGAGGTATTAGTAGTTAAAACTATGTTATATGTAAAAGAATATAAGAAAGGAGTGAACTTTAGTAATTCCAGATAATCCCAGGGTTTGTAATTGGTCTAGGAGGGGATTATATGGTTTGTTAATGATATATTATTATTTATAATGTGTTATTAAGTAAGATAATCAAGTTTAATTAAGAGTTTTAATCTCGGCCAGAACTATTTCTGTGCTGACAGACAGTAGTAAATAATTCATAACTAATTCAAATAAAATAAAAAAATATAAAATCAGTGGGGTTAAAAACTAGACTCACGAGAGTATTATCAGTAAAAATTTCAGAGGTTAAGACTTACTGTACAAAGCACAGTAGCCATCGGAAGAGGACTGTTGTGCAGGAGGCAGTGAGCTGAATCTGAGAGAAAATACTAAGTATACAAATAACATCATGAAATATGATATGATAATGTCTAACGTGTCAATACCAGTAATTGGACTATATACTTATGGAATATCACAGTAAGAATTGGGTTAGAAGTAATCTAATTAGAAGGGATAATCCTTTGATCAAGAAATTCATAACTATCTACCTTGAAGCGTTGATGTCGGTTTGATATTCCACTGGGAATTCAAATCATCTAAGATTCCTTGGTTTTCTTATTTCTGATATTTGTATTATAAAATTTCAATGCGTATGAGGAATTCCTATCTAGGTCTGAGCATGAAAGGTATGTATTGATTGTATGGTACTCCTTGGGTGAGTTGTTATTATTCGAAGTGTTTGGGTTGTCTTCTAATTCTATGCTACTCCAATGAGTGAGTTATGTGTTGACCAAAGACTTTGACACTTCTATCCATACTCCATGCGAGAGTCTATTCTAGTAAGAGATATCTTATGATCTTAGAGTGTTGTGACCTCTATTCCTTTGAGATATTACTCATATTGATTACATGATTGTTCTTCCACTGGAGATCTTGTGAGACTTTCCTCATGGTGGATTCATAGTATGCTCAATTAAGCCATTGCTAGATCTTGTGAGGCCACTTATATTTATGAAATTGCAATTCCATACTACCCGAAGGGAGGCACTATACATACGTTAGATTGTGGACATTACGAAAGGTCCTCAGTCTCCGCCCATCGTGTCCGTAAGCACTGGTGGGGCCAGCATCCTAGACACATGGCAGGGTTCCAAAGAGAGGACCCCTAGGGTGGTTCTGGTATATTATTTTAGTCACTTGCGAGCAACCAGTTTGGCGAGCAGAAATTGTAACTCCTTTCACTTTAGATGTCTAGAGACTTTGATATGATTGTTATTTTCTCCTTACACATATGTTTGTTTGGAGTCTTATTGATGTTTTCCTATACTTGCGAGTTGGAATTGTTGTTGACTAACCTGGCAGGTGTATCGACCTTGGTTCAGTTCAGATGTTGTGGAATGTCTATAACCTTTGTTATTCTTATTCTCTTCATACTGCTTGTTTTAATTCAGTGGGTTTTTACATCCTACTAAGTGTTTCTATGAAATACTTATGCATCCTCTGATGCAGGCACAAATGATAAGTGAGATCAGGAAGTGCAGTAGTAGAATGGCGGATTGTAGGCGCCGAGAAGAGTTTAAAGACTATTTAGTTATTTACTTTGCTTTTATTGATGCTTATGACATTATTGGCAATTGTGTGCCATAGACTCATAGGTTTATTTTAATTAACTTTCTTAAATGGATTATTATTAAGTAAATTCATTTTATATTATTTATTGATGTCTATTATTGTATTACACTGATTGCGGGCTTAATCGGTTGCACATCCTTTTAAGATGATTGTAATCGGTTGGGAAATCGACTGTTCGGTCGCATGCCCGGGATCTCTACCTCGAAATGTATCTCATTGGTTGGCTTCCGCACTCCAATCGAGGTATAGGATTTTGGGGCGTGACAGTCAAACTGGACAATATTTCAACAATAGCAGAGGTCTCAACTGTCACGCCCCGGGCACCGCCCGATCTGAACCGAAAATGGTCCAAGAGTCGAACCGGCACACGGGGGCGATGTTAAGAGATATAGCGGAAGACTTATGCCCCTCTTATGGGCGGTCTCACTAACAGAGTTACGCATAAACAGTTTTGAGCAAGAGTAAATAAGAGGAATAAAAGTAGAATCTAACTCAAAGTAGATCGATAAGTCATTACACCCACAAAATACAAATTTGAGCCAACACACCAGCTCGAATCGAAAGGGTCTACAAGTCTCAACATACCAAATATAACAACTCCAAAAGATAAACTAATCAAGTCTAAGGCATTCACACCCAATCCCGCTCTCTCTACGATCACTCCTCAAATAGAGGATCCTGTCCGTCTGCGTGTCGCACCACACAGCCCCAAAACAAAAAAAAGAAAGAGGGGTGAGTATAAAACTCAGTAATGGTTTTATATAATCGACAATAATCAAAAATCACAAGGCATCATAACATAGCTAAAAATCTATAATCGACATGATTATTCCATTATCTAGTCATGCATGTACATCACATAAACCTGCATAACCATATCACATTCAGATGCTATCATATCGCGCATCTATTCGATAATCCTGCATAATGATATCTCATTCACATACTTTAATCTTGATCATGCATTCATATCTCATACATTCACCTTACATAACCAAAGTAGCCCAGCTTGGCACATTTATGCTTTCACATCTCAAAATTTCACCCTGCATGTCCAATGTAACCAAAACATGGTACAATCATGCATAACATCGCAATAAGCATATATCATCACAACAGTGAATGCCTTCATCAAGGAGTAACACAATCTGCCATAAAAGGCGGGACACAATCAAGGCCCGAAGGCGTATCATGGTCCAGTTCCTACACAGGAATCAAGGGGGCGGTCAATCCCAACGTGCTGCTCGCCCTGGACAATCCTGGCCAAGGATGCCCGAATCTCAAATAGAGAAACTAGAGCAGGTGTGTTCGCCCTAGGTAGTCTCCTGCAGTGGGGGAGAGCCCGAATCTCATCCTGAGAAACTAGAACACGTGGTAGCTGGTGCACAAGAGCCTACCACCCAGGTGCTCAGTGTCCAGTTTTTGACCTCTCAACTCCGCAAGGCGAGTCCCTCCCTCGCCCCCTCATATCTCAATCAAACTCAACCCGGGGAGTGAACCTGTTCCAGGAGGGAACGAAATCGAAAACATGTCCTTTCGGACCAACCAAGTTTCGATTAATCCATCGATCGATTAATCTGGCATACAATCTCACACATTGCATACAATCGATCAATTCCGTTTAAACAACGATAAAACTTCATCCATGAAGTCCGATACATGATGAATGCTATCATGGTACATCCGTGAGCAATCCTACGTGAGTTCCAACACATGGAACGTGCTCCCAATCCATCCCCTCATGCATCATAATCAAAGCATATATCAACTACAATATCATGATAAACTCCCAATATGTGTGTGTTCATGCACATTCTAATCACATGGCAATATGCTTTGACATAACCTCATAAGACATTAAATGCATTCTTAAATCCCATTTCAAATCACAATTCTCGATAAAACCATACTTGACATAAAAGGGCACATCTCATAGTTCACAATATCATACTTTGCCGGAAATATGCTTATTCACAAGGATTTCACCATGATATAAGTTCAATATCATGTGTCATTATCAACATGTGCAACAATATCACATACCCTACTTAGCTTAATCCATCCATGTAGAGTTGAAGGCTTACTCCTACAAGCATGCTCTTTTACCATACAATAAACCATAACATGATCACCTCAATTACTCATAAGCAATATGATCTACACATGAATGATACATTTCATAAGCCATTTAACCTATATTTATGTTGGTGTTTGATTAGAATTAGGGGTACTTTAATGTAGTTTTTGGTTTTTATAGGAAAACAAGAGTAAGATGCAATAATGGGGTAAAAAGTAACTCTAATATTTAAATCTTTATAACTTCGTGCACAGATATCAGATTGGATTGATTCAAAATTTATTTTAAAGTTCACGAAGTTAGCTTTCTAACGCCACCAACCACGCTCAATTTGGAGTTTGGAGTAAAAAGTTATACTCATTTGAAAATTGGGCTGTAAATCAAAACCGAGAAAATGATCGCGGGTCATCTCTCCCATTTTCAAAATTTCAAAAAACCGAGACTCAATTAACACATCTTGAAGGTTTAATACATACCTCAAACATTAATAAAAACTCATCAAACATTCCAGAACATATCCACATATCATTCTAAGATGAAACCCTAAGAAATCATAGCAAAAGATTAGCATTTATTAAACCCACCATTAGAGCCATAAACAAGAACACCCATTCAAGTAAAAACTCTTAAAACAAATCATTCACTACCCAAAACTGAGATTAAAGAACCCATTACCGTGATTTGATGAGAGAAATCTTGAATCACCTTGAACACCTTTCAAACAAAATGCTTTTATATTAATACTCTATTAATCATTATTAAGCTCTGAAAAATAAATGCTAAACCTTAGATCTAGGGCCTTTTAAAAACATAGACATATGATTTTGAAGATTAGGCTTAGTAGATAAGTATAAAACAGTAATTTTTATGCTTTCAAAATGGATTAAAACATTGAATGAATCAAGATTAAGAAATAATTAAAAGAATTCTAAAGAAAATAACAAAGATTAGGCTAAATATCTTTAATCCCTTCCTCTTTAAGCAAGGGGAAAGAGGCTCCTAATTCTCCCAGCCAAGCCTTTTTCCCAAATTGGGAAAGGGCACAGCACTTTCCTTTTATAGAAAAATTTAGGGTAGCCCTAATTAAAATTTGGGGTAAAAATAAGGTTTTTGGCTAAAATTGGATAATTTGGCAATTTTAATCCGAAATTAAGTCCAAAAAATTCTAAAAATTTTTATAACGACTTTCTATAATGTTTAGGGTGTTTTGGTCACAAAAACCTAATTTCGACGGTGGGGCCCGCCGGGGTCCCGTCAAACCCTAATTTTCGAAAAATTAGTGAAAAATCTGAAAAATTCCAAAAATGCAGGTTTGATCTAAAATCACTTGAAACTCATTATTGTGAAATCAGTTTTGATTAAAACCATTGTAAATTCATTTATTTTCGAAAACAACCGAGTTAAATCGGAAATCACTTAAACCACTCGATTAACCAATGACTAATATTAAAATAAACCGGTTCAAAGGTTAGGGTCCTTACATCAACTTTCTGAGAATAGGGTAACTCTTACTACAATGACTCACTCATGGAGTATGAATAGAATATCAAAGTTTTTTGACAATATATGACTCACTCTCTGAAGTATGAATAGAACAGCAAAGACTCTCAACAATGTATGACTCATGTTCTGGAGTATGAATAGAATAGCAAAGACTCTCAACAACATATGACTCACTCTATGGAGTAACAAAGAAGTTCATTTCTTAAATAATAACAAAACTCACCATAGGACTAGAAATAAAAGAACCAATACTTTGAAACACATATGTTCATGCATAGACTTAGATAGGAATATTCTAGAAAACAATTGGGTTTATAATATGAATACATATCCAAAGTCAAGATTTAAGGATAGGTCCTTGATGATTTGATTTCCAAGTGGAATTTCAAACCGACACAAACGCTTATCTGAAAAACAGAAATCTTGGCTTATTTACTCACTTAGACTTGCCCCATATGATTAGTCTTTTTACTTATCCAACTTTATTGTGATAATCCATATTAAGAAATATAGTGAATAGTAATAACACTTTTTGGTTCATATTATACAATATCAGTAGTCTTAATAAGTATTAGTGCATAGTCTTAATTATACCCCACCTGTGTCCAAGAAACACTTATTCAATCTCAATATCAGAATACGAACAGATAGGGTTGAAAATTGCATACTCCAATTAGAGACTCAAACCGAATTGACACACAAATAAAATACTAAATACATTTAGATTCTCAAGACACCGTGAATTATATACTCGATATTAATCCTCAACTGAGTTATGACACACTGGGTCTAGACTTCAAATATCACTATTTTAGAAGATGAAGAATGATGATTCGAGTTCCAATTGGAAAGTCGAATCGAGTCGACACTACAAGTGAAGCACACGACTTATCAAATACCAAGCCACCCTTCATTAGACCATGATATTAATTCTTATACATAGTCTATTCTACTACAATAGTTACTGAAAAATCTTATATGATATATATAAAGTTCTTAGTATACTTATTATAGCATATGCTATTGCTTTGATAATGTTTTCCTAACTTTTACCTTAATTATATATAATGTTCTATTTTTACATAACAGTTGAGTTCCGACGCCTCTCAGTATTAGCACAGATTGAATTTAATCTTGAAACTTTTACTGTAAATATTTCTCTGAGTCTAGTTTCTAACTCCACTGATTTTATATTTTTTTGATTTTATTTGAATTAGTTATGAATTATTTACTACAGACTGTCAGTACAGAAACAGTTCTGGCCGAGATTAAGATTCTTAATTAAACTCGATTATCTTCCTTTGTAACACTTTATAGATGATAATATATTATTAACAGACATTATTACTCCCCTCCTAGACTAATTATAGACCTTAGGATTGTCTATAATTACTAAAGTACCCTCTTTTATTATGTCTTTTTCCATACCTAGCAGTTTTAAGTAACTACCCTTTGGAATATGGACAATTAAATTAGGACAGCACTTGCGACTACTTGAACCAATGAAATCAAGGAACTAACAGAGAAAGATTAGAACTTTAGACCTCAATACAATCAGTAGATATCAAACATTGATAGTATTCACATCTAAGAACATAGTATAGATATAGCATGAACATAGCGAAAAACATAACCAACAATAAGATTAGTATAACCAATCATGAATCAAATTCTATCTAAATCACTATATATATCAATAATAAGAATGAATGAATTAATATTCATAGATGAGAAGAAAAAGAATAGGAATAGAATAGGGAAAAACCATCCTACTCTTGATTCACCAAAAATTCCGCTTTTTACGCATTGTTCGTCTCCTCCGCTTCTTCCAAAGCTCCCGCTCCAAGCTCTTGTAAATCTCCTACAAGAAGAAGCTTTATAGGAGAAGGCTGAACGTGGGAAGGTGAAGAAAAAGGTCTCCAGACGTTCTAGGGCTAGGGTTTCAATAGCACAAGCAAACAATACAAGGGTTTATATATAGTTTGGGGAAATCTCTTCTAAAAATATTCCTCCTAAATTATGGACTCTTTCCACCAATAAGAATCCTCCAAACTCCTTAGGTAAACGTCATCTCTAAGTTTGGATAAGATTGGTATCTTTTTCCCCAAGAAAATCCACTCAAAATCGCAATTTTCATATTCAATCTCGGCCGTTGCGATCGATCACATACCCCGGCGATCGATCGTGTAACCCGGCCCATCAATCGCGGACAGCGATTGATCGCGTACCCCAATCGCGTACTAAACTTCAAACTAGCATAACTTTTTGCTCCGAACTCCGAATTGAGCCCCGTCGGTGGCGTTCGAAAGCTCTCTTCATGCTATTTAATACATGTACTAAAATAAAATGAAAACAAACATCAAAATTTCATATTTTTAGATCAATCTCAATTTTAATAAGCATATAAATTTTTCGGGTGTTACAAGGACAGTGAATACTTTACCAAATTTAGGAGAAAAGTTGCAGTTTTTAGTTACTCTAAGGAAAGAAGTTAACTTTAACTAATCTAAGGTGAAATTAATCAATATGGAGAAGACCAAGGCTTCGAATCCACCACAATAAACTAGTGTATCGTTTCTCTCTCTCTTTTGAATAAAGATTTCTAATTAGATAGCATATTCCTCTCGGACATGCACTTGTCAACTCAAAATATAGTGCTCTCCTCTCTGACGTAACACATAAAACAGTTAAAACATGGAATTGTGATCTATCTCTCTCGAATATAAACCTATGAAACTTTATTAATATATAACACCTCAGTCTACTCACGTTCCTCTCGGATACGCAAGTATTCTTCGGATTGAAACTCACAAGAATTCACTCTTGTCTCTCTTGAGTACAAAGAACAAACTTTTAATGAATTAATAGTGATTATACAATAAAATCCATGCACCAACTAGAGTAAAACATAATATGAGAGAAAAGAAACTACACAACTAGATTATTGGGCTTCATCTACACCTTGGAAAAGTGTTTAGCCTCGCATTAGAAGAGAATCCATCATCAAATTCTTCATCTTCTTCTTCTTCTTCTCTCCTTTGCTCTAGCCTCCAATTCTGCTCAAGATGATCTCCAAGATTGCCCAAAATGTTCTCCCTTAAGGCCTATTTACATGTTCGAAGAGAAACCACGAAGTCCCCTTCCAAATCCGAGTCGAAATAGGTCTTATTTCAGTTTTTTCGCATACGGTGATCGATCGCTCCGTATTGCCGATCGATTGCTTCCCGATCGATCACCATTTCCTTCGTTATTTTCTGTCGATTGATCGTCCTTCTGATCGATGCCGTATGACTCCGATCAATCGTTGTTACTGTCTTGCGTAAATCAAAAACTCCAGTAGATACGATCGATCGTGTTGATGGCTGATCGATCATTTCCTTCAATAACACTGTTTGCGACTCAGGCGATCGATCGCGTTGAATGGCCGATCGATCATAGTTATTGTTTGTAAATTTTCAATGGCTATAACTTTCTACTCCGAACTCCGAATTGCGCGTGGTTGGTGGCATTGCAAAGCCTGACTTCTTGAACTTTAAATAAAGCTTGAATCAGTCCAATCAGAGATTTGTATACGAAGTTATGAAGAATTAACTATTGAAGTCCATTTTTATCTCATTTATGTATCTTACTCTTGTTTCCTAGAAAAACCAAAAACTATATTGAAGTAGTAGTAATTCTAATCAAACACTAGCATAAACATAAGCTTAGGAGATAATAAAATGCGTATTTCAAGTGTATATCACATGCTCATGCAACAACTGTCTTACAAGGGATTCTTTAGGGTATCAATACTCTAATTGAGGTCACCCTAAAAAAGTCAGATAGGATGGCAAGCAGGGCTTGAGGGTAGGACCTGTAGTTGAGGTTCTTCAAAGAATGAATGAGTTTGATAACACCGTACCCTTGCTAGTGGACAATTTGGATGTAGATGAAATAGAGGTTTCAAGAGAGCATGCACCAAAGGATCAGAAGTTTTTGAAGGCCAGCCAAAGGTGGGTACCTAAAGAACAAGGTGAGAAGAGGGCAAAGAAACCCACAACGGTGAAGGCACCCACATAGAAGCAGGTAGAGAAGTCCCCGGCGGAGAAGGCACCTACGGAGAAGCAGGCAGAGAAGCCCCCCATGGATAAGGCACCCCCAGAGAAGCCAGCATAGTAGCCTCTAACGGAGGTGGCACCAGAGATGGCCATAATGGAAGATGAAGAAATACAACCAATTCTATCCTACCTATTTCAACCCGTAGAAAAGTTATGACACACAAATCAATCAACGAAGCTAAATTTGTATTTTTCAACACAGGTATGAATAGTCGTGTCATCAAAGACACGATATTTGTGTATTCGAGGACATGATTTTTCTTGTATTGTGTTCTCTATTGCACGATAGCACTGCCAAAACACACGAGAGCAAAGGTTCATGTAATCGATGACACGATAGCAGTGGTATTATGTCAACAAGGACACAATAACAGTGTTATCATGTATTCGAAGACACAATGTGTTTAAAGTCGTGTCATCCATGACACGATATTTTTATAAGTCCTTCTTTAAGTCATCTTTACTATGTTGCTGAAATGAAGCTTACTCGCGGCCAGCCAAAGAAAGGCAAAGTACGTAGAGAACTTTCTTTGGCGATTACGTGAGGATGTTGAAGAGCAACTGGGGCAAACATCTTTATTCTCAGATACTCCTCATGTGCTAAAAGGAAAAAGGAGATGTTTAGTTAAGCCAAGCGAGGTTAGAAAGGCACCTCCACCAGCTAAACAGGAGGAGGAGAAGTCTTTTAAGGAGGAGGAGATGTATCCTAAGGGGAAGAGATGTCACCTAAGAATGATAAAATGGAGGTTGATTGTTCATTCTTTGTGACCAACCCAAAAGTACTTGCCAGCTTGGGTTTTATTATGGGGAAAATGTGGGAGCAGAAGAGGAGAAGGTGGACTCTGAAGAAACTGTATTTGATTATGAACAACCTTCTAACATGATTGCAGAATTGCTATCTCATTTGAAATCGGACGGAAAAGAAAAGGGAAAAGGAGAGGCAATGGAAATAATGGGCGTTGATGCTTATGAAGAATGTTCTCTTGAAAACCTGCCCAATGAATATATAGACACTGAGCTCTACTTCGAAATGGTCGTTTTAGAAGCAAACGATCACAAATGATTATGAACTGGGTGATTAATCCAAGGGATCCATATCCACCAGATACACTCACGGATAGGGACTACCCAAGCCTGCTGCAAACGGATGAGAAAAACTCCAATATACGTATATATGATTGTCATTTTCCATAGTTATAAAATCGTGTCTTTGAATACACAACTCACAATGGAGTGTGTCTTCAAATACATGACTATTAGTAATATTGTGTGCACGTTACCACGATATCTGCACTAGCCCTTATTGTATTCAAATCCATGCAGGTGATTGATGAGTTCTTAAAATTGCTAAAGCAGAGGAATAAGAACAACATAGGCATGTATCCATTATATTTTTTTGGAAGCTGCGTCAAAAATATATCGAATACGTAAGCTTATTGTAGTCACTTTTTTTATACTGGTATTATATCCAATGCCATATACTATCTATTACAAATTATACTATTTTATAAGAGTTTATCCCCGAAGGGGATAACTCAAAGCTGACACATTAGTTGCTAGAGAACTTGCTTAATGAAATCATAAAACACATGTATTATGGTTTCTTCTCAATCTATACTTCCAACTATTTGGGCTTGCTGATTCTACACTTCCGCATGCAACATTAGCGTTTCTACAATCCTCTAGGGGGCAATCCAGTGTTGTACCCTCACCAAAAGGAGGTTGTGACAGTTGTAGAAGAATTCACGAATAACTTGCTCCAATGACATTTCAAAATTAAGGGAGCTAAGCAATTGAAGTTGTCCCAAATCAAGGATGCATCATTCCAAAAGAATTCCCCCGACTGCGGAATCTTTAAAAAGATGTACGCGGCTTAATTGGCATCAGGGATAGAACAACCAATGTTTGATCAGATGGCTATAACAATGTTATAATAATTGCGCTTCTACCATGGGGTAAGATTGAGAAGCAATTTGAAGACGACTCTGATTGATGGGGATGAAATGTAAATTTTCAAGTAAATGTAATGTGTAATTAGATGTAAATATGTAATTAGATGTACATTTGTAAGAAATACCAATCAAAATGCACGCTTAAATTTCTTATATTTTGTTAATATACACGTTTTTCATATACACAATACATTTATAAGAAATATAAGTCAACACATTTTTTGTTAGTCATGTGCTTGAACACACGTGATGCAAGTGTATCGTGTTTGTATTTGAGGGATCGTGTTTTGGACGACACAACTTTTATTGTATAATTTCCTTGATGACACGATAGCAGTGTTATCATATATTTAAATACAAGTGTCATTGGCATACTCCAACAAGTTTTATCCTCCTCATTTCTTATTCATTTTTGCCTATTCCTTGATGACACGACTCACTGCTTGTTACTTGTAATTCAAAATACACAATATAAATTACAAAATGTACGTTTAAATTTATTCTATTATGTTCATATACACATTTTTCTAATAGACAATATATTTGTAAGAAATACCAATCAACACATTTTTTATTAGTCCTGTGCTTGAACACACGGAAGACAAGTATATCGTGTCTGTATTGGAGGAATCGTGTCTTAAAGGACACGACATTTCTCGTATCATTTTCTTGATTATACGGTATAGTGTCATCGAGAACATGATAACAAAACTATTGTGTATTTAAATACATGATTTGAGGGCAACATTTAATCTTGTCATATCTCCCTCATTTTTATCCATTTTTACCCATTCTTTTGTGTTCTTCTATATTTTTCCTTATCTTTCTCCTTATGAGGATATCTCAAATTCCTTGAGACACCTTCTAGTAGGAATGATGAATTTGCAAGAGTAGTATACCACTTGGCCACATGTACTTCTCGGCATAAAATTTCAACTTTCTTTATTCTCATAATGTTGAATAAAAAAAATAATGATTTTGATTTATGAACTACCTCCTTAATAGAATGGGGAGGTTATAGAAGTGCTTCTTCGGGCCACGTTGACGAGCTTCTTCTGCCTGCTTACGGGTTGAAAAGGTCGTTTGACCCAAGCAACCTACCAAAAATGTTTGTGTCTACCACACAACGTCGTCTCTCCACTGGCAAGCCTCTACCTCTGACATGGAACTTCCTCGCCATATGATCACTGCAGGGGAAGCTTGTGTGAAATGGGGTGTGGCTCAGGGTAGGTAAAACATGAAGTATTGGGCAGGAAGGCAAAATGGGAAGACCAAATCCTAAAAGCCCAGAAAAACCAGGTAGTATGGCATTATGGGCTCATTGGCCAAGTAATATGAAAAAATCTTGTAGAGGCTTAGAATCTACTCCTCAACAATCTTTTTTTTTCCCGTAAGAGTACGTTATTTCTCATAAATGTGCTTTGCCACATTTATGAATTTTTTTCGGGAGACTTTGTAATCATACGAAGATAGAGTATAAATCACAACAATATGGTAGAGGATACATAAAGATTAGCATTTTTTTCCAACACACTGAAATTAGCATTTGGATAGTACAGTGTCATAATTCTACATTACCATACAATCGACTCTATACAGTTAAAAGATATCATAAACTTCAAATGTAGCAAGTAGTTGGCTACTTGAGTCCTGAACATATTTGTGTGAAACCTACCTGATCCCTTTTTTCTTGGTGCACGTGAAACTTCTCATTTTTATGAGCATTAAAAATGAAGTTGCCTTGTAAACGAGAAGTTAACAAGAAGCACAAGGGCATTAATAATTAAGCAGCTTCATGTTTGGACATGTAGAAGAGAGATCCACCCATACATCCCCAGCCCCAACAGAGTGGACATATGTAGCAACAGAGTAAAAAGGAGAGATTGGGAGGCAAAAATTTTAATTTATGGTAGATCTGGCTTGTCAATCTGCCATTGAAACTTCTGTTCATGTTTGGTACTTCTGCTCTTTGCGTTTATTGGGCCACTGAAATGTGTTCTTGTAATGTGTCAAGAGATACCTCATACTTGAAAATATGTACAGCAAGTTCATCTAATATATTCACAAAAAACATTCAGTGGAATTGATGGAGTTGGATGGCGATTGGTAGATGAGATTATATAGAAAATTTGGACAATACAAATGAAAAACCATGGACAAGCATTAGCGGCGGACAAAAACCGTCGCTAAAGACAAACTGTCGCTGAATCTCTTTAGCGACACAATAAAACTGTCGTAATTAGATTTACAGCAGCCGTAAATCAATCGCTAATGATATATTGACAGATTTAATTTTTCTGGTGTAAACATCAGTAGCGTTGCCACTGTTTTTAGCGACAAATTTTTCCGTCGCTAGACTCCAATTTTCTTGTGGTACCTCTCAACTTGGCTGGTCCCCTTCTCCTCCCTCCTGCCTTGTCAATACTACATCTTTCGAATGTCTGTCGGTTGTGGAGCCTCTCTCTTTCTCAGTCACAGTGCTTTACTCGCTCGCACTTCTTTCATGTGTCCTTGCCACAGCTATTTCACCCAATTCCATTTATCCTGGGACAGCGCACCATCACCTGGGCTTCTGCTCTTCCATGGTACATCGTCGTCATCATGTGGGGGCCGTGGGGTCGAGGCCACGAGACACTTCAATTCTGTAAGGCGCAGGTGGGAGGCTGAAGGCTACCTCACATAGACAGAAGGCCGCCTGCCTCTTTGTCAACAATTTTCTATTTTCTACTTAGGGATAAGATTGCACCTCGTTAGTGGTACATCTCCATTTCTCCAACGGTAGTAATTGAAAGAGAGAGGGAGAAAGAGGTCTGATGTAGCAGTAGAGATTGGGGGGCAATCAATGGTGCTACATGAATGCACGATTTCAGAAGTTGTCCAGAAATGTAGGTAGAGCATATTTTCAGCTGGTCACTGTTGCTAGCTAAATTATTCTCTTCTGTTTTGCCTACTTCGAAGTCCTCATCGTCAGTAATTAGTATGGCAACACGCTAGTGCAATTCTTGTTAAACATCTAGTGTAATTTTCTTCCTTTTTTTTGTTGAACTATAATCAAACTTCTAAGCCCTTATGCAATTTCTTCTTTCTTGGCCAACTCTCTTTTTTTTTATAAGAGGAGTCTGATCCCTTAGAGCACCATTGCCTTTTAGAGCACCATTGCCAATCATGGAAAATCGTCTCGCCGATATATCGGTATTGGACACAAACCGATACACCGATACCACATAATCTCGTTTTTTAAATTTTTTCCAAATATCGGCGATTTATCGCCGAAACCGATATATCGGTATTTTTTGAATTAAAAAATATTTTAAAAAAAAATTGAAATTTTTTTTTTTTAAAAAAAAAAAACTTTCATGTTTGCTTTCTATCCTAATATGCATATTTTAAAATGTATTATTTGTTTAAATTAGTATAACTCATTTTAGAAGTTAGATTGTGAAAATATATGGTAAAAACTAGTTTTTAACGACCGATATTTTTTTACACAATATCTCCGATATTTCGTCTCTTTGGCCGACCGATATTTTACCGATATCCGATACGATATTCCATGTTGTCAATCCCCTCAAGCACATACAAGGCCCACCCAACATGAGCACAAGGTAAATCAAGAATTCGACATGGGTGGCCAACCGAGTGGGGGTTCGAAATTGGGGTCTTCCTTAGCCAACTTTTGGTCAGTATATTTTATATTCGACTTGCATGCTCAATTGAACTCAGAACAAAAGATTGGGGCCTTTTGGGGAATGATCTAGCTGCACGACTATGTTATTACTCCCTTTGGACACTTTTATTAGATACAATTTATTTTAAATGAACTGAAGTAGTTCATATGAAAATCAACTTTATCTACTAAGTGTGACCGAAGGGAGTATTAATACTTAATTTGTAAGGTTTAGTGTTAGGGTTTTGTGTAGAAGAATACACACAACTAATTAGATTGAAGAATAAAATAAGTAGTATATATATAGAGAAAAGTTTAAATGAGATCGCTCTCATATAGCTTATATGAGGCTACTTTGAATCGTAGCCCTTGGATCTTGATCTGACGACTACAAATAGTTATGGTGATCTCACCCACTCCCTTATGTGACACACTCACCTACCCACTGATCTGATATCCACCCTCCGATTGGAATTCAACGGTAATAAAGATTGGCCTCATGCTCCCTATATGAGAACGATCTCATGTAAACTCTTCTTTTATATATATATATAGATGTATGAGACCGGTTTAAATGATCAGATCGTTCTCATATAACTTGTATGAGCCAAGCTATCTCCATCTGTCAGATCAAGATCTAATGGTAGATGTTAAATCACCGGTGGGTAAGTGTGAATCACCACTACCATAAAATCTTAATCTGACGGCTCAAGATTATTCAGGCTCATATATGTCCTCCAATTTCAGATAATCAAACCTTTGGATGAATTGTGTATCTATCCAAGGTTGGATTACATTTATCTAAAAGCTTAATATAACTGGGAACTGCTAAATGCTAATAAACGGTAAGCTCATGGAATTCTAAGCTTCTAATAACCAACACCATACTTGATTCAAACCACTCTCTATTGTGCAAAGTATTGAGTGAAGGCTCCAAATGCTATATCACATATTCAAAGAGCCAAAGTTGTCCTTGGGACCTAAAGAACATTGGTGCAACTAGAAGCTGCTCTTGATGATTCCTAACGTTTCTCATGCTTTCAATAAATACATGCATGTAAGTTTTATTGCGGCTTATATGTAGGTAGGACAGATCTGGAACCAAATTGGCCTCATAATAATCAAGAACCAAGGGGACCCACAAATTGGCCCATCAGGGACATTGAATGCCAAGTCAGTAGGGCCCCACCTGAAGAATCACTCAGATTTGCATCCATGGAAAGAGCAGCTGACGAAGACAGCGATGTGGCATTGGCATTGTTTTGTTATTTCTCGTGATGTGGTTCCCAAACTTAGATCCTTTAATATTGTCATGCTGTAGATTCATTGATCGCTTCACTGCTAGTACAGATGTCTTTTTCGCTTCCTGTCCTTTTATTAAACTCAATGCAGAAGACGGCTCTGTTCTTGCCAGAATTCCTCTACAGCTTGGTCCCGGGCACTATGTTACTCAATGTACTATGGTGATAATATAATACCCGGTCCTCCACAAAAAAGAACAGGATATTTGAATCATTTTTAATTGATAAAAACATTTATATTTTGGTATACTATGTGCCCATGTAACAACTTCAAGGGTTTAAACCAACAGGGTATTGGTGGGTGGCCAGCTTCCTGATGGAGGTCCTGAGTTCGAACCCCACCAGAAATTGCATCTTGCTTTACTGGTCCTTATGATGGATGGGCCTTGTACATACCCTAGGAGGGGATTGGTGCGAATACAATGCTTTAGGAGACCGGTTGCCCTGCCCCTTCCAATCAGATCATAAGGATTCAGATCCCCTCCTCATAAAAATAAACTTCAAGGGTTCTATTCTGACAAAAGAACAAAAAAATAAAAGCAAAACAAATGGCAACCTTATGAGCTTTTTTGTGAGAAAACTCTCCACTTTTTTTGGCTATGTGAAAACTCTCCATTATTATTTTATATAGCATCTGCATATCAATTAAATACACTTCAGAGCCAATCAACTAAATGCTTGTTAAATTGGTACTTGTTACCAATTTGATAGTGTGGATCGATTTGATGTGATCAGCCCCACAAACTGCCGACAGAGATAAATATAGTAGTTAAGAAAGGAAAGAATGCTTTTGCCGCTTGGCAAACCACTTGTTCATGACTCCGAGGGCTTTGTTTAATTCCGTTTGTGATTGTGCCTTTTGCCTCTGTTGTAACCAACTATGGCATGCTGACAGTTACTATGGTAACTTGTGCTGACAATGACTATACAAGTTCCATGTGCAACCAAGTTTCTCAAGGATGGTTACCAAAAAGAAGTGTCTCAATGATGCAAAACACAACTGGCTGTTACAAATGAAGTGATATTATGGTTTATATAGTTCAAAACCAATTGGTTCTTCAAAGTGAAGTGAGACTTGAATAAAGATGGCCTCAGTAAGAGTGTCTGCAATGCTGTCAACTACAGTAGTCAGATAGATCGAGTGAAATTAACCTTGTGAATATGAAACAGTTGAGACTGGACATATAGGTTATTGAAGCAGGAGATTTTCTTGTAAATATAGTCTTCACATCGAGTGCAGGTGCAAAACTCATTTAGATAGCTAGGACACTAGGAAATACGTAACATAGGTGATAATCTTATTATTAGCCTAATTGGATCTATAAATGTACGATCAGATCTGGCCAGTTTGACACTGTATGCCCACAGAAACACAAGTACATTATTGGCTAACACCAAGGATATTCTTACATATGTTACCCCGTACCTTTCATACAACAGAAGGGAATAAACAAATTAAAAAAGGCAAATGTTTGAGAAGAAACAAGAGAAGAAGAATTACAACAACTTCCATCCCTAGAATAGGAAAGGATCGAACATCCTTTATAACACGACTTCTTATTTCATTTTCAGCTTGAGCAAGAATGTGTCCGTCATAAGTTTCCTATATGTCCATCTAAAGGACTTGGTGATATTAGTAAATATCTTCGAGATGAGTTAAAGAGGAGATTTGACCTGGTTAATGTGATGAAAAAAATCTAGGAGATCTGTGAAGCTGCATGTTGTAAACATGTAGGGATCAATTAAAGATGTCCTAGCCAAAATTTTGTTGAAGTCCCTATCATAGTCTTTGATAGGATTTTTTTTATTTGATTTCATGGATTTTGATAAGCTTTTATTTATTTGCATTAATGAATAAGCGATCACTTATAATGCAGATAGTCTTTACCTATAGAATGCATGTATTCTCACCCCATTCTTTATTTACTTGCCCCAAAAAACTAACATCAGTCCCCATACCGAACATCTTTTCTAGCGACGGAAATAAAATGGTCACTATTACAATATTTTGTAGATTACTAAAGGGTCACTCCATGCCCAGCCAGTTCCCCTAAGCTTTCTAGTTTTGGTTGATGAACACTTCAAAAGACTACGAATATGGAAGGGTGGTTGTTGGCCACTGTTAGTTTATCCAAAATTCAAACTCTTCAAGTATTCTAGAGGGGTTGTAGATCACTGCTAGCTTATTTATTAGATCATGTTTAGTCATCCGTAGGTAGTTCATGATTACTTAATCAAAAAGTCGCACGGCGTATGGAAGTGTTAGCAAATCACAATTGTGTTATGTCTATCTTATTCCTCTCCATCTCTCAAACGTTCCTCTTCTCTCTGATTTTACCTCCCTGTTTTGCCTAATTTTCCCTTCTTTCTTTTTCTCTAAAACAGTAAAATTAAATCCTTCTCTTATTCTCTTAGATTCAGGTAAAAATTCTTAGTTTACTCAAGGACCTACACAGTTAAAAATGGGAGCATGAGAACTATTAAATTTGTAACAAGGACGCCGTAACCACAAATTGCAATAGAAGTTCGAAAACACCATAACTATCGTATAATTCATTGTTTGTTCCCCTAGATTATATAGTTAGGGAACTGGCGCCAAAGGGCATCTTCAAGTTATACTTACATGTTTGCATATGTGAACAAGTGGTAGAGGCTGTTAATTGCACACCACATAATTTTCTTTTTGAGGTGGACACATCAAATAGGTTTTGCTTGCTCTTTTGTTGATGTATCTCCTGATCATGATTAGGATCATGTTTATGTGATTGCACCATTCCTTTCCACATCTATCTTGCCGCTGACTCTATCACTAGATTTTTATGAAATGTACTTCCTTTGCAGAAGTTAGATGAAAAAATCACAATACTTCTTCCTCCTCTTTCAAATAATACATCTATAAAGCTGCCATACCAAATTGGCATGTGGCCGTGCTGCACTGAGCCTGCATAAGTGCATGAATGTTCCATTTTCAGCTCGTATTTAAGTTTGGCTTCCCATTAACATTCATAACTCAATCATTCATATCTCATTTACTCCCTTACGGCCGCATGCTACTCAATTATTTCTTTTCCCCTTTAAGCCGACTCTTCACCCTGTCTACTTTTCAGTGAACTTAAGAGTAACAACATCATTGTACCAATAATGATAACAGCATAAAATTAACAATAATTAAAGAGTAACGTCTGAAATATGCATGAGACAAGTCACCTCGAACTTCTATCTAAGAGTGCGCGTCAAATCAAACCTGTCTGCCTCCTTGTTTCGCGGCGCATAGGCACACATACAAAAATAGATTGGAGCAAAAATAAACACATTCTTTTAATTTATTCTTTTCTAAGAACATGATGTCAAGTCCATACCCATAAATGGCCAAGGAGAAGTCACCTGAGACATTGGCAGTTAACAAAAATGTGCAATATTGAAAACCAAAAACACAGATCACATAATTGTTGCAGATGAGCTCCTTGAGTGAAGTTTAATAAAAAATAGTAAGAGCTAGCCAATATTTTTTTTCCTTTTGATTGAAAAACCCTATTGGCTCAATCAGCCAATTGGGTTTTTGAGTTTGAAGTGAAGTGGGAGAGGTGTAGGAGTTGTCGGTGATGATAAATGTGGAAATTAATGGGGGGAAGGGATGCCATCCAACGATGACACACAAAAAAGGATTAAATGAAACGCACTCCTATGCAACAGGCCATTGTAATAACTCCCAACGCGTCCTTCTCTTGTTATTTCCTTTTGATGTTTTTAAAATCTCCACGGATATACCGTGTCTCTCCCATTCAAAGCACTTGCAGCCGTTGCCGGCCCTCTTCCATTGCACCACAGTCTCTCTCTCTCTCTCTCTCTCTCTCTCTCTCTCTCTCTCTCTCTCTCTCTCTCTCTCTCTCTCTCTCTCTCTCTCTCTCTCTCTCTCAGGAACCTTTTCTTTTGAAATGGTTTTTTTTTTTCACAGTTTCTCACTGAAGCATTGGTAAAAGAACTCTATAGTTGTGTAATCACATACAGACATGCACTCTGTCAAGTATGGATGAGACTGAGACTGATCAGATGAGGAGCCAATGAGGTAGCATGGAGCTATAGGCATCCTGTTATGACAGTTTATTATTCATTACAAAGTTTTTTATGTGTATTTATTGCAAAGTTGGAGTATGGATTATATGGACCAATGTCAAATAGAATGCAAAAGGAATAAGGCTATATTTATCTATCTCTATGTGTGGACCATCAATCCTCTCTGAGAAACGCAACAAAATCTCAAGACAATCTGCTGCACTTTGTTGTTATGAGTCGATCCTCTGACTTGTCATCCACCTAGCTTGGCCCCCTCATCTCACCAAAAATTCGTACAATGCCGCAAGATTTCTGATGCACATCTGAGAGCTATAAAGAATAAAAAGACAAACCTTTAAAACCGGATCTTCATCGCCCAACTTCGAAAAAAATTGCCAATTCCTGTCATGCATGTCTATGGTATACATTTTACTAAAAAAAGAAGTCTATGATCCATTTTCCCCATTCTTTACATTTCATGGACCTCATACTTAACTTTTGAAATGTATTTTATTGGCTTCCATTATGTAAATTCCTGAGCAAGAAGCATAGCGCTCGCATTCTTTTGATTCATCTAACAAAAAGAAAAGTCCAAGTGTTTATTGATAAGAAGAAGTTCGTCTGTTGTAGAGGGCTATCAAGGTCACCAGCATGTCACTATATATGTTACTAACTGATACAATAACATGACTATTATTTACTTCCACAACATACTAGTCTATTTGCACCGGTAAATGAAGGGTAGAAACCCCCATTTAGTTTATTACCCCCTCTGGATTTATTATAATTACCTTAAGGTTTCTTAAAATGGACTAAAATAGATCATTTGGAAATACCATATATTAATAATAATTCACCATCCACCCATCTCATGGATCAATAGTGTACATGCTACTAATGCAAGTTAGTGCACCATCGATTCATGTGATCCGATTGACGATGAATTTACCAGCGACCCACTGGCGAAGCTTCACTCACATATTTGAGTTCCAATCCTAAATCCAAACCCTGAGAACTATTTTTTTTAATCTATCGTGAGAACTTTTTTTATTAACCCTAAGAACTCCAAATTCATATTCTCAAACATCTTATGTAGAGAACATAATTGATAATTTGATCCAGACAAACCAATGGACTCATGCATTGCAGTAAGGACAAAAGAAGTATTTCATGTAGGTCCCATTCTTGACTGATCCAGAACCTTATATGAGCATTGCCATTTTGCTCAACCTCCCCGTTCCTTTCTTGATTTCTTTCCTTCCATGGCTCCCCTTTCCTAGTATCTCCATCCTTGTCATCATCCTTCCACCCTTTTCGTCTCCCTCCTTGTCCGTTGCAACGTACCCAGCTAGGTCCCTTGTCCACTCCATGCAACTGCAGACCCGCATATCGAGATCCATACAAATTACATAGCCAATATTGCAGGTGTTGTTCCCCAGCGGGTCGTTTTCCTCTCATCTGCCACCATTAACACCTTCTTCCTCCTCGGCCTCCAACGTCTTCAAATAGCTTTTTTCTAGATACACCACCCTCCACTTTTACTTTTCGAATCTCTAGTTTCGTCTTCTCCTCCATCAAGCCTAGACTTGCAAAATGAGTGACATCTTGCTGGACATCTTCCATGGCCCTGAGATGGGAGTCTCCGACCAGCTGGCCGGTGCATACTCGCCGGAGACCCTCTTCAGCATCCTCGAGGACTTGGAGAAATCCCTCTTATGCGACGGAGACGACTTCATGACTCCCAAGTCAGAGGATTCGCCAAGAATGGTCTCCTCTATCCATCAGCCGGAGTCGGAGACAGACGCGGAACCTCCTCCACCCTCCAAGAAGAGGAAGTTCACCGAGACAACGGCCGCCGCCATGGTCGAAGCTGTCGTGCAGGATGGGCAGCAAAAAATATCACACATCACGGTGGAGAGGAACCGAAGGAAGCAGATGAACGAGCACTTATCAGTTCTTCGCTCTCTTATGCCTTGCTTCTATGTCAAAAGGGTAAATAATCCACTTATAAACCATCTTCTATTGGCAATTCACAAAAGAAAGTAATTACAACTTGGTAGTTACAAAATGATTTGATTATAGAGCTACTTTCCTGACATATTTAAGATATTAGGAAATATGTTGCTTAAATTTTTTTGGCAACTATATTATGTTTTAAATTTAAACATTTTAAACAATTTTAAATGTTTAAATTTATTATTGGCTTTCATACCATGTTTAATAACCTTATTTTCCTAGTACCTTTTATAAAACTATCTACTCATAAATATAATTTGAAACCCCTCAGTATGTGCTCGGTGCATTTGGACGCGCGTGTGCCCAATGCAACACGCGCTGTCAGATTTCGATCTAATGGCACACGTTAATACATAGGGCAGTCGGCAGGTAATTTGAATCATCACCCGCCCCATGCATCTTAAATTTCACCATTGGATCTCGATCCTATCGCTCGTGGACATGAGGTGCATGTTGACTTTTTCTAATTATTTTTGGGTAAAAGCATGTTGGCCTTTTCATTTTTACTATTTCCCAACAATATTAAGATTTTGAATGATCCTTCCAGGGAGATCAAGCTTCAGTAATAGGAGGGGTGGTGGACTTCATCAAGGAGTTGCAGCAGCTCCTGCAGTCACTTGAGGCCAAGAAGCAAAGGAAAGTGTACAGTGAAGTGTTGAGTCCCAGACCGGTTTCAAGTCCAAGACCATCACCACTGAGCCCAAGACCACCGCCACTGAGCCCAAGGCTGAGTTTGCCCATAAGCCCCAGGACCCCTCAGCCTGGCAGCCCTTACAAGCCTAGGTTGCAGCAGCAGCATCATCCTTACTTGTCCCCTACTTTGCATTCTCCTGTAGTAGAAACACCACCACCCTCTCCATTTGATCATAACGTTAAGGAGCTTGCTGCCAACTCCAAGTCCCCAGTTGCAGAAGTGGAGGTGAAGTTTTCAGGGCCTAATGTATTGCTCAAGACAGTTTCTCATAGGATACCAGGCCAGGCCTCCAAGATTATTGCAGCTCTTGAGGGTCTCTCTCTTGAGATCCTACATGTGAACATCAGCACTGTGGATAACACTATGCTTAACTCCTTCACTATCAAGGTACCATATATAGTGTGCTTTCAAAAATATTATCATGGCCGTGCTCTATGCATCAGTAATATGGGGGCCTTTTCTCAAAAGAGACATAGTCTATACATCTGAGCCTTTCACTTAACTCAGTTATGGAAAGTACTGCCTAAAAAGAAGCATGTCATGCCGAACTTCAAGCTCTGGGAGCAAGCTTCTTTTCTTTATGTCTTCCTTCTTATTATTGAGCGTGGAATACTAACAAGCAAAAAATAAGAGCAGTAGGTAGAGAGTGTCACTTTCTCTGTCCCATATTAAGGTCCCTATTTGGTGTTTAGAAAATGAACTAATTTTAGTTCCCTTAGAAAAACCAAATAGGGCACGTAATATGTTTTGGAGGGAGTACTTAATAAATTTGAACACTTGAAATAAGAGTATTACTGTCATAATAATTAATAAAAGGGATGGTTAATTAACATATCATCTTTTTTTGGTAGAATCTTCTTCTATTTTTAAGGAAGAGCATAATTAACTGGAAAATATGAGCTAGAACTAAAAAGGGAAACATCATCTCACGTGCAGAAGGACAGTACAGACAAAGGATGTAAATTTTTTTCATAATTGAACAATTTAAAATAGGAAGAAAGCTGATAAGGATTAAGGCTGTGCTAGCTTAAAACATTTTTGATGAAATTTACATGTAAAAAGACTATACTCCTATTTCACTGAAATTGTTAAGAATTTATTACTTGGGACATTGGGTTAAACTTAATATTAAACATTTCCCCTTTCTCCCTCATGTGCATGGAAATGTTTCTTCTTTCGCCTCCACATTTCACATTAGTATTACAAAGACTGTATCTTTCATATTATTCCTTGATGATGAGAGAAAAAAATAGTGACTATCTCTATAACAAAGCCTCTTTTACGGATATTGATTTGCGTTCTTATCCTGCAGATCGGAATTGAATGCGAGCTCAGCGCAGAGGAGCTCGCTCACGAAGTTCAACTGACATTTTGTTGATTCTGCTTGGTAGAAATAGCTGAAGCCAAGTTCAACAACACTTAGGCATCCTACCTGTGTACTTTAGAGCATACAATCTGTCGACTTGACTGCAACCATGTAGTTAGCACTCCTGAACTTTGTACGAATGTTTGTTTAATTAGCAGTTTGACTGTTGTTTTGACAGCTTAGCTTAAGTACTAGATGTAGTTTTTGTTTTCCTTCAGGTTTAATCTGATCCTTATGTAATTCTTCCTCATCAATGAAGGATTCCAAAGCCTCAACCAAATGATCACCCTCAATTTGTTCTTCATTTGTTTTCAAGATGTTGGGGAATGCACTAAAAAAGAGCAGTTGATCAGCATATTACCAAGACGGATCAACTATGTGGAGGGGGTAGTAGGGTTAATAAATTGCCTTGACATAGTTGACCCGTCGCTAAAATGCTACTTATATTACTAGTGGCAGCTTTGGAAAGCCGGCTCCACTCGCATTTTAGCGACGGCCTCTTCACAGTTCCGCTACAAGCAAGAATATAAGTAGCAGCTTCTCTTAATCGCCATTAATACAAGTTTATTTCTTGTAAAAAAAAAATGTATGACCCAGGCGCTGTTTAGGCGGCTTTCTAGGCTTTAGATGGGGCCTACGATTTTCATTGGTTCTGATCCGCTGGTCCAACCATTAAATCCGTGGGCCCTCCGCCCAATGCCTAGAATGCCCCCTAAAAAGGCGATCATGTATAGGACAACTCTTTCTGGTGACTTCTCAGTTCTCACTACTGCATGCCAATCATGGAAAATCGTCTCGCCGATATATCGGTATCGGACACAAACCGATACACCGATACCCTTAAATCTCGTTTTTTCAAAAATTTCCATATATCGGCGATATATCGCCGATATATCGGTTTCGGACCGATATCGGTATTTTTTAATTAAAAAAAAAATTTAAAATTTTTTTTTTTTTTTTTGAAAAAAAAAAACTTTCATGTTTGTTTTCTATCCTAATATGCATATTTTGAAATGTATTCTTTGTTTAAATTAGTATAACTCATTTTAGAAGTTAGATTGTGAAAATATATGATAAAAACTAGTTTTTAACGACCGATATTTTTTTACACAATATCTCCGATATATCTCCGATATTTCGTCTCTTTGGCCTACCGATATTTTACCGATATCCGATACGACATTCCATGATGCCAATTCCAATTTCCAAATTTTAGTATTTTTTCTTTCCCTTAACTTTTGCCATTCATTTCTTTTAAATTTACTTACTAAATGGGTCATGAAAATTTATTTTGAGATCTTGAGTTTTTGACAAAAATTTATACCCTCCTAAAATATCTGAAGGACTACATAAAGGAGAAAGCCTGGAGTATGGTTTGTGGAGAAAAGTGAAGTTAAAATGAGTTTGCCTAGATCCCTCTGCATTCTTCATTTTATTGGGTATTTCTTCTTTAAATACTAAGTGGTTTGGTTGCATAAAAAAAAATTCAAGCTGCTTTGGCATCTCCTTTGAAAAAAAAATAGAAAAAAACTGCTTGGTTGCAGTATAATAAATACTGCAAATATGTTTATATTGTGTTGGTGCCTTCTGCTCTAGAGTATTTAAGAATATCTTTTGTTAAAAAAATAAGCGACCAATTATCTCACTTGTCTTGCTCCTCATATGCTTCTGTAACACCCGAAAAATTTGAAACTACAATGCGAGTTTGATGATCAATGAGGAGTCAGGAGCTGATGTTAAAATGCATAAAGAAAACTTTCCAATGCCACCGACTGTTTGCAATTCTGAGCATTGAGTAAAAAGATTTGATAGTTCAAAAAGTTGTAAGCGATTGATCATCAGTTGATACGGCAAATTTAAAATTTAGAGCAAGGCAGACGCGACCGATCACATGAGGAAGCGATCGATCGAAAATACTGAAAGTTTCAATTTTGAGCAGCGATCGATCGATCGCCGTTGAGAACGATTGATCGAAAGTACTGGAATAGTGCAAATATTGGGCAGAAAACAATCGATCGTAAGTACTGTGATATCGCGGAAATTTGCAACAATCAATCGTTTAGCCGTGCGATCGATCGCAACGGTAGAAACTGTTTCTGGAAACTGCTGATTCGGGATCATCTCAATTGGGAATGAATCTTTTTGGAGATGAAAATCCTAACTAATCAAGGAGGCTAATTGGGGAGACGCCCTAGCTGATTAAGAGGTTGTTTTGGATCAACAGCTACGATTAGAATGGATGGTGTATCTAGGGGGAAGGTAACACTACAACAAAAATTGCCTTTAGCGACGGCAAAATCCGTTGCTGAAAGTGCCTTTTCCGTAGTAATTTCCCTTATTGCGACGGACATATTCCGTCGCCAAATCCCTCGATAATACCCGCGCCGCAACTGCGCAAAGGCGACGGATGGAAGTCAACCGTCGCTAATTACATTTACCGACGGATTTATCGCTGTCGAATCATTATTTTACCGACAGAAAGATCACGGTCGCTAAAGATGTTTCACACGGTGTAGTTTCTCACACAAATGTTTTACCGACAGAAATCTCAGTGTCGCTAAATATGTTTCGCTAACAGAAAGATCGCCGTCGTTAGAAATTTTATATGAAGGGTAACTGATTCGATAGATATTGCGACAGACAGATTTTGTCCTCGAAGATTATGTAATAAATATCTTTAGCGACGGTTTGCATCTGTCGCAAGATCTAAAAAATGCAACAATACTTGAATAAATAATCTGGCACCTGAGAACCAACATAACACAACAATAAATTTTTTAATAAACATACTCAAGCATAATTTACAACTTGTTTAAAAAAGTTATTTACAAAATATGCAAGAGTTGTATACATTGAATTAATTTATATGTGGAATCCTCTATTTCTCAAAATGAATTTACAAAAAATTACATAATATTGACAGTCTGCACAACTAAAGTTTCCTCTTGCTCTTCCGCAGTCAGCACAACTTAAACTAGTTCCTTGTAGGTTGCAGTCTTTCATGTATTCACAAAATGCAGAAATCCCATAGTTGTCTCCAAAATGTTATCAGTAGAGCAATTTAAGCCCACCTAATGACATTAAACACAATAAGTACATAATTACCCTAAGGGACAACATGCTGAAGGGGAAATATGAAGTATAATTTTGGCTTAGAGTTCACAATTTACTTTAGATAATTTAAGAAAAATTGCAAATGTTTACCTTTGGATAGTCATGTAAATGCCACCATTCATCTAAGTGGAATCTATGAAGTAAAGGAATTGAAATCAAGAATAATTAAGAGAATTTCATGCAAGAAAAAAATAATCATCAATAATTTCTTACCAAGGACTGTGTCGCTGCTCCCTCATGAAGGCCATCAACTCCCTAAGTTCGTTTTCTCGTTCATCCAAGCGTTTTTCAAAATCCTTTCTATAATCATCAAGCATACTGCGGGCTTCAAAAACTTCCCTCTATGCAATCTCAGCCCTATGAGTTGCCTCATTGAGTTGTGCAAACAACTTCCCTTTTGATGAAGATGGAGGATCCACCTCACCATGACCAAGACCTCGGACATAACCCTTTTCACAACCCAACAATTTAGAGGTTATCTCATTGTCAGTATTATTTTGTATAGAAGCATCTACACCTGGTGCTTGTGCCTTCCTTCGTTTTAAGATCATTTTATCCTACAATTAAAGCTAATTAATTGTAAGACAAGTTTAAAATATTAAAATTAAATAGAAAATATATCTTTGAATTCTGGAAATAACAAATGAGACTCGTCTTACATGTAAGCGATTTGCCTCCTCACTAATCCATCGATTCTTCTTCCTTGAATAGTGGGTGTGGTAGTAGAAGTCAATCAGATTGTATGGTCCACCTTCTGGGTTGGCCTTGCGCTGCATGATTTAATGATTAGAAAGATTCTGGGCATGACAAATAGATGTAATGTCCCTGCTGCATATTAGAACAAGGTTGTCGTAAACAATACCAATTCCTCCCTATATTCAGCAAATGATTTTGAACCACCAGTAGCTTGGGTCTTCACTAACTTTCGATTTTTTATATTTGCCTCACTAATCTTCTGCATTGGGTGTCATACTCAAGGTTAGTACAAATTCATTCAACAATAAAATCAGCAAATTTGCTCCATAATAATTGAATATTCATTGGGTCATGATCGATGGGTAAAACATTACTATAAGTGATTAAGTCTAACAATTTGCTAATTCATTATACAACCATACTGCACAAACATATAAGCTATCCAAGGCATATCATGTTTCAAGGAGACTGGCATGTATTGCATCAGATTTGGTTTTTTTCTCTTCCTCCTATTCTCTCTTGCTTTTGCCTGTGATAGGTCTTTACATCAATCAAAGGCTGCCTACTTCTCTTCCCCATCTGCACTTGACAGACTAGAAGGGGAAGGTAACTGCCCTCTTAGAGTACCTTATCCCATCTCTAATCCCCTCAAGTGCATACAAGGCCATCCATCACACACATTGAGTTGAGCTAATGGGCGGTCTCTTAGAGCACCTTAATGTATAGAAAAAGTTTTTTTGAGAACTAAATACCAAATTAGTATGCTATGGCTCCATAGCTTTTGTCCAATTCAATGGAGGATACAACTAGCAACTAAGAATTGTATAGAAGTGGAAAAAGCTTTGAAGCATACTTTCAGGTTTAATTATTATCTACAACATTGTTTAACACCTAATTTTTCTATAGGTTTCAAATTTCATTCCAATGCACTAAGCTATAGCTACTATATACTTTTCATTCCACTATTGTAGTTTAATAAATTTAAAGGTTTGCCCCATATTAATAGCCTCTTTTTCATATTATTATTCTCATAGTGATTAGTGGATGGAGACATGGAGTAATAATTGGCTTCCTTACATATGACGTTTTTCAAAATCATTTTATTAATATGGGATGGAAGTAGTATCAAGTATTGTATACTTTTATACAATTCAAGTGGCAGATGAGGTGCAAGAACACAAATCTTTGCACCAAGGAAGGAGTATGTCAAAAAAATAAATCAATAAACAATAAAAAGTAAACCAGGTAGTATGCACAAACCTTAAAATTATTAGAAGCAAACCACACACAAACTTTTCCCCATACTTCTGATGTTATTTCATCATATGAATTGGCCAACGCCATAGCATGATTAGGGTACTTCTTGTAGTGTTTACACATAGAATGTCTAAAATCTTTAAGCCTCCCTGAAAATATCCGCTCAAGTGCAACCTTAACATGTTTTGGAGTTCCAACCAGTATGAACACTTCCTGTTGAATATTGTTGAGCATGTGAGGCAAACAATATGTATGCTAATAGTTGCAAAGTTAGATCTAAGTAAGTCTCTCCTATATTGTATGCAGATCATAATTTGAGTCAATCACACACTCTCCTATATTTAAGCGAATCATGATATGGAAGGATATATTTAATTTTGTTAAGAATTTCATATCACGTATAAAGTTTTTTTGTTAATAAAGGGTATCTATTGGAATTAGTATTAAAAAATAAGGATTTAATTGTCCAAAATCGAAAATGGTATTGTCCTCTTCCAGATTTAATAATAGTATAGATACCTTGATCTTGTTGTTCAATAGGTCTTTTGAAGACTGCTTAAGTCTTCTCCAATCTGAAACAAAAGTACCATCTTCCTTTTCGAGAAAGTGTGCATTTACCCGACAGATTATCCCTGCCTCACGAACTAGCTCCTTACCATGTTTAGTTATTGGTCTCCACTTATTATCAGGAATTTCAATCTCTTGTTGCCCAGTGCGAAGAAACACTTCATGAAGGGTGCGGTTGACAGCCTTCCCACGAGTTCTCCTCTCAGATAAATCTTGAAATTTTAGACTTAACAATTAAAAACCAACCACATGTAGTATGACTGACTGAAAATAAGATGATACAAGAACATTAATTGTGTCACATGAACGGACTTGTGAATCCTCTAAGGACTCCTCATCTTCAGCCTGTGCCACCACTAAGTTTCCCATATTGCCTCCAGGAGCCATCCCTATAGCAAAAGTATTGTTATGTATTTTCAGCTTGAGAAAGCAAAGAAGAAGGAAGCTGTTTTTATTGTCACGTTTGCAAAAAGAGACCAAGAGATTGCAGAATTGAACGTATTTCTTATTGCTTTTTTTTAACAGAACTACTTATGTGTATTTGGGTGTTTGTTGTCTATACATTTGTTGGGATGGGTATTACTTATTCTAAAATGTCACACAGTTTTGCTTTCCTGATTCTCGGATAACTTTGATATGCAGAATTTATGCACTTGTTCATACTCTAGTTTGGCATTTTAAACTTTTCCAGGTTCCAACCTACACTGCTTTGCTTGTCAATTATCACGTTATGATTTATATTCATTTTCATTACTGTAAATATATATGATATATTACTTGGTCCTTTCTCTGACATTTATATTTCCTTGACAAAATTTCAGTCTGCTGTTTGGGATCTTAAGGCATAGTTAAAACCACCATCCATGCAAGTAAGTTGGCTTCTTTCAGCTATATATCGTGAAATAGTTTTTAATAGGATACTATGTACATTGCCGTTGTAGTTTAGTTTTGTGATCCAAATCTAATTGTATTAGTTGGAATTGATGATGTTTACATTTACAGTTGAAAGCTTAATTGGTCCTTTTTATATGGCAACATTCTCATAGAAAAGTACACAGTGTTATACTGAATTGCTAGGTCCTGTGTTTTAAGCTGCAAGTTTAACGGGTCCTGTATCTTTTCTTGCTTTTTGCATCGCAAGATGATTTATTGCCACTTCAAAATTATTTACTTAAAATGAACAGGCAAGGAGGCTATTACTTGCCTAAGTCTCGTCTTTTTTGGCTGTCTTAGCTCTCTTGCTAATGTTTGTCGTTCTATAATTCTATACAAAGCAAATCCTTTACATATTCTAAAAAATTAGTACAAAAAAGAAACAAGCTATGCATTGCTGAATTTCTTGGCTTACACATCTGTCATGAGAAACTGTATTTCATAAACATACCCTGATAAAATACGATACCCTTTTGATTAGTAAAAAAAAGGCGCAAAACAGGGAGGTGGGCAGAACCATGTCTAGAAACAGAGAGATGATAAACAATCTTCTCTCAATACCTCCATGCATCAACAACACAGAGATAGTAGTAATAGCAATGAAAAACTTCTGGAATAAATATAAGATCAGAAAATACTTGTGCCCTCGTTGAAATTCAAAGCTTTCTACTTGTAGACAATTCTCTGCCAGCAACCCTTCAACCAAATCTTTCAACTTTAGATTTCTCCTCTTCTCTACCTCTATTGGACTCTATTCCCAGCTACACCCACTCCCCCCTTTTTGTTCCATTCAGAGAGAGGGCGGATGAGAATGGGGAAGCTCGATCGGGACAGATTTCAGAGAATGAGGGAGCTCGATCGATACAGATTTGAGATGAGAAAGGGGTAGCTGAGAAGGAGGAGAGCTCGATCGGGAAGATGCAAGGAGACTGGGGGAGCCAACTATAGGGAAATATATTGGGGGGAAAGTTGCCGCGCGATGGATTTACGGGGCCGCGGCAAAAATATGACGCGAGAGATTGGGGCAAGGACAATGCTCTACATTTATATGCACAGTGAAGGACATGTTTGAAAGAACATATATAAGATGGTAACCGTCAGATTTGTGGGCCCATATGCATTAGATGTTCTCCACCTTCAGATGCACGTTCTCGCCGTGTCTTACTTCTGTTTTGGGTGACGGCGACAGTGGTTGTGGGTGGCGGTGGTGGCGACGAGAGGGCAGTGGCCGGATGTAGGGGTGTAAACGGATGGATACGGATGCGGACAAGCTACGTCCGTAGCCATCTGCTCACATTAGAACTAGGTGTCCTTCCGTCCGCCATCCATGCTCATATTAGAACTAGGTGTCCGTCCACCATCCGTTCGCTTAATTTAAAATCAGGTGTCCGTCCGTCCGTTGTTCGTAAGGATACTCCTATATGTCTGTCCATATGTGTCCGTTTTGGACATGGATGAACACGTACAGTTTTACCTTAAAATTTATCACGAACACGAATACGGACGGACACAGACGGCTCTAGATGCGGACGCACTTTGTCCGCAACAGCGTTCGCTCATCTGTCGGACGACCAAATTTATCTGTGTCCATGACTAACAGAATTTTATGTCCGTTTGAATAGCAAAACGGACTGACAAACATGGACATTCGGACGCTGTTTACACCCCTAATGGGGAGGTGATGAGGATAAAATTTTCGGGTCGATGTTCATTCAAATGAGAATAATCATTTTCACCTCTTTCATGAATGATTTGCTAGTTTTTTTCGATTTTTACTATCATGAATGAAAATCCTCCGTATCGGTTTCCAAATGCACCCGGAGCTGATAGGTGAAAATTTTCACATTTCTCCGTCAACAACACCTACCAGCTCAATGAGTATCTAAACACTTTTCAGCACCTTTCAGCCTAAAAATTTTCACTCAATGAGTATAGGTCTAGGGGCTGAATGTGGATGGGTGGATAAAACTAGAAAATCCACCATCCAACCCCCATTCAGTTGATCCTAAGGTATATCAGCAACATCAAAGGGTCAAAGCTCAGCTGATCCTAAGGTATATCAGCAACATCAAAGGGTCAAAGGCCATATCTAAGTCAAAGGCAATGATTGGGTATTTTTTTAATTAAAATATTTTAGTCAATAAAAATAGATCATATTCAAATAAATGAAGGAAAACGTTCCTCGACAAGGTTTGTCCACGGAGGGTGACTTAGGGCCTAAGATCAGGCCAAAAGGCGTAGTCAATGGACAACAAATGTGTACTGATTATGTGTGCTGATAGAGTTTATCGGGAAGTCAACTGAGTTAATTATGCAACTAAATAACTTTTTAAGTCACAATGGAGTCTGACTCGGGAAACGTAGTAAATGACCCCGAGTCAGGGGAGTTTTTGGAGTCAAAATGGAATTTCAAAATTATGGAAGAAGCTAATTCTATCAGTAGATGGCTGTATAAATCTTTGCACGACCAAAAACCCATCAGAGGGTACTATTTTTGCACGAGCTTTAGAGTTCGATAAATTTCATTCATTACAAATGCAAACAGGTTTGGAACTAATTTTACTCTTACAATAGATACATTATTTGCAGCATCCAGTTGAGAAGTTCACTATACTTTCCCATCCTACAATTTGTTTTATCTTTACTGTAGCCAGGACATTACTCATATGCACTAGAACCAACTAACAATACATGACTGGCCTTCGATCCATGCTTACCCTGTTTTCTGATCCCATATTTTTTGGAACCTCTTGAGCAAAATGTGGTCAACCATATTTCTTGAGAACAAGTGCCATCATTCCCAAAGAACATCGACAACTTAAATTGGCACAATCTGCACTGCTGAAGGAGGATATCACTAGGAAATATTTCCAACAGCATATTAGTGCTGTTAACTTCTACCACAGTAGACGTGTTTATCACAGAGATCTGAAACCTGAAAATTTGCTACTGGATGAGAATGGGAATCTGAAGGTTTCAGATTTTGGGTTGAGTGCCCTAGCGGAATCTAAGAGGCAAGATGGGTTGCTTCACACGACATGCAGGACTCCTGCTTATGTGGCCCCTGTTACAGTGACACTGAATGCACAATTGGCAGTTTCTTATAGATTGCTAGTCAGAATATAGCAGATTTCCAGTAACCAGGAGGCTTCCGATGCTGAAAAAAATGAGTATTAGCTATTAAGGAAGTGCACAGATAAAGCAAAAATGTAAGAAACAGAGAAAAGAGGAGAAAAAAAAAGGAACAGAGTGGCCTTAGGGGCAAATGGAACAGCAAAAAAAATAAAAAATAAGGATATTTTCAAGGAAGGCAACTGGCGTTGGATTTTTTAACCACAGATCAAAAACTGTGGATACTATGTACATTACCGAAGGCAAATATTATTGGCAGTTTTTTCCATCGTAAAAATCTGTCACATATGATACCTTTATCCACGGATCATTTACTGTCGTAACAACGTATCTTTACCCACGGTTTTTGTAGTGGCAGAAATTACACCGTCGGTAATGCTCAAGTTTTCCCGACGGATATTTTACCCACGGATAACAAACTGTGGATAATACATATTACCCACGGTTTCTTTAACCACGGCTAATAAACCGTGGATAATAGATACTATTATCGACAGTTTGTTTCCTGTCGTAAGAATCGGTCGCAAATGCTACACTATTCTCCACGGATAAGTTCCTGTCGTAAAAAAGCATCTTTATCCACTGTTCTTTTAGCGACAGAAATAAAACCGTCACTAATGCCCGATTTTGTTGTAGTGTAATCTGCAAAGGGATTTCTTAGTTGGATTAGGGATTTATTATAAAAAGGCAAAGGAGGAGGTCGGCCTATGCACTGGACGCCCTACCTCTTGACGCCTTGTGTTTTCCCTTCTTCCTTCACCCAACCAGCAAGCATTAAACCTCCTTCGATCCAAGGAGCAAGGGCGGCTTCATGAAGAGGAGGTCGAGCAGTACACGAGGAATCAAGTAACTTTTCGTACGAGTGGTAAGATGGTTTTTCCCCCACTTCTTTATATATATATATATATATATATATATAGGGAAGGGTTTACATGAGATCGTTCTCATATAAGGAGCATGAGGCCAGTCTTTATCGCCATTGGATTCCGATCAGAGGATGGATATTAAATCAGTGGGTAGGTGAGTGTGTCACATCAGGGAGTGGGTGAGATCATTATGGCTATTTGTAGCTATTAGATCAAGATCCAAGGGCTATGATTTAAAGTGGCCTCATATAAGCTATATGAGAGCGATCTCATTTAAATTTTTTCCATATTCTCTGCTCAATTATCATGAAGTTGATGTGTGAATGATCTTATATTCTTTTATTCATGTTGTTATTGATATTGATCATTCTATGAAAGAAACTAATATGTGTATGTTGTATCTATACAATCGTGAATCATGATGATCAATGTCTATTTGATATTTCTCGTGCTAGTATCTAGAGGGTATCCCCATGTTATTCTTCTCTTAAGTGACTTAGTATTATGCTCTTAATGATCTCGTCATGTTCTGTCCTGATATAGTTGTCTTGTTGTTTGGTTATGTATGCTAAGTCTTAATTTTGGTATCTTCCAAGAAGGGTAAGTGATTGCAACCCTAAGTGGATCACGGCCTATTGTTATGAAATACGTCGAATATGGTGTCACAATATTCTGATTCTCAAAAGTAGTCCTTTTTATGTTCTGTCAGTCTCTTGTAGGTACGTGCAAGTGTCTGGTATTATATGTCTCGGTTGAGTAGTATGTATATCATTAAGATACTAATTATACAAATAGTATTTAGGGTGTAGAATGTATCTTAAGATGAGAAAAACTACCTAATACCAGAGCCATAAATTTTTTGTAATCTACTTAGGGAGTGGGTAATTATGGTGAGTAAGGTGATCCTAGGTAGAGTATAAAGTATTTAACGTGATTAATCAGATTGGATTAAGAATAATCCTCTCGGCCAGGACTATTTCTGTGCTAATGAGTTGTTATCATTTTGTCATAATTAATTATAGAAAAATCAGAAAAATATGCCGTCAATGGGGTTAAAAACTAGACTTTTACGGCTATTCACAATAAAAAGTTCAGAATCTAATTTGAACTGTACAAACAGTGGCAAGTGTCGAAAGTGGACTATTGTGCATATGACAATACACAGGAAGTCGGGTTTAAACTCTAGTACCTATTAAGACTTGATTATATGATAAGCTATGGTCATGCCAACCTTAATGATCATTGAAAGACATGGTTAATAATTAAGTATAGTAAGGTTAATTCTCTTAGAAAAGACCGGCGTGGTCGAGCCATCTTAAACGAAGTGGTGTTCTGCTTGTCTACAGCTTTTGTGTACCATTTGAGTCAATGGAATTCCAACTAAGGTTTGAACTCTCGAGCCTTAGTGTCTCATCTACTCTGTGACAAGTGAATTTTATAATGAGTGATATTGGGGGATTCCTATCTAGGGCTATGCACAGTTAATGTATTCAAAGAGTTGGAAATCTGTTGATACATCTCTTATGAGTCTATCGATGACAAAGATAGAGAAGTCTCTTGTTACTCCTTGGGTGAGTCAATTGCTGATTGAGATATTGAAATCTCATTAGTATTCCTTTGTAAGTCAAACTTTAAAAGATGATAAATCGAGTTATTAAACGATACAACCTATGTTGTTGTGAATTTACTATTCAACTCCCTGTAAACTATTTCTTCCGCTAAGAGTTCTTGCTAGAATCTCTCCGAGGTGGAATTATAGTACGCTTATAGAGCCCTTGCTAGATCCTTGTGATCTCCAATTTATATTGAACATCTGTAGTTCAGTCGTTGAAGGCACATACGTACGTTTTAGATTACAAGATATTACTAAAGGTCTTGTAGTCTCCGCCCATTGTGCCTTTAAGTACCGATGGGGCCAACATCCCTAGACACATGGCCGGGTTCCGAAGAGAGAACCTCTAGGATGTTTTGGTAAAGAATCCACGTGAGAGTGGACAGATCTGAGAGCAGAAATTGAAATCTCCTTACACTAAGGATGTCTGGAGTTAAAACTTGTTGATACTTTCTCTCTACGCTTTGGACGTTTGGAGTCTTGATTTGTTGTTCATATTATCCATACATTCGAGTCGAAGTTGTCTCTGAGTATGGTTATCGTTCAGGTAAGGTAAACTCTGTGTTTCAATCCTGATTCTACTGAAAATTGAATTCTATATCGAGAACTGTATTGCATTGTTATCCATTCAAATCCTCTGTAGGATTTTTGCATCCTACTGAGTATTTCTACGGAATACTCATGCATCTTCTAATGCATGCATAAAAAGAGAATGAAACCAAGCAAGTTACGATTGTCAGAATTGCAGCATATGGCAAAAACGCTTGAGTGGAAGATATTTAATTATTTCATTATTGTTTTGACTTTTATGATGTTTGGCCTGAATGTTGATTATTTAATTCTTTAATTGTAATAGTCTAAATAGTTTCATTTCTTTTATATTGGCAATGCTACGTTAAGACTAAAATATCTGAATTTGGTGATGTCGATCCTACATCTTTTTGTGATGGCATATTTGATGAGAGTGATCGAGTATTTGGTCACGTGCCTGAGTTTCTGGCCTCATGGTATTTGTGTTTGGTTGTTTCCGTGTTCTGATCGAGGTCAGAAAATTTGGGGCATGACAGCTTCTCTCTGGTTCAAGTCACCACAATTTGATATTGAACCAATTTATTCTTGAGGAGGAAAGGATAATAATATTGGGCTTGATAAAAATATAGGAAATGTTAGCAATGCTTGTAGGTTGAGCTTATAGACAAAGGTACCCGTGTATATGGGTGTGTTTGGTTAGCAAGAAAGGAAAAGAAAATGATAGAAAAATAAAAGTCTATTTTTTTTAGTGTTTGGATGGACAAAAAAGTGTGACAGTTAAAAATTATTTTTCTCGACCATACAAAAATTTCAGTTATAACTTTTTCTAAAAAAATGTGACAGTTAAAAATTATTTTTCTCGACCATACAAAAATTTCAGTTATAACTTTTTCTTTCTCAAATAGAAAGAAAATGAGAGCAAAGTTCAAGTCCCCCTCATTTCTTTTTCTTTTCTTTTCTTCTTTTTCCTCATTTGACTTTTTTCTTTTTCTCTCTAACCAAACAAACCCTATAAGAATTTCTTTAGTTTTCTTCATAATATATATATATATGAGACCAATTTACATGAGATTGTTCTCGTACAAGGAGCATGATAACAGTCTTTTAGGTCATCGAATTCTAATCTGACGGTGGGTAGGGACCATTACTTACTATTGTAGCCATCAGATCAAGATCCAACGGCTAAGACTTAGGGGCCGTTTGGGACGTGATTAAAAACAAAACATCCACAGTGGATGTTTTGCTACACTATAGCATCCATGTTTTTTCTATATCCAACTGAAACACCTCAGGTCGTGTTTCACGCTGGATATGGAAAAAACATGGATGCTACAGTGGATCTGAAAATTTCACTGTGGATATTTGCTTATAATCACGCCCCAAACGGCCCCTTAAACTAGCCTTATATAAGCCAAATGAGAGCCGATCTCATTTAGAGGCCTATTAAATGATGGAGTGTTATTTCTAATATCGACTGGATTTAAAGATGGGGCCATGCGAAAACCCATTAGAGAGCATGGGTGCCCACCGTTAATTAAAAAATACTTGAAATTTTTTAGAATTTTCTAAAGGAACATAATATGGGTGTGCATGCGAACTTTGGTGGGTGACAGGATGGGCGGCCTCTTTTAAACTGGGCTTTATCAAGCCAAGCCGAAACACAACACTCGCCTGGGCTATCTGCTTCATGGGCTGTTACAAAAGTCTACCATCTCAGTGCGGCCCATCAGGTATGCCATGCGGGGTTGGTTCTCCTCTCGGTGAGTCTTGTAGACACAGCAGCCGTGATTCGTGAAGACGAGGAGTGTGTTGAGGAAGAAGAAGAATGGAGAAAACGCTGGTAACGCTGGACAAAGGAGCCACTTGCTCCGCCTGGAACTACTCCGGCCACCGCCTAGCCACCGGCTCCACCGCCGGGACCCTCACCATCTTCGACGCACCCGAGCCCGGCTCCTCCTCCTTCTCCCCCACTTTCACTTGGAAGGTTCAATCAATCTCTCACTTCCTTTTAAAGACACCATTTTTAGCCATTTTGTTCAATATTATCACTTGGGTCTATGTCCAATGGAAGTGCTTATTCTTGTTTCAGGCACAAGAGGGTGAGTGTAATGGCAGTGTTGTCAAAGTTGTATGGCTTCCGCCTGAGTATGGCGATGCGCTGGCCTGTGTTTGTGCTGATGGCTCTCTGTCTTTGTGGGAGGAAGTTCAAGAAGGTACTTACTGCTGGAATACTGGAGTATTTGGAAGTAAATGTAGGACGAATTTAATTTACTTGCTGGGTGTTAATCTCCTTATTGATGTGTTATTTTTGCTATTGTGCAGATTCCCAGCCTCTGAGGTGGAATCTCTGCAAGCATTTCGAAGAGGGAGTCCATGTGCTTGATCTCCAGTTTGGTGCTTCTGGGACCAATCTGAAACTTGTGAGTAATTTAATTATTCTTAATTTTTTTTGAGGTTTTATGCTTAAATGAAATCAGTTTCATCATCTCATGCCTTTTGGACATTCTTCTCGATCTCGTGAATTTTGAATTTGTAAGTGTTTATATTTAGAGTGAAAGTAATGTATAGAAGTCTTCGTTCGTAGTGAATGGACCAGGATTTACAAGGAGGATGGAATTTCTAGATATGATTACGCATTAGCACTCCCATTTGTCTGGGATAATTAAGTTATGCTCCCTCCGTCTGACTTTAATAGCAAAACTTTGAAAATGTTATAATGAGTTTTGGTAGCGAAAATGCTCACGCGGTGCTTTGCTCCTTCAATGAGTTTTTACAACAAAATTTAGACCTGGTACTGAGAAAAATTTATAGGCTTAATAATTTATGAGTGGGGACTGGGGAAAAAATAAAAAAAGATGAAATCAATGTGTTCATATTCAATCAATTGTATGAATTTTGACATGCAAACCATAGTCTTGCATTCTGATGGAAAACATATCAGAGATAGGGAATACTATGATTTGCGGCATCTCTGCATCAACCAAAATTTGGTTGTAAGAAAATGTAGGAATCCTTTGTTATCAATTACTTAATAGGGCATAATACCTCACACCGAGCCTGACCTACCCGGTTGAAATGTCCTTGGCCTAGATAATTGAGTAAAAACAGATATGCTGTTCTGTGGTATGCCACTGACAATGCATTGACATATTTTCTTCTTCCCCTATTTAGTGAGGAAAGGGCTATCATGTGGTCCTTGTTGAAATTGTACTTGACTTTAATTTTACTTTCGTTTTTATATTTCTTGTGTATATTTCTGATCAATTATTTATATAGATTGCAGCATTTTCTGATGGACATGTGAAGGTGTATGAGCTTTTAGACCCTTTAGATCTCAGCAAGTGGCAGCTTCAGGTATTTCAGTTGATTGCGTTAATATATATCAATCTTTGAAGTTTTGTATGGCCGTGGCGACCACTACTCGTGCATTTGCATCAGCCAATGACTAACTACTATGTAGAGTCCTAGCTTGACGTAATCCTCTTTTGAGTTCAAACATGTTCTATGTCCGAGTTTTATAGTAATTTTCCGAGCTAATATAGTCTTTCAAGAATCCATGTCTTTTGCAGGCAGAATTTCTAAATGTGCTTGATTCAGTATCCAGATTAGGAAAGCCCTCATGCCGGTCTGCTTCTATTGCATGGAACCTACAAAGAGGTGAAAGCCAGACATCAAGTTTTGCTTTAGGTTATAATTCAGAATCGGCACATCTTAGTTCCTGTAAGGTGAGATAAAGTGGGGAACTAGCCTTGACATGATCAATTTTTTCCTCTGTATATATACACAAGGAGGGAAATACATATCTTTGGTGTTCATGTGGTCATCAGCATGGCAGTTTACCAATTTCCTGCAACCAGTACACACTGAGGGTCTCTCTCTATAAACGTATATTTTATGATATCACTCATGTCACGGTAATACTGGTTATTAAAAGTGAATTTGCAGAACTGTGATAAACTGTGAGCAATTGCTTGCAAGTAAGGTCTAAGAGTTTTAGCAAAACTGGAAGTCTGTATCATATATGTATATAATCATCTGGTAGTGGTATCACTAGCCTTGAGTTATTCATCAGCGCATGTTTATTTTAAGTTATGCGTCCGCAAATGTTTAATTTTATAAGCTTCATAACTAGTAGATATTTGAACTCCAATCAGAAGTGCCTTTATGATCTGTAATCTGAATATGGTCATGGATGCATAAAGGCAGAAGTAGTCTGAAACTAGGAGCTCTAACCCGAGAGCCAAGGACTTGAATTTGTTGGTTTATGGAGAGAAAATAATCTGCCGCATCACTAGGTTGTAACATTGGATAGTAGGATAGCAGAGTGCCTCGCACAAAATAAGAGATTGAATTTCTCTTTTGATATATGGTGTTTTCTTGATTTGTGTCCTAGGTCTAGGTGAATCATATTTACATCCTCCTTATCTGCTACATTCTTCCCATCTGTTTCTATACCTTTCTTCCTATATTCATTGGCAAGACTGTCTAGGTCATTTACTTTCCTTAAAGAGAGTAATAGATTAATTGTTCGGTTTATTTTAAGGTTGTACCCGTTTTTTAGGTTGAGAACTTGAAGATTTACTCCAGCTCCTCTCGAAACCCCAATTTCTCCACTTCTCTCTGCTGGACTAGCAGGGCTTATAAATTTCAAACTGATTTTGATCATATCTGAGATTATGAATTCAGTAATATAAGTGTTAACTTAATCATGAAAAACTGAAACTAAGAGTTATGTGCAAAACTAGGAAATCTCTGTAGAGTCATAATCATTCTAGGTGCCACTATTAAATATCAGAATGCACACACTGGCCAGTTCATGTTTTGTTGATGAGGTCGTACAGTGAAATTGCTCCTGAAGAAGCCACAAGAACTAACACAGGTGTGTGGGATGGTCCTTGATGTTTCAAGTTGTAGGTTCTTTCGCTTAAAAAAAATGATAGCATCCTTGTTAGGATATATTGTGGATGCCCATACTTTTGCTATCCAAGAGTCCTGTGCACTTTGTAAGCTCATAATCATAAATCATAATCAAATAGCACATTTTCCCAACTATTTGGGGTCGGCGACACGGATCTTACTCCTCCATTCAAGCCTGTTTTGGGCTACCTCTTTTGTAAAAGATAGTAAAGTCAAATCATTTTTTATTAACTCCATCCAAGTTCTCTTAGGTCTCCCTCTCCCTCTTTTAGTATCGTTTATATGTATCCCTTCTAATCTTCTCACAGGGGCATCTAATGGTCTTCTTTGCACATGTCTATACCAACGCAACCTGCAATCCCTCAGCTTCTCTCCTAAAGGAGCTACTCTTAGGCTCTCCCGAATATATTCATTTCTAATCCTATCTCTCCTAGTTATCCCACTCATCCACCTTAACATTCTCATTTCGGCTACATTCAATTTATCTATATGACTCCTCTTTGGTGCCCAACACTCCGCTCCATAGAGTATTGCAGGCCTAATGGCTGTTCTATAGAACTTGCCTTTAAGCCTTTTCGGAACACACCCATCACACAACACTCCCGAGGCTGCCCTCAACTTTACCCACCCCACATTTATCCTATGCATCACATCACTATCAATATCCCCTTCTATATGGATAATGGATCCTAATAGAACTTTGTAAGCTGCTGCATTATATTATCCTCTTGGTTGCCTAACAAAATTTAGACAACCTAAAGAATGCACTATCTTGTCCTGTTGGTAGTGGAACATATGATTTACAAAGGTAAAACTTTAATAAAAGGGACTCTAGAACAGTAATCACAACTAACATTGTCAAAGTTTGATTCAGAGACCTGAGTCTGAATTTCACTAACAGTTCTAACTTATCCAGAAATTTGAGATTTTAGTTTGAGGCTGTTTGATGTTTGCCAGGCTTGGGCACATATTGTGATAACTTTTTAAGCTAGGAAAAGTAGCACATTTGCAGTCCTAGATGTGCGCTTTTCATAGGGCATGCTGAGAGTTTTGGTGACACTTTGTATCAATGGTGCAGTGAAAATGACTTTTGTTCTCTGTAACTAGATGTGCGCTTATCATAGCTGTGCAGTTGGCGTGCATTTAGATTCAGATTTCTTGACCTAAATGCGAGTAGAGAATTAATGATATGGTGTGGTGAAAAAATCATTGTAGTTTATAATGGAAAATGCTGTCTTACATACTCAACATCTGTTGCAGGTTTGGGAATTTGATGAGGTTCATCAGCGTTGGTTACCGGTAGCAGAGTTGAGTCTGCCAGAAGACAAAGGAGATCCCGTTTATGCTTCAGCCTGGGCTCCAAATATTGGCAGGTGTTGTAGACACATGCTTCTGTAGTGTCCGTTAGAACAAAGTATGGGTGTTACCATTATTGGCATGCATGTTGTGGACCATTTTGAGTTTAACAATCATAAATGACCGTAAATGTCTTAAATGAAATTGTTGACAGCATATGAAAATTTTCTTTCTTGGATCTTGTCATGTCGGTCCTCCAAAATGAAGTGGTTTTGGAGAGATCTTGGAAAGATTTCGAATCTTTTATCATCTGGATAATGATGTAATTAATCACATGTTTTAAAAAAATCATATGTAATTTTTAATCCCCTGAAATTATTTTCAGTATCTTAGTTACGTAAGAAACTGCAGTTAGATATGTCTATACTACTACAATGATATTACCTCATACACATAAATTAGGACAATGTACTCTAAATATGCATAATACTGTATCTAAATTAATGAATTTCTATATTTTTTTAAGAAGAAAATGCTGGTGAGAAAATGGAGAGATCTTGGTCGAGATCCTTGCCAGAAATATTTTGTATTGCCCTGGCTAAATGGCTACCGAACAGAGATGGAAAACAATGCAGAGTGGACTGAAGTATATCTTTTGGAAAAGATACAGATGCGGGAGACTTGTTATAGTTATAATTCTACTCGAGGCCATTGTGTGAAAAATTTTGTGAACAGCACTTAGTATGGGAAGATATTTACACCACCATTTTATGTATGTTCCCTGTTGGATAATCTGACTGTCTGTTTGTCTGCATGCTGTTACATTTTGTTCCTCACATATGGCACCCTCTTCTTAAATGTTTGTCTGTGATAGGTTGTTATCTAAATCCTGAGCTAGACAGGCTTACCTAATTGATCTCCAATGAGCCCATTTCCTGTTTAATTTAATTTGATGGTGAATGTCAAATGCTCTGTTTCTTTTAATCAGCTAGAATTGTCTGGAAATTGGTTTTGTTACTCCTATTGCGTAGACTATGCTCCTCGTAATAGATAAAATTTAAGAAAAATTTTCGTCATCTTCTGATAATTGAACCTTTCATTTAAATGGTTGAGTGTCTTTCTTAAGAAGAATGTTTCCATTTGTAGGCCATATGAAGTTGTGGCTGTGGCAACTTGCAAGGGAATTGCAATATGGCATTTAATAAACCCTGATACAGATGGAAGGCTCTCAGTTGATAAAGTTGCTATGCTTTCAGGACATGATGGAGAGGTACGTTTCTTGACTTTATGAAATACATAATATGTTTCTTTATATCCTCAAAAATGATATTGAGATGCTCCGAACCAAGTGCAATGTCATCATGCGCTTAAAATGTCACAGCTGAGTATGAACTTCATTTGACTTTTATGCATAGCTCTTGAAACTTAATTTTTAATTTTCTGAATGGAGAATTCCTAGCAATGAGCTTTATAAGATGATGCTCTGTATTGTGGGGGGAAATTGTGCATATTTGAAGGGTCTGTTAGTGAACTGTAACTCTGGTAGAGGGAACAATTACTCAGCGACAGGCAAGATATCTGGGCTTCTGGTTGTGCTAGCCTGTTTAGAATAAGGGAAAAGAAAATCTGAACTGAAGTACAGATTTCTTTCCTGTACTCAAGTACATCTCAGTGTCAGTTTTATGATCAATGGTCTGAAACTAAATGATGCCTCAACTCTCCCTGACTCCCAAGTCCCACCTTACTTGGCATTCACACAGCGTGCTATCTCATGGACCTTGTCGGGCTCCCCATCTCACCCACTGGAGAATTCCCATTTCAAAAACCAGGTGACCATCTCTTCCACACACACTTACCTCCTACAATCAGGAGAGGCGACCTGCGACCTGCGACCTGCGACCTGCGACCTGCGAAGGCAAATTTTTGGACGCCTGCCCACTCGACCTCTCCCACACCATGACTCCTAAGGGGCCAGGGGAGAGGAGGGGGAACTATGTCCTCACTCTGAATATACGATGAGGAGCTGCCCCACATCCAACCTCATGGTTGAAGGAAGAAGCTAGAGGGAAAGATAAACTGATAAATCTCATGGTTGAAGGAAGAAGCTCTGCACCCAGCCAAAGATTAAATTTTTATTCTTCCTTTTTGATAATTTGATCGGATGTACTGCATGGTGCTGGTCCAGATGAAAAGGTCCGTGATGGGGGGCTAGGAAGCATGCGGGGAAGGAGGTGGGTGGTCAGTGAGGAAGGAATGGAGAGGGAACAGTGGGAGGCTTTCAGGCGTGGTGATTAAATGCCTATAATGAAGGCCCTTGATATCAAAATCAAGGGTCAGATTTGTATTTGAGTACAGAAACTTACTCTGTACTTAAAGTACAGATTTTCCATCCTCTTAGAATAATACTAAAGAAACTTATGTTCGATGATTAAACAATAATGCAGGTATTCAAGCAAATTTGCTAAATTCATGTTTCTTAATCTTGATTTGATTTAGGTGTGGCAATTAGAGTGGTACATGAGTGGCATGACTTTAGCAAGTGTAGGAAGTGACAGCACAGTTAGGTTGTGGCAAGCCAATTTGAATGGTGTATGGCATGAACAAGCGGCCCTTGAAAGCAGTTGAGATACTTTAGCCTTCACATTTGCCTTAGTGGAACTCATGGTACTGACAAGCAATTCGTGCCTCTCTTAAGTTTTCTTTGTTGTGGTTCTATTTGTATGTTATCAGCCATCTCCAGTTATTGAGAATCTTGCTGTGGTTTACTTTTTTTTAGATGAAATCTTGCTTTAGTTCAACAAGTCTTTTCTTCAACGTTTTTTCATATTTTTTTTATTTTTTTGGCTTTGGAAAGCTGAAGTTCCTTTCATATTTTGTCTCTTCGCACAAAACTTAACCAAGCATACTGTTTGGCAGATTTCTTTTTTTATTGGCAACACAATTTGGCAGATTTCTGCCAATGTTGGCAGGCTACCATTTCAGTAAATACCTAAATTGAGCCATATTTTCCAAATGAGTTATAATCGAACCACTTTGTGGTATACAACGGTGTTATGGTTATGTGGTCAACGCGAAAATATGCAATATAGCTACCATGCAATCATCCTGAAAGGAAATACTAATCCGTATTTTCGTGTTGGCCTCCTATTAAAGAAGCCATGAGGTAAATGAAAACAGAAGCATATATAGTGTCAGGCTGTGAGCCAAATCATTCAGTATCAAGTACTACATTGCAATGGCATTATAGTTAGGAGTCCTGTTAGAAGTCACCTTGGCGCATGCGCATGTGAGCCAGGGCACATATTAACTTTTTCCTTATAGTTATACATGGAGGCTTTTCAAAATTCCGTTTGTCATTGTATTCGGTGGTCCCATGTGAAGCTGCAATTAAATTTCTTACTTTCGAAATGATACTTTTAAAAAAAAGATGATGTAGGAAGTGAATCATGGAAACTTGATGGATACACCAATCAAAAAAGGATTAATTGCATATTGATGTTATCCAACATTCTTTTGGCCATAATTATACATGTGAAGCTTGATTTTCATGGAACCATAAAAAGATAATTAGGAAATTCTAAGAGGAAAATGGGTGATTTTAGAAGCGAGGTTAAAAAAGTAGTGAATGAAGTTAGATATAAAACGTTCAGTGACTTGTATAATAGGTTAGGAATAAATGAAGGCGAGAGAGATAGATATAAAATAGTTAAATTAAGAGATAAGAGAAATAGAGACTATTGAATGATGATTATGGTAGTGGCTTGGATATTGGGTCTAGCCTTATTATAGATGTAACATATTTTAAGAGATTCTTCGTAGAAGAGGTAGGAGCTGCCTTAAAGAAGATAGAGAAAAGTAAAACTCTTAAACATGATAGAATTTCCATTGAAGTATGAAAAGCTCTTGGGGGTGTTAGCCTAACTTGGTTGACTAGATTGTTTAACAATATTTAGAAGTCAAATAGGATGCTCGAGAAATGGAGGAGAAGTACCCTTATATAAAAATAAAGGAGCCAGCCAAAGTTGTACAAATTATAGGAATATAAAATTTTATGGATCATACTATGAAGTTGTAGAAGAGAGTAGTAGAATATTGTTTGCGAAAATTAATTAAAGTAACAAAGAACTAGTTTGGTTTTATGTCGGAGAGATCAACAACTGAAGCTATATTTTTACTATAACAGTTAGTAGAGAGGTATAAGGATAGCGAAAAAACCCCTATATAACCTTTATAGATTTGAAAAAGTTTATGATATAGTGCATAAAGAGTTTATTTGAAGTGTTTTGAATAGGAGTTATAAGATGATGCATAAGTATTATAGAAGATATGATGAAGGGGGAAACCAAGGAGTTCCCGATCACTGTCGGTTTACATCAAGGGTCTACTTAAGTCCTTATTTTTTGTTCTAGTTATGGATGAGCTAACTAGAAATATACAATATAATGTTTCTTAGTGCATTTTTTTTGCCGACGATATAGTTTTAGTTGATGAGACTAAAATAGGTTTAAAGGGAAAACTAGAATTATGGAGGGAAGTTTTAGAATCAAAAGGTTTTTAAATAAGAAAAACTAAGACAAAATTTATAGAATTTAATTTTAAAGAAGATATAATAATAGATAGAACTTTAGTTGAATAGATGGGCATGAAGTGCCAAATTATGAGTAATTTCGTTATTTAGGATTCATTATACACACAGAGGGAGATATTGATAGTGATGTGGTGCATAGGATAAACAGGGGTGGACTATAAGACAATTATTAGACCTACAATACTTTATGAAGCGGAGTGTTGAGCTATAAAGAAAAGTCATATAGATAAATTGAATGTAGCTGAAATAAAAATATTAATGTGGATGTGTGAGATAATTAGGATATATAGGATTAGGAATGAGTATCTCCATGAGAACTTAGGGGTAGCACTTTTAGGGGAGAAGCCTAGGGAGTGTAGGTTACGTTGGCATGGGCACATGCAAAGAAGACTAGGTGAGAAGATTAAAAATGATGCATGTAAATGATGCCTAAGAGAGGGGAGATAGGAAAAACAAGAATCACTTTGCATTCTCTTACAAAATGGATGACACAAAACATGTTAGAATGGAGGTGTAAGATCTATGTCGTCAACCCCAAATTGTTAGGAAAATGCACTGCTTTATTATGATTATAAAAATGGGTGACATTAACGCATGATTTTAGGGGATATTTTCATTGGTTGAAATCACTTGATACAGCTGCTGTTAAGCAATTCAAAATGAGGAACACGTGACCAGGGGCGGACCTACGTGTAACCCTTGGGGTCAGATGCCATGGGTTTCATCCATTTTAGTAATATTACATATAAATCAAGTTCCCCTTCTTGCATTTCACTATGATTTTCTTATAAATTAGTTTAATTCTCTTACTTGACCCCCATATCAAAATGACTTGAACCCCATCCCTGAAAATCCTGCGTCCGCCGCTACACGTGACGTATATAGTAGATAAACATCAATGCAGTGTGGGTGTTTATATGCTTGCCATGATAGAAATTATCTTATATTATGAAGAAACAGAGAACTTAAACTGCAATCCAATTAGACCTAAACAAGAAGATACAGCTGCATTTATCCTCACTTCAATACTACTTTGCCATTTATTAAAAACAGAGACTATTTTGCCAAATATAGAACTCATTTTCCTACATCAAGACGCTCATCTTTCCGTGCTCTTGCTAACCTGTCCCTCTTTTCTACATAATTAAGGTTAGAAAAACTTCAAGAATTGCAGTTTCCTTTTTCTGTAACACTTGCATATCTAGGGGAAAAAGAAACTGGAATCAAAGGGGAAGCTGGTGGGCTCTATTTGATCCAACGAGTAATGGGTGAATTCCAAGCCCACTAGCCCAGAACTGGTAGCCGAAGGTGGCCCCGAAATTACATCAGCGAGCTCAGACCCTGAACTGGACCCGGTCCGGTCCCTCAGGCCCTGAGACACCGGCAGGTAGTTCGACTCAGCGGTGGCCGGAGAGATGAAGGTGGGAGAGAAGCTTCCGATGATGGGAATCTCCATGGCTGGAGATGTGGAGAAAACCTGGCTCTGGATGCCAATTGACTCCATGGATGGAGGGAAGGAGAAGGGAGGTGGAGAGACCGGGTCCGGGTCCGGGTTGTCCAAATTTTGTGTCTCCACCTTGAGCCCGGTCCGGAAATTCAGAAGCAGTGACCGGCCCTGGTCCGGTTGGTTGTGAGCAGTGGAGGTGGAGGCAGGCGGAGGGTTGGATGACTGGGGGCAAGTGTGAATGCCCCTGTAGGTGACCTCGAAGATGGCCGAATCATCGTCGGAGCGCTGGACATGCTTTGTGGCCGGGCAGCCATGGCTCTTGTGGGTGCATCTGTAGTAGGCCCTGGCAACATGAGTAGAGCACATCAATGAGCTTGAATTGGCACAATGCGTGAAAAAAGTAAGGTAGACAAAAAGAGTGAAGGCCCCTAAAGGCTCTAGGGGCTTGGCTAAGGTTTCCAATGTTTGAACCCCTTTAAACATCATGTATAGGATAATGATACTTAGGGGACCCATGTTTAATCTAGGCATTTGTGATGCATCTTCTTTATCCAAATCCCAATTGTCCAATTGTGTCATATGTCTAACTTTTATACTTGAGTGATGTATCTATCTGGTTTGATTAGAAATAGCTAACAGTAATTTTATTACTTAATAGGTGAATTTAGTGCAGATCAGATGTTAAATAAGCGATAAGTTTTTGAAACTTTGAAATTAATGATGGATGAGAGTCAAATGCCTTCTAATGAAGACTGCTCTCAATATGACAATTTCAGACCCCACCCGATAAAACGATTCAATATAATATCGCTTTTTAAAATTTTTTACAATATTGCCGAAATTTTGGTTTCGGACCGATATATCGCCATTTTTAAAAAAATAAATCTTTTTTTAAAAAATTTGGGAAATTTTTTTTTTAAAATAACTTTCCCATTTGTTTCCCATCCTAATATGTATTTTTATGCATATTTTGAAATTTATGTTTTGTTTAAATTAGTATAACTCATTTTAAAAGTTAGATTGTGAAAATATACGGTAAAAATTAGTTTTCAACTACCGATATTTTTTTACAAATATCTCCGATATATCTCCTAAATTTTGTCTCTTAAGTCGACCAATATTTTACCAATATCCGATACGGAATTCCTTGGACTTGAGTCAATCAATTCCATTTATTCAACACTTACTTTCCACAAATCTCTCGAGTTAAACTCATTCAACATTAACCTATTTTGACTAGCCATCTCAGTAATACTTTTCAAAGAGCATAAAGATGACTTTCTAGACGTCAACTCCATTCTACTTGGATTATTTGGGTCTACAGAACAAAAAGACCATCCAATTCAGGACAAAATGGTCTTCTGGTTGACGAGGATTTTGAGTTGAGCATTGCCATACCTGGAGAACTTGGCTCCAAGGATGTCCTTCTGGCCATACTTCCTCCAATTGTATCCATCATCCAGCTGCCCTTCCAGCCCAGTCCCGCTGCAAACTCGCACTTGCTTTATCCATTTCGGTAATGTCTTCCTGCTACATCACAATTCATTGAAACATAAGTATGTCTAAAAGTAACACTATAACAAAACACAAAAAGTTAATATGTGCCCTGGCTCACACGCGTATTCGCCGTTGTTCAGCGAGCCATTCGATTTTGATCTGATTGTAAGTCAGCCATGCCTCGCTGCACATAGACTCGCGTGAGCTGGGGCACATACTAGAGAGTATGAGCCACATTATAATAGTGGTGTTTACAAAATTAATCTACCTCTTCTTGTTCACGTCTGAAAGCTCCGGATCTTTGAACGCCTGCCCCGAGTTCTCGCTGTCCGGTGGACTGCCACTAACTGAACGAGGAGAGTCCGAGAAGGCCATGGGGCTTGTCGGCTGTGGCTCACCGAGCTGATGCGAGTCATTGGAGTACTTGAGCACAGAGAGCGCATTTGTGAAGGAAGATAGGATCTTCTGTGTAAGTAGTTCTTGCAACTCTGGTGAAGCAGACAGCCCCAACTGGAGCTGAAGCTGCTTTGTATACTCTTGACCTTGTACCAGCTCATTGATCACCACCTGCTTCTGCTCCCATTTCTCCTTCCTCTGCATTTCCATGTTTACTACAGACAGCCTTAAAGTTCCAACTTGAAGTGATTGAAATATGGTTTCAATCACAGGTCATGCGTGCAGCAGCTGAACTGAGAAGAGCTGATGAACAGTTGTATTTGGTGTTTATGGAAGCTTTCAGTTGGCTGCAAGAATGAAAGAGCAAAAGTAAGGTAGGATAGGACCAGATATATGTGTTGGCTGGTTTAATTTGTTGTATTGTATTGTTGCAGGTGCAGCAGACAAACAGATAGGAAGTGGAGCAAGGCCAGGACTGAATGAGAGAGAAAGGGTGTGTACTTTTGGGCTTGAATGAGGATGAGAAGGGAGAGAGCTTGTGCATTTATGGGAAGAAAAGGCAAAGTTGTGAAAGTAGGAGATAGCAAAAGGATGAGCACAGAAGTTTGACTGGAGAAAACGAGTAGAATTTCCTGAGGAGACCGGTCTTTGGTCTAGGCCAAGTGTGAAGGTGCGTGAGTTCAACTGCTGACCAATTCTCTTCTCCTTGCATGAGTTCTTCTTCTCTATTCTTTGCTGACTCTCCTATAGGAGCATCAAGTCAGATCAACCAACATATCTTCATCACAACAGAAAATTCAAAATCACCCAATGGGAATATTGAATCTGGTATTGGGAGCTTTCTGGTTGGTACAATTTTGAGAAGCTTTGGAAGCAAACTTGGGGCCAAAAGGAGGTCAAAACCATAGAGGAACAAGTGGCCAAAGGGCCAAGAATATTCAAACCTCGTTCCAGGTTGGTGTGTGTGTGTGTGTGACCTCCCTCACTACATTGATTGATTACGTTGGAGGGATTGCATCATGGGCTCCACTGGCTGACGCCATACATATCTATTCCCACGTGAAGCACTTGAAGTCTTGAACTAATAAGCTTTGTTAATCAACTCTTCTTGAGTGAATGCATTGCCATGTTTTCTTTAAAGATTGCAACTTGTGAGTTGATAAGGCTTTGTAATGGTAATTTATCTTTTCTTTTATGGCTGTTGGTGTAAATTAAGCTCGGAGTCAACTTCCTGGGCAAAGATGGAGATTCTAAAGGAGGGGCGTATAAGCTACACTTCTACATTGGAAGTGACCATCCTTGCTTCCTAACAACTTCTCAAATGAAGTATTAAGAGGGCTAATCAGCACCTGTCATTGAAAATTTGCAAGGAAAGTGCAATACTTTAGACAATCCAAAAGCTATGTACGCTCATGTGCATCGATGAATCTGCAAGCGAACATGCCACGATGAACGCGTAGGGCTTCCATTACAGGCTAGCTAGGGCTTGCAATAATTAAGCACTAATGACCCTCAAGTGATCTTTTGGTGAGCATTTGTGTAGGAAACCCTCTGCAGACTCTCATCTTGCGTTTGCATTAGGTATCCTAATTTTGTGAAGCGCTCGCTATCACACGATCATTGTCAAATCTCAATTATAAGAGTAATTGTCAGTTTCTACGTGATTTAGTGCTAACTATGTAGATATTGGATTTGGGGAAACATCGTGGAAGTGAGCGTTATAGGTTGCGCTGTGCACGCTAAGAAAGGCCTTAAAATAAGCATTTGTGAGAGCAATACCATTTAGATATGCTCATGAAGTGTCGAACTTCTCAAATCAGAATTCAGAAGTTGCTTAATGTTATAACTTACTGCAATTCCTTAAAAAATCTAGGAAAATGCTTCCAAACACAGGGCCTCTCCTCGACCGAAAACGGTCGTTAGATAGGTGTGGAAACTTTACTTCACAAAAACATGTACCAAGAATGACTCCGTTAAAGCCGGGTTGGTTAACGTGACAATACCTGGAATGTGAGGGCCCGGTTGTCGGAAGAAGCCTTTGTGGGGAAAAATTATTGGCTACGCGCCGCGCAGAGGGAACAGTGTGCTCATCACCAATAGGTGATGGGCACCTCTCCCCTGCTTGTAATGATTGCTACAAGGGACCCACAAGCAGGGGAGACATGCAGCTAATAACTTCTCCTTTGTGGGACACTGCATGGTCCCACAACGAGGGGTCACTCTCCCTCCATGTCATGTAGGATTTACACCCACGTGATAGGAGCCGTCGATCTTGGAGATGGACAATGCAGACACTAAGAGCGTGCGCTCGTGACACTTATCCCTGTGTGTGCATGTGTGTTGTGGTTGGCTCTTGGATCGACAGTAAAATAATTTCTCCATACATGGACCTCAAATGTGAGAAGTTATTACCTGCGCGCCTCGCAGGTAAACAGTGTGCCTGTCTGTTCACATGATGCAGTCAACTCTAGGCATCTAGTTCTTGTTATTCTTCTCTTTAGCCTGAGTCAGAATCCATTCAAGTTCTCAGCCAATGAAGGCAGAATGGCTCCTGTAACATGTGGAATTCTTAGAGGTGGTGGGTAATATTAAGTAAACATCTCACTTTGCTCAATGAGCTCATAAAGGATATCCATATAGGATGACCAGAAGTTATTACAGATGAATGGTATAATGTGGAGTGTATAATGGTAAGAATGCCAATGGAATGACCTAGCAGATTGCCAAGAATTATAATTATACAGATAATTCTAATTGCCATGTTTGTTATAATGACATGTTTGTTATAATTGATAACACTAATTGCCTCATGATGTAAACTCCACAACCATAGCTACTAAACAACCACAAAAATCACTTATTAATGTCAAGTTGTGACAAAATATACCAAAGGCAGTTGTCATATATGCTTCAATGGGTTGTATCCAATCTTTTCTGAGAGATTGTGTAAGTATGGGGAATCTTAAACCAATGGATAGTACTGGATCATTCAATTCTGGACCCCTGTGCAAGAAGAGGACATGTTTGTTACAACCAAATTGGTTTTAGGTCCACCATACCCATATTTAACCTTCATGTGTCAAGAAAAAAACAAAGCTACGGCCTCCACTTCATTGTCACAAGACACCTTGTAAGGAGTGTTCTAGGTTGCCTGACGAGCTTTTTACATATGACCTGGCGCCAAACACCGGTTTGTCATATTACCCGGAATCCTTTTCTTCCTTCCATATGACCCGGAAAGTACCCAAAATGCCCTTAGGTTTAGGTATAAGGCACACACACTTTGGTTTTCCATATTACCCGGAAAGGGAGCGACTACCCGGAAAGGGAGCGAGTACCCGGAGAAGCTGCCGCTAGTCGGAGAAGAAGGCGTTCCGTCCGGCCGCTCCGCCCATATCATCGCCGGCGCCGGCGTCGTCGAAGTCCGAAAAGGTCATCTTCGCGGCAACAAGCGGGAAAAGGAGCGGGAAAGATCGGGTATTGGAAAACAACTTCAACGGAGGCAAGGCACATCGAAAAACTGGTAGGTGAAGTTAAAATACGACGATTTATATGTTGAAAGTTGGTTCCAGAGAAGAAAGTTGAAAACGTAGCAAGTTTTCAACTGTTGTTACAGTCGTGTCGTCGACAACACGACTGTTACCATAGTCGTGTTTGATGAAACACGACTCATATACGATGCACTCATATACGGTTTTCAATATATCGTGTCTCACGGATTTGTAACTTATGACGGGTTTTTAATGGCAGGTACGGATGGAGAAGATAGTTCTTTGTTTACACTACGATGGAGTTTTGACGGATTCTGGTAAGTACGTGGGCGGGATACGGAAGCTCCTGCCTATAGATACACGAATAAAGTACCTAGAACTGTTGCAGCTAGTCGAAGAAAGATTACCGCTTAAGTCTACACCTGGTACATTAACTTTGTCATATCATGTTGAATCTGAAGAATACACATTTCTCCTTGAAGACGATAAAGACGTAGAGTCAATATTTATACTTCACAAGAGCAAGCAAGGCACAAATGGACTAGTCCGCCTGTACGTGGAGTGGACTTCTACGGGCAATAACACCGAGACATCGACTCTCAATAAGGAAATAAATGCCAATGCGAATAACAGCCCGGCCGAGAGGCTACCAGAGGCAGAAGTGATGCCGGGCAGTAACACACCGCCGGAGAGGCTACCAGAGGCACAAGTAATGCCGGGCAGTAACACACCGCCGGAGAGGCTACCAGAGGCACAAGTGATGCCGGGCAGTAACACACCGCCGGAGAGGCCGTCCAGCCCGGGCAATAAGACACCCGCATCAGCAGTCGAAGGAGGAAGAGATGGGGACTATGCGAGGTGAGACTTCTAAGGCGCGGATACAAGCAACACGTGTGCTATTATAGTCGACTATAATAGTACACGACTAAAACGGTTATCGTGCCGTATTGAACACGACTATATACTCGTCGTGTTGAATCGTAGACGACTATAAATCAATTCGTGTTGCATAAAACAATACCTCATAGTACACGACTAAAAGGGTTATCGTGCCGTATTGAACACGACTATATACCTAGTCGTGTTGAATCGTAGACGACTATAAGTCAATTCGTGTTGCATAAAAGAATACCTCATAGTACGTGCAATCGTTTTGTCAAGTCCATTCATACATGTTTTTGCCCGCAGTTTCGGAGATGGAGAAGGTGAAGATGAAGAAGATGACGATGAAGATTCCAGTCCAGATGAAGAAGAATTGTTGGATGAAGATGAATTACCGTGGTCTGCAGATGAGTGGGATGAGCCTCTTACAGTACCACATTTCAGCCAGCCATATCACACGCGAACATCAACCTCTAGAGGTCCAACGGCAAGAGACACATCTGAAGGGAAATCTGTCGCGTCGGAGGACGATGACTATCTCAATATTGAGGGTGATGGTGGTTGGGATTGGGGTACCTATTCTGCAGAGGCCGGTCCTTCAAAACATTGTGAAGAGGAGACGATGTTGACCGGAAGTTTGCAAGCAGAAGACTACGAGGCACAACTTACCTTAGGGGCTAGATTCGAAAGCGTCAAGCAGTTCAAGATGGTTCTAACTGATCTGGCAATCAAGAGGAAATTCATGTTCAAAGTAGCGGATGAGAGCAAGGACACATTCGCTGCAAGTTGCAAGGTTTCGGGGTGCAAGTGGTACATACGAGCGTCGAACAGACTTGATGGAGTCAGCGTAACAAGGAGGGAAGAACGGCATACATGTGACACTTCTCTAAGTTCGAAAGATCATCCATTGGCTTCTCACCTCTGGATCGCGAGGAAGTGTCATGGCCTCCATAAGGATTCAAACTCCATAAAAATCTCAAATATCCAACAATACATTGAGAAGCATTGGGGCGTCACCGTCAACTATAAAAGGGCATGGAGGGCGAAAGAGGAATTGATCCGATTGATCGATGGCAACCCTGAAGACGCTTATCGTATTTTGCCACAATACGGAAGGGAATTAGAGCGGTCTAACGCAGGTACACATGTGGTCATCGAAAGATCAGCTGATATACCTGATATCCCAATTGAGTTAGCCGGCTACGACTTCAGACGTGTGTTTTGGATGTTCGGCCCGGTTGCAAGAGCATTCCGAAGAACACTGAGACCGTTGCTCACGCTTGATGGAACATTCCTAAAAGGAAAGTACCCTGGAGTATTATTGGTTGCTACAGCAATAGACGGCAATCAACAATTAATGTGTCTTGCATATGCAATTGTGGATAAAGAGAATATCAAAACGTGGTAAGTTTAGAACCAGGAAAGACGACTGTATGAGTAGTCGTGTTAGGCACGACACGACTGGGCACACAGTCGTGTAATCGACAACACGACTACTCATCTAGTCGTCCTTTGCTTATAGACGACCTTGTAACAACCTGAAGCATTCTATGTTTAATATGTTTGTCTCTCACTTGTACAGGACGTGGTTCCTCACCTTACTTAAATGTTTTCTCTTTACGGACCCCCCGGCATCCCTGGACACTATTGTCTCTGATAGACAGAAGGGACTTCTGAGAGCGGTCGCCGATGTCTTTCCCGAGGCTCACCATGGGTTTTGCCTCCGGCATATGGCCGCAAATATGCTTAATACTTGGAAGGATAAGTACCTGAAGGAACTCCTATTCCGAGCTGCAAAATGCTTCAGGAGACCAGAATTCGACGCTACGATGGAGAAGATGAAGGAACACAATGAGGCGGCCTGGAAATATGTTGACAATATTCCGAAAACACATTGGGCGAACGTCGAATATCCGGGTAAAAGGTACGGCACTCTCACGTCGAACGCGTCAGAAAGTGTAAATAATATGCTTCTAAAGGCAAGGTTTTGGCCAATAACTCGGTTGATCGAGCAAACGCGGGCGACCACAAGCGTCCATTTTCAGAGACGCCGAATAGAGGCAGACGGCCTACCGACTCCGTTAACAAAATATGCACAGAATCATATCAATCAGATGAGGAATCAGAGTGCTGGAACAGTTCGAGTTCAACCGCTATCATTACGGCAGTTTGAAGTGACATCTTTATACCATGTGGTAAGCATAAATTTGTTTTCTGTAAGAGACGCCTATAACAAAGTCGTGTCGTCGAAGACACGACTACCCATACAGTCGTGTCTTCGACGACACGACTGTATTGTCGAATACACTAATTAATTCATGTTTTCGCATCAGGATGTTGTGGACCTTACGAATAGAACATGCACATGCGGCTTCTTCCAGAGCATGGGACTTCCGTGCAAGCACGCCATGGCATGTATTGATGAGAGGAGTCTGGAAGCGGTAGAATATTGTGAGAAGTGGTACTGCGCAAGTACGTACCGCACCACGTACGAAGAAGTAGTGTTCCCTACTTTAGACAGAAGTCAGTGGGGAAATTACGGCGTATTATTTAAATGCGAACCGCCAAGGCTTGATGCTCCAAAGAAGGGCAGGAGAAAGACAAAAAGAATTGAGTCACAGCCCGATCCACCTGCAAGGCCACGTGCGAAATGTGGGAATTGTCGTGAAGTTGGTCACAACCGTACAAAGTGCACAAAAAGCCCCGTTCCGAAAGAACATCGGACGCGCAGGAAACGAAAACTTCCGCAACAAGGCAAACTGTCTACGAACGAGACAGCGGATGTACGCCGCTCCGGCTTACCTCAGCCCCCACCATTCTTCACTTAGGATGTAGTCAAAGTCTTGTATAGCGCAGAAGGCCTACCCAAATTAACATCTCTACTGTCGTGTATTGTGAAACACGACTATATATAACGTCGTGTTCAATCAGGGACGATTATATACGTAGTCGTGTTGTTCCAGAGACGATTATATGCGTAGTCGTTTTCCATCATAGACGATTATATGAAACTAACCTGTTGTATCAAGGCCGTATTCACATTCATGATAGCGATATTTTGTCTACATCTGGTATGAGTCAAATATGTGAACTTTGTACATTAAAAATGAAGTTTGTACAGTGAAAGAATGTGAATAAAATGAACTTTGTACAATGACATCTGGTATTTACAGGAAATGAACTTTGTACATTAAAAGAATGTGAATAAAATGAATTTGAAGTTATTCTTTATCCGGAAGCCGCAAAAAACCCGCAACTGTGACAGCATCTTTTGTGCCTTGTCCGGAATCGTCGTCAAACTCGCTGTTAATAAGCCCCCGAATCAAGGTTGAAGCGATGACTGGTCGCCACACTCGTGTGATTGTGGACTGGTCAAACTCCGGGGGGTTCACATTGGACGCCAAATGCGCGACGTACATCATGATGAAGATGCCACAGTCTTTCGAATTTTGTTGCCACGGCGCTTTGGTTATCTGAGTCATCTTCCAGTCTAGCAAACCAAACCACCCCAGCTTGCCTGCCATAACGACGTTCATGAACTGCGTGAATTTGTCAGCAGCTTTTCTGTGATGCGGATATAATTGGGCTCTGCCAGACAGTGGGTTGTAGAAGCGCCATACACAGTGCGGGAAATGGACATACACGAGGCAGAAGTGGGAGCCGGTGCGGATTGGGAAAAATGCGTAGAACATGTTCCTATTCAAGCCGTCCAGCATCCTCCCGAGCTTTTTAACCAATTTAGCATTATTTCCCCCTTCCTGGTGCTCCTGCGAAAGCGAAAGAGATTTAGACAACGATCTAATAATATCATAATTATTTACTTATCACTCCTTCTGCAGGGAACACTTACGTTGTCGAATATCTCTTTGAATGCGTGGCAACCAAAAAATGCCCACGGATATTTCATCGGGTTTCTCTCGTTGCGCTGGCTCAAAAGACTTAAAAAAGCATCTATAACCTACAGAAAACATATTGAGGAGTCATTACACTTCGGTAAGGCAACATGCAACTTCCAATTAAAAGTCGATTATTCTATATATACGATCTGCATAGTAGTCGTGTCCTCGATAAACACGACTATGCGTATAGTCGTCTATTCCATAGACACGACTACGCGCAAAGTCGTGTCTTCCAATACCGACTTTATGTCTACAACCCTATATATGAAGAGCATAGGTTTACTTACATTGGTGTTTATTTCTGTTGTTTGTAGGAGGGATAAATAGTCGTCATCACATAGCGTTGGGATTGGATAAGCCTTCCTCGGATTGGCCATCCATCCATCTATTGCCACTCTATCCCGCTCTAACAGTACCCCCATGTCGAAGCATAACTCCGAATCGGCATAGTGGTCGGGGAGAGCAATTACAGACTTAGACTTCTGAGGGGTTAGGAGGACATCGACGTCAACCGGCTGTGATGCGGTTAAGCCAGTGCCCTCGGCGACCTCCTCCTCCTCCCTCGCCTTCTCCTCCTCAGCCTCCTCTTCCTTCAACTCCTCCGTCTTCTCCTCGTCCATCGCCTCTTCGTCTGCTTGCACCTCCTCCTCCTTCCCCTCCTCCTCCTCCTTCGCCTCCTCCTCCTTCCCCTCCCCCTCCTTCGTCTCTTTGTCCAGAACATCCGCCTTCACCTCCTCCTCTTCGACGTCCCCGCCCTTCACATCCTCCTTCACCTCCTCCTTCACGGTTTCGATATCCGACTGCCGTATGGAAGAGATGACCTCATCGATGATAGAGGTCGCCTCTCTATCGGATATGGTTTGTTCGGAGTCGGCTTTCGGCTGAGGGGACCTATTTCTTCTTTTCTACTCCTCCGCCATTCTCCGTATATGGTCCTCTTCTCTAATCCTCTGCTCCTCCTTCGAGCCGACAGTCCTGAAGCGCTTCCTTATCACTACACCAGGAGGGAATATGTCCCGGCCGTACGTCGGACGGGACTCGACTTCTGCACGCTCCATATCTTCCTTGAATTCTGGTTGGAGCTTCTTCAAAAACATCTTGGCAGAGGATCTCTTCGCAGCCCGTTCCATCTTGTCTTCCTCAACCGCGCGTTTGATGGGAGCTGAAATGACATTTTACTTCTTCATGTCAGTAGTAGCAGCACGATAAAAAACATAGTCGTGTTATATAGAACACGATAAACCACATAGTCGTGTACCATTAAACACGACAAATATAGTAGTCGTGTATGATGGGGCACGAAAAAATAAATCATCGTCTACAACTTACCTTTACCCCATTTCGTCGAATCCAGATGTGACTTCCTTGCCAGCTCCTTCGTCCGCATACCGATAGGAGTGTTCTATTATGCTCCTTTTGAAGTGGCCGCTTCTTTGGGTCCATCTGATGCACTGATGACGATTGTGGCCCCATTTGGGGCCGCTTCTTCGGCTCCATCTGATGCACCGATGACTTCTTTCTCTCCATTTCGGGGCGCTTCTTCGGCTCATTCGTCGGCTCGTCAGTCATCTCCTCCTTCGGATGCTCGAAGATCTGACCTTCTAACAGCATTGACGCTGAGGCGGCAGAGGACTTCATAGAGTGGAGAATCTCTCGCAGAGGTCCCACTCTCCTTCCCATCTCCTCATAGGAAGACAGAGCTATCTCTATTAGTGACTGTATGCCCTGAAGGGCACCCTCCAATCGGCCCATTGCAGTTGCAGTCGACTGGGCAGCCTTTCTCGAGGAAGTGGAGGCAGGTTGGTTGGGAGTCGTCTTCATTTCCGGCCTCTGCGGCCTCTGCCGTCGTGGAGGATGGGCCCCTGAGGTTGACGAAGCAAGGAGATATGCCTCTCCGGCCATGGGGCTGATTACGTCGACGAGTTCCTCCCCTATTTGAAGATTGTGGAACACTCCCGTCCAATAGTCGGCCATGCGGTGCTTCTTCTGTGCACCTTTCTTCACCTCTGTAATGAGGGCCCCACTTCCTGGCCATCTTTTCGCCCGTGGGCTGCTAGGGCCCATGACAGGATGGAAGATTGTTGTGTGCTCAAAAAACCAAATCTGCAAATTAAACAGTTGAAAACATTATAACAATGCGCGGTTGCCTTAGTCGACTATAAGTTCAACACGAATTGAACTATGGTCGTGTCTTAAAACACACGACTATATACCTAGTCGTGTTTCATTATACACGACTATAAATATAGTCGTGTTCTATGATACATGACTATATATATAGTGGTATTGTATAAGACTTTTTCCCGATCGAAGACTATGAATGCTACATACCTGAAGGACATATGCGGCTCCATTTAGGCATCCACCGCCCAGGCACTCTCCTTGCGATCTCGCTCCCACTAGGCGGCTGGTATGGGTTATACCAGAAACCAACATCTTATGTATAGCCCCAGCCCAATTGTATGACCTCAATCTTGGGAGGTCGTCAATGTAACGGTACAAAGAGGGATGAACCGCTCTAGTGCTGTGTGGAAACAACACCGTGGAGAAGAGGAGGCAGATGATCATCCTCGCAATGTCCTCCTCTTCCATCTTCAGTTCGCCCGCGCTAAGCTTGTCTATCATTTCCTCAATGTGTGGAATGTCTGCTCTCCTCGCGGCGAAGTACTTTCTGAAGAATTGACCTTCCGGTCGGCGTGTCAAAGAGGGGAGGACCTCAACTCTGTCGCCCTTTGCGGGCAATCCGGTGATAAGGGCAACATCTTCCTCTGTGAAATGTAGCGTCCTACCCTTGATATTGAAGACCTTCGCCGACTCATCCCAGTACCTGACCAAATGGTCGAGGAGGTTCCGAGATACAACAACGTCCTCACCTTCAAAAATGACAGCGAAACCAGCCTCGTTCATCAGCTGGGCACATCTTTGGTGACGCTGTAGGAGGGCCGCACACTTTTTCATCGCCCCCCGGTTGACAACACGTCTTCAGCGCCGGTCGCGCATTATATGTTCTCTTCACTGGTCGGTCCCATCGGAGCCTTCCTTTTCCTGCCCCTCTGATTTCGCTGCCGAGGTGCGAAGACAAAATCATGATCCTCCTCCTCTTCCGGTGGTATTTCCTCCATAGACTCATCTCTTTTTTTATCCATCTGCAAGGAGTGAGGTATAGTGGTCAGTACAAAAGTGTCCTGAGTGCAACACGAAAATATAAAAGTCGTGTCGTCGCGGACACGACTAAATACACAGTCGTGTCTACTCTAGACACGACTTTATAGTTCATAGTAAAAATTAAAAATTCAAATGTCCGACCTTATGAAACTAAAATCAGGTAGGATAGTTGTAACTTACCGTAGTTTAGTCGTCTGTATGTCTGTATTTCCTCGCAGGTGCCTTCACAGTCTTCCTCGCCGTGCACCGAAGCTCAATCCGGTCAATCCGCCTGTTGCATGCAGGCGGAGGGAGCCGCGGGGGTCTTCTCAAGGTTGAAGATCAGAAATCCCGACGGATGCGCTTCAAATCGCCGCCTTTGTCCACTCTCCCTCAGTCGTGTCGTCGAAATCCAGCAGGGGGGCAGCTCGATATCGAGATGGGGGACGCGAATAGGCTCGAACTCGTCCGTCTATTCCGCCGGTTGAATCGCCGCTCCAACTCGCCGGTCGCCGGTGCCGTCGCCGATGGGAATCGCCGGAGAACTTCACACTCGAGGCGTGTTGTACACAACACGCCTCTTCGCACAGTGTTAACACGAAAAAATAGAAGAAAGGGCATTTTCGGTACATCAAGTCCAGATTCCGGGTCATATGAGATTTCACGGGAAAAACCTGGTAATATGGGAATATGAGATTTTGCGCCAGGTAATATGGAAAAAACTCGTCACAATCATTGCCAAATTTCAACTATAAGAGTAATTCTCAATTTCTACGTGATTTAGTGCTAACTAAGCTGAATATCTTATGTATGACTTAAATTATGACGTAGATATTGGGGAAACATTGTGGAAGTGCGTGTGCGCTGGGCACGCTAAAAAAGGCCTGAAAATAAGCATTTGTGAGAGCAATACAATTTAGATACGGTCATGAAGTGTCCAACTTGTCAAATCAGAAGTTGCTTAATATTATAACTTACTGCAATTCCTTAAAAAATCTAAGAAAATTATAGTTTCTGCTTATCTTACAATTTATGGAGGACAAAACCCTAAAAGCTATTAAAGAAGCTTGTGTTTCCAAACAGTTTAAGGTCGTGAGCACTTTTTTGTTGAAGGATCTCAAATCATTTTTACCAAAAGAAAAAAAAGAGGAAAGATCTCAAATCATAACATCCGAGTTATGATGTTGATGAGCAATGCCAAAGAGAACCTTGATTGCCTTTGTGTTGTTAAAGCAACTGCGCATTTACTAGGCACATAGGCTTCTCTTACACCACCTTGCCCATATAAAATGACTCAGTCTCTCTTTTTGGAACACAATTTTGTAACGAAATTTAAATGTAAATTCTACCTCCGTCCAAAAATAGTTGTCCTCATTAGATTAGCTCATTTGAAAATGGACCGTATCTATTAGAAATGACCGGAGGGGTATTCATTTTGGTTTTCTAATGAGGACTGATATTTTTAGACGGAGGGAGTATATCGCATGCTTGAGGTGCACCTAGGTGAAAACCACAGTACGAAATATACTCTTTAGGCCTCGTTATGGACAGGCACGGACACAAAAGTGTACAAGAAGCCAAAATGATCGGTATGAATTGAATGGATGACTTATTCAAAACACAAGGTGAGAAGAAATGGAAGGAAGAGACAAATATAAACCACATGTGTAAGCTTTCTTAGCATCAAATACCAAAAGGAGTGCCTGATCAGCGAGGGCATTGCAATTGACTCATGATGGTATGTGTCTGATTCATGAAGCGACCGTCCGGGGCTGGGCGACATCTTCTTTTTTCTTTTTGTTTGTAACTGTTGCCGACCTCCAAAATACCCAAAATCTAGCTAGCTCTCCAGCTGCACCTGGGGCTAGTACGCTAGACCCGCCCTGGCCGTCAGATCATGGCCAGGGCTTTGTCTCCTCCTAAGTGGGACAAACCTATGCCATGATAGAGAAATTATTAATGAGGGCTACAAGGGACCTATAAATTACAAATCGTGTCAATCACCCATTGATGATGAGATGGCCCAGACCCACAAAATAGAAATAGTGTCAATCACCTGTTGGTGATCAACATAACATCGCCCTCCGTGCCGCGTATTTAATAATTTCTCCTATGAGCATACTTGATCTTACAAAATACTCCCTCGTCCGAATTAGGGCCCATTTGATTGGTCTGATTAAGACCTGAAATGAATAAGTGACTGATAAGCTAGCCATAAGATGGCTTATCAGCGCATTTGTTTCACGTCTTAATTAAGTGACTGAATTCAGCCGGTTTACAAAATGTGGTTACAAAAATCAGAGGGAAAAATGGGTCTGAAGAAAGAGGGAGGTCTGAAAAAAGAGGCCGGCGGCGCTGTCGGCCTCGGCGCGGGAGGGCGGGGTCAGGAGTCGTCGGCGGTGCAGGTCGATCGGCGCGGGGATCACTCAGCTGTCTACCGGTGGGCGGTGGCGGGGTTTCGGCGGGTGATCGCCTCTGAAGATTTCCCCAGGCGCTGGCGTCACTCACCTCCCCATTGGCCTCTCTGGATGTCGCTCATCTCCGTACAACCACAGATGAGAGTGAAAAAAGATCTAGCAGAAAGCTTGTAGCTTTTCTGAATTCGCAAACAAAATGAAGCTGATACTAATGAGATCTCTCTATTTTGGCCTCCTGAATTCAGATTTGCAACTTCCACAAGACCTAGATATCACAATTGAACCAAAAAGCTACAAAATTGGGAATCAAGAAAGAACATCTTGCTTAACTGAACCTATACTCTTTACAAAGATGAAATTTTTTTGCTTTTTTTTTCGTCTGTTGTTTGGAATTCTTCTTTCGCGATTGTTTCAGAACAATATATACACTCCATGTCGTTGGCGGATTGCCAGAATCTACTCAGCTATGAACCGGATAGAGCCGCCTCCCGCTCAGAGCTCGGTGGCGAGTACTCGCCGTAGTAGTCCAGGATGCTGGCGGCCGCCCAGAGGCGCTCGTTGAAGGCCTCCTGCATTTCGTTGGGTATGAAGGGCGTCCGGCAAAGCGGGCAGGTGCGCTGGTCATGGTCCATCCACCGGTCGAGGCAGCTCCGGTGGAAGATGTGGCGGCAATTCCGCAGCCGCCGGATTTCCTCCCTCCCTTTGAACTCGTAGAGGCAGACGGCGCAGATGTCCTCACCGCCGGCGGAGGAGTAGCGGGGAAGCTCGTTGAAGCGGACGACGGGGAGGATCTCGCGGATGAGAATGGCGGAGACTGAGTGGAAGTCAGGGAGGCGGTCTGGGCGGAGGTCGGCGGAGGAGGCGTTCAGATCAATGGCTTTTCAGATCAATGGAAGAAACAAGAAACTCATTTCATTTGAACACGTGAAGTGGGAGAGTGGTCGGGATTCAGATCAATAGCTTTTCAGATATCAAAATTTCAGATCAAATATTTTTTAGAATTTTCAGATGGCTTTTTAGATTTAGGTTCAGGTCAAACAAACGGGCCCTTAGTAGTAAAAAAAAATTTTTAAACAGAGTAATTCTGAACAGAGGGAGTAGGACTAGTTAACATGCGAAGGGTCATAGGACCGAAATAATTGGATCACATTTGTGGTCATGTGTAGAAGCAGGCAGGCATAGACACTCAAATCGGCCCGCCTGTTTCACTGTTTGGATATTATAGATGCATGTTAGCCAAAATAATTTAGGCAACTTTTCACTGAATTTGAATATCTAGAAGCTGGTGCTTCATGTGAAGCCACCTGAAGCGGCCCTAAAGCGTCGCCCAAAGTGCTTGATCCAGGCGGGTATGCATGCGGCAAGCGCATATTGTTCTTGATATTATTCAATTTCATGAAACTCTGGTAGGACTACGCATGCACATTGTATCGGCTTTTGGCTTTGGGCTAGTCAAGGTGCATCTAGTCTTATATTATTTTAGGATGCCATGGAAGGTTCGACCTCAAGGCCTCTGGGTCAAATGAAGAAAAATAGCATGACTTTCTAAGGGAAGAGAACCGTGTGATTGGGGTCAGAAATGATCCTTCCACCAGCAGTTTTTATGCACTTCAGTTGAGCCAGTACTAGTCAAGGGCCTTATGGTATGGGCCGGGGTCCTAATTAAGTCAAAGGTTTTTAAAGGCGACTCCATCTGTTTTTTTATTCTTGACAATCAAGTTTTTTGTTAAATAATAGGATCCAGGTTAACCTAGATGGGCGTAGGAGGACCAAGAAAACCAATTTGCATTTTTTTATTTCCAAGTCATGTTATGGTTATGGCACGCACTTTTTATACTCCATGGCCTCGCTTTTTTCCATAAACATGTTTGGCGAGTTGGTATGTGTTAGTGAGCAAGCCTGGGTTCGAGTCTCTAGGCACAAGGGGGGTCTTCGCAAAGCTTAAAGATAGAGAGTTGTCACTGCCGTGAGCAATTGTTGCATAAAAAACTCCTCATTTTCCTTAGCAACATTTGAAAATGAATTTTAATTTATTGGCTTGTAGGGCCCATAATATTTTAAGCCTAACGTATTGGTTTGTACGGTGAATTCAGTAATTTAATTCTGGATTCGTAATTTTTCAAATGCTGTTAAGTTTTTCTGAATGAAGGGAGTATTTTCATGCATGCACATTTTTTAGTTCCGGCCTTTGGAAACGAAAATGTCTATGCAGTTATGGACACACTTCCTCATTTTCCTTCGGCCCTATGAATCAATTTTATGTCTCCTCGGTCATCAATTATGCTTAGCTAACATCGTTTCACAAGCTACGTGAATGATCCATTATTGAGCATCATATTCCGGAGGGAGAGGTTTCTAGGACCTACAAGGATTACTAATCAATTATCTTTCTTTTTTTATATAACAAGGGTGTCCGAGTCCTTAGTCCGAACTAGAAGGGACAGAGCAACCGACCTCTTAGAGCACCGTATCATGCTGTAAATCCCCTCATGTGCATATAAGGCCCACCTATCATACACTCCAGTGTAAATCGAGATATTTTCCTTGGTAGGTGGCCAACAGAGTGAGGTTTCGAACTCACTACCTCTGCTTTAGAAAGCGTGCCCTGGCCATCACGACTCTAATCAATTATCGCTCTATGAAAAATGCCTGGACGGGATGACAACTTTTTATTTATCAATTATACCTAAAATCACTCCTAGAAACCCCGGAGAGAATTTATTAATCATGCTCTTATAATTTAGAGAGAGAGAGAGAACGAAAGAGGGTCCCCTGCTAAATCCAGTATTATCAGTAAGAATTTATACATACCATATATGTATTAGTCCTTAAATGGCAGGAAGATTCAAACAATATTATTTATCCTCCTATATTCAAAACATAATCAAAGTAGTTTTAACCCCTCACTAGTTTACAAGGCTATTGTAAATAGGCGAGTATAGAAGGTTGTAGAACCTCATGGACAGAGTAAGATATTTTACCAAATTCAGAGAAAGAGTTGTTAATTATTTAATCTAAGAACTAAACTAGGGCAATAAGTAAAAGTGAGAGAAACGATTGATTAGAATTCACTAGGGTGTTAGAATCCACCTATAGAATCATGTTGCAAGTATTAAACCTAGAAAAGACCTAATTAACATATATGGATTTAACGTTCCTAGATACAAGATAAAATCATTCAACAAAGGTAATCTATGAATCACAATGATACTAACTATCACAATTCTTACAACCCTTATCGCTACTCCTAAATTAAGGTTATAGAATTGGTATGATCCATCACAAGCTCAACATAAATCTCAATTAAAACTATTGTGTAAAATTACAACTCTGAAACTATAAGTGCTAGTGCGTAGTGAGTATAACTCCAATTCATCAATAAACACAAGAAATAAGACATTGTTGTTGAATTAACAATAAAAATTAAGCTCTACTTTAAATAAAGTGCTCAATTACACAATTAATTCATACAAGCAACTAAGTCTTTCTAATTATCTATTGGCTTCAACCTAACGTTATGCCGGAGGATTAGCCACTCATGGCCGAAGAAGCTTGCAAGTTGTTGATGTTGGCCGTTGAATTCTCCTTCTTCTTCCTTGAGTTTTTGGCCTCTAAAAGATGGAATTGGGACCCTTATTTCGTGCTAGAAGGTTTGCTTAAATAGGTCTCCAAAGTGGGCTCAAATCATCCTTGAAACAGGAATGTAAAACTTGCCCGGATTCACCTATGCGTAATCTTTGGTAGACTGTTGCTTAGTTCTATCGACTGCTATATTAATTTGCTCTTGTGATGTCGTGCTCCGATAGACAGCTATTTTCCTTCGGGCTGCTGGAATGGCTTCTGTAAATCTGCGACTTGAAACTTTCTTCTGGTGGTAGACCGCCATGTGGTCTAGTCTATTAGACTTCTCTGTCATGTGCTTCCAATTTACCGCAAATCTCTTCCGGTCTATTGGTTATGCCTCTGTCTTCTGCCAGAAGTTGTGCCTTCTAGCGGTAAGTGGCTTCAAATGCCGGTCTACCAGACAATGCAAAATCTTGCATAAAAAATTATCCAAAAATTAGTCAGTTTAACTCCAAAATCCATATAAGTCATAGAATAAAGCCTTGTAACTTATTCTTAACTATCTAAACCATATTAACACTTAAACAAAACTAGAAAACTAAGTTTTAAGGGTATAAATTATCGAACAAATATCACTCGTCACATAACAGCAAATTCGTTCCTCATAGTGATCTGGGTTAAGAGTCCACTTTCCCTTAATTAAGAATGCTTTAATAATATTAAAAGTGCTTTAATCACCTTGATAGTCTCTCAAGTATTGGAGTGCACATGCAATGTTTTCTTGGCTAGTTGTAGAAATGTTTTCTTCTATAGTGCTTAATGAAGTTACTCCTATGCTCCTTTGACAATTGCACCTTGGAACTTCTCCGTCATGCATCTTGGGAGATCTAAAATCTTTAGTATGTTATCTTAACTTTTCTTGTACAATTTTAATTTTAATACTATAAATTGTGTTGTGTTGATTGGTTAGCCGCTTATGGCTTCTTTTGGTTGAGAAAACCCTACATTTAATTGTTAGATTATTTATTTTCGAATTTAATCTATTTTTACATGCACATTTGCAATAATAACTTTTCTTTTTTTTTTGGTACAAATATTAAGGATTGTCGATGTTCTGCTCTATCAAAAGTGTATATACCTATCAGGTTCAAGGGAATAATGACTTAAACTGGCTGAAATTTATTTTTTTTTGCATGAGATTCCTGTTTTATTAAAGGGGAATTTATTAAATAAATCATTAAAAAAATTACTGTAAAAAATATTTTCCGAATAGAGTATCTAACAGGCCACGCAGGCGCAACCGACGCCTTTCGGGTCAGTTGTAAAAAAAAAGCCACGCAAACCTGCGTGGCTTGTCAGATACCCTGTTCGGAAAATATTTTCTACAGTGATCCCGAATAGTATTTTTTTATTTATTTAATAAATTCCCCTTTATTAAAGTATGGAGTATGTTACTGTTCCCAATACTTCGTCATTAAGGATAAAAGGGTAAACGTGCAAAGGACTCCTATTGGCTGAAAGGACTCGTATTATTGGTTGTGATTTGCAATATCTACAATGATAACATATTTTCATCATTATATCCAATTATAGCAAAAAAATATTAAGTTGGACATTATTACCTGAATTTTAACAACCCCGTCATATAGAAATATTCTAAGGACTCTCACCTTTGAACGGGTTTATTTTAATTTTAATTATCGGTTATCTTTTTGTTTAAGTGTTTTATGATTTAACTCGGTTGTTTTTGGAAAATAATTGAGTTTATAAAGGTTTTAAGCAAAATCAACTTCACAAACATGAGTTTTAAGTGATTTTGGATCAAACCAGTATTTTTGGGATTTTTTTATTTTTCACCAATTTTCTAAAAATTAGGGTTTGATGGGACCCATGCAGGCCCCGCTGTCCAAAATTAGGTTTTTGTGACCAAAATGCCCCAGAAATTAAATAAAGTTATTATAAAAATTTTCAGAATTTTTTGGACTTAATTTTGGATTAAAATAGCCAAATTTTCCAATTTTAGCCGAAAACCCTATTTCTACCCCATATTTTACTTAAGGTTACCCCAACTTTTTCTATAAAAGGAAAGTGTTGTGCCCTTTCCTAATTTAGGAATAGGCTTAGCTGGGATATTAGGAACCTCTTTCCCCATTGCTTGAAAATGAAAAGATTAAAGGTATTTAGCCTAATCCTTGCTTATTTTCTTTAAAGTTTTCTTAATCATTCCTTAATCTTAATTTCTCCATTGTTTCAATCCATTTTGAAAGCATAAAAATCACTGTTTTATATCTCTTCTCCAAGCCTAATCTTCAAAATCTTATTTTTATGTTTCAAAAGCTTTGGATCTAAGGTTTTCTTTTCATAATCAAGGCTAAATCGTGATTAATAGTGTATTAACATAAAATCGTATTTTTGGAAGGTGTTGGAGGTGATTGAAGGTTCATTCTCATCAAGTCAAGATAATGGGTTCTTCAAACTCATCTTTGGGTAGTGAATGGTTTGTTTTAATAGTTTTTACTTGAATAGGTGTTCTTGTTTATGGCTCTAATGGTGGATTTAATAAATGTTAATCTTTTACTATGATTTCTTGGGGTTTCATCTTAGAATGATATATGGATATGTTCTGGAATGTTTGATGGTTTTTTGTTAATGTTTGAGGCATGTATTAAGCTTTCAAGATATGTTAATAGAGTCTCATTTTTTGAAAATGCAAGAGATGACTCGCGATTAATCATTTTCTCGGTTTGTCTTTGCAGCCCAATTTTCAAATGGTCATAACTTTTTACTCCAAACTCCGAATTGTGCGTGGTCGATGGCGTTGGAAAGCTGACTTCTTGAAATTTAACATGAAGTTTGAATCAGAGATCTGTGCACAAAGTTATGATGATTCAAACATTAGAGTTACTGTTTACCTCATTTATGCATTTTACTCTTGTTTTCCTACAAAAACTAAAAACTACATTAAAGTATAACTAATTCTAATCAAACACTTCATGTTATGGTTTATTGTATGGTAAAATAGCATACTTGTAGGAGTAAGCCTTCAACTCTACATGGATGGATTTAAGCTTGATGATAGAAATTGCTTTGATGTCAGTTTGGAATCGTTATTTTGGAAGGTATTTAAGCATGCAAATATTGCTCAATGAGTTTATTTTGAAGCATGAATCATGTGATTAGAATATGCATGAGTATACACACAAATGGGAATCTATTATGAGATTTTAGTTGATTATGCTGTGATTATGATGCATGAGGGGATGGATTGAGAGCACGTTCCATGTGTTGGAACCCACGTAGGATTGCTCACGGATGTATCATGATAGTATGCATCATGTATCGGACTTCATGGATGAAGTTTTATCGTTATTTAAACGAAATTGATCACTTGTATGCAATGTGTGAGATTGTATGCCGGATTAATCGATCGATGGATTAATTGAAACTTGGCTGGTCTGAAAGGACATGTTTTTTATTTCGTTCCCTCCTGGAACAGGTTCACTCCTCGGGTTGAGTTTGATTGAGATATATGGGGGGCGAGGGATGGACTCTTCTTACGGAGATTTGAGAGGTCAAAAATCGGACACTGAGCACTCGGGTGGTAGGCTCTTGTGCACCAGCTACCACATGTTCTAGTTTCTCTGTGAAGAGATTCGGGCTCTCCCCTACCGCAGGAGACTACCCAGGGCGAACACACCTGCTCTAGTTTCTCTATGTGAGATTCGGGCATCCTTGGCCAGGATTGTCCAAGGCGAGCAGCTTGTTAGGATTGACCACCCCCTTGTTCCTGTGTAGGAACCGGACCATGATACGCCTTCGTGGCCTTGATTGTGTCCTGCCTTCATGGCAGATTGTATTACTCCTTGATAGAAGCATTCACCATTATGATGATACATGCTTATTGTGATGTTATGCATGATTGTACCATGTTTTGGTTACAGTGGACATGCAGGGTGAATTTATGAGATATGAATGCATGATTGTACCATATTTTGGTTGCATTGGACATGCAGGGTGAATTTATGAGATATGAATGCATGATTGTACCATGTATTGGCTACTTTTGACATGCAAGGTGAATTTATGAGATATGAATGCTTGATCAAGATGGAAGCATGAGAATGAGATATTTTTACGCAGGATTATGTGTTATTAATGCATGATATGAGAGTATGTGAATGAGATATAGTTATGCAGGTTTATGTGTTATATATGCATGACTAGATAATGGGATAATCATGTCGATTATGGATCTACTGCTATGTTATAATGCCATATGATTTCTGATTATTGTCGATTGTAGTTAAACCATTACTGAGTTTTATATTCACCCCTCTTTCTTCGTTTTGTTTTGGGGCTGCGTGGTGCGACACGCAGATAAATAGGATCCTCTATTTGAGGAGCGATCGTAGAGAGAGCGGGATTAGGCGTGGATGCCTTGGACTTGGTTTAGTTTATCTCTTTTAAGTTGTTATATTATTGTATGATGAGACTTATGACCAATACTTGTGGACCCTTTGTTTCTAGCCCGGTTTGATGGCTCATGTTTGTAGTTGTGGGTTTAAAAACTTGTCGAGTTATTTTGAGTTAAACTCTACCTTTATTCCTCTTATTTACTCTTGCTCAGAATTGTTTGCGTAACTCTGTTAGTGAGACCGCTCGTATGAGGGGCATAAGTCTTCCGCTATATCTCCTTAACGTCGCCCCCGTGTGCTGGTTTGACTCTTGGACCGTATTCGGTTCGGATCAGGCGATGCCCAGGGCGTGACAAATATCCCATCATTAAATGTTAATACACATTAGTTGTCACATTATGTATATATATGTATGTATAAGTATGCATATACAGGTTGAGTTGTGAATCAAATAAGAATATGTTTACATGCTTGGACTTGTAAAGACGTTGCACTAAAAAAATGAACACATACTAATTCTAGAGGAAATTAAACAATAAACATTTCGCTATAATGTTATACTCTATATGCTTTTTTACCTTAGGTGGGATGATTAAATAAAAAAGTAGGGTTTACTTGAGGCTAGCGCATTAATTCAAGAAGAAGGTTGGTAAAGAGGATAAAAAATAAGCTAATGGTAGACATTGTTGTCAAACCTCCTTGCTCTGTAGAGTTAGAGACTGCTGGATGAGATAATTTAATAGTCAATAAAGCCCTTTTATAAATATCAGAAGATTGCAATCTAGACATTGTGACACTCAATAGAAAAAATCTTAGCAATCAATTTGCTTAATTGTTAGGTATATCAAATCAATTGGCCTAATTGGTTTAGGGTAATTAGATGAGACAATTTATCTTAAATTTTATTAAACAAAAATACCTCCAATGAAACATATCTTGGAGCACAGAGATTTTCATTTCTATTAAGGGCTTCTTTAATTAGTTTTTAAATTACTTTTTGTTGCAACAGCCTAGATGCGTGGCTAATCTCCTAAATTATTTTTCCTCTCTAACTCTATATTAAAATGCTTGCGTTGGACAATCATTTTTCTTTTTGCAAATTTTACGCTTGCTTAAATTTAAAATCTCATAACTTACTTTTCCGTTTTGCCAATTTTACTCTTATAATGTCGATGAGAGAGAGATTTCTGTAATCTAGAGAGAGAAAATTTTCAGTAATCTTGGGAAAGAGAGATTTCCATAATATTTAAAATAATATCAAAACCCACAATTATGGATTAAGATTAATAATAACTTATATCTCTCCGTAGAAATATGGACCTAATAATTCATTGATGGAAACCTGATATAAGTTTAAATAGAATAAGAAAACTATTTTAATTCTATTTCTAATCCTTGCTTCAAATTTTAATGCCCTTAATGGCGAACATTTCACGTTAAACTATAATTAGCCTTCATGAAAACCGAAAGCAAACTTCATAATACTCTCCATCTTAACTACCTTAGGGTTCTGTAATCTTTAGAATAATATTACAACCCAAAATTAAAGATTAGGATTAATGATACCTGATATCGTTCGTAAAATTATGGACCTTATAATTGATAATAAATTAAATAGAGGACAAAAAAAATTGATTTCTATTTTTAATCATTGGTTCAAAGTTTGATGCCCTTAGTGATGAAAATTTAAATGTTAAACTATAATTAGCTTTAATGAAAACGGAATTGAAACCAAACTCCTTAATACTAACCAGTCACCATCTCAACTACCTTGCTTGGCACGTAGAATTTCACTCAATAGCATGTGACCCCACCCAAATGTATATGAGTTTGATATTCAATTACTACCATTTTCTTAATTTGCTTAAACACACTATGAAAAAAATAATCAAATTACTCTAAATTTCTTGTTTTCCCTTTTCTCATTACTACATTCTTTTTAGCCAGTCAAAGACTCCTTTTCGGTTATAAAAAAATATGCTTGATAATCAATGTATCTAAGATATCGGTTGCCCTGCCCTTCTAGTCGGGTCCTAGAGACTTTGGACACCCCTCGTTATCACAAGAAATAAAAAGTCAATGTATGTATCTGATTTGATTATCTGTTTTCCCGTGCATTATCCTAGTTTTTTATAAATAAAAAAAAAGGGGGGGGAAATGGGTCGTGTGGCAACCAGAGTGCCACCAATATGTCAGTCGATGACTGGCTGCCTTGCTGGGCCTGAGCCAGTCCGAGCCCAATAAAATCTAAGCTGCCTAATGACAGCCACCCACCTGTTGTTCCAAATGCCATGTGACTCACTTTTTTCTTTGATTATTTTCCCTCCAATTGCTCCTCTTAATTTTATTTTTCTGCTGCTCTACTTCCCCACGTCTGCACAAAAAACCCAATTTTAGTTCAACAATCTATGTGCCCATACGTGGATACCTCTCCCACCGTTAGATCTCTTGGTACAGCCTTCTTTGCCGTTGATTTTTTGCAGAAAAAATAATGTGGACACTGTTCAATCTAGCTCCTTGACCCCACAGTTCTTCCCCCTGAATGTAACTTGAATTGTTGGCCTCCATGTTCCTTGAGATCAATCGTGGCAATTTGCTTTCCTTGTACTCTTACAATTCTTTTGCTGTTTCAGTGAGATCTTCCTATTGAAGGGAAGTTGCCCAAGAACCCAAATCAGCCTTGGATTGGTATGAATGTCTTTTTCATTTCTCAGTGCTTGTCAAGTGTTCTTGTGTTTTTGGTTGAGTGTTTGGAGCTTAAATTTTTCTCAAATACCTGTGCACAAATTATAACTCAATTTGATAATAAAAAATTTGTCTAAAAGCAGCTCAAATCATCCAATTATTTTTTGTATGAACTTCTTTGATAATGTTTATTCTTAAGGAGTTGATAATTTGGTCTTGAGAAAGAAACCATATTGGATCATGGAAAATTTGGTGGCAGGGTAAATATCAGTGTAAAGGTTGATTTTTCTTCTCTCTTTTTCTTTTTTTGTGAGAGAACTGATTGAAAGAAATGCTGGGGATGGCAAACGATTTTTTGGTTTATAAATAATCGCTTTCATATTGTAAATTTCAATAGTTATTTATTTATGTTTGGCGTTGCCCATGATGATGATGATGATGATGTTTAGTTCATTTCGAACTAACTACGTTAATATTAAATCCGGATGAGGGAGTACCATGTAAAAAACCACATTATCTAAAAGCTCAAGCTCTTAACTAAAGAGTTGAATCAACATCAACGATCTCCTGATATTCATTAACGGCTTCACCAAATTCTCAAGCTGTTAGGGAATGAGACTAATTACGTCTATATGAATAATGAAGATGATGATGACAATTACTAGAACTCACCTGATCTGCCTTGCAACATGTCATGATTCAAGGTAGAATTGGTCTCTGCAGGATTTGGATTCGCTAGAAATCCTCTACTGTTAGTCAGAAGCACTTGGCATGGGCGTTGTGACTGTCTCAAGTTCGGTTACTCGGGCTCCATTAGGAAGTAGCAAAAGCTTTACAAACTGCCATATTACAGCTAGAAGGCCAGTAGTTGTGGCCTTCAAAAATGGCACAAGCAAGAATTCAACTCTGGTAGCTCCACAGGAGCCTGTTTCTCTACCCACAGACTCACCAACCGACCGGCCAAAGAGACTAACAAGAGCCACCAGGACCAACAAAAGAGTCAAGGCAGTCTCTATTGATGCATCTCCCCCTTGTGCTGTTGAATTGGATTACAATGAAGCTGCAGCCAAGCTGGAAAACATCTATAAGCTCAGCCCAACTGAAGTTTCCAATGTTGATGACTCTAAGGGAGGACGAAGAGGAGGATCCCTGAGAGTGAAGAAGGGAAGTAATCAACAAGAGTCTCATGTAGAGGGGGTTGCATGCTATGTCGTCAGAAGCCAGAGGAGAAAGCCTAAGCGGTTGAGCCTTGAGAAGAGGATTACAAAGAAGGATGAGAAAGTGGTTCTAAGGCCAAAAAATAAGAAAATTGAAGTGAGTAGCAGAGATGTTGACAGGCTTGTCAGGGATTACTGGGTCTCAACTGATTTATTGAGCTTGGATTGGAAGAAGATGAAGATACCGGCTGTACTTTCTTCGACAGAACATACATGGCTGTTTAGTCTGATGCAGCCTATGAAGGTAATTATTCGTTATTGTTAACTACACCTGTTCTATGATTGGTTGAAGCATTTGAGGACTTTCTTCTTCCCATTTTAGTTGTGAAAATGACATCGTTTAGGCCACTCACACGCTTGCCCTTCCTTTCTAATTCTAGGCACTGCTTCAAGTAAGAGATAATTTGGAAAAGGATTTAGAAAGGGAACCCACTGATGATGAACTAGCAAAGGCAACAAATATGTCTGTACAAGAAGTCAGAAGGCACATTGAAGTTGGTCGGGCTGCAAGAAACAAACTAGTTAAGGTGATCCCTCCGTCTATTCTATCAAATTCTGTTACGTTTTCATTTGATTTATGCAGTCTGCACAATAAATTTCATCAACTTACTAACATTGTTAATATTTTTGTGATAAAAATTTAGCATTGTAAACGTCGAAGTTTACTAGGCATCCCCACTTTTGTTGGGTGATGGTACTCTAATCTCTGTTCTGCCTTAGAACTTGTTTGCATTATATCGGGTTTCAAAAATAATGTTGTCAAAGTTGACGTTTTCATGTTTTCTGGTTTTTAAGTCCATTCTGAACTTAGGGAAAAGCTTATTATTTGTAATTTTTTTATAGCTTTATTATTTGTAATTGATGCAGCACAATCTGAGACTAGTTTTATACGTGATCAACAAATATTTCCAAGAACTTGCAAGCGGTCACAAATTCCAAGATCTCTGTCAGGCAGGTGCTAAGGGTCTTATTACTGCCATCGACCGTTTTGAACCAAAGCGTGGTCTCCGCTTATCCACCTATGGAATGTTTTGGATACGACACTCTATCATGCGATCAATGACAATTTCAAGCTTCACTCGTGTTCCATTTGGTTTGGAATCGGTATGAGCTGCTCTCTTTGCTATTCTACATGTTGGTTTTAACGATATAAATAGTTGGTCTCTTGCAAATCAACTAAAGCTTTTGAATGACATGGTTAACTAAAATTATTTTTTCTTCTATTGCTGTCTGTAATAAGCTGAAAGGCCTTAACTAAAGGTCCTCCTTGTGCAAAGCTCAAGGCTAGACATAAAGATAATCACCGATTATTATAAATCTAGACTACTTCAAATAGCCTTAAAAAAATTAAATTAGCCTTCTACACTACATCAGCAACCTGTTTGTTCTAATAACTTTCTTAATGACACAGATAAGAATGCAAATTCAAAAGGGCAAACTAGAGTTATTATTTGAGCTTGGAAGGTTACCAACCGATGATGAGATCATTGCCAAAGTAGGAATTTCGCCTGAAAGATTTTATGATGTGATAAAGGCTTCCAAGTCTATTCTCTCTCTCAATGCCAAGCACTCAGTCACACAGGAAGAGTTCATCAAGGGTATTACTGATATTGATGGGGTTGAAGGTGATAGTCGGATGCAACCTGCTCTTATGAGGCTTGCGATTGATGATGTGGTTAGTACTTTGCATAAACAATTAAGTTGATTGATTGTACTAGTTTTGCTTACATGTCTAGTATCTAAAATAGGCCCACTGCTGAGTTGACAATTTGCACTTATAATGCACAACTGAAATTTCCTGTCTGAATTTCCAATACCACAAAAAAAGCATAGACTTGATTATAATGGATGCACTTTCTGCTCAAATCATTTCTCTGTACTTATAGTTAGCTATTATTCTCAGATGGTATTCATTCTTCAGTCAGTTCCAAACATACACTTTTAATCTTTTTTTTATATACTTAGTTAATTTTCCACTATGTTTCTTTGTATGGATTTTGTACCACTTTGATTCCGATCAGAGTCAAATGCGGTATATAATCCATGCCGCCTTTCCCAGATAGCTGGGATAAGGCGTATGATGATGATGACTTAGTTAATTTATTTGCTTGGAATTAAAGTTCCTCGCTTCTGTGTTACATCGCCAGCTTGACTCGCTGAAGCCAAAGGAGAGCTTGGTAATCAGACAGAGATATGGTCTAGATGGAAAAGGTGACAGAACACTGGGAGAGATAGCAGGCAACTTGAATATATCAAGGGAGATGGTTCGGAAATATGAAGTTAAAGCATTCATGAAGCTGAAGCATCCAGCAAGAGTGGACTATCTTCGAAGATATGTTGTTTGATCTCAATTTATTTACTCTATACTTTGAATACTGGCTACTTCACCACGGTGCTCCTGATATCTGTCTTGCATATGACAGATCCGTACCATATACTTCATAGCTGTATCAGCAGAATACATGCATACACGATGTAATGTATATAATTGAGCAAGCTCAAAATGTATACGGAAATTTAAATATGATTAGATTATGTTGTATAGCAAATATCATTACATGTAAAGTGAAAACATTATGTTTTTTCTTTTATTATCTTTAAATTGTAAGTGTTACATTCTCTTAGAAAGAAAAAAATGCAAATAAAAGAAAAAGGAAATACAAAAGCCTAATTATGGAAACTGAAGTTAGGCCTTCAATTCATATGCCGATGTACATGTGTAGATAACGGACTCTTCTGCAGCAAGTAATAAATAGAAAAAAAAAAAAAGAGGAAGAAGAAAGGGGCCGATGCTCGAACTAGTTTTGAATTAAAAAGTAAAGTTCTTCTGATTGAGCTCCCAAAAAGTGAGAATTACAATGCTTAAAGGCAATATATACTCCCTCCAACCCACATTAAGAATCAGATAATTTCAGTTCACTTTGAAAAACTACATCATACTATTAAAGTGCTGCAGAGGGAGTAGTAAATATTCAACACAGACTTTAACCTAACAAGATAAACTGACTAATTCAAAAGTTACAAAACCAAACTAATACCAACCATATCGAAATATCAAAATAACTTAACTAAGCTCCTATTCTGCATCTATTCTTCCTGCCGAAAAGGACTCGCCTTCTGAAACATGAGAGTAAACGAACTGCCCAAGAAGGTAAGGATCACGTGGCAAAGGTTGTCCACTAGAATTTACAAGTAAATTAAATGGTAAAAATCACTAAGTTTCCAAATGAAGCTATTAAAATGGGATGATGGAATATTTCTTTGCTTACATGGTTAAAGAAAAACCATTGATTTTTATATCTTTGCTTATAAGATCTATAAAAAGATTAAGCTTCACAGATGATGGCCCTAATTTTGCATCATCAGCTTCAGCTCTCAAGTATACCAAGGAAAAAAAAGCTTCAGCTCACTGTTGATAGAGCATAAAGTAATGAGCCTGTGAGGTGTTTAGGAGTTGCTCTGTTGTGTATCAATATGAATTTCAAACCATATCTTGGCTAGTCACTCTTCACTACAAAAAGGCCAATAAAAAAATAAAAAAGGAAGCTTCACTTTTTGAGGAAGCAAAAACCCTTTTGCAACAGGAGAAACCACTGAAAGTTGTCAAACCAGCTTGTATTCATCAAGTAGTACTTAGTACAAATGAGGGTAATTAACAAAAAGTGGCGCACCTATGTAGAACGTTCGGAGTACATCATCACATCCTAACAGAATAAAGAAACAGAACCCTTAACCTGATGAGATTATCAGATATATATATATATAGAATCCAATGGCTATAAGAATTGGCCTCATGCTCCTTATATGAGAACGATCTCATGTAAACCTCTCTCTATATATAGAAAAGTTTAAATGAGATCGCTCTCATATAGCTTATATGAGGCCACTTTGAATCGTAGCCCTTCGATCTTGATCTAACGGCTACATATAGCTATAATGATCTCACCCACTCCTTGATGTGACATACTCACTTACCCACTGATTTAATATCCATCCTCCGATCAGAATCCAATGGCTATAAGAATTGGCCTCATGCTCCTTATATGAGAACGATCTCATGTAAACCTCTCTCTCTCTCTATATATATATATGCACATGAATTATATATATATATATATATATATATATATATATATATAATTCATGTGCAACAAAAAAGGGAATAGAACCAACAAATTGGACATTCGCGACATCAAAAGAACAAAGCTGAAATCATCCTCTCTTTTACAGATGGACTTCTCCATCAAGTACTGCTACATCCCCCAACTTTCTATATAGACCGCACCTCCAAAGAGGTGTAACCCATCATTTTAATGGCTAATCAGTTGTGACAATAGAGCCTCAACACTCAACACTAGCATCACAGGTGATTGTTCTGAGCATGTCTTAGGTTGCCTGACGCTGGGATTCTTTCCTCTTACAAGGGAACCTAGAACAGCTCATGAAATATTCCAAGTGGAGGCTGTTACAATTTTTACTTTCTGCTACTGTCTTAAAGATGATAGATCTGTGTACCTTTGCAAAGATTAAATCCGTTAGAAGAAGGTTATGATCGAATCAAGCGAAGCACTTTGTCCTTAAGACAGAAAACGCCCTCCCTATGGTGCGTAGGACTCGTGGGCGTCTACCTCCCAGGATAAGACGAGTACTGTAGGAGCACTCCAAACAGCACGCGCAGCGAACCACAGATGTGTTATGCTTTCATAAATGAGTGGAGAAAGGAAGAAGATGAAGTGTGTAGGAAAAATTCCGTCCAGAAAAACCCATTTTTACAAGCTTTTATAGAAATCCCGTTAAAGACCCTTTCCCGTTAAACCCAAAATGAATTTGTTCCAAAATAATATTATCTTGTTGACCCAACCCAACCCGGCCCGGCCGGCCGCGCGTGTGGGTTAGCCCACCTAAGTGCATAGGTCCAACATCTCTCTCTCCCACAAAAGTGGGGTGGCCCTTGGGCCTAATTTCTAAGGCCAACCTTGGACTTTATATACCATCCACAACTCTTCTTTAGTGTGGATGTGGGACTATTCATCCTTCACCCAATTCACTCATTCATATCAATAGTAAGTGGGTTTTAATATGAGTTATAACTCTCTCTTTAACACCCACTTAGGCTACATTAGTGGAAGTCTTGTATCTGTTCCACTCACAAGAGAACCATGATCAGGAAAAGAAGGCCTTACGTGCTCGTGCCTTTTCTATCTTCTTCTCTCTTCCTACTGGACTAGCCAGACATTTATACTAAAAAACCAACTGTATTTTGGAGGTGCAATACCAATACTTAATTTAATCAGCCATTAGTGCTCTCAAGTTTAGATTGTGCATGCTTTATTTGCCCTTCATATTGTATAACACTTCAGGCAGGCACACCTATGCTTATATATAGCCACGCAATAGTGTAAATGGCCACAAGCCATCAAATCCATTCAAGGCTTAGCTCCTCCCCACCTTTGTATTACCGCTTACCAGAAGCTATTTCTATGGGAGATGCACTTCGATTGGTCATTGGAGTACTTGGTACCTTACTTTTTTTGAAAAAACAATGGAAATGTTTCAATTCCTATTCTTCTTGTTTGGACATATAAAGATCAGTCTATGACTGTTACTTTGTATTGTTATTTTGCAGGAAATGCAGCCACTTTGCTGCTCTATGCAGCACCCATGTAATATCCGCAACAATGATCATTTGTCCAGTACTACTTCTGTCCCATTTTAATAGTCCCCATTGGTTTTTCAAAATGAACTTTAGTTCTTGAAAGGCCAAAACGGGCAATTAATGCGGGCCGGAAGGAGTATTTGGCTGATATAACATTAAGAAGTCAATCAAAATAACAATTAGATCTGCTTCATTTGTTTCAGACTAACATTTAAGAGAGTTATAAGGAAGAAAACCACGGAGTTTTCATGTGTGCCATATATCATTGCCTTGTTGAATTGTCTTCTATACACTTGGTATGGCTTGCCAGTGGTGAGTATCAAATGGGAGAACTTCCCAGTTGTCACCATAAACGGCCTAGGAATTCTACTGGAGTTCTCTTTCATCGCCATCTACCAGTGGTATGCCTAAGTTCCGGGAAAGGCAAGTCTCTAACTCCTTAACCATGCAACATACTTGCCTTTTACGTATGGACATGCTTCTGTTAGCAACCAGCTAGTCAGTGAGCACTCATAGACAATTCATAGTACACGTTTACTTATGTCATCTGACAGTGGTGCAAGTTATGGAGAAGTTATTACCTGCGCGCCTCGCATGGTAACAGTGTGCTCATCACCAATGGGTGATGAGCACGTCTCCCTGCTTGTGGAGCTGTCCAGTCAGCTTTGACAAAGATGTCTATGTCAGCATGCACACATGAAACTAATAGCTGTTGGAGCAGTCCAGCCAGCTTTGACATAGATAAAATTATCCAGTAGAACTGTTCAACGGGACAGCTGGTAGATAGGCCAATGGATGTTTGAGACATTTTAGGGGCTGCTAAGTTGTAATATCTGAGCATCTGTCAAAACTGTTAGTGTATGTGTCAAATAGTGAATAGAACGGTTCTACTCGATAATTTCTCCCGTTGGAGATTCTCATACATGTAACGGTAGTAAGTAGTTCAGATACAATGTGAGGCCGTCATATAGAGTGGCGAATCACAGATTTTCATGTATTAAAAATATTGGTTCTATGCATCAAAAACATCTCAAGAACGTATATACTTTTAATACACAGAAACCTCTTTTTTTATGAAACTAAGAAGAATTAAGCTTCCTTATATTACAAAAAACACAGTAGCACCCCTTGAGCCATTCGTAAAATATGAGGATTCTCACACGTTGTTTTGTTAACACCTTGTTCACCTAATAGAACACAAATAGATTTGTTTTAATTCATAGTAAACTCTAATAGCTATCATTTACATCTACTAATGTTCTGTCAATGTTGTAGTTAGTTGAAGAGGGTGTCACTAAAAAGAAGAAAACATGGACATTTTTGTCCTTTGCAAAAAGCTATTAAGGGCTTTGTCAACACTAGACTACATAAGTTTATAGGCTTATGTCTATTTTTGACAAAGGCTAAGGGATACAATTGCAGTGTACCGTATATTTAAGCATGAAGACTCATAGTCCACATGAAGCGGAAGTGAAACAATTACATCCTTGAGACAATAGCTCCTATTATCAGTGGATATTGTTCTATCATAACTATTACTTCGAATAAAAAGTTATCGAACAATTTTTCACTTTTTATTAATTGTTCGATAACTTTTTATTCGAAGTAATAGTTATGATAGAACAATATCCACATGATTGGGAGATTTATATGTTTAGTAAACTAGTCTTTTTCACTTTTCTGTGTGTACCCTACTTAGGACACAGATATGTTAACTAGCTTAAACTTCAAGTAATATACAGTGGATTTTATGACTAGTTTGCATGCATAGGTAAGAGCCTAATAGTAACTGACGCAGCAAACTTCCTGCAGAAGCTGGTTTCTTTGATGATGATACCGGTAATTGTGGTGTTTGTATCTACTGCACTGGTATCTTCACTTGGCCTTGATGATCACCATCATAGGAAGGTACTTGTTGGATCGGTTGGATTGTTTGCCTCAGTGGCCATGTATGCCTCTCCACTGGTAGCTATTGTAGGTTCTCCTTCCTCTACTCTCGTCTCTTATTTCAAACTCTTCACTGGTTTTACTGTTTTGGGTATCGCAAGAGAATTGTAGTGCAAAAGAGTAAATCCAACATGGGAAGATAAGTTAATGATAAGTTCAGTGCTTATCTTTTTCTATGAACTAACAAAATTGAACAATAGTGCTTTCTTTTTTATGCTTCCGAGCAGAGATTGCATGTGCTATACCCGTTTGATTGAATATGTGATGCTAACATATATACTCCAACAACCACGTAAGGTTATCCCTCCAAATCCCAATCCTTACTACATTTTGATCCCCTCTTTTTATCAAATTCTTCTAGGCTTTTAGCCAAAGAAAAAAACTTCTACACTCCTCCAAACACAAATGCTTTATTTTTTGGATAACTAACACAAATGCTTTCTTTTATGTGCAGAATTAAAATTCAAGGTTATTTAGTCAACATACTATAAAGCGTCTGTTCCACCTCCTTCACTTTTAATAGTAGCATCGATTCATTCATTATACATCCGCCATCCATACTAATTGTCTCATTTGATTATCAAAATTAACTGGATTTTTTTTCCAAATTGAATTAATTTTAATTCATCTTTGAAAACTAAATACAACCCTAATATGGGAGGAAAGTATATAAATAATAAAAAAGAAGATCATCTTCTATGACACTCAAACACATGCAGCTAGATTAGACACACTAGAAGCCCAGTAGAATTTTCTATAATACTCCCTATGTCCTGAAATACCTGCCACACCACTAATAACACTACCCACTTTTCTAGGATGTGGTAGGTATTTCAGGATGGAGGGAGTATATCATAATGGATATTTACACTTCACAGTTTCAAACTCATACGTACAATATATGGAAGAATTGCAGAAGCAAGTGATAGAAACAAAGAGTGTGGAGTACATGCCCTTCTGTTTATCATTCTTCTCCTTCCTGGCGAGTTCTTTATGGATGGCATATGGACTATTAGGACGTGATCTCTTCCTTGCAGTAAGTTTTTGACTTAGACAAATTAATAATGCTTAGTCAATTACTAGAAGTACTCTTCTAATTAATCAGAGCTTTAATTCGGTTCATTCCAGTCTCCAAACCTCTTGGGTAGCCCACTGAGTTTCATCCAGCTTGCGCTGTATTTCATGTATCGAAGAAAGAAGGGGGCTGCAGAGGAGCCAGACTAGTTAGACGTGGAGAAGAATACGACGCAGTTCAAAATGCAACAAGTTGTGACAAATGAAAATAAATCAAGCACCTGAATTAGATAGTTTTCTTTCAATGTAGCATCTCTCCTAGAATTCCCGAATTGCTTACATTAGTGTATGGAAGAAGGGTTGTACTTACTATTATTAAAGTCTGAATGCAATAGCTTTAACAATGGAAAAGGGCCAAGTCCCACACTAAGCCTGTGAGGATCTTCCTATGAGACTATATGTTCCACTTTTATTGACAACGATAGTGAAATGAGAGTGATGCGTTATCCACTCGAAAAATCTCGAACCCAAATTGTGCATCACAGGATGCATGCACTGTGCCACGTGGGGGAGTGTTGATACGTTCTTGTAAATTTACAACAGTTAAAATCCCCCTTCATGAACTGATGAGCATATGGTGAAACAAGGTTACTAAGATCTTTCAGATTTAAATCTGTTGTTGCACCAAAAAGCTGTCACAATTTTTTTGATAAAATTTATGATTTTTATGGAAAATAAAGTGACATTTTGAAAGGCTCATTACCATCATGAACGTAAAGAGTGTCTGCAGGGAATTATTATAGGAGTAAATGAATATGAGCACTGGACGATACAGAGAGTGAGAGAGGTCCGAGCATCCGGCTTGTTTTAGGGCTGTCAACGGGTCGGGCTTTTGCAGGAGACCGGGGTTCAAAGCAACGGTCGGACGGAGGGAGACGGGGGTTTGAAGCGGCGGCCGGGGGTGATGGGTCTTAGTGTTAGGAGTTTTTTTATACCGGGGAGTGCAGACGAGCTGCTTCAGGCTTTTGAGTAGGGTAGGGTCGGGCCTTCGGGCTTTTTTTAGCCAAGTACCCCGGCCCACTGGAGGTCATTTGAAGCCCGAGCCCTACCCATGGGCCATGGCCTCAAATTCCAAGCCCTTACCCGCTCTTTTGCGGGTCGGGTAGGGTCAGGCCATCAGGCTATCTGGCAAAATTGACAGCCCTATGCTTCTCTGGTTGGAGAGGGTTATAACATTGAATGCAGACATCTTTCAGATGATTGATTACATCTCATCATGAGTTTATAAAAGTAGCTTCTCAAAATTTTTGGGGTGTGACCACACATAGATTGAACAAGAGTTACATCAACTTGAAAATAAGGTTTTTGCTAGAACAGGTCAGATCAGGCCACTCAGTTTCTTCCCTCTTCCTCAAAAAAGAACCCCAAGTAAAAACTATAATTTACAATAAAGAAAGGGCACACAGTCTCTGCACTTCCCCCTACTCCAAAACATCCATATATTGAAAGCTAAACAACCAATCCTGTGACCCCAAGTAGAAACTCTGAGCTGTAATTCACTGTCCTTCCCCATTGAAAAATATCTTTCTTTCAACCACACAATGCTGCTTTATATAAAAAATGACATCTCTGGCGAAGGCATAAATGAGAATATACCTTCACCAAACAGTTCAAAGAGAGATGCCAAGAGGTGTCCAGCATCTAAGTCATCCTTCCAAGCTTGCATAAGCAGCCGTGGCATCTTCTGGCCTTCTCGTCGATAACCTCTGTCTCTTCCACTTCCACTAGGAACACTGTCATTTGGAATAGAAATCTGCCCTGACGAGGTCGAAGGACCAAGGCGCACTCCTGCAGCATTAGAAAATGAATCTCCACCTCTCTGCTGCAAATCACCAGAGACAATCCCTACTGAACCATCAGCAGCCTGCTTCTTTAGTGGGGATTGTTGTAAGGAACTATCAGCAGGTGCTTTCCGTTTGTCTGTCAACCAAGGGAGTTAATTCATCATCACTAAAGACAGCAAGCACCTATACTAAAGAATGACTATCCAATATTATGCAGTTCAAAGTACTTTCAAGTCCACACACACAATCCAAGAAGAAGCCATGGCAGTTTTTCCAATAAGGTCCCTATTGCTAATGGACCTGGTGAGGTGATAATGACCTTTACAAAAACATAAATCTAATTTTACTTATATGTAGATAAGCGAATAATGGTCTTTGACCCTGTTAATCTCGTACACATTAATCATCAAGTACAAGAGCAAGTTCTACAACAGAAACTTACCCATAAAAAAAGTTCTATAATGGAAAGATTAAAACATCGTGACTGTCATTTTGGTTGAAAATTTATATTGCAGGGTATATTCTGCCTGGAGCAGAAGATCTGGTCAATTTTTGGGTAGCCTAAATGGTCCATTATTAATTCAGGTCAATATCTTTCATTCAAGTTGTGCTCAAAGAGCTTAGCACTTGAGACCTCACAAGGAGCTACAGTGCATAACATAGAGCAAAAATAGCAATAACATTTAGTTTCTTCCCTCTATATTTCTCTTCGTATTTATTCTTGGAGAAGACATTCACTATAGAAATTTTATTTATTAGTTCAAAGATAATAAACTCAGATTAGAAAAACTTAGGGCAATAGAGTCCTATTTATATCCCCCAGCTCACACTTGGCATGCACTGAGGTGCGCGAGCCATCAGATTACGATCCGGCAGCATGCAATAATACAGGAGCAGGCTGGTTTGAATCATCTGTGTGCCCCACTGATTAACATATGCCATCACATCTCGATCCAACAGTGCAGAGGCCCTGGAGCATGCCAGTGCGGGTGAGCCAAGGCGCACATTAATTTATCCCATATTCATAGTTTATTTATTTTAGTTAGATTTTTCAAAACTTCAGGTTTCTCCTTTTAGAGAAGAGCCTGAAGACTACAATACTAGACAAGCTTTTGCCTTCAAAGGCTGATCTAGAAAGAAAGTTGCAACCCAACCAGAAATTGTGTCGGTCTTTCAAATGGCAAAAGTGATAAGAATGAAGAATAAAAGATAAACTAAAAGAGTTACAAAATTGATCATATAAAATGATTACTTGGCATAGTAGTTAGTACTCTCCCATTAACCCTCCAGATAGAACGCATAGGAGGGGTCAGCAAAGAGGGAAACAACTTGACCCGTTCATACAGGCACAGACCTGCAGCATGCTGGAAAATACAAAACATATGACACATCAGGTCAAACAAAAAGAAGGCTTCCAATTTTTTGGAGGTAAAACAAAGCCAAAAAAAAATAATCCAGAGAACTAGAAAAGAAACACACCAACAATGCTCCGTAGATACGCCATGCTTCATGCCTCTTCATCTCATTTTTTTGCTTTTCAAGAAGCATTTCCGGCTCCAAAAGCTTCAGATATGGCTCAAGATTAGGTAGGACCAGAAGGCGTACCTAGAAATTTATAAAGACCAACTAAGTAATAGCTAAATATCAACAAAAACATTGAAGAATCACAAGAATAACATTAAAAATGGTGTACATTCAAAAATGAGTTGAGAATATACCACACTAGGGCCTAGAGAAGCAAGGCCTTGAATTGCTCCATAATGCTGAGTCAACGCTTTGGTGGGATCCAAGAATGCATTCAGCAAAGTTCTCGTCACACGGGGTTGGAGATTATGATATGTATGTCCAAATCTGTGAGATTATTCCAGATCACTTGCACATCCACAAATAATGATGATGACAAAATATTCAAATATAGAAAAACATAAAGGTTACAGATTGTTGATTTCCCAGTTATATGACAAAAGAACAATTCATAACACCAACATTACCTTTTGCATATAAAAACCACAAGGGATGCTGTATAATTCCTCAGTTCCCAGTGATTATCAACAATCCTTTTCCCCAAAGTCCTTGCAACAAGGCAAGTAATAATGGGCGGCATCAACTGATGCAACTGAAAATGAATGGTATAATGAGAAAGCAACATAGATATAAAAAGAAAATCTATGAATGATACAATAAGCAGATTAAACAAAAAAGTATATGGCAAATTATCATCCCCTTCTCTGACTGGAGGATTATTTTAAAAATCTCTTCACGGTTAACTTTAAGGTGTAGCTCAGTGTCAGTTTTTTTTTCAGCAGTAGATCTGCCATTCGTTTCATCTAATAGACTAAGATTACCTCAATCAGGTTTAGTTTTAGGAAAACAAAATACTTTTCCACTCAGCCATGGCCGCTGATGCTGCCGCCGGATAACCAGCCTGCAACCTCGCCAAGGCCAGGTCACTGTTGGCGCAGCTGAGACAGAAGGGGGAAGACCAGTCTAGAGTTTCTGGTTTGGGAGATGGGCAGTGTCTTAAATATATGACTTGAATTGGAGGGCAACTACATCTTCTAGCCTTCTTCAATAAATTGCATAGGAAGGTTACACAAATAGATAAATGTGAAACTTCTAATGTGCAAATCATCGATGCCACATATGAAACATTCAACGAGAAATATTAATATACACAACCACAGAAGAAGATGATCCAACATTTTAAGAAAATAAGGTCCGCCAATCATTTCTCTTTACAAAGTCATAATGATTTTCAAAACTTCCTGAATATACATGTTTCTTAACTGATGGTGGAAATGTGTTCACAATTTAAATAATTTTTAATTGAGGCTTTAGATAGTATTTAACCAAGAATAGAAAAAAAACACACATATAATTTATAAAAATTACCTTACACACTTACATAAGGTTCAATGTGTATGTGTTGGTTATGGAGAAGGCTACGGACAACGCGCATGAGAGCAAACAGAAGAGGGAGATTATTCAAATTGCGAGTAACCTGACATGAACAGATCGTAGAATTGCAAAATTCAGTTTAACATTAAATCTGAATTGTTTCTTTGTATGGATTTTGTACCATTTTGATTCCGATAAGAGTCAAATGCGGGATATAATCCACGACCCCAGATAGCTGGGATAAGGCGTATGATGATGATGATGATGATGATTAAATCTGAATTTATAACCCGTTTTAATGTGCTAATCACATGATTTTAAATGCAATACCTCGTCCGCAATAAAATAAGTGAAATAAGGAACAAGAGGATGAAGCCCAGAATCCGTTGCTAAACTTGTTAATGCCTTTTTGAAAAGATCCGAGTCTGATTTGCTGACAATAAGTTCAGTGATCTTATCAAAGTAAAGCTGCAAGTACAACGAGTCCTATGAGATACCAATGCAACTGACATGAAATAGCATCAATACAAAATGACTGATCTAACATACCTGGAGTTCTCTGGATAAGACATGCTTAACAGGAAGTCTAATGTCAAGAGGAGGTCCATCATCTTTCAGATGTTCAGACTTCTTTGTTTCTGAAGGAGCTATAAGTGCTAAACAAAAATCATAATCATAATCAAAATCATAATCATAATAAGTAGCACCTTTTCCCAAATATGTGGGGTCGGCGACATGGATCTTACACCTCCATTCAAGCCTGTTTTGTGCCAACCTTTTGTAAGAGATAGTAAAGTCATATCATTTTTTATTAACTCCATCCAAGTTCTCTAGGTCTCCCTTTCCCTCTTTTGGCATCATTTACATGCATCCCTTCTAATCTTCTCAAAGAGGCATATATTAGCCTTCTTTGCATATGCACATACCAAAGCAACCTACATTCCCTCAACTTCTCCCTAAAGGAGCTACCCCTAAACTCTCACGAATATATTCATTTCCAATCCTATATCTCCTAGTTATCTCACTCATCCACCTTAATATTCTCATTTTGGCTATATTCAACTTATCTATATGACTTCTATTTACTGCTGAACACTCCGCTCTATAGAGTATTGAAGGCCTAATGGTTGTCTTATAAAACTTACTTTGAAGCTTTTTTGGAACACGCCCGCATTTATCCTATGCACATCACTATTAATATCCCTTTCTTTATGGATAATGGATCCTAACTAACGGAATTGATCACATTTTGGCACTTCTTACCCATCTATTTCAACTAAGGTTTCTACATATAGTTTTACCTTCTTTAAAATTAAATCCCATGCACTCTATTTTAGTCTTACTTATTTTGAAACCTTTTGATTCTAGAGCCTCCCTCCATAATTCTAGTTACTCTTATTAATTAAAACTACATCATCTGCAAAAAGTATATACCAAGGTACACTATCTTACATATGTCTAGTTAGCTCATCTATAACTAAAGCGAAATGATAAAGACTTAAGATCGACCCTTGATGAAGACCTACCGTAACCGGAAACTCCTTGGTTCCCCCGCAATTGTTCTTACAATAGTCACAACCCCCTTGTACATATCCTTTATAATATCTATATAACCTCTTATGACTCCATTCTTCAAAACACACTAAATAAGATCTTTCGGCATTCTATCTTAGGCTTTTTCCAAATCTATGAAGGTTATATAGAGATCTTGTTTTCTATCCCTATACCACTCTACTATCTATCGTAACTAAAATAGAGCTTTCATTGTTGAACTCTCCGGCATATAACCAAATTCATTCTTTGTTACTTTTCACAAACATCCTTTTACTAATCTCTCCCATAACTTCATAATATGCCCAATAACTTTTATACCTCTATAGTTTGTACAACTTTGGATGTCCTCTTTATTTTAAAACAAGGGTATGAGGGTATTTTTCCTCCACTCCTCTAACATCCTATTTAGACTTCCAAATCTTGTTAAACAAACTATTCAACCAAGTTAAGCCAACACCTCCCGGAGCTTTCATAGAAATTCCATCGGGTCCTAGAGCTTTGCCTTTCTTCATCTTCCTTAAAGCAGCTTCTACCTCTATCTCTGTCTCTCTTCTTTACCGATACGATCCTCTATTCCTCAACTTCTTCTCTTTTCCCCAAAATCTAACCCTACATCTAAATTCCCTCCAAAGCAATCTCTTTTGAGAAACATACTGTGTTAACCTTAGGTTCCCACCAAAGAGCTAGCTGAATATCTTCAAGATAGAAGGCACAACAACTTTTTATTACTGGGATTAACTCAATGATAAGCAGGATCTTCACAAGCGCACACCTTCTACTGGAGCATTCTCTGGTATTGCTGGCTGTACTCCTTCAATTGCAAGCCAGTGGACAGCTATCGCAGTATCAAGTGGTGCTTTTGGCAGAGGAGCTTCAATCACCTAAGGGTCAAAGCAGAAAAAAAACAAATTAAGTTGCAGCTGTAGGAAACAATGTTCTATGCACAATTAAAAACTTACGTCTTTAAACTCAACATCTTTGTCATCGATGTAGAACAAATCCTTGTGCCCAACTGCTCTTTTAAAGCGCAATGGATCGCCAGAAGCAAAGCCATAAATCGGCTGAGGCAAGGAGTTCAAACATAAATTAGTATTGGTAAGTGTAGAACTTACAAATTTATTATCAATAAGAAGTGAACAAACAATGTTATGAGTTCACAACACATAGTAGAGTTTACTTTCACAACACATAGTAGAGTTTACTTTAATAATCTAACCATTCCGTTTACCAGTGTAAACACTATTCAAATAAGCACTTTAATAAACCAATAAGACACTACATGTGAGGAAGATAAACATTGCCACAATGAGAAAGAAAAAAGAGAGGAAAAAATTACCTCCACGTTCCTTAGACTAAGTGCACTGTCTACATCATCTGCGGTTAAAATTGTTCTCCTTGAGTGGCGCATGCACTTGATAGCCTCCTGCAAATCACATAAACACATAGTAGAATCAAAATTCTGGAAAAACAAAAGCATGACAGTTGCAAAAATTACATCGACCAACAATCATTAGACAATCTGGTAGAAAAAAAAAAGTCAGTATTTCATGTTTTATGTTCATAGAATTGCTAGTGAAATATTTCCAACAATCTTGTGCTATAGAGAATGAGATGACTAAAGATAGACAACTAAAGATCTAGAAAGAAAGAAAGGAAGCAGATATCGTAAATTCCACAAGGTTTTGTTGTTTAACAATATGATCTTAGAGACTCATACAAGAAAAAAAAAATTGATTAAAACAGTATAGATTGACTTAAAAATAATACCTGCATTATCTCACGAACCCGGTACTCAACATCAGGAGCAAGAGCAAGAGCCACATCTGGAGATAAATTATTTATGCCGATACTCTGTGCAATAACCTCAATGGTCTCCTTGGGGACAATACTCATTTTCCCTTGGTGGAGAATAACTGAATTTTCATCATATGAATCAGCTCCAGATTCTACTAATTGAATAAGCAGTGGCTCTATCTAAAATAACTCTGCGTATTATAAAAAAAAAGTATATATGGTAAGTCAATACTAAAAAAGACTGTAAACTGATCCACGTGAACTCTATATGATAATATAATGCATTTGGCCCACCTATTTGGAAGTCAGTGTCAAAGATATTACATGGTCCAACTCAATTGTACTTACAGGTAAATCTGAAGTACATGTGAGATATATTAGCAAGAATTTCACAAAACACCCTTCATAATGCAATCATCTTACAAATTTATAATTCAAGTAAAGGATAATTGCAAGACCAGAGGTATAAAAAAATAGAAACTAAGGAAGTGTAGAACGGTTATAGATAAATATTGAAAGATGCCAAGTCACAAATATATTGCAAAAATCTGTCTTTTGCAATCTAAACATTACCTCATGACTCAAGCTAGTAAACAAAAACACTTTTCCATCGACAAATTTGATCAAACCATTCCTTAACTCCAAAGTAACAAACATGAGCAGCCAAAATAACATAAGATGAAAGTAAAAAACTACTACTAAGAAATGAAGGTGGGTTTGTATGAGTAATATCCTACTTCCTCCTTCTGAACTTAGTAGTAACATATGGTTCACAAAAATGAACTGATTTCCGGAAGTAGTAGTAACATTTGGTTTTCCAAAATGAACCAGTATTAGACCAGTTTAAAATTATTGTTGCGCTCTCCCCTTCTTTAGCAAAATTACCCCTCCTCCTTTGATCAACACCGTCATTCAATTTTGTGTTGTTTGTTCGGCAGTGTGTAAAAAACCGACCAGGTAAGCAACCCGGTTCGGTGATCAGGTCAGACCAACTGGTTTGGCTCGGCCCAGTCAACGACAACATAGATATTTCACTCATTTCCCTCCTGCAAAATGACTATACCGAGTCATGCACTTGCTGACACAATTATGCAGGAAAATGAACTCAGCCCAGACTATGTGGTAAATGATCCATGTATTCAATTCAGTGAAGTAACACAGATCAAACACGATTCATGTACTTGCGATGGTCAATTAATTTACACAGTAAAAAAGAAACTATATACCAGCATAAAACATGATAACCATGTATCAACGATTCAGACAAAATGTAACGTTACCAGAAGGCAGAAAGGCTACTGATAAAAGTACAAAATCCAAGCACCACAAAAGCATAATTTATACTCCCTCCGTTCAAGAAAACTTGATTGCTTTTGAAAGTGAGTTAAAATTATTGGCCTCTAGTAGCACAGCATTTGAAGCCTTAGGTCCTACGTTTTTCAACGACGCTTCCAACTTGAATGCAAAATCCAGCCAACTGATGCTTGATCCGTAATTTTTCAAATGCAGCCAGTTGGACAGATGGAGTGAACAATACAAAAGGCAGTAAACATGTACAGCAAAAAGAAAAAACACAAAAGATGCAAGCTTTACAGCACTGACTGAGATCGTCACTCATCAATTCAGACTTCAGACAAAAGAAGAAGCAAAATAAAAGATGACCCACTACTTCAAACCAACTATACAGCACACTGTCACTGTCCACAAGCACAGAAAACCTAATCAACCATCACCCAGTAATCAACCAAGAGATGATAATTCCTACTGCAAACGGATACGATCAATCTTGAAAACCAGCATATGCACATGGAACTAACTGACCCAAATCGGTGCAAACAGAAGCAAAATCGGCAAACCAAACTACAAAAATACTGATTCTACTGCAAGCTCAGAGAAGCTAGCCGAATCCAGGGCAACATTACCGAACCAACTGTATAAAAAAAGAATAGGCTTTTTACCTGAAAAGAGAGGAAAAACAAGACCAAGTTTGGATCCAACGACTGCTGCCGGAGGGAGGGAAGGGGAGGAGCGGGCGCGACTGAGGAGGGCAGACGAGGGCGAGAGGAAGATGGGCCGTGTTTTTCTGGGGAAGCAAACGGGCTTTAGGATTTGGGCCCTTTCTGCCGTCCCCAAGCTCAAAAGTCAAAACCCACGAAATAAAAAACTACGAGTAGAAAAAAAAATTTGTCCTCCCTCCTGTCGACGACTGTCGCATAATTTTGTTATTTCTATTTTGGGATGTAAAAATCTATTATTGGGAGGCTTTCTTAGCAACGAGGAAGTCACCTTTCCGATCGAGCAAAGTAGATAATCGCCTCGACCTAGGCTCACTGCCTTTTAATCTAGCAGGGTATGATTATTAGAGAGAATGGTACATTTAAATTTTGGTATGCATATTTTTTATAATTGTCTTAATTAAAAGTGTATCAAGCCAAGTTAGAAGACTTAATTGGTATTCGTAGCAAAAAACATAGAGAAATTATTAGGTACAACAGCTGACCACATCACCTTCTTAATAACCGCCAATATCAGCATTGGAGATCAGGTCCATGCTTGCGCAGCTACTGCAGTTGCAGACGACGAAGGCATCAACCACGGCCAACCAAACAGGGGGGCGCTGACTCTTCCGCCAGTTTTTTTTGCACCCAGTGGTGAAACGTCACAGGCGAGTGGTTCGAGGGGTTATTGTGGATCAAGCACTGGCATTCCTCCGCCGAACCACACCATGCAAGGGGTTCGATTTGGATCCCTCAACCAGGCAACTGATGAAGGCCGTTTGGGAGGAGGGGTACGAGGCATACCAGGTGTTCGACAAAATGCCTCTATGACAACGCCTCTTCGAAATATCCAACGGGAGATCGATGGGGACTGGGAGGAGCCGCTGGGCCCTCAAGGGAGCTGGCGTGGAGGGGCCGAGACCCGACTGGCTCGTCTTCAATTTCCGCGCTACAATGGAGAAGAAGATCCCACGGAGTGGATCTATAAGGCGGAGAAATTCTTTGACTATCAGAGAACTTATTCGGAGGCCGAACAGCTACGCATCGCTGCGTTTCATCTGGACGGCGATGCCTCGGTGTGGTTCCGTTATTACGAAAAGGAGGTTCGTTTTCCGACATGGGCGTCATTTGCTGATGAACTCTGCGTGCAGTTTGGCCCCAATGAATTTCAAGATTTTAACGAGATGTTATCCAGCCTGCGTCAGACCACAATGGTGCGAGCATATTATACCGAATTCATGAAGAAACTTCATCTGGGGCCCAACTTCATGAACTTCATCTGCAATCTTCATGAACTCGGTATAATATGCTCGCACCGTTGTGGTCTGACGCAGGCTGGATAACATCTCGTTAAAATCTTGAAATTCATTGGGGCCAAACTGCACGCAGAGTTCATCAGCAAATGACGCCCATGTCGGAAAACGAACCTCCTTTTCATAATAGCGGAACCACACCGAGGCATCGCCGTCCAGATGAAACGCAGCAATGCGTAGCCGTTCGGCCTCCGAATAAGTTCCCTGGTAGTCAAAAAATTTCTCCGCCTTGTAGATCCACTCCGTGGGATCTTCTTCTCCATTGTAGCGCGGAAATTGAAGACGAGCCAGTCGGGTCTCGGCCTGTCACGCCCCGAAATCCCACACCTCGATCGGAGTGCGGAAGCCAATCAAAGATATACATTTGGAGGTAGAGACCGAACAGTCGATTTCACCATCAATTACGATCATCTCAAAAGGATGTGTAATCGGTCATGCCCATAATCAGTGCAATACAAATACAAACATTAATGAATACTATAGAATGGAAATTTACTTAATAATACTGATAATAATCCATTTAAGAAAGTCAAATCAAATAAACCTATAAATCTATGGCACACAATTGCCATTAAATGTCATAAGCATCAAATAAGCAAAGCAAATAATATAAACTCTAAGTCTTCACGGCTCCTGCGACCGCTTCACTACTGCAACTTCCTGATCTCAAATTCCATTTGCGCCTGCATCAGAGGATGCATGAGTATTTCATAGAAACACTCAGTAGGATGTAAAAACCCACTGAATTAGGACAAAAGTATGAATAAGATAAGAATAACAAAGGTTTATGAAGATGCCGCAACATCTGGACTGCACCTGAAAGGTTAGTCAATAATAATTCCAACCCGCAAGTAGGGAAAACAACAATAAGGCTCCTACTACACATATGAGTAAGGAGGGAATGATAATCATACTAAAAAGCTCCAGACATTAAAAGTGAAAGGAGTACATTTTCTGCTCGCTGAACCGATCACCCGCAAGTGACTATACCAGAACCACCCTAGGGGTCCTCTTTTTGGAACCCTGCCATGCGTCTAGGATGCTGACCCCACCAGTGCTTACGGACACGATGGGCGGAGACTGAAGACCTTCCGTAATGTCAACAATCTAACGTACATATGTTGCCTCTTTTTGGGCAGTATGGAACCGCAGTACCACAAATATTAGTGACCCCGCAAGATCAAGCAATGGCATAATGTGAGCATACTATGAATCCACTTCCGGAGAGAGTCCCGCAAGACCTCTAGTGGAGGAATCAATCAAATAATCATGATGAATAATAATTCAAAGAAATAGAGGCCGGAACGCTCTAACCACATAAGGTATCAATCACCGGAACAGACTCACATACAGAGTATAAGTAGGAATGTCACACAAAGAGAATAACACAATCCATACATACGTTCATGCTCAGCCCTAGATGGAAATTCATATAGGTCTTATTGAAATATATAAATCAGAAACAAGGTATTAATGAGTCCTAGATGATTTGGATTCCAAATGGAACCTCAAACCGACACAAGCGCTTTATCTTCAAATACACGATTACGGTTTTCTTAACATAGGTATTACCCATCTATCATATTAACCATAACCCAACCTTACTGTGATAATCATAAGGATATAGTCTAGTATTAGTTACTAGCACGTCATATCATCTTCACATCTTATTAAGTGGTTTTACTTAAGTACATAGTATTTTCACTTAGATTCTGCTCACTGTCTTATGCACAACAGTCCCCTTCCGGCGGCTCCCAGACACTGTACAGTTAAGGTTATCTTCTGAAATTTTTACTGAGAATACCCTTGTGGGTCTAGTTTCTAACCCCACCGGTTTTATATTTTTATGATATCATATGAATTAGTTATGAATTATTTACTGTCGACTGTCCGTGCAGAAACAGTTCTGGCCGAAAGTGAAACACATGATTAAACTTTAATATTCTTATTCCGAACCACTTATAGATGATAATTTACTCATGATAGATGATAGTACTCCCTCCTAGATTAATTACAGATCTTGAAATTAACTAGGATTACCAAAAGATTCCCTTTTATCATGTTTCTCCCCATATAACACAATCTTAGACCAAATATCTTTCAATTAAGTCGATTTAAGCAAAACGATCATTAAAGCATAAGACTCAATCATTAGACATCATAATCAAAGCAATATCAGAACTTTTATCTTCTGTAAAATTAATAAAGCATCCAACTTTGATCTGATTTACCATCTAGACATGAAGCATGAAGGCATATATGCATGTATCGCAATACACATGGAAAACAAGACATAAATCATTAATCCCGCAAGATTCAAAGCAATACTCCAAGGAAATCAGTAAGAACACTCATCATATAATGTGAGAAAAGAATAAGAAGAGAGGGAAAAACCATCCTACTCTTTATCACCAAAAGACGTCGCCTTTCTACGCGATGTTCGTCTCCTCCGCTTCCTTCAAAGCTTCCCGATCCAAGCTCTTGAGCAATTCCCACTAGAAGAGGTTTTCTAAGAGAGGGATGAACGTGGAAAGGAGAGGGGAAAGCCTCTGGACGTTCTAGGGTTTAGTTTTCAAAAGCACAAGCCTAGACTCTATGGGTTTATATAGGGTTTTTAGAAGATCTTTGCCCAATCGATTCTACCATATCTTGGGCACTTTCCACCAATGGGAGAGTCCCTAAATCACCCTAGGAACGTGCAATACAAGTCTAGTTAGGATATGACATCTTTCCCAATCAAATCCGCCTCAAAATTAGGTTAGAATTCGCCAAACCGCAACTGGCGATCGATCGTGCAATACGGCGATCGATCGTCCTGCGCTGTTTACAAACTGCGCGATGGCGCCGATCGTAGCCGATCGAAGCCGATCGATCATGTTCCATAAGCCGATCGATCGTTTTTAGCGCGATCGATCGTTTTTATTCAATTTCCCATATCTTTTTACTCCGAACTCCAAATCACACAAAATTGGTGTCGTTGGAAAGCTCTTCTCACCAACTTTAATTTAAATAAAGCACTACACGGTCAAATCAATCATTAAGAGGGTCAAATTTCAGTTTTAAGATACTTACTAATTTTTCGGATGTTACACGGCCCCTCCACGCCAGCTCCCTTGAGGGCCCAGCGGCTCCTCCCAGTCCCCATTGATCTCCCGTTGGATATTTCGAAGAGGCGTTGTCATAGAGGCATTTTGTCGAACACCTGGTATGCCTCGTACCCCTCCTCCCAAACGGCCTTCATCAGTTGCCTGGTCGAGGGATCCAAATCGAACCCCTTGCATGGTGTGGTTCGGCGGAGGAATCCCAGTGCTTGATCCACCATAACCCCTTGAACCACCCGCCTGTGACGTTTCACCATTGGGTGCAGAAAAAACTGGCGGAGGAGTCGGCGCCCCCCCTGTTTGGTTGGCCGTGGTTGATGCCTTCGTCATCTGCAACTGCAGTAGCTGCGCAAGCATGGACCTGATCTCGGCCATGTCATTCTCACCGGTCTTCGTCGGGCTAGTGGCATCGTTGGTCCTGTCGGAATCTGGCTGTGGCTCATTAGCCGTCGTCGGCTGTTTACAAGGCGGCATTTCAGTCACGGATCGGGACCGCTCTGATACCAATGTTGTGACCCGTAAGGATCACAAGGCACCGAATCAGCAAAGAAGAAGGGAAAATAGAGAAGATAACTAGAACTTGTTTGATTGCATGCTTTCAAATGAGGAGGACGACCTCCTTTTAAAGAGAGCAGATGGCGCATTGTTGTGACGTCAGGCCAGGCCCATTATATACGATAGCAACCCACGTCATTGGCCCATCACGATAGTCATTAGGATATTTGATTGAATCGTATCTTATTGTAATCAGACCCGTTTAGGCTAATTGTTAAGTAACGGGCTGATTGGGAATAATTAGTGCCAATTAGTGGCCCATCAAATTGGCCAGATGGCGCCAGGCCTAGAGAGCCGCGCCATTTGCTCTCTTTAAAAGGAGGTCGTCCTCCTCATTTGAAAGCATGCAATCAAACAAGTTATAGTTATCTTCTCTATTTACGTATGCACGCCTCTGGCCGGCTCCCCTGGCCTCTTAAAATCAAACAGAGTATTGTGTTGGGAATACCCAATAATTCCTCGCCAGGTTGAGCTAGACTTCAGTTTTTTTTATCAGAGATATAACCAATGATCTAATAACCTCTAAGATTGATCAACTATGTCTCGTCCAGCTAAGAACAAAGAAGTGAGCCAAGGAAGCAGGCAGTTGAAGTTGGGAATTGGGATAACATGAGTTCAAAACATAGTTTTCAAAACTGGATTGGACCGGCCAAAGTACCGGTTCGGTTAGGACGGTTCACCCCGGTCAATTGAGCAGCCCAGTTTTCTTCCAAACAGAGCAGTTGACCCATTAAATTGCCGAACTAAACCGGACCAGTCGAGAATATAATTGGGTCACGGTTTTTTTTTGCGAAAAAAAATGGTCTATAACAATATTCGAAATAGGGACTTGTATATAAGTTATTCAAGTGTGATAACCCTATATCATCAGATTTCCTACAAATATCTATACACATCAGTTCACCCACTCGTTTCCACACACATCAGCTCTGTATGGAAATGTGTAAGAAATCTGATGTATAAATATCATTTTCTATAAAATATATATTTATCATATATCTGAGATAGACTTCACTCCTGACATCAAATACCATGTCAATCCGATTCGGCCCACAATTTAACTGCAGTCCAACCGGACCGGCCATCAATCGGAGTCGATGCCTCAAAAAAAAATATAGTCGTAGTACGAAAACAAGGAACAAAATAAACAATCATCGATGCCTCAAAAAAACATATAGTCGTAGTACGAAAACAAGGAACAAAATAAACAATCGGCTTTTCGCTAGATTCTTTTTAACCTTGAAGTTGGCCCAGACAAGTGGCACTAGGACGAGGCCCGTAACCATGGCTGAATCATCTGCACTTTTGGGAGGACCTAGCTAGGCCCACATCTAGAGGAACAGCAAAGCCCACCGAGGCCCAGGTCATCTCCCTCTTCCTCCATCACCCTGAAACTCTCGGCCGAAGCAGCAGCAGTCGGAAGTTCCACCATCCATGGCGGCGATCCTCTCTCGCAGGTCCCTTCTTGCTCTCCGCGCTCGCGATTTGGTACACCACCCTTTTCTCCCCCTGTTTTTACCATTTTTTTTTGAATTTTTTTATACTTATTGCAGCTAATTGATTCTGATCTGCCCTGCAATCCCTTTTTCATGATTCTCAAAATTGCCTTTTGTATTTCATGTAATTCTGTTCTTTCTGTCGTGTAATTGAATGCCCTTTCGACTGTATGGATTTGATTGTTTGTATTTTGGAAACTGGGAGAATCATGCATGAGATCATCTGGGCTGGATTTTTTTAAAAAAAAATTGCACCAAGGTTGGCTCCCTCCGTCCAAAAAAGGTAGATACATTTCCCTTTTTCTGTGTCCGAAATAGGTAGATACAGTTAGGCTTCTGTCCCAGCCACAGAGACCTTTTTGCCGCTTGGGGGTCCAATGTGGCTTAAAAAGAACCGACTTTTGCACACAGTGTCTACCTCTTTCGGACGGAGGGAGTATTAATTTGGTCATGGGAAGATTATATGTTGGTTGTTTTTAAATTAGAGTAAAACGCTTAGGTTGTTGAATTGTGCTTTGCAGGCTGGCCCTGGCTTCTATTTACATGCTTCGCAGAATTATGGAATCCGTAATAGCTCCAGGCAGTTCTCCACTAAAAAAGGTTTGGTTTTTTTTCTCCTTACAATTTTTCCATAATTTCCTATTGTAATCGAGTAAATAACAATCTAGCGACCTGGTTGGGGGATGTGGCTTACAATTTTTGAGCAGCTTCATTGATCATGTGTCTGGGTCGTCGCTTACTCAGATCCTAAAAAAGCCCTCTCGAAGTTGATTGCTATTGGGTCACCAATGTTACATTAAAGTGTAACTTGGCACACTTATATAAATGGTCATGTCTAATTTTAAGAGTCCTATCACATAAAACAATTTGTTCCACATCAATAGGACCATTTCATGTTGTCCTTTCGCTTACTCAGGTCCTAAAAAAGCCCTCTTGAAGTTGATTACTATTGGGTCACCAATGTTACATTAAAGTGTAACTTGGTACACTTATATAAATGGTCATGTCTACTTTTAAGAGTCCTATCACATAAAACAATTTGTTCCACATCAATAGGACCATTTCATGTTGTCCTTATTAAAAGTGGATGGAGTAGAAATATCACTTCATTTTCAAATGTGAGTACTCATATGGGATGGAGTAAGTATATACTCCCTCCGACATATTTAGAATGCTCCATCCAATAGAGGACAGTCTTGTTTTAGATGCTTCATTAAACGGATTCTGAACCTCTTCTTCCCCCCACTAGTTGGGATTTCCCTCTTCTTCCCCCCCCCCCCCCCCCCCCCCATTAGTTGTGGTTTCCACCATCCAATAAAAATCAACATTTTTTAAAACAGTATGGTGGGAGTACTAGTAAAGCACAAGGCTATTATTAAAAAAAATATACAAGGATATTGAGGATAGACTGCTTGAGCTTATTATTCTTCAGTATGTACTTCGTACTAAAATTATTTCGAATCTGCGACTTAGACAAATCGATTTTAAAGATCTTTTAATGACTATTAGTTAATGGCTATCACCCTGAAAAATCCCTTATGTAGCTAAGTACTATTCGGGCACCAATGTTACATTAAACTGTAACTTGGTATCTACTCTTCTGACCCACTTTAGTAGTCCCAATTGGTTTTGTAAAAAAAACAAATAGGGTGGACACAGGACATTTTAAAAAACAAATAGGACTTTTGATGTGGGACGAAGGTAGTCTATGTTTAGTAAAGAATAAGGATATTCAGGACAGAGGGCTGCTTGTGCTTATTGATTCTTTATGTACTTCGATTATTTCAAGTCTGCAATTTGGGCAAAGAGCATCCAAATGCCGTATGTACTCTATGACTTTCTATTAATGGCACCTCTGCTCCTTGCACATCCATTCTCAGCCTTTTCACTTTTTAAGCTGTTTACATGTTTATCTGTTGGGTATATGAATTTGCTGGTATATGCTAGAACTTACTTCATTCTTTTCATAATCCAAAATCATCAGAGGATGAGGAAAGGGAGCAACTTGCAAAGGAGATATCAAAGGATTGGAGCTCTAGTATGTTCTTTCCTTGTTCAATTTGGTAGCTTTTGGTCGTATTGTTGTTTCTTTTCTTATGCTACTTTGAATGGGTGCAGTCTTTGAAAGAAGCATAAACACATTGTTTTTGACTGAAATGGTTCGTGGATTGTCACTGACACTCAAATACTTCTTTGACCAAAAAGTCACTGTAAGTTAAACCACGTCCTGACTTCTTTCTGGCTCAAGGTTTCTTCTATGTATAATGTCATAACCTCGTTGAGCATGTACAATTTCTGAAGGTACTCCCTGTGAAAAATTTTGCCTATTCACACACTAATTTATTAAAGTACATCAATCCTGCCTGAATATACTGAGTGTGTTCAAGAATCACATAGCAAACTGTGCTTGTGTTTCGGCATGTAGTCAATCGTTGAATTTATGAGTTTTACTTGTCAACACTGCAGATCAACTATCCTTTTGAAAAAGGACCCCTGAGCCCTCGTTTCCGTGGTGAGCATGCTCTCAGGCGTTACCCAACTGGAGAGGAACGGTGTATTGCATGCAAACTCTGTGAGGCCGTGAGTTCTGATGTCTAACCTATGATTATTTTCCAGCAATGATTAACATTGAATGTACTGAAAGAAATGATCAATATGTTTCTTTTCAAACATTCTTATTGTGGTTCCCATTAATGTTCTGATGTTCATTTCATTGTTTTCTGGCTAAACGGTAAGCTCGTTGAGTGTTTTAGAATTTTACTAAGCAACCTAATTTTTATGGGACCATTGTTTCTGTAATGGATCCTTTTACGAAGATGGCTATGAGCTTGAGTTCTCTTGTCTTTTTACAACCATAATGACGTCTCATGGGCTTGTCTTTTATCAGATATGCCCAGCTCAGGCAATCACAATTGAGGCTGAAGAACGTGAAGATGGAAGCCGTCGGACGACGAGGTAGTGTTTTATTTTAGTCTCTTCCTTTCTCTCTCTCAATATAAGTGGGCATTAGATAATGCTTTGGTTAATGTGTTTGCAGGTATGACATTGACATGACGAAGTGCATTTATTGTGGATTTTGCCAAGAGGCCTGCCCTGTTGATGCTATTGTTGAAGGGCCAAACTTTGAGTTCGCCACAGAAACTCATGAAGTAAATGTTCATTTTTAAATGTTTCAAAGAAGTTATTGTATTGGACGATTGTGTAAGCTGATCCTGAAACTTATTGGCTTATAGGAGCTACTGTATGACAAGGAGAAACTGCTTGAAAATGGAGACCGTTGGGAAACAGAGATTGCAGAGAACTTGAGATCTGAGAGCTTGTACCGCTGAAAGTAAAAAAATGGTTCCAGGTTAGAACGTTCAATGATGCCATTGGAAGCTGAATAAATAAATGTTAACTCAGTGAAGTTGGTCTAACAGCTCATGTTATGGCCAAACATTCTTTTTGTATTTTGCTCTTCTCTTTTCTCTTTTTTTCTCCATCCTAAAATGTAAGCGACATTCAAATTTTCTTGGTAGATAGTGTTATATATTTATTTCTGGAGTTCAAAAAGCTGATGACTGATTGGATCACAGGGAAGTCCAGATGTTGGAGATTTTTGCTCATAAATCTTAATTGAGGAATAGGATGGAACTGTTGAGAGACATTGATTGGGCCTTATTCCTATATCCTACAGCCCAATAGCAGATTAACATATGTTCTTAGAAATTCTCATTTAGATTGAGTTCTGCCAAGAATCTGTTGTTTGATGCACTGCTGCATGATTTTTCCATCCAAAAATGACCTTTCAAATCTGTGTAGGAAAAAAATTGTTGCCTGCCTTTTTTATATGGCCCGCTTGATCATTGGTAATGTAGATTGTATTCAGAAACAAATTTTTGCCTCGGAGTTATTTCAGCACAAATTTACCATGCTTAAATAAAAAGTGGAAAACAAATGTGGTCGTCAGCAGTAATTGACAATGGTTGCAATTGGAGTTGTAGAAAGGGTTGTTATACGATCACGAGTCTAAAATTGGTAGTTGTTAATTATGAATTCCTAGGATAGAGGCCACCGGTAATTATCTGGAGGCACTTGCACCATAATATAGCTTATTGAGTTCTTGAATTATTTCTTCATTTGTCAAAACTTTGCCGGGAGGTTCTATGGTGCGCCGCCCATGAAATTGGTTGTGAAGGCCTGTATGTAGATGTACATGTAAAAGAATTTATCTTGTGGCTTGGCAGCCGTTGGGGTTCTTTTGCTTCCTTCATGATTGGTACTGCTTATGTCTTGTGATGTAACTGCCAAAATTGAAGGTTCCCTTAACGTTTCTTTCTTCTCCAAAATAGAAGTTTCGTCTTTACTTTTGTTTCTTCTTCAACCAGTAGTATGCTGCAACTATTGGTCTCTTTTTCCTTCTCTCTTCCCTCTTGGATGCTAGGGTTGGCAGCGAACATCAGATGAGTCTAAATATCTGAAGGAGCTAACGCTGCACCCTGTTTGCTTTTTATCTTGGAGACATGGTTGAGTAGCTGCAAGTTGCTTGTGATGTGCTGTTGTTGTTGCTGAAGGAGCTCAGGTAACTGAATTCTCTCTTCATTGCCCTGTAAACATGATCCAGGCCCTCCTCCACCAACTCCACCACTGCCTGAGGCATAGGCGGTGTATTAATGTCAACTGACCCCTCTAGCATCTTCACCACTTCTCCCATTGAAGGCCTCATCCATACCTCCTCTTGAATGCACCAAAATGCTACATTCATGGCTCTGAGTAATTCCTCTTCTTCCACCACTTCATTTAGTCTCTTGTCTGCAGCTGTCATGGGTGTCCCCTTAGTCATTTCCTGCAGATAATCCAAAAGTAACACTAGCAATGACCTTAATTTGCAGGCATACAGCTGAATTACTCCCGAAAACTTAAAAAAGTGATTGCCGATAGCAAATTACCTTATATGCCCAACCAGGATAGAAGAAGTCCTCTGCATCCAGCGACATATCGACATTTCTGCGGCCTCCGATCATCTCCAGCAGTAGCATTCCATAGCTGTAAACATCGGCTTTCACTGTGATTGGCCGATTACTCACCCACTCGGGGGCCAAGTATCCTCTCGTGCCTCTAATCATAGTGAAGACGTTAGAGTTGTCCCTGCCCATCAGCTTTGCTAGTCCGAAATCAGATACTTTGGGGCAGAAGGCTTCATCCAGCAGTATATTTTCAGGCTTAATGTCGCAATGTATGATCCTGTTTCGGCACTGCTCATGGAAGTATGCAATCCCTTTTGCCGTGTACACAGCTATTTGAAAACGTGTTTTCCAATCCAGTAACTTGTCCCGGTTGTTACATGATGGAAATATCCATTTATCCAGTGACCCATTGCTCATGAACTCGTACACTAGAAGCCTGTGCAATTTCATAACCCAGGGCTTTATATTTGAAATGATTCGGGGTTGAACTAGACTGCTTTCTATGTCATTAGAATTATGTTACATAACAATGGAAAAACTGTGCTATAAATAGTTGCAAAACCATTAGTAAGTGGAATGAAAAGTGGTTATGTGCAAGAGGAAGAAAAGATGGTGAAGAAGAAATCAAAGAATGCTGCATACCGATGGGATCCCTCAGAGCAGAACCCACATAACCGGACGAGGTTCATGTGATGCATTGAGCCGATGGTGTTAACTTCTGTTATGAATTCCTTCTCTCCATGAGGTAAGACCCTTTCTAGTTTCTTCACTGCAACTAGTGTGCCATCAGCAAGGCTTCCTTTGTACACACTTCCAAAGCCACCTGATGCAAGTAAAATCTTTGGTCGTTAGTTCATTAGATTGCCATAAAAGACGATGTGTATGCTCGTCTCGTGCTTTCTCACATATTCAGCATGAGAGGAACTTTCTTTCATCATCTCATATAGTGCAAAGTGAAAGTGGAGAGAAAAATGGAGAAAAAGCTATCTCACCATTTCCAAGCATCCGAGTGAAGTTACTAGTGGCCACCTGCAAATCACGGTAGCTGAAGTTCCTTGGCGCCCCAGGAACTGCAAGAAAGCTGCCAGCCAATTTCTCCTGTGCCCTCCTCTTATTCACACTGTAATACAACAACATGCAGAGTAGACCTATGAGAACCGTCATGCACACCACTATTGGGATCACCAAAACCCTCTCCTGCCTTCCTTTGGAGTCTCCTGCTTGTGGGTCCCCAGACCTCCCCCTCGGCGCCATGGACCCACCTGACTCATTGCTCCCTACCTTCACAAACAGTGTTGAGCTGGGATCCTGCAACCCCCCAAAGACCAAGCTCCTCAGAATCCAGCAGTAGTTCTTCTCCTCTGAAAGCCCATAAACAGAAGCAACACACTCACAATCTGAGAGGCAGTAATTCCCACATTCAGAGCTGTTAGATATGTCACTGTAATTGGAGATTACAGATGATTCAGAGAAGTAGTAATTGGTCTGTGGTACAGTTGTGATTTTGAACTTGGATGCCAAATTCTGCCTGGAGTCCTGGGACCCACATACCCCTGCAAGGGGCCCTGAGGGGTTTGACATGCACTGGCCGGCATCGTGGCCGGCCGGAGAAGTCCCTGGCAAACAGGTGCAGCTGGAATTGGTCTTGCTGCCCTTCAGATTGCAGATACCATTGCTACATATCCCAGCAATCATGCATGGATTGGATATAGCTGCCCAGTCTGGGATCCACTGGTAGGACCCATTGACCTCATCCCATCTATACCATCTAAGATTCCCATTAGGCTCAATTGTGACCCTGCTTATGACACTTGATCTGTTATCATCATTCTGGTAGATATAGACTGTTCCAGATGGGTCTGACCCATACATGACACCAAAGTTGCCATTTTGATCTAGCGATGCAATTACCTCTCCAGTGGCATTGGATATCTCTGGGCTGGACCAGTATGAATAGTTGGAGTAGGATTCTGGCAAATTTGCATCAGCATTAGGATAATAGTAGTTATAGGTCAGGGCCAGGCTGAGGGAGTTAGGCTGCTGGAGCATCTTGAGGGAGTAGTAGCCATTACTATCAGAGCCTAGTTTGGAGGTGGTGAGCTCTTGAGAGACTGTGAGGGGCTGGCCGGGGAGAAGTGTGTCCGACGGGTAGGAGAAGCTCTCCCAGACGGAGTAGCGGGTGGTGTTATAAAGGACGAGATTGCCGGCGTCTGACAATTCGGCGAACTCGACGCCATGGCCGGAGGTGTTGGACGACCAAACGACAGAGGAGCGGTTGTCGACGAGGACCAGGTTTCCGGTGAGGTCAAGCTCCAACGTTGCGTCTCGGCCTACAGGGAAATTTCTACAGAAGAATGCAGAGGAGTAGAAATCGTTCATTGAGTCAATTAACCTGGAAACAGCCTTGTTTAGTGGTACAAAAACAATCAATAGCCAACTTTTACTCTACATGAGCACAAGTATATTAAGAACTAGTGGTACAAAACTTACCTGACAGGGGACCAAACAATGGTCTGATCTCCTGGGAGGCTAGCATACCAAATGGCTAGCTGGAACTGGTTTGGGGACTTCAATGGAGCAAACCCTATGGCAAAGGTGCCATTGTCTGAGAGCCAGGTGTGGTTTTGGCTGACTGAGAGTCTGGAGCCCAGCCCAATCCTACCTGCTGCAAAATTTCCCATGCAAATGGTTTGATACAACACAAACATGAAGAACATATTCACAAACCTCATGCTGGTGGCCATGAAGGCATGAACATAAGAAATGGCCAAGTGAAGAACAAATTGAGCTTAATATAGATAGAATTTTGAAATATTGGAACAAACTGAGCCTAATATAGTTGACAAAAATTGGATTTCAGGTTGTGGGTCTTGAGGATGATTGCCAAGGGACCCACTTGTTTTACATGTGGCATATAGTAGTTGAGCTAACTGTTGAAAAACAGCCAATGGCATTAGTACCTGACAGGTACTGCCGGACACACGTGTAAAGTAGAGGGTGGTAAGGCCCAACCTGGCACCGGCCAATCTGGCCGGCTTGGTGGACGTCTGGGCTTTTTCCGTTTACATTGAGATGATCCTCCTCCTGCTCATGGATAGAGTGAGGGGTTTGGAGATTGGAGCTGGTTCTTGGTGGAGATATAATACATTTAGTTGGCTCGATGGAATTGCTTTGAACCGGTTGCATCAGCCAATCAATAGATCTGATGGACCGCGAATCAGTGAATCAATTTGTATTATATATATATATATATATATATATATATATATATATATATATATATATATATACACATGTATATTGTTAGGGAAAAATTTAAATGAGATCGCTCTCATATTGCTTATATGAGGCCACTTTGAATCGTAGCCGTTGGATCTTGATCTGACGGCTACAAATATTCATAATGATCTCACCCACTCTTTGATGTGACACACTCACCTACCCACTGATTTGATATCCACCCTCCGATCGGAATCTAACGGCAATAAAGATTGGCCTCATGCTCCTTATATGAGAACGATCTCATGTAAACTCATCTCATATTGTTATATGCAAATTCCTTGGCCAAAAAAAAATGTAAATTTAATTATAAAAGAAGAACATGTATAAGGCATATCTGAATTGATCTGAACAGGCTTAAATCTGGCCGGTTCAACATTTTTAAACCTTGTTGATTCCAACAGCCAGACTAATTCCGCCCAACCATACAATGATCTTCAGCTATTTGTGAAATGAATTAACTCCCTGATCAATGCAGAATGGCAGGCTAACACAAGTCAAACTTCAATTCAGCTGTACCAAAATTATCACTATCATTATGCATACTACTTAAACATAACAAATGGTTTTGCACAAGCCATGCAACACCAAAACTCCACTCATGCAGTGTAGTGCTGATGCCTACGGCTTCCTATCAGGCCGTCAGTGTCACTGGTGGCGGCAATTTTTATCCAAGAGGGAGGATGGTCTGCTTACAAGTGTGCTCTATCAAGACTCTTGATGCAAATTTCGCCTTAATGAGCAAAGACTTCTTTACAGGTAGGACCATTATGGAGAACAAGCAATGTGATTTCATGTCACTGATTTCAACTGCTGAAACTTTTAATAAGCAGGGGAGAAAGGTGTCCAAGCTTCATGTTTTTGGACGACTAGCTAAGAGAGACTCTGCAGAAAAAAAAACAGAAGAAACGACTGAGAATGGGTCTAATGGTGTCTGGGTGATTTAAGATCTAACTACCCAACTCTTGTTCATTAAACTTGATGTTGAAAATAGAACCTTTCCATCTGCCCCCTTGAAACATTTGGCTTCTGCCAGTGTTTCTAATGCCGGGCATTAAGAATCCCAGTAGTAATGCGCTGAGGCATCGAAGGCCATCAGATTTCGATCCGACGGCACAAGTCAAGTGCCTTGCTACAATCTGTTTCGCATGAGCCAAGGTGAATACAAACTTTTGCATGTTTTTGAAGTTCTCTAAAAATTCTTTCTTCTTTCCTGACACAATGAAGTGCTCTAGAAAAACTTGCTCAAAAGCTTTTGCTCATAAATCTTAATTACCAAGATATGTTATTTTCTTGATTAAAAAAAACAGATATGTTCTTTTCAGGGAGCCGAGAAACTTAACTTGGTATAACAATACTAAAACATTTTTAAAAAGCTGTAACTATTCCTTCTTTCTTCAGTATGGTCCTCAATGTTTTATTTGATCCCGCAGAACATTTCTGCTTGACACCTATCGTGTAAAACTAAAAAAATAATTTCAGGCATTTGGAGCGAACCCAACAAACTACATGCTTTTCATAGCTGAATTGCTCTATTCAACCTGAATGGGACGTTTGAGATCATGTAGAGGATAAGGATGTAGATGGAAGGACAGCAGCAATTGACTATCGTCAGTACTATCCATTAAATGTGAAGAAATCGCAACACTTGTGAGTCATTTTGCGTCAACAATGAAACAATGTAATGACTGACGCAATGCCTCATAAGCAAAAAAAAGAAAATCTCAAACAAGTTGTCAAGTTCCCTTCTTAATACAGCAATTGATTATGTCTGTACTATCCATTGTGTACTCCAAAAGATTTAACAAAGCTAGAGTGGTTAGGAAACAGAAATCTTTATTCATTTATTGTATATTCTACCATGATCGGGTTGGTACTGAACACCAACGAGATACTCCACTTCCAAGTTGAGACTTTGTGTCAATTTACAGTGTTCTGCTTTCTTGTTGTACTGAATACAGCAACTGTGCTACTTAATTATGCTACTTATATTATAAGAGATTTTATGTAAATTTAGAGCACCTCTAGTTAGCTCGTGCTCTTATGTAGGTCCTAGAAGTTGGTAATTGAGGGACAAACTTTTATTCAAATGAACATCCTCAACAATAGCCTCAAATGGAAGAAGGTAGTGAATTAAGAAAGGAAACTCTACGAGAGGATCAGGATATTTGTTTATAGGCCAATGTACTCCCTCCGTCTAAAATTTCACAATAAGGTTTTCCAAAATAAACTAAAATTAGTTCATTTTGAAAATCCTTACGGGGATTATAATCCAAACAGAGGGAGTAGTTATTATTAGTAAAAGCGTAGTGTCTACTCTTAACACTTTTAAACCAGTGAATTTCCAAATAGAACTAGTATGGATTCTTATATGAACAAAATATTTTCAATTAAAAGTAGCATTTAATTGCTTCCCTAAGCATATCCCATGCCTCACAAGGCTGCTCATGTAATATACTCCCCCGGGTCACTTTTAATAGATACAATTTTTTTTCAAATACAATAAAAATTTAGTTCATTTGAGAAAAAAACTGTATCTATTAAAAGTGACCGGAGGGAGTATATTACATATTAAAAAATTCAGAAACGTTTTTCACTAAAATAATGAAACACTATTATTCTAATGTGAATTAGGGCTGCATCTTAAACCCGGACCCGACCCTACCCGGATGGAACCGAACGTGAGGATGACGGCATGAGTATAGGGAGGTAGACAAAGGAGAACAAGGCCTTCTGTCAAGCATATGGTGTGCGAGACAAAAAGGGAAAGGGGGAAATTTTAGTTCTCTTTTCAGTGTCCAAATTGTGGATTGTAGATGCATGGGACTGATCACTGCAAGATCACTTCCCTTGTGCGATTATTCAATGTCAATAGATATCTATTCTACTGTTCTTGCCTTTGCTAAGATGGCTATTTTCCGCTATAGTTCTTTTTGCAAGCCCAATAACTTCATCTCTTTTTCATATTGTTGTTTCTATGATTGAGGGAATTAAGTGATGGCTGTAACAGATTTCAATGGCGAGGTGGTTGTGCAGAATTATCTAGAAAGGATGGGATGTGGAGAATGGGCCAAGCAGTTTCTTTTAAACTTGGAAAGGACGTGTTTTTGCTTGAAAATTGCATAAATCTTTTTGCTTGAGACTTTCAATGGAATCTCGGTTCCTATTTAGGGTATTTAGGGTTTTTGGGTATTTCGGGTTTTAGTGCGGGTATGGTCGGTTCCAAAAAATCATGGGTACAATCTTGGGTAGGGTCGGGTATGGGTTTCTCGATTTTTATCTTGGGTAGGGTTGAGTATTGCAATACCCAAGCCTACCCGACCCATGATGCAGCCCTAATGTGAATACTATACATCCACTTGTGTGAACTGTTTCTCTGCATTTTGTATTGTACCTAATTTTTTAAAGATGATGAGTTCACCACCCCATGGAATTGCCAGCCCAGCCCACTATACACGTACAGTGCATATCCACCGTCTGAAAATACAGGGACTGACATCCATTGACCGTCTAGAGGGTTGGGCTGGCTAAATCATGGGGTGGTGAACTATACATATATTTTGTAATACGTGGATCCTCAGTGCATGGTTTTAAAAACTGGATCGAACCGATTGGTCCGACCCGATCCGACTTGGGCCGGACCCCTTTTTCAGTCCGGGTCGATCAGGTAAGTTGACCCAGCCAACCGGTCCGGTTTGGGTTTTAACCCCCCCCCCCCGAACGCCGACGAAGGCGAAGTTGGGGCAAAAAAGAAAGAAGATGAGGCTTGGAGGGATGGCGTTGCCGTAGTGAAACCGGAAGATAATGCAGATTTGGTTGATGCAGAGCTGGATGGTGGTGGCATTGCCAATGCACCCGCTGTAAATGCCGACCACATCCTTGCCCTTGGATTTAAGACTAGTACTCAAGGGCTCCTGCGATCCAGCTTTGGATGATGCCAGAGTAGGAGGTGAGATAGGTTGTGATGGGTGCACCGTAGAAGCTGACTGTGAATTGCCGGAATTGGGGGGAGTGTGTGGGGGTAATGTTGGGGAGGGGGATTGTTCATGGTGGAAGAAAGGAGATGACAAGAACTCAGGGGGCGAGGAGGTGGTGGATCTCCATCCTGGACTCCGCTGCGAGGTCTGGCTCGACGCAGCGGCCCCGCGAGGCAGACCCCCCCTTACTCCTTCCGTCCAGAATTATTTTCACCATAAGGTTTTTCGAAATGAAATTTTAGTTCAATTTGAAAATCCTTATGGTGATAATAATCCGGACAGAGGGAGTAGTTATTATTAGTAAAAGCATACAGTCTACACTTAACACTTTCGAACCAGTGAATTTCCAAATCGAAGTAGTATGGATTCTTCTATGAACAAAACATTTTCGATGAAAAGTCGCATTCAATTGCCTCCTTAGGCATATAACATGCATCTCGAGGCTGCTCATGTAATATATTCCCTCCTATCACTTTTAATAAATATAATTTTTTCAAATACACTAAAAATTTAGTTCATTTGAGAAAAAAAATTGTATCTATTAAAAATGACCGGAGGGAGTATAATATACTCGTATGGAAAGTTTACAAATGGATGAGAAACATATTAAGAAATTCAGAAACGTTTTTCACGAAAATAATGAAACACCATTATTCTAATGTGAATGCAACACATCCACCTGTGTGAACTGTTTCTCTACATTTTGCACCTAATTTTTTAAGGATGATGAGTTCACCACCCCATGGAATTGCCAGCCCACCCCACTATATACGGACAATGTATATCCACCATCTGAAAATACAGGGACGGTGGACATCCATTGACCTTCTAGAGGGTTGGGCTGGCTAAATCGTGGGGTGATGAACTATACATTCATTTTATAATATCAGGTGGATCCTATCCAACCGAAATGGTTTTATTCAAAAAATTTAAGTGGGCCGAACTCAGTTTGAGATGAGACTGGGTTAGCTCTTCGTAGTCCTCTTCGTCCAACGTAAAAGACAACATATGGGACGGATGCACAACTCTTTTTTGGCTCACTTTGTGCAACAGATGGTTGTGCAAAATTCAATTTTTTTTTTCAGGCAAGTGTGATAAATTCTTTTTTTTGTAGTGTTTTTCTTTGCTTCTTTACATGTAATTATGCAATTAATATGAATATATATATATATATATATATATATATATATATATATATATATATATATATATAGTCATGTATAACAATAGAAGAGGCCAGGGAGGAGAGAGAAGTTTTCCCGTCTCTCCTCTTTTACCTTCCAGCAAAAACTCCCCCTTATCCCCCATCCCTTCCCCTCATTTCCTTGTTATTCTAGTCTTCTATCCCTACCTTGTCGGCCTTCGGACAGGGCCATATGGCTGCTACAGTACTAGGACGATGGGTAGGGCGGGAGAGGGACAAAGAATCATTAGTGTGGTGGTTAATTTTAAAATCTCCCACTCTCTAGCTTCTCTTGCCCTGACCTCTCCGCCGACTATTGGGACGCAGTCCGGCCTTGTTGGTATTTGCCCGGAAGTCAAGCCTCTGTGCTGGCTGAAGACTTCTCCGCCATTTTTTGTTTTTTTAGGCCTTTTGGTGGTCATGAGGGTGGTGAGAGGGAAATCTTGCTTCTCCTCATCCCTGCCTCTTGTTCCCTTGATCCTCTCCCCCTACCCTTTATATGAAAGCACAAGTGGATTGAGTGGATAACTCAATGGGTAAAGATAAATCTTTTGTGGTTGTCCTCTTAAAGCATTTGGTCCGATAAGCTTTCTTACTGTTGGATCTCACTCCCCTTAGGTATAACTTACTGCTTTCTACTTTGGGTGTGCTCTAGTCAAGTGGTGATCAATTGAGTAGAAGCCCATAGGATGAGAAACCAACTTCCTTTGTGATGGGCGTGCATTTAATCATTCAATTTTACAATTGCTGCCTCACGGTTGGCCGATTATCTCTAAGGCTACTACTTGTGATGATGATGCTTAAAGCTCACAACTTGGTAACTTCAATGTATGTTTCTCTGGCTCTGTTATGAAGATATATTTTATTGGATAATCGACATCAATTTAATGAACCTTTGGAGATAGACTAGGATGCTTAGGTTCGAGGCCCTTCGACAATAGAGTCAGGCTTGACATTGTGCTTTTGTCTATGGTATATCTAGTGGATGCTTATGTCTAATTTTTATGAGAAGATGTTGGTCAATACTGTTCGGAGTATTGTTCGTGCATCTTGAGTCTCTTCCTCCCTTGGTATTAAACTTGTTGTCTGTAATCTCTATTTTAGTTGAATAATTTTTTTTCTTTTTTAGCAAAAAAATATATTCATGTATAATATACCTTGCATATTAAAGGCATGTTTGGGCAAAGAAGCAGCTCCTTCTAAAGCCGTTTTTCCTTTCACCGAATGTCCCATCACATTACAAGAAAAGCCCTTTTTCCCTACCCTCAAGAGTAGAGGCGCTTTTTATTCCCAAACTCGCCCTAAAGCTTGTGATTTTAATGCTACAGCCGTTCGCACCCATGAACACTCGCCGCATCCATGCAAAGATTCCTAGTGCCCCTGCACAAAATGGGCCCCTATGCCATAACCGTGGCATGCATTCGCCAAACGCTCTGCTAGGTACAAGAGATTAGAGACATTGCATATTCATAACATTAAGGCTTTTGGCAGAACCAGCAGATTTTATTTGGTAGAAAATGATACAATAGAGGATTCTAATAGTTTCTATCGTTGATAACAAAACCTTTCTGTATGTCATATTTAGTCAATTTCAACAATGCTATTATCATGTGACAAAACAGATGTAAGACATAAAGAATTGACAAAATAGAGTTCAGAATTTAACATAGTCCAAAGGAGTATCAAATTGTGAATAACAACATTGGTATACGACTTGATCGGGAATTTCTGTACAAATGTATAAAAGTTACCAGCTTCCAAAAGAGTGTTCGTCTTAAGATTTTAATGCAAGGTTCATAAAAAAGCATTATCACAACTTAGTTCCTGTAACACCTCTAACCCACCCAATGGCACTTATCTGCTGAGTGCTGCTGCAACATTGGCAAGCACAAGGCAAAGAAAAAATTTCAACAAAATACCTTCCAGTTTCTACGTGTATCTCACGTTCTTAAACATGGCAACAAAAATGAAAAGGAGAATCTTGACAATACGAAGGGAGTAGTAATGGTCCAACAAATCTGTTCAACAAAAGCCCACCCTGTCACGTTGGTTGGTTTTGTTGCACAAATTTGCTAGATGTGCATCAACTTCTCATCCGAACTCAATTTCAAACATAAAACACAATTAAAAATCTAATGAAATGAGCTAATTAAGTCACAAAGTAGATAGAATATGGACCATGAAATTGAGGGACGACTAAGATAGCTAAGAATGAACAGAGTAATCTGGAAATCTCATTTGAAGAATTTCAAGTACTGAATTTCACGGACCAATTAATAATCCAGCACAATAACTAGCCTCAATTTAAACATCTAAGTGCATCCAATTTTCTTCTACTCAACGAATAATTCAAGAATGATGCAAAGAATATAATGATGCATGCTTTGTTTAATATAAAACTAGAATTGAAACTTACAAAAAGTTCTGTTATGCAGATAACACATTGCTGGCCAACTCAAATATATAGAAACAAACAATCCAAATAACAAAGCATAATCTAAGAAAAAACCATTAGAGGCCACCCAGAGGTATTCTGCCAATGGAATTATCAGGTATGACATACAGAAAAAAAATACACTGAACCACGAATCCCTGCAGAACCATGGATGAAAAAAAGCGAAAGCGAGTAAAGATAGTCACTCCTTGTACAAGGAATATGCCGAATTTCCACATCAGATGCTGTGGAGCCTCTATAAACCTCAACCATGAGTATTAACAGCTTCCCAAACCAAGTTTTTCGGTATCGGATTTGTGATATCCCGAGCCTGTAAAGCAGCAGTCCTCAGAACCTTTATGGTCGCCACATTTGCATCCCAAAAGGATAAGCTATTGTATGGCAAGTTGTGCTTCTTGCAAAGTTCTCTCACGACAGGTGAAATCTTCCTGAGATGGCACCGCGGTAATCGTGGAAACAAATGGTGCTCAACTTGAAATTGTAATCCTCCATGAAACCAATCCATCCAGGGGGGGCAAGCTATATCAACGGTACCCATTGTCTGCTTCTCAAACCAGTCAGTTCCACAAGGCTTGCCCACATAAACGGCACCAGAGTAATGGTTCAAACAGAACTGGACGTGCTGGATTCCTGTTACAGAAAAACTTGCAAGAACAAAGAGTATCCTTTCGGTCCAATTCGGCAAAAAGGAAACAAGAATCGGGTACCAAATCCAAAACACAACCATCCCAAATAGCTCTTGGCCCCGATTTGGGACTTTCTTATTCGATAACAGAAGCAGAAAGGACTGTGCAAAGAGATAGAATCTAGCAAAGCACATAACAGGATAGAAAGTCCAATGCTGATAACTCACAAAGAAGCGTGCCGCCTTATCAAAAACCATCTTCCTTTCATAGTAATATGAAACTATAGAGTTAAACAATTTCGACGAGACAGCAAACATTGGTATGTGTTGAAGGTCAGGATCAAAATCTAGACTGTTACAAGCAATGTGGTGAGCATTGTGATTTCTCTTCCACCAAGCAATGCTAATACCAGTCACGCAATTACCTAATAGAACTTGGACAAATCGATTAATAGACGAATTCGACATTATTTGGTAATGACCCGAATCGTGTCCAACCCAATTAGACTGAATCCACAGAAACCCCATCAATCCCCCACAAAGCAGATGAACCCAGAAACTCTCAACCTTTACCGTACCATAGACGCAGGCGGTAAACAGCACCAGCAAGAACAAAAGAGAGACAGATGTAACATGCCCCTTCTTCTCAAACATACCCAATTTGTTGAACTCAGCAAGAAGCTTGCGGTAATCTTTCGAAACCTCCGAAACACGAAAATCCTGAAGATGCCCCACATAAAACTGATCAAGATACTTCCACGCCGAGCCCGGGTGGTACGCGACGAACGAGTCAGTCACGTCCTGCCCCGCAAGACTCAGCAGTGGAATCTCTCCACCCGGATGATCCTTCACCCAATCCGTAACATCATACACCTTACCCTGAACCGAGATCCAGAGGTCCCCCGGCTGGTTGTGCGCTTCAAGCTCCTCCGAAGTAATGTACCTCCTCTTCTCCTCCCCCATCGCAAACTCTAACCCCAAAAAGCTCCAACCTTTGCAATCCAACCACCAACGGAAAGCAAGCGCCTTTCGCCGTATTCAGAGCAATCCCAAATCACAATCACAGAGAGACTAAGGTTGTACTTCTGGTTTTCCCGTTTCTGAGCAGAATGGGCAAAAGAGACCCAATAAAGGAAACAGAAATAACTTAGATCTGGATTCAAGAACCAAGATCCTGCCACCACTTCCCTTCTTTCCTCTGTCCTTTTGGGAGGAGAAAGGAGGAGAGGGGAGCCAAGGGAGATGGAAGACAGGAGAGGGGGTGTGTATGAGGCTGCTTTTGGTCCCGGGTTTTCAGGCGCCGGAAGCGGCGGGGAACGGTTTGAGGGGAGGTGGGGGTGGGGGGGTGGGGGGTTATATGGAAGGGGAGGGAGTGCAAGAGGGAGGTTTCTGAAGCGGCGAAAGGAGAGGTGGGGGGTTTTTGCAGGGTTTCCAGGTTGGCATGACGGAGCTGGGGCCCCCTGGGTGGGAGACCTGTGGACCAGGCAAGTGACCGCGTGGGGTGGAGTGCGTTTATAGTCATGATTTTTGTTGAAATTGAATGGAGATCCTTGTGCGTTTTGAATAGTGTGCTTGTACCCCTTGATTTTAGTTGTTTTTGTAATGTGGTGGTGTTTGGAGGGACAATCTGCACGCATTGTCGCCAGATTATTGCCAGATCGTAGATATTTTTGCTTGGTATCTAAGGGGCCGTTTGGGGCGTGATTAAAAGCAAAACATCTAGATGGGATGTTTTGCTACAATGTAGCATCTGGATATTTTATATATCCAACTTAAAACTCCTCCTGAGGTGTTTCAGTTGGATGTAAAAATCCACATGGATGCTACAGTATATATCCAATATCCAGTCTGGATATTTTTGCAATAATCACGCCCCAAACGGCAAAACATGATGAATGTTGTGGACAATCCTGGTTTTTTGCACAGTCTAGGACCAGATTGTTTTTTGTAGCTACATGGGGCTCGGACTTTTGCAATGTCCTACCAACAATCTAATCTAACTCTAACGGGATTGTCTATCCAAATGCCTCCTAATGAGATGGTCTATCCAAAGGTTAATAGATTGGCTTATCTAAATAGTCCATTTTTTTTTAAACAGCTAATATGGGATTGAAGGACTTTTTTATTCACTCAACCATTTTTAATTTCTCTATCTTCACTTATCTTACTAGGAATGCACAAGCAAGCAAAGAGAATAGTGCAAACAACAGTAGATTAGTGGTTAATTATCCAAAAAAACAGTAGATTCGTGGTTAATGGTTAGTAATGGTACTCCTAACTTACTAGGGTATTAATGTATTTTTGAAAAGTTGGAGGAGTCAATTATACATTGACATAGGTTAAAGGGTATAAGTAGAATTTACCCACTAAAGACTACTACTATGGGAAAATATCCTGGTGTAATAGCGTGTTGAATGGTTGAGAGGGGACTTCATGGCATCTGAATGTGAGATGCTGAAGTTGTGCCTTCTCCCGGTAGCTCAAAACTTTAGGGTGGAAGAGATCCACGGCGTTATTCGTAGGCTAAGCAAAGAAGATTTATTCTTCAAGAAGATGAAGCTTTGATACTCATTTCACGAATAAGTCCTATTATTAAATGGGAAAGTTTAAATGAGATCGCTCTTATATAACTTATACGAGGCCAATTTAATTTATAGTCGTTGGATCTTCATCTTATGATTACAAATAGTTATTAAGAACTTACCTACCTACTGATTTGACACACTTACTTATCCACTGTTTTGATACCCACCCTCGGATCAAAATCTAACGACTTAAAAGATTAGTCTCATGCTCCTTATATAATAACGATCTCATATAAACCATCCTCTTGTTAAATTGGTTAGCATCTCTCACAAATTTGCTCCCAAAATTTGGCTCATTATAGTATTGACGAATCTTGACCACCCCCAAATTACTTAGCTTATCTAGAACAAAGAATGCTAGATATTTTTGAGCCTCAAGTCCCCCGTGTTTCGGCGTTTGGTGGGAGGAAACTTACTCTGGGTATTATTCTTGGTTGCCGAACACGCGCGTAGACTATTAGGTGAATTGAGTTGGTCTATTTTGAAAAAAATATCTGAATGATTTTTTAATAAAAAAATATTGTATCAGCAGCTAGCCAACTTGTTTAAATAAAAAAATTGGAGTCTTAACTCTTAAGAAAAAAATCTGAAAGCTGTACATCAAACTTATCATTATCATACTTTAGAAGTGTCGGTTGTGGAAGTTCCATCAAACTTATCATTATCATACTTTAGAAGTGCCGGTTGTGGAAATTTCCACTTCCACAAGAGGAAACTTAATTCAGCTACCCCGGCATTAAACTCATCACTATCACCCTATCATTTTCTTCCGAGGCGTGGGCCGGATATTTCTATGTATAATAGAAAGCTTAACGTTAGTATTTTAAACATCAAATTGCCCTGAACGGTTCTTGGCTTCCTGTCTGTCCGTTGTGTTTTAGATGCTTCATATGGAAAAGATGATGTTTCCATTTTAGATGCTCCAAATGGTCATTTTAAGTGAATTTTGAACCTCTTCTTCTCGCATTAATTGAAGTTGCCACCGTTAAAAAAAAACTCAACATTTTTTCTGAGGGAACTATTAAAACAGGATAGAGTATTAAATTAGGTTAAGTTCATTCCAGCTTGAACCTTGGCACGAAATTGACATTATCGTGGTTCAAAGCTCCGCATGCAGTGTGCACATGCACGATGGGCCAAGGTCCACAACAGTGACATGTTCATCTGTCTGATGATGGGTGATTACAGTGGTATAGGTCTCGATGGGACCAAATGGGCAAAGCAATGGATCGAAACATGGAGTGACATGAGCATAAAACACGAGAAATCACGCAGAGCCAACAAATTTAAGAGCTTTTCTCCTTGTTTTCACTTCATCAGGCATTAAATGTTGATATTGGCTGGATGTTATATTATTTACGGCATGAAAAAAAATCCACCTAATCATTGATTTGATTTTACTTTTGACCATGTGCTTTTAATGGAATAATCCACTATTTAGTTAGATTTTTCCAAATTAAGCCCCAAACACTTTGTGGGCAATCCACTTTGATTTTGGGATAATCCAGGTGGATGGAGCTAATTTTCACGCCCCAAACTTGTGATTGTGGAAGCAAGAAGTGGATAATTTATGGATATATATGCTCTTCAAATGACGTACTCCCTCTTTCCCATATAATAGTCATATTTGGTTTTTCAAATGAGTCCTAGTTTGAAAGATCAAATAGGACTATTGATATGAGACAAATGGAGTAATATACCTTACATGTTTGGGCTGAAGTCTAAGTCCTCCCTCCATCTGGAAAAAAGGTAGATACATTTCCCTTTTACCTCGGTCCAAAAAAGGTAGATATTATTTCTACACATAGGCCTTTTCCTACCTGGGGTTTCACTTACTTATAAAATTGATGTTTCCAGACCGTACTGCCTTTTCAGGATGGGAGTGTAACTTTGGTTACAACTAGGGTTGCATATAGGGTGGGGTAGGGTCGGGCTTTCCTATACCTGACCCGAGATAGGACCCGAGAACCTTAAACACGACCCTACCCGAGCCCGCAATAAGCGAGAACCCGAAATAGGAACCGAGATTTTAATAAAATAATTAATATAATTAAAAAAATCTTTAATAAAATAATTTATATAATTATAATAATAATAAAAATTTTGTATATATTAAAAAATAAGAGATTTAAATGGTATATATCAGGTATCTAGGTTCTTGGGTATTTTAAAGCTAAACCCGATCCGACCCAAGATAGAACCGGATTTTTAAATCTTGAAACCAACCCTACCCGAGATAGGACCCGACCCGACCCATCAATATCAAGTCGGGTCCAGGTTTTTGGTGCAGCCCTAGTTACAACTGGACATTACAAAGTCCATCTATTAGGACAAAGCTCAAGACTGAGCCAAAACTAATGTTAATCCCCCCGGTCTTGTGCATTTCCATTCACTTGGCTGGGCTCAATAACAGCCCCAGGTCACAGTCCTTCGGTTTAGACTGTAGAGACGAATATGGCTGAATGTATATATAGGTGTCTCACATTCTTGATGGCAAAATGGAGGCTTTCACCAAATTGACTATCGAGTTGACCGTATACAAAAAATAGCCTCACACAACATATATTAACAGTATTGACCTAGAGTACATCCAACAAATAACCTAACTACCCCTCTCCTCTTTTACTACCCTCCCACTGGTCCTCCCCTCGCACATCTTCAGGTTTGCTCCTCCACACCTGCTCTGATGCCTCGGCTCCTCTTCCGGTGCTTCCGCCTCTTCCATCGTCTCATCCTTCCCACCACCACCATGCAGTGTGTACAATGCACATGCATGGTAGGCCGAGGTCCACAACAATAACACGTTCATTTGTCCGATGATAGGTGATCACAGCGGTATAGGTCTCAATGGGAGCAAATGAGCAAATAAATGGATCAAGTCATGGAGTGCCATGAGCTCAACACATGATATTTCAAGGAGAGCCGACAAATTTAAGAGATTTTCTTCGCCATTTCACTTTATCAGGCCTTTGTCTTGTGATTGTGGAAGCAAGGAGTAAAGTTCATTGATATGCATGTTCTTCAAATAACATATTGCCTCTGTTCCATATTATAGTCCTATTTTGGAAACCAAAATAGGACTATTAATATGGGAGAAATACATTCAATGTTTGGGCTGATCTCAAGTACTCCCTTTGTTCCACCTTTTTTCTCTGTCCGAAAAGGTGGATGCAGTTAGGCTTATTTCTCAGTCACGGAGGCCTTTGCCTACTTAGGTTTTCAGTCTGATTTTTCCACACTATCTACCTTTTTCGGAAGGGAGTATAATTTTAGGCTTAAACTTTGGTTACAACTGTCATTTCAAAGTCGATCTATTTGGACAAAGTTCAAGACTGTGCCAAAACTAGTGTTAATGCGCTTGGTCTTAAGCATTTCTATCCACTCGGCTGGTTCAATAACAGCCCATGGTGTCATTCCTTCAGTTTGGATTTTAGAAAGGAAAATGGCTGAAGAGGCCTACAAATGTGGAGCCAAATTCTCCGTGGACGTTGTTGTCTTTCAATCCGCTTTCATTCCTACTTCAAGAAATTTATACCCACCTTAGCTGGGGAGGAAAAAAATTGGGGCACAAAATCGTTAGCACAGGAGCATTTCAGACAGGCTGTATCCTTGCATTCCATTTTCCATCACCTCAAGTAGACATTTACCTATGATACCAGTGAGAAACGAGTCGCTGCCCCTGTGAGATGCACCAACTCACTCCCATGAAAAAGGTAAATTAGAAAATCAGTATAAAAGTGCTCTTGAAGGAAAATATTTCAAGTTTAAATTTCTATTCTAGGCTCCTAAGAAGGAAAGGATAGTTGAGACATATTGACTTGAATAAAAAACCTTAAAGATTTTACCCTCAAGAAAAATCTATAAATTCTTTAGTACTCAAAGGGAGTGCCAAACAGCTCCGTACTCCCCAGTCTTCATTTGGTTCACCTAATTTTCATCTTAGAATTTTGTGGAACTACTTTCCCTATCCGGTCAAAGGTAAGGTAATCAAACTGTGTAAAATGAAGTAGTTCAAATTCCATAATAAAGCTAAAAAACAATTACTCTAGGAGTATCAATAGAGATCTGGGGTTTATTTACCTTTTATCAAGAAACTAGACCATTACAGCCAGCATTTGATTCAATAAAAGCCCCATTTCAGGGGTTTGGCAACCCATTTGTGGGCCATTTGTTGCTGATTTGTCAAATTTTCTTGTTGGATAGCATTATTTGTCCATGTATGAACATTTGTGATTCATTTGTGGTCAATTCATTATTTGTCAAAGAAGAACCTCTATATAGTTCCTTTGCTAGAAAATGGTCTTGGTCTATGATACTATATATATATATATATATATATATATTTTATATATATATATATATATATATATATTGCATTATTGTTCCTCATCAATGGCAAGGACAACATTTCCTTTTTTGATTAAAAGAGCATTTCATTCAAAAATAGTAAAAGATACAGACATTTTCAACTATTAAATTAGGAATTTTTCATGCTCAACTGTTAGTTCTATGAAGGAGGGAACCTCTCGAGCCAAGCTGCCGCACAGCATGTCCGCCAAGACCATGCGCATAGGGCTGTTCTCGGACCGGACAAACTTCGGACCGGGACTGTCCATGGCCGTGGCTGTGTCCGTCAAAATAGTGTCCGCGATATTTTTGTCTGTCTCCGTGTCCGAGAGTCCGACAGACACAGACACGGACAAAAGCCTTTTTTTAGCTACTCTAAAAATCAAAAAAGGGGAGGAGGAAGGGGACTGACAAGGATGCGGGCGGTGAGGGAGTGTGACGGCCCGCGGTTGGAGCATCCTCCCCTCTGGCACCGGCGGAGGCACCTTTCTTCTCACGCCGGCAGAAGAGCCAGAGGTAGGCCAGCATGAAGAGAACCATGTTGAGGTTGGTGAGCACAACGGTAAATGTGATGTCGGGTACACCGAGGCAGAGGGCGAAGATGAGGAGGAGGTTGAGGGGGAGGTGCAGGGCCAGGGCTAGCGCCAGCGTGGACCAGTAGAACATCGGGGCGGCGATGGCTGTGATGGAGGAGGGAGTTGGTGAGGAGGTCCAGCAGGGAGTAGAGGCAGTAGGTGGTGGCGACAGCCATGATGGATCCCCGCGCGGCCCTCCTCCTCCTCCCCGCGGCCCTCCTCCTTCTCGCGGACCTCCTCTCTCCTCCTCCCAACGGCCCTCCTCTCTCCTCCTCCAGACCTCCACCTCCTCTAAGGGCCTTTTCTCCTCCCCTAAGGGCGTCTCCTCCAGATCTCCTCCTCAAGCTCAGTAAAAAGGAGGGGCCTTTCCTCCTACCCTAAGGGGGTCATCCACTGTCACCGCAGCCCTCCTCCTCCTCCAACCCGGCGGCCCTGTCGATGAGGTAGGCGATGTCCTCAGACCTCAGAAGCCCTGTCATGGACCCCCGCCGGCTGCCTTCCTCTCTCCTCCTTCCTCCACCTCCGCCCCCGCAGCCCTCCTTTCTCCTCTCCTCTCCGTCCCCCACCGACCACCGCCCTCTTCTCCTCTCCGTCCCCACTCCCCTGCCGCCCTCCTCGGACCTCGGACAGATGGATGTCCGAGGACCCTTGGCCGTGGTCGTGGTCCTCGGACATCTCCTCCTCGGCGCAGCATGGCCACGGATACCTCGGACATAGTCGGCCCCACAGACACGGCTGTCCGAGAACAACCCTACATACGCAACACCATTAGCCTCCCTCCGAACGTGCGCCAATGAAATATGAAACTGACACAAAAGTACCTAACTCCTTCAATCCCTTCTGGATCATTGATCCCAGTAAAAGATGGGTAGTAAGCCAATGACAACATTTCTGAATGAATGAAAAATGCGCTTTCTATGTCTATGAATGTGACAAATGAATTGCCCACAAATGTTCATTTCCTAGACCACAAATGGGTTGCCAAATGACCCTCAATCACATTGTTTACATTCGAATTCTTTTGGCTACCCTTCATCAAATATAATACTTACATCAAAATGCCATTGTTCTCTAGCCGAAAGCACAAAGCATCTCATGTATACAGGCCATAGCCAATCTTATATTTGCCGAGTGCAGCTTCTCATGAGTTGTGTCCAACATGAATAGTTTTAGTAATCAGAGTTTTCTTTACGGCCTTTTTTCATAATCACCAACATTTTTACAACAAAATTAGTTATTTTAGTCACCAAGAAAGTAAATAACCACATGTGCATGTGTGGAAAAAACCAGATAACTCTAAGAAAAATACAAACATATATCAGAATATGTGGGAAGTTAATGAATTAACTTCAGCTTCTAGTTCCTTTGCAGCTGCACTTGCAGTCTTTTGGTGGCCTACTGCTTCCCATGGGCTTCCTAAGACTAATAGCAATGGAGATATCATTTGGGAAGAGATCCCTTAGCAAAAAGGCGTGGATTATAGTAGTGATCAACAGAGCTGTCACTGTGACGGAGGCGATGGCCGAGAGGGCTACTGACATGACCTGTGTTACTGGATGCTGGACTTGATTTGCATATCTGATAGTCGCAATGGAAGCTCCGGTCATCGGAATTGTATATGCCCACCAAGCTAATGAAAACCTGTTTGTGACATGACAAAAAACAATTAGCATAGAGAGAAATGGAACAAGTAAAAGTTTTTTAAGGTGGGAGTAAGCCCAAGGAATATAGCGCAAAACAAACACCAATGGCTTATGGCTGTGCAACATACGAGACTATGTGGAAATGTGGCAATCATGTTTGTAAAGCATGCCATACATCAGCTATTGATGTTATGCACTAGTTCTCCGCTGGCTTAGGCCCACCTAATAATTTCTCCGTGTCCCAAGTTTTGAATTACCACTACATGCCCGAAGAGATTAGTGATGGAATACGTTGCTCTATGAGGCGGTTGCTCTGCCCCTTCTAGTTAGGTCCTAAAAGATGAGACACCCATTCTTAATGGAAAAATGTAAGTAATTATATACCCTTGGAAGAAATTAATACAAATAGCTAGAGATGCATAGAGGAATAAGGCAATGAAGTAAGAAATCCTTGAGCCATAATCGAATTCGCCCTGAAGCTTAGCCTAAGCCATGGAGGCCACACTTGGTGTTGCAACAAAGATAAAGAACACTGGGTGGAGCTCCTTGGGAAGTGCTCATTGGTAGGAAGCCTTTGGTAGAGTGTAACAAATAACACGGTGGAGTGAGCTATGCCAACAGCAAAGAAGAACAAAGGCCCTTCCCTCAGCCCCATGGTTGCCCCAAGCAGTGCAAGCACAAAGTTTCCTTATAATGGAGAGATGGTTTGAGGGGTTGGCTACTTTGGAGAGCCTTCTCTGCCCCCCTGATATCCACTGTCCATAGATTTTGAGCTCCAAGCATAAGATAGGGACCATGAGTACAAACCAGAGAAAGCGGGGCGGGGGGCTTAGTTATGTGCAGGGGCTGGCCAAGCAGAAGGAACAGGCAGACTACCCATGGGGCAAAGAAGAAATTGACTCGTATGGGGTGGTAGTACTCTCTTCAGACTGCTTCAAAGTGTTGAAAAATATGTAAACGAGAGAGATTGTACTTTACTCGATTATGTTGAATTATATTGCAATTGAACTTGAAATAGTAGATCAATCTAAATCGTCAGAGGCACAGTTTGCACTGCTAACTTCGAAACAGATATTGCCGCCCTCTACGTGCATAAGTTTTCTCCAGCAATTTGTCGTAAAGATACAACAAACTGCTGATCGACGAGCGGTGTACTCCAACAAGTCTGACCCCGAAAAAGAATAAGAGAAGATGGAGGAGAAGAGGATTCTAGAACGAACTGTGTTCTATATTGTCTTTTTGGTTTTAGGCATTCATTTATATAATTAAACCAAACAGGAACTTTTTTCTCAAAAGGAGACAAACGGGCACCCTTTCATAAAAGGAGATGAACGGGCACACTTTCACAAAGGGAAATGAATGGGTAAACCGGCCTATTGTCCACCTAATCACTTGTCTCACCATTTGATCATAATCAACGACTCCTAAGCTCCAAAAATAATTGGCCGTTTGATAAAAAATCAAAGGCCATAGATGCGAAATGTAAATTGTTAAGTGCACCACTAAAGCGCCATAATGCGCTCATTCGCCCACGCCATGCGTGAATGCGTCTACATGTATGCACTTTCGGTACACCCACGAATGTGTGCACCTTTGTTTGGGAAGAGTCTTCACACCAATAATATATACAAAGAGGAAGAAAACTTTATTAGAAGTGGGCGGCATTAGAACCCACTTTGTTTTGAATGAGTGAATTGGTTGAAGGAATGAATAGTCCCACATCGCCTAGAAGGAGGTGTTATTGTTGGTATATAAGACACAAGTTTGACCTTCCAAGTTATGCCCTTGGGCCACCCCACTTTTGTAGGGGAGAGAGATATTGGACCTATGCACATAAGTGGGCTAACCCACACACGCACGCCGCCGCCGGCCGTCCGGCTTGGCTCGGTTCGATTTGCATGCGCGTCTGGTCGGGTTGGGTTGGGTTGGGTTGGGTCAACAAGATAATTATTTTTAGGATGAATTTATTTAGTTTGGTCCAGTTTGTTTTCTCTAAAAGAAATGACCGTTAACGGATGTACACATCCGTTTAACGGGAAAGGGTGTCTTCAACGGGTCTTTAATGAGATTTCTATAAAGTCATGAAAAATGGGTTTTCTGTATACTTTTCTCCTGGATTTCATCTTCCCTTTTCTTCTTCTAGTGAGACCATTACGTACTCTGGTTTGCTGCATGCGCTGTCTTGGAGGTGCTCCTTCAGCACGTGGTTGATCATCTTATCCTGGGAGGCAGACACCCAAGAATCCTAAGCACCGTTAAGGAGGGCGAATTTTGTCTTAAGGACATAGCGTTTTGCTTGATTCGATCATCAATACTTTGACTCAAAATTTTTCGTTATTCTATTTGCAAAAGGTACGAAAGATTAACAGTAACAGTAAGTAAATAACAAACTTTCTTATATATATCTTATCACACCCATGTGCCTTTCCTATGTGGGACTAAAGAAATCTCCCAACATAGAGATTTTTTCATTTTCCCTCCAAACTTAGCAAAAGACAAAAATAAAATAAAAATAAAATTCACTCTTATTCCTATTTCAATCACCTAATCAATGTGGGCCTAAGATGAGATTTCTATTAGTGGGCTTTACACCACTATTAAAATTTGGGCTCATCTACCCAAACCAAAACCCAACACAAAGTAAAAGATGATTTGAGAATGTAGATGAAAGACAATATGGCCATTGCATAAATTGCAATGTACTAGAGGGCATGGTTGATGGCTGGACTAATGTGTAGGAACTCTGTAGATGGAGGCAGATACTAAATGAAGAGATTGGAAAGCGCAGAAGGAACGACCAATTCTTATCGTCCGGAAGCACCAACTCCTCACAATCCTATAATAGAAGACACATAAGTTGTCGATACATCATCATAATTAAATCATATTTATAAATATTTGTTTGCAACAATTTGTTATTTTTCCACATAATCACAATTAAATAAAATGTACTTTCCAATATTCTACAATTAGCTATATTAATCTTACTCTCCCAATCTTGCTTGTTGTGTACCTAACTTTGTAACACATAACATAGTCATATCCATTCTTATTAACTTCATCCAAGTTCTATCAGGTTTCATCCTACATCGCCTCTAACCTTCTTACTGGGGAACACAACATTGCTTACTGATTTCAATGCTAATTGAATTACACATCTTAGAGAAAAATTGAACTAAACACAATCATGGAATGTTGTATCTGCGATATATTGCTGATATATCATCGATATATCGATATCATCTTTCAATCGATGAAACAATACACTATAATATCGATTTTGATTTTTTTTAATATCACTGATATATATTGCCGATATATCGATGTTTAAGAAAAACTAATTTATTTAAAAAAATCAACTTTCCCGTTTGTTTCCCATCCTATGCCAAGTGGAAGGATACGGGTATAAAACGCAAACACATATTTTGAATTATATACGCAGTTTTATGCATATTTTAAAATTTATACTTGTCTAAATGAGTATCACTCATTTTAGAAGTTATATTGTGAAAATATATGGTAAAAACTAATTTTAGAATACTGATATTTTTTTACACATTATCTCTGATATTTTGTCTTTTTGGTCGACCGATATTTTATCGACATCTGATACGACATTCCTTGAACACATTAAGAAAAGAACTTGAATTACCCTTAGAGTATCCAATTCAGGCCCTTTCAAGGCATCAAAGAAGCGATCCACTAGAAGGGCCTCATTTGCAAGAGCTTCTAGCACAATTGGCTTTGATACTTGCTCCCGGGAGTAAAACTTAATTTTCTTTGGCTTTGAATTGAATCAAAGGAGCAGTTGACAGGATGATCTATGATCCTCCTCAGGTTGATAGCTTCTCCAGCATCATCATTGAAGAGAGTCCTCTTGGTTTTAACTAAATGGAGCAAAGAAGGGGAAGATGGCATGCTTATGGAAACACATTGTGACCTAACAGATTCAAGTGCAGGATTCTGAATTGGAGTTAGTGGCCTCTCCTTTGAAAAATCAAAGCCATATAATGCATTTTCTTCCGTCTTTTGGAAAAGATATGGAAGTTTTTCGGGGAAATCCTGCTTTGCTAAATCCTCAATATCTAACAATGCCTACTACAAACAAATTATTAATCACTTAGTATTAAGGAAGTGTAGTTAATGTAGTTGTTAAGACATAATTAATCTTTGTTAGCATTAGTTTATCTAGTGTTGAGATAGATTTAGTTGTCACTATTTTGTCCATTTGTTCAGTATTAATTGTCATGTAAGTGCCTATATAAAGGCTTGACTGTACTTTTTTTTATTTAAATGAGAAAATGGCTTAGCCTTTCAATATGGTATCAGAGCCGGGAGGGGATCATCTCTTTGCTAGATCCTATTTTCTTGGGAGCTTCTAGATTTTTCGGTCACCATTACTCGAGCTTCACAAAGCTCAAATTCAGTGGGAGATCTTCTTCGTTTAGCTTTTCCATCACTTTTTAAGGTCATATCTTTTCTTTCTAGTCTTGTTTCAATTCTGTTCTCTATAGATTTATGTCTCTTCTCGATCAAACTTCTTCAAATTTTTGCAATAATCATGGAATCCCTTCCTAAACCACTTAAGATTCTGGTGTCTAATCTGAGTTCCCTAGTTCTTGTTAAGCTTGATTCTTCGAATTTTGTTATCTGGCTTGATCAAATGCATAATGTACTCATAATATATGGTTTGATTGGATACATTGATGGTTCAATTGAGTATCCTATCATACATATCTTGGATAGTTCTGGTGATCCTATTCTGAATCCACTATTCTCTATGTGGAGAATGTATTACTACTACTCTTTCACCTGACTTCATTCTCATGTTCTAGGTATCAAGATTGCAAGAGAAGTTTGGCTTCTTCTTGAGAAGAAATTCACCTCTTTGTCTTGTTTTCATATCATGAATCTTAAGCTTTATATTCAGAAATTGAGCTTAGCATCATCCATGACTGTGTATCTTGATTAGTTAACAAATCTAATTGATCAGCTAGCTGTTGCATCATCGCCTTTATCTAATGTGATGAAGATCTTGTTCTTCATATACTTAATGGTCTTTCGAATTCTTTTGATGCTTTTACTACTGCAATTCGCACACATTCATCTTCAATTCATGAGTTATGGACATTGCTCTTAGCTGAAGAAGCAATTATAACTCTAAAATCAGTAAATAGTTGTGCAATTCTACCTACGCCTTATGCTATGGTAGCCAACAATTCTACTATTGCTAGATTCTTTACACAAAAGAATACTAGTTTTCGTGGACCCTGTGGGCATGGTGATCTATACATGAATTATGTATTTTATTATCTCCTAAACTTATGATTATGCTAGTGTTTGATTAGAATAACTACTACTTTAATATAGTTTTTGGTTTTTGTAGGAAACAAGAGTAATACACAAAAATGAGGAGAAAAGTAACTCAAATGGTTAAATCATCATAACTTCGTGTACAAATATCGGATTGGACTGATTCAAGCTTCATTTAAAGTTCAAGAAGTCAGCTTTCCAACGTCACCAACCACGCATAATTCGGAGTTCGGGATAGAAAGTTATAGCCATTTGAAGTTTATGAACAGTAACTACGATCGATCGGCTATCAATGCGATTGATCGCCAGAGCCGTAAAAGCAATGTATTAAAGGAAACGATCGATCGAACCTCAAAACGATCGATCATATCTACTGGAATTTTTGATCCGCGCAAGACAGTAACTACGATCGATCGGTATCATACGGCATCGATCGGCAAAGCGATCGATCGGAGGAAAATAATGAAGGAATTGCGATCGATCGTATAGCGAACGATCGTCAATACGGAGCGATCGATCGCCGTATGCGGCAAACCGAAATAAGACCTATTTTGACTTAGATTTGGAAGGGGACTTCGTGGTTTCTCTTCACTCTTATAAATAGGCCTTATGGGAGAACGTTTTGGGCACCACATATTCAACCTTTGGAGAATCTAGAGCTAAATTGGAGGCTAGAGCAAAGGAGAGAAGAATATGAAGAACATGAAGAACATAATGGTGATTTCTCTTCCGATGCGAGGCTAAACACCTTTCCAAGGCGTAGATGAAGCCCAATAATCTGGTTGTGTAGTTTCTTTTCTCTCATCTTATGTTTTTACTCTAGTTGGTGTATGGATTTTATTGTGTAATCACCGTTAATTCAATAAAGATTTGTTCTTTGTACTCGAGAGAGACAAGAGTGAATTCTTGTGAGTTTCAATCCGAAGAATACTTGCGTATCCGAGAGGAACGTGAGTAGATTGAGGTGTTATATATCAATACAATTTCATTGGTTTATACTCGAGAGAGATAGATCACAATTCCATGTTTTAATTGTTTTATGTGTTACATCCGAGAGGGGAGCACTATATTTTGAGTTGACAAGTGTATCTCCGAGGGGAATATGCTAGCCAATTGGAAATCTTTATTCAAAAGAGAGAGAGAGAGAGAGACGATACACTAGTTATTGTGGTGGATTCGAAGCCTTGGTCTTCTCCATATTGATTAAATCTCATTTAGTTTAGTTAAAGTTCATTGCTTTCTTAATCTATAATCAACATTGCTACTTCTTTTGAATTTGGTAAATCATTCATCTGTCCCTGAGGTTCAACAACCTTTAATACTCACTGTAGTACAATTGCCTTGTGCACTTGCAAGGGTTTAATTTTAAACGATCACATGGCAATTCTTCTAATTATCGCCAATGAGATTCACAGAATTATAACTACGCTAAGAGTAATGCTCATCCACTTATCTTTTGCAACAATAATCAGAATGTTACTAGTCGAATTCCTTGTCAAATTTTTTATCATAAGGCAAATCTAGCAATTTCATATGACAACAAGGCTTCAAATACTATGGGCCCAGTTAGACAATAGATTTAACTTTTTTTTGCAAATGCAACTAGGATTTTTTAGACAAAGGGTATTAATTAATAGTATCATTTGCTGATTAAAATCCTCCATGAGCTTCTCGCACGCCTCTCCTATTATCCAAGGAGGCTATCCTTTGCAAATCACAAGAATTTATAAAGAAGCCTAAAGGCCTTGTGTTTTGTGCAATTGCTTCATTATGAACTCCCCTTCCTCTTTCATTGATTTTAAATACCTACCACAATGTTGGGTTTAGACCTTGAACTCCAAGGCTTGGAGGGGGCATGTAGGAAGGAGGAACCAAGAGGAAGAGGAAGAGGAAGAACTATTGAAAGAACGTGATGCGCAGAGAAAGGAAGCGGACATAAGCATGTCCGGTCTACTAGCCATTTCTAGCAATAGACCAATAGGTTATCTAGAGGTTACAATTTGTGGTAGACCGCTTCCTTGTGGGATGCTACATGTTCATGTGGAAAACTTTCATTCTAAGGCGAATCTATTTGGGATTCTTTCTCCTAGAAAGCTAGGGGATTTATGGACGTCTAAGGCCTATATAAGGTTTCAAAGGTTCCTAATGTGATCTATCTCTTGTATGATCTCTCTGGGCTTACTCAAGGGTCGAGTGGTTGAGAAGCTTAAAGCATAAGGCAGCTCAAGGTTGATGAGGACACAAGTGTTTGTAATCTCAAATGAATTTGAGATATCATTATTGTACTTTATGTTCTACAACACAGTGGAATGAAATTTTTTTCTTAGGTGGTTTGGTCGAACTACACCAAATCGTATGCTTGTGTTTGTTTCGTCGTTTGTATTTCCTTGAGAGATTTTTTCGATGGATTGTCAATAGTCCTAGAATTAGCAGTCCAATGTAGATTGAGATAGAATGATAAAAATACATGCCTACACATTTCAATGTATTTGGACATGCATGCCCCTCAATCATGACACTTCTTAAGAGGGGGGGGGGGCATGAATCTCCAAATGGATCACTTTCTTCTGTGGATTGTCTATACACCTGCAAGGTTAGTCAACAACAATTCCAACTCGCAAGTATAGGAAAACATCAATAAGGCTCCGAATAAACATATGTGTAAGGAGAGAATAACAATCATATTAAAGGCTCCAGACATCTAAAGTGAAAGGAGTTACAATTTCTGCTCGCTAACCTAGTCGCTCGCAAGTGACTAAAATAATATACTCGAACAACCCTAGGGGTCCTCTCTTTGGAACCCTACCATGCGTCTAGGATACTGGCCCCACCAGTACTTACGGACACGATGGGCGGAGACCAAGGACCTTCTGTAATGTCCACAATCTAACATACGTATAGTGTCTCCCTTCAGGCAGTATGGAATCGCAATTTCATAAATATAAGTGACCTCGTAAGATCTAGCAATGGCTTAATTGAGCATACTATGAATCCACCATGGGGAGAGTCTCGCAAGATCTCCAGTGGAAAAACAATCATGTAATCAATATGAGCAATATCTCAAAGGAATAGAGATCACAACACTCTAAGATCATAAGGTATCTCTTACCAGAATAGACTCTCTCATAGAGTATGGATAGAAGTGTTAAAGTCTTTGATCAACACATAACTCACTCATTGGAGTAGCATAGAATAACAAGACAACCCAAACACTTCGAATAATAACAACTCACCCAAGGAGTACCATACGATCAATACATACCTTTCATGCTCAGCCCTAGATAGGAATTCATTATACACATTGAGATTTTATAATACAAATATCAGAGATAAGAAAACCAAAGAGTCTTAGATGATTTGAATTCCAAGTGCAATATCAAACCGACATCAACGCTTTTAAGATAGATAGTTATGAATCATTTGTTCAAAGAACTATCCCTCCTAATTAGATTACTTCTAACCCAATTCTTACTGTGATAGTTCATAAGTATATAGTCCAATTACTAGTATTAACACATTAGACATTATCATATCATATTTCATGATGTTATCTGTATATTTAGTATTTTTTCTCAGATTCAGCTCACTGCCTCCTGCACAACAGTCCTCTTCCGATGGCTACTGTGCTCTGTACAGTAAGGCTTAGCCTCTGAAATTTTTACTGATAATACCCTCGTGAGTCTAGTTTCTAACCCTACTAATTTTATATTTTTCTGATTTTATTTTGAATTAGTTATGAATTATTTACTACCGACTGTCAGCACAGAAACAGTTCTGGCCGAAATTAAGACTCTTAATTAAACTTGATTGTCTTACTTAATAACACATCACAGATGATAATATATCATTAACAGATTATATACTCCCCTCCTAGACCAATTACAGAACCTAGGATTATCTGGAATTACTAAAGTTCACTCATTTCTTGTGTTCTTTTATATATAACACAGTTTTTAAACATTAATATATCCCAAACAAGATAATTAATGCAAGACACACCTTAAAGGCACAAACTCAACGTGGATCATGATCAACCAAGCAATATTAGAACTCATAGTCTCTGGAAAATTAATAAAGCATTAGACTTTATATGCGAATTCCCATCTAGAAACGGAACATGAATGCACATATGATTATGATGCACTACGCTTAGAAATAATGACACAATTCATTCATCTCACAAGAATCCACACAATACACTAAGGTACTGAATCAAAACACTTGTTAATATCATATAATCAGAAGAGAGAAGAGGGGAAAAACCATCCTAATTAATTCACCAAAGATTCCGCCTTTTTACACATTGCTCGTCTCCTCCGCTTTCTCCAAAACTCCCGCTCCAAGCTCTTGCAAACTCCCACAAGAAGAAGCCTTAAAGGAGGTAGGTGAACGTGGGAAGGAAAAGGGGAAAGGTCTCTGGACGTTCTAGGGCTAGCACAAGCCAACTCTCTATGATTTATATAGAGTTGGGGGAGAATCCCTTCTTAAACTAATTTTCCGAATCATGGACACTTCCAACCAATGGGAAGGCTTCAAGATCCTTCTAGAGACGTACAAATCAAGTCCAATTGGGATTTGGTATCTTTTCTAAGCAAATCCACCCCAAAGATAAGCTAGAAATCGTAAAATAGCAACCGGCGATCGATCGGCTATACAGCGATCGATCGTCGTATGCATTATTCTACACTACTGCATTACAGCCGATCGATCGCAATTATTGCCGATCGATCGCTTTACCCGAAATAGAACAGTTAATAATCACAGTAACTACGATTGATCGTTTCGGTAGGCATCGATTGATTCAATTTGCCGATCGATCGTTTCTTATGGCGATCGATCACTGCCACGCTTAATCAAAATTCAATTTCTCATAACTTTTCACTCCGAACTCCAAATCGCCCATAGTTGGTGGCGTTGGAAAACTCTTCTCACCAAATTTAATTCCCATAAGGAAAAACATGACCAAATCAAATATTAAGAGGGTCAAATTTCAGTTTTAAAATATTTACTAATTTTTTGGGTGTTACATGATCTCATATGAGTCTTATTTGTGAGAGATGTATGTGTTAGTGGATGTCAAATTGATATATGGTAGAAGACAATTGGGAACCGTGTTGGACAAGTGGCAAGCCCACCAACCGCACCTCGCCACGGTAGCCCAACAAGGTCTAGCCGCCCACGCACCATCATGATTAGGGCTACATCTCGGGTCAAGTTAGGTCCAAAGATAGGAACCAAGATCCCTTGAACCAACCCGACCTAAGATAGTTACCAAATTTTAAGAACCGACCCAACAAATGATAGGAACTGATATAATCGAGGATCGAGATAGGAACGGAGATATATCTTGGGTCGGGTTAGTTCCAAGGATTGAGGTTGACTCAGCACAAGGTTAGGTTGGTTTTGTCGACCACAATTTTTGAAAAATTAAAACTTGAACTAGATTACACATATTGAAGGTGTTTGAGAATTGACTATCCATTCACTATATGAAAAACCCCTTAGAGTTGTTGCAGAAAATGTAGAGAGTATAATTTCAAAAAAAATAATAATGTGGTCTTGGAACATTTTGGCCATCCACCCAATATTAGATCCTGATTTACATAGTGTATATGATGGGTAGGCCTTGTATACATTAGAAGGGGTTGGCGGCTGAATATAATGCTCTAAGCAATCATTGCCTTCCCTTCTAGCCGGGTCCTAAAGACTCGGAACTCCCCTTGTTAAAAATAAAAAATAAAAAATAAAAAATTCTTGGGACAGACCCTATCCGAGACAGGACCCCACCCAGGTCAATGTATGATCGATTCCTTTCGGGTAGGGTGCTTTGGTGCAGCCCTAATCAATAATTAGTAATCATGATGTTACTAATTGTGAGCCGGCCAGCTCTATGAGACCGCCCGACGGCTCAAAGCCTCAAACCCACATGTGTAGGGCATTATCGTAAATAATTTATATTTCGACTGCATAACCGGAATCAAGAAATGCTCACGCTGCTAGGGTTTGCCTCTTTTCCCTATAAAATCCTAGTCCTTTCTCCTCCGCCTGCGACCTCTAGGGTTTCTGCCGGCATCTCGGGTATCGATCCTCCCTGCGAAGAAAAAATGGTCAGTTCGCACTTCCAATCTCTTCTTTCTTTCCAAGTGCTTTCAAATCCCTGTAATTGAAGCCATGTCTATTATTTGTGCTTGTATATCTCGATTACTTTCTTGAAATGTCGTTTTGATGTGATGATTGGGTGTTGCTTTGGTTGTGTATGGTGAGGCTGGATGCCTCTTGTGATGCGCGTTCCTAAATGGAATTCACTTGTTGATTCATTTGTATAAACTTACAATTAATTGATCTTGTGACTAAATGGTGATTTGATCTGTACAACGTGTTTTACGTTGATGTTAGTTTAAATGGCTGTGATGAGGATAAAGTCATGCACCACTCTGAGTATTTATATAGTGTTGATAATGACATACCATTTTTCTGAGCCTTTACTGTCAAAGATCTTACCTTTTAAGATGCTATGGTCTTTCAAAAGATCAATTATTTGGTCTATATGGATTCTTATCTTACTAAAGCTGTTTTCTTAGCTGGTTTATGGTAATTATACAACTAATTGCATATCTAGCTAAGGGATACTATCATCAGTGTTTTGGTTTGATGTATGCATATTCTTTTCGCCTGTGTTTTTCTGGCATGTGCATGAGTTGGCAATTTTAGTATAGCTTCATTTTTGGTTGTACTATTTGAAAATTCTAGAATTTGAAATGTAAAAAATATGAGCCAGGTGATGTGGTCTTTGAAATAAAGACCGACCATGATGCGGACTGAAAAATAGTTTGAGGATAACTATGGTGTCTGATGGTTCACGCTTTCTGTATGATCTTTTGGCTTGCATTCCAAAGTTGGCAATGGTACTTTTTGTGCCAAGTTGGTCTTTCCAGAGATCAACCATCATGTTTGTTTGAACTTTTCTATTAGTAAATCTCTTTTCTTAGGAGAGTTATGGTAATTATTTGTCTAATTTTGCAATTTTTTTAATGGGTTAATGAAACAGATGATGTTTTCTTAATTTTTTGCTATTGTCTGTATTGTTTGATATGTGCACATTAAGAGTGGAGCATATTCTTTTTCTTGTAGTTTACTATTTTGTGGTATGTGTATGGTTGGAAGTTGTATAATTAGAATTATAGAAAGATGAGCCAGGTGATGTGGTCTTTTAAGGCCGACCATGATGCGGACCTAATAACAGTTTGAGGATAACTATGGTGCCTGATGGTTCATGTGTCTTGTATTATTAAGTATGATATACCTAATTAATATTGACTTGAAATTTAAGAAATAGATCTTAAAATTTTTTCAGTTCAATAATTTTAATTTCCATAGGGAGTTGTTTAAATATGTGTGTGTATTTATATGGTCAAGATGCTTTCCTGCAGCAGTTGGTTGTCATCTTTTGCCCTGCCTTTCTTTTTCTTTTCATCCATTGATCTGACTGACAGCTGTTTCAACTTCTTGTTTATACATTCTGAGTTTTTGTATTAACCCTTTTGTACAGCCGAAGCAGATCCATGAAATTAAGGACTTCCTTCTCACTGCTAGAAGGAAGGATGCTCGGTCAGTGAAGATTAAGAGGGGCAAGGATGTTACGAAGTTCAAGGTCAGATGCTCCAAGTATCTGTACACGCTTTGTGTCTTTGACACAGAGAAGGCTGACAAATTGAAGCAATCTCTTCCTCCAGGTTTGTTCAACGTATTAGCTACTGCTGCCATTTATTCCTGGATGTTGTTTACATCGATATCTCTGATTTGGATTGAATACTTGGACACCAGTGTATTCAACTTGGATTACATAGGTTCCTAAGCTGAATCTCTTGCAAGGGGGCAGCAGTTTTTTGTGCATTATGGTTGCCTATCTATGTAGTAAGTATGTTTCTAGCTGATTATTTTCTCCTCTTTGCTTTCCTGCAGGTTTGAGTGTTCAAGATCTTTGAAGATGAGGGCTGTAATGGAGAAAGTATTGGTCAGATGGTTTCCTATATATGGTTGAATTAGATTTGTCGCCTTGTTTGTTCATTGCAGTGGAATTTTGAAATGGTTGTGGCCAGTAGTGCTTTGTGAAGTTTTTTAGACAATGTCCTTTTTGATAGCGAATATTCAATGCTACTCTTTTGCAAGCACCAAGTTGGTTATATCTGAGAGCAAAATGCTGAGAAAATGAATGTACAAATGCTACTCTTTTTGTTTGATCGGTACCAATGCGAATATTCAATGCTACTCTCTTGCAAGCACCAAGTAGGCACATGTGAAGCAGATTTTTTGAATCGCGCCATTAATTGGCCTGATCATCTCAATAAAAAAAGATCGGCCTATGCTCACATTCCCTGCCAGTTTTCACCCTTTCTTGGCGAAATTGAATTAGGCTATGCCGTAGCATGTTTTTCGCTAAGATGCTGAGAAATTTATCTTGATTATGTAATTGAAATCAAACGAAATAAACACCTAAGAGCCCGTGTGTTGGGCAATATGAAAGTCGTATCTAACTAATCAATACAGAAAGAGATCGCCACACGCATCATTATTGGCTACGGGAGCTAGTCCAAAAAACAAACATACTCGAAAGCACACAGTTTAACCACATTACAATCACCCCAAGCCATGAAAGACATTATATGCATAACAGGTATAAGACATTAGGCACAAAATCACCAACAAAAGTGGCAAGCAGAACCAAGGAATGTGAGATAAAATATCGGAGATATTGTGTAAAAATATATTAGTGGTTTAAAACTAGTTTTTACTATAGATTTTCACAATATAACTTCTAAAATGAGTGATATTTATTTAGACAAGCATAAATTTTAAAATATGCATTAAAAATACATATATAATTTAAAATATATGTTTGCGTTTTAAACATCTTTTCACTTGGCTAAGATGAGAAACAAACGGGAAAGTTGATTTTTTTTTAAAGAAAATAATTCAAAATTTTTTTTAAAACACTGATATATTAGGCCGAAATCGATATATCGGCGATATTTTAAAAAACCTGAAAATCGATATTATAGTGTATTATTTTACCGGTTGAAAGCCGGTATCGATATATCAGCAATGTATCACCGATACAACATTCCATGAGCAGATCAAACCACTACCAAGATGACAGAACTACTAGTGTAGTCTATAGGGTTTGTCTCCATGGATCAGCCATTATCAATCCAAATTCCTCCCAAAACTTATCAGAGTACTGATTATCAATCTAAATTCTTTCCCAAACTGATCAGTACTGATTATCAATCCAAACCCCTCCCCAAACTGATCAGAGTATAACAGCAAATATACCACATCCTCATGTTCGGTTGTTGATCTCAGCAATAAAAAAGGGGTGATACTTTTCAGCACTCCAAAAATTGTCAGTAACACGCATTTTCATAAGAAGGGTTGGAAAAAAAAATCATGTTTTCTAGCATGTTCAATAACACCCCATGCTACATTTTGACCGTCAACCCACAAAAAATCTCATCATTTGACAATGGCATTCTACTTACAAAAACGACAACCATTCTATTGAGTTCAATTTGGCAATAGGCGTCTACCATTATATATGTGATGGTAGGGTCCTATTGTTAGGATCCTCACTATCTAACACTGGTGCCCTACGGACAATTTGGAATGAGGATAGTGTGCCGTTTTGGGCGTGATTAAAAACAAAACATACTTGCTACACTGTAGCATTCATGTTTTTTCTATATCCAGCTGAAATACCTCAGCTGGATATTCATGTTTCATGTTGGATATGGAAAAAATATGAATGCTACAATGGACGTCCAAAATCCACTCTAGATATTTACTTATAATCACGCCGCAGACGGCATAGAACCGTCAAAAAAAATTGGTATCCACTGAGCACATGGTGTTACTGAGAAAAAGCTGGGTGCTGAAAAGCATCATCCTAAAAGAAAAAGGTCATTCCCAAACTTCTCCACTACTGACGCCATTCGATTCGAGTTTGTTTCCGGCCCATCTTTATCAGGGAGCCCATGGCCCATTTAGCTAGCCAGGAAACCTCTCATTACCTTCTCAAATGTTACAGCTCTCACTGTATCCCAAATGTGTTGTCTACTTATCCCGTTGGCCACCTTTCCCTCCCTCCATTGTTGCCACTAGCCATGGCCATGGAGTCCCTGCAGGTCCTCCACCTGCGCCACCCTTCCATAGCCTCCAATCTCAGGTCCTCCATTTATAGACCACAACCCAATCCTCGCTTTCCTCGCTATCTTTCGTCCCGAAAATTCTCCAAGGTTGTTCTGCTCTTTCCTTCTCAAGGTTTGCCTTTCTTTCACTTTTCTCTTTTTACTTCCTGCCTTCATTCTATAAATGATTTTGTAGCCTGAATTCTTTGATAGCTTTACCTTCTTTGTAATGTTAGTTAATTGGTCTTACTAAACATGATAAATTCTTTAATAGTTTGAATTCTTTGTATGTTTCCTCTCAAGTTATGTTGAAAACGGAAGAATAGAACATTGATATATGTGACAAAAAATTTCCTCCGATTTTACTTCCTTCTTTTAGCTCTTGATCAGTTTTTGGCTTATTTTGTGCGTTGTATGTTCAGTTTAGAATTTGAGTTCTAGTTATTGGTACCAAATGTGAAGGTTTGATTTTGTCCAAGACTAGAAGTTAAAAACCTTTGCTCTTATACCATGTTAATTAAACATATATCTCCTAGAAGCTGAAAATGTTAACACACTAAGACCAACATTTTAAGGCATTTGGTTCTTATACTTTTGTTTATCGTTTATCTTAGTCTTCCATGCCACTTCTGGGAGCCAATCAAATGTGGAAACAAGCACCGATACAACTGAATGGGCATTGCAAGGTAATGTTGTTTTTATGTACCCTTTTAATGCAAATATTTTTCTAAGAGAGAGAATATCTTGTTTCAGTTTATCATTTGAAATAAGGTAAAAGTTATCCTCCCATGAAATAAAAAACGCATTTTCAAACTCATCTTCTATCCTAATTTTTTCGAGCATGAGAAACATTACAACACAACTATAGTAGTTGTGCTTTTTTGTATACTGAGTGATTTATCGACCTACATATGAATGTGACTGCAGTTGTCTCACTTAGTCAGCAATCAACTGGTTTTTACTTTTTTTCTGCTCTGGTAAAGTTAAACACTTGAAAAAAAAAAAATTTCTCTATAGTTATTCTTTTCTTCGTATTGTGCATGCAATAGGCGTAAAACCTTGAGGATGCTAAGGTGATATGTGGGATAATCAGGGAGAGATAGATGTAGGAATAAGTATATAAACGAGAACTTAGGGGAGCACCTGTTGGGGAGAAGCTTGGAGAATGTAGGTTGCATTGGTATGGGCATACCCCAGTAAGAAGGTTGGAAAGGATGCGTGTAAACGATGTCAAGTGAATGAGAGGGAGACCTAAGAGAACTTGGATGGGATTAATAAGAAAAGATATGTATATGCTATCTCTTATGAAATAGTTTTCTCAAAGCAGGCTAGAATGGAGGCATAAGCTCCATATCGCTGACCTCAACTTGTTGGGAAAAGTGTTACTTGATTATGATCATAGTGTATTTTTTGTTTAAAATCCCTCACTTGGGAATTCTTTTAGTTTTTTCTTAAATTTAAAGCACATTTTTTAATGAAAGTTTTTTGTGAATTTCCACTGGAGAATCTAACAGATTTTTTTTATACTTCAATGATAGATTTTTATAGCTTGAGGAAAGAGGTAGAGACTGTCGCATCACGAGTCGAAGAAATCAGGGATTCTGCTGGTCTAGATAAGTTAAAAGCTGATCTTGCTTTACTTGAGGAGAAGGCTGCAGATAGTTCATTGTGGGATGATCCCTCTAAAGCGCAGGAAACCCTTCTTGCATTAACTGATGTCAAAGAGAAAATCAAACTCCTCTCAGAGTTTAAAACCCAGGTTCTAAATTATTACCGTCTGCTTTTTTGCTTGAGCATTTTACTAGGTTTTTAGCAATCTAAAAGTCATGTTTTATATAAGTAGTTCTAATGGAACAAAATCATATAAACACTATGTAGGCTGAAGAAGCAGAAACGATAGTAAGCTTGACTGAGGAGATGGATTCCATAGATCCTGGCTTACTTGAAGAAGCCTCCAATATAACTCGAGAACTGACCAAGTCCATGGATCGTTTTGAGCTGACTCAACTTCTTTCTGGACCCTACGATAAAGAAGGTGCAGTTGTTACCATTACGGCTGGCGCTGGAGGAACGGATGCTCAGGTATTCAAACGTTGCATATATATGTCAAGTATTATAGGCTTTGATTTTGGCTCTGAAGTGGTTTAACCTATGCCTGTTTTCACTAAAATTACTTCAATATTGATTATTCTCTCATCTGCATTTTCTTTTAAGACTTCTTTGTATTCTCACCAGTGCAGGATTGGGCTGACATGCTTCTTAGGATGTATATAAGATGGGGCGAGAAGCAGAGATACAAAACTAGAGTAGTTGAGAAATCCATGGGTGAAGAAGCTGGAATAAAATCGGCCATGGTTGAAATTGAAGGGCGTTTTGCATATGGGTATTTATCCGGTGAGAAAGGAACACATCGTATAGTTAGGCAATCACCATTCAATGCCAAGGGCCTTCGTCAGGTTGCGTAAATCCTCCACTGAGTAATTTGTTTATATGTGATGATTCCCAGAAAATGGATTTATGCAAAGTCTCAGCTTTATACAATTTCTTCTTATCCTCAGACAAGCTTTGCTGGTGTTGATGTTATGCCTCTCCTTCCTGAGGAGTCCTTGGATGTTGAAATACCAGAGGAAGACCTGGATATAAGCACTACAAGAGCAGGTGGCAAAGGAGGCCAGAACGTGAACAAGGTTGAAACTGCTGTGCGGATTGTTCATATCCCCACTGGCATAGCAGTTCGTTGCACAGGTTTGCTGGAAATTTGCGTTGTACCTCAGTACATCCCCACTCTCAAGGGGACAAATTGATAAACAAGATTAAAACTCGAAGTGTTGAACTTGTAGCATGGAAAATCATATTGTAATCTTTTGGCAATTAACAAGAAGCCTGCAGAAAACACACTAATAGCAAGAAGTCTCAAATTTAATCTTTTCAATTGATGAGAAGTTGATGCTTTATGTTATATCTGAAAATTTAAGTGGAATTTATCAGTGAGTTGTACAATGAATATAACTCAAAGCCGCTTCCAAATGTATGCACAAATTTATGTCAACATCTCCTTTTAGAAAAGCAAAGAAATGTAATCTTTTGGGTTAAGAGTAAATACAATTGATATTCGAATTGAGCTAGCAATCCTTAAATCTTTCTCTCAGCCATTATTATGTAGATAGATGGAGATTGGCCAAGACTGACTTTCAGTCACCCAATTTCTAAATTAGTCTAATTAGATGTATATGACCAATGCATATATCTTATCTTCTCAAAGATATAGTCCCATCCCAAGTAATACCAGTTTTTTTCCGTTGCCATGAAAACTTCTGTCAAGGGTGCAAACAGCAGCTTAACAGCAGCATGAGGTAGTTAGCTGTCAGAGCGAATTAACTTTTTTCTTATGTGTTTTAGAAAAAACCTTTTTTAGACTGATGAGTTGAGACATTCGTTCATAGTCACCAACTCTTTATGGGCTTTATGAAGTCCGTAGTACTATGGGTGGCATTTTTGTTGTAGGCCATGTTAATTTTTGGAAATACATGTTTGATTTTTTTTTTTCAACAAAAAAATTAAGCAGATTCTCATGAGCTAAGCTAGATTGGCCTAGGACCAGTTTTCATAAAATATCATGCTATCTGCTGTATATGGTTCCAAACAAATTTAGTGTGGAACATCGTAAAAATTTGAAGGAATTTTGAGACCGCTGTGGTTGGTTTGTCGATCAAAGAATTGCCTGGAGTCTGGACTTAAAATTGTTAAGCTGTGCATTGAATGTGTGCCTAGTCAGTGAGATCTTTTTCAAATATTTATGTTTTACCAATTTGTTAATAATCATCTAGGCTGCCATGTTGTTCTCAGCTCTGTTGCTGTATAATTCTCTGGTATTTGTGAATGGCAATGAACTTTCTAACACTGGTTGATATGGCTGCAGAAGAGAGGTCCCAACTAGCAAACAGAATTAAGGCTCTCAGCCGTTTGAAAGCCAAACTGCTTGTCATTGCAGAGGAGCAGCGAGCATCGGAAATCAAACAAATACGGGGAGATGCTGTGAAAGCTGAGTGGGGTCAGCAGATTCGCAATTATGTGTTCCACCCATACAAGCTGGTAAAAGATGTGCGGACAGCTTTTGAAACATCAGATATTGCGTCTGTTATGGATGGCGAATTGGACACCTTTATCAAATCTTACCTAAAATATAAGTACACTAACTCTACTACTATTGCAATCAGCTGAACCCTTCTTTCAGAGAGAAAGAGAGAGGAAGAGAAGAAAATAATTCTGTTTTCCCAATTAGTATGTTGGAGGTGTTTCGTTAATGACAGATTGATGCCCTTGATGTGAGGAAGTTGTCTTGAAGAAAAATATGGACGAACTTTTTGCAAATGTATCGTACAGCTCAAACGACCACTGTATACATTCTTTTCTTCATCCTAAAAACAGTTGTAGATTTTTGTCACCAGAATGTTTTGGACATTTTTAAAGATGTCAAACACCCTTGTTTAATCATTTAATCAGAAACACCTTTGTTCTTTTAACACTTGTTTTAGAATGAAATTTAACAGATTTTTTTGAAGAGGCTGATTTATGCAAAACGTTCGCTTGAGTTGTTTTCCTTTACAAAGTAACAACTTCAAATGTTCTTTTAGCTCCTCTTGACCTATTTATCTTGTTTATTTACTCTTAACAGAAGATAAATAGGTCAAGAGGGGCTAAAAGCAAAGAAATGTAGCTTTTCCTATTTATCTTGTGTTTTTTCTTATTTTTTGTAAACTATTTAGGAGTAACCCCCAGCTATTGATTACTGGTTGTTTTATTGGATGCCAAGTGTACCTTCCGTACGAGAAAACAAGCGGATTTTTTTTACAAATTTTGGGGATAGTTCGAGTACTGGTTCAATACTCCCTCTGTCCAAAAAAACCAAGTGGCATTTGAAAAATTTCGGATCCAGCATTACATGGCTGGATTTTGCATTCAAAGAAGCATCTGGACGCAAGGCTTGAAATGTTGTGAGCCTCACATGCCAATAAATTTATCTCATTTTCAAATACAGCCAGATTTTTTTAGATGGATGGAGTACATCGTTAGAAAGGATCAGCTCATACATTAGACAAAAAATTCCCATCTTATCCAGTTAAATCAGACGGTATCACCCTTAAGCTTCCTAGCTTCCAAGTTCCCTATACTTCTTTCCATCCTCTGCGATGTCTTCTTGGATGGAAAGAGGCAACCACATGGAAATAATCTTCCCCCCTGTCTTGGATCTAGATTTGGCGGGAAACTGTAGCAAGACAAAGATGGGCATGCAGATGTATATGTACGTATATGCTCCTCCCAAAAGTTCGGAGACTTAAATAGAGAAACCAGGTGAGCCAATGCATCGTTTGCATGGTTTATGGCCATCTTTGAGATGAGAATGCAAACTGAGGTTGGGCTGTGAGGGAGTTGGGTGACCAACTGATAATTGAGATAAGGCGTTTGGTGATGATAAATTTGGAAATGTGCAGTACCTTAGTTGGCAAAGAAAAGTGGAAGGGGTTGATTGTGAGGGTCATCAGGTCTCATCATGCCTCGCATGTGGTAAATTGGACAAAACTTCCAGGCCATGGGCCATCACAGTTTATATATAACGTGATTCTCATGCTCAACTTTGTGTAAATCTGTGTACATATTCTCACTTTAAGATGCTAATAATTTCATCAATTGGCCCAAGTACCGAAATAGGTTTTCTCCCTTTTCCTCATATAAAATAACGTGGGATTTACTCCCACTTTACAGGAAACGCAGATCTCTAGGATCAATGGTGCAAAGGGAAGAGCTGTACACCCAGCTGGAAACACACAACAGCTGAGCTTCAATCCTGGAGATAGATAGCTCCCTAACGCCCTCGCATAAACCTGATGTGGTCAGGCTGTGGCACCTAATAATTTTTCCGAGATTGATTACTCCAGTAAGAGGAAGTAAAAGTAGCATGGTCTGTCGGTTGTATTATGTAATTTCTCCATCTAATGGATGGCCCAAGGAAATGGAACTTCTTTTACTTTTGTAAAGATATTTCTCAACTCATATAGATGTGTAAAGTAACTTTTTTTCCTTTTACAATAATGTCTAGGGTAGTAAGGAAACTCAATAAGATCTTATTGTAGAAAGAGTAAAAGAGAAAGAGTAATGCTACTTACGCTCACACCGTGCGCACACAACCTCCATGCGGACCTAGGTGGGGGAACCACACGAGGCATGCGCATCATTGCGTGCTTGTGGCCAGCATTCCGGTGAGAAAAGGTTGAGTAAAACATGCTACATCGCCTTCCCACTGCCAGTCATTGGGGATGAAAATGCCCCCTTGCCATCTTCACTTATAGTTGTGACCTTGATGCCAGCGAGCGGGTGTGTATATCGTTTCTCTAAATATAATTATAAAAAAAATACTCCCTCCGTTCTAAAATGTTATGTACATTTAAAAATATTATTATTCTAAAATATTGTATATATTTTACCAATCATGTGACTTCCTCTTTCCAAAATTGGAGGAGACTTGTAAGGATTGACTAGAACTTTGTTTATGAACGATCATATGAGTTGGATGGGATACAAGGGAGAAGAAGTCATGTGACATTCATTATGGGCTTTATGATGTGAATTTTCTCAAATATACACAGTATTTTAGAACGGAGGGAGTAGTTAATATGCAATGTCTGGGCATTGTGCACCATTGTATTGAGATTTAACAACGCAAGTATAAGGGGGCAAGTGGTATATAGAACCTGACTACCCCTTTATTATGGTTGTTGTCAGGGGCGGAGCCAGGAATTTCGATGAGGTGGGGCATAAAATTTCTTTAAAATTTGTAAAACAAATGATGAAAATAAAATATAACAAAATATATCATTTTAACTAAGACAACGTATGTATTAAAATATGACTACATACATATAATTTTTTAATCAAGACATACTATGAAAATAAAATATCTACAATATCTTACACATCTACAACGATTTGTCATTTTTCGAAAGTGTTAGATAACAGCTTCATTTTCAAGTTCACTAAACACAACTTTTTCAAATAGGTGTAACTAGGCAGTCATTTCAAGCTCATTAAACCCAACTTTTTCAATAGGTGTAACTAGATAATTCAAATATTTGTTATTTTTTAAATATCATATAAAAAAATTGTGGTAATAAGAAAGGAACAGGTGCGATCGGTCAGCAAATTATAGTAACAAAAATTATAGTAACAAAGATGAAGGAGTGGTGTGGCAATACCAAGAACGATGGTAAGAATTAAGAAGTTGTGTTTATAGCCTAGAGGCCTTAAATTTTTACTACTAGTTAGAGTAGATTATCTTCATTTTTTAATATTTTCCTTAAGATATTATGGCAAGCCAAGCCAAGCCGATTTCTACTTCCTTTTTTATCTTCTTGTTTATTTAAGGTCCAAATTTACCTTACCAAAGCATTAGAAGAGTAGTCATAAAATGACAACTTTTATCGGTCAACAAGAGAATGAAAAAAATAGGAATAAAGAGGGGCAAGTTAATTAGATAAATAACTTATAAAAGTAGTAAGAGGGGCAAGGTAATTAGATAAATAACTTATAAAAGTAGTAGTATAATACGATTATTAGGAAGGTCAACTGCTCCGCCAGTGGTTGTTGTGTGCTTTTGGTTACGCGACCCCGAAGCGCTCAGAGCACACACATTGGACGCTTATAAACGGGATCCCTAATTATAAGATACTATTGTGCAGGTAACATTATTTTTGCTAGCATTATTATGGAATCAACTATCAGCGATTAGTATGCAAAAAAAAAAAACTATCAAGCAATGAGTCAATGACCTTATGGCACCGGGAAGGTCTTGTCTATTCATATATCTGGAAACATGAGGGACTACTTCAATTTGAGAAGAAAAAGAAAAGAAACATGAGGGATCATTGCTTGAAAACAGTCACAAGAATTGGTACCGATGCTTTGGCAAAAAGCTCTTTTTACAGAGCCTCTACTAAGACCTTTTTGGTTTAGAGGTCTGTGCACTTTTATGCGGTTTTGGGTGGTCCCATCCCCCCAAAGGCCAAAAGTTCCCTCTTTGTGATGTGTCAGGCAACCTAGAACACTCCTTACAAGGTGTCTTGTGACAATGAAGTGGAGGCCGTAGCTTTGTTTTTTTCTTGACACATGAAGGTTAAATATGGGTATGGTGGACCTAAAACCATTTTGGTTGTAACAAACATGTCCTCTTCTTGCACAGGGGTCCAGAATTGAATGATCCAGTGCTATCCATTGGTTTAAGATTCCCCATACTTACACAATCTCTCAGAAAAGATTGGATACAACCCATTGAAGCATATATGACAACTGCCTTTGGTATATTTTGTCACAACTTGACATTAATAAGTGATTTTTGTGGTTGTTTAGTAGCTATGGTTGTGGAGTTTACATCATGAGGCAATTAGTGTTATCAATTATAACAAACATGTCATTATAACAAACATGGCAATTAGAATTATCTGTATAATTATAATTCTTGGCAATCTGCTAGGTCATTCCATTGGCATTCTTACCATTATACACTCCACATTATACCATTCATCTGTAATAACTTCTGGTCATCCTATATGGATATCCTTTATGAGCTCATTGAGCAAAGTGAGATGTTTACTTAGGGGCCGTTTGGGGCGTGATTAAAAGCAAAACATCCAGATGGGATGTTTTGCTACACTGTAGCATCTGGATATTTTATATATCCAGCTGAATCACCTCAGGACGTGTTTCAGCTGGATGTAAAAATCCACCTGGATGCTACAGTAGATATCCAGAATCCAGTCTGGATGTTTTGCAATAATCACGCCCCAAACGGCCCCTTAATATTACCCACCACCTCTAAGAATTCCACATGTTACAGGAGCCATTCTGCCTTCATTGGCTGAGAACTTGAATGGATTCTGACTCAGGCTAAAGAGAAGAATAACAAGAACTAGATGCCTAGAGTTGACTGCATCATGTGAACAGACAGGTAGAAGGTAAAGTAATGCCTTTCACACTCCTGCTTGTACCCATTCCATTAACTTCCCCATTGAAGCATATATGACAGGGTCAACCTCACCAAGATTTTGCTACATGGGTATATATCCTAGTGTCTGTTTGAAGTCGTAACAAAGACTTGAAACAAATTAATCCAACAACTTGCACTTTATAACTTTATAGTACACCATTAAACATCGCTCCTAGATGCGAAATACGTATTTTTTTCGAAAGACTTTTTTTTACTGAGCACCCCGGCTGCTTGATAATAGAAGCAACATTAAACAACAAACATGGATCTAATGCTAAGAAAACCTTTGCCTTGAATGTTTCTCTAAGGTAAATGAAAGAAGAAGGTAGAGTAGAGAGGGTTGCCGGCAATGTAATCTGCCATGTCCGGCAGAAGGACAATTGGCCGGGATCCAAATCACTCTCTTAGTGGTGTAACAACTGCCGACAGGGCCAGTAGCCAGCCGCATGCTCCCATCTCCCAAGTCCCCACATTTTATAAAAACACACAATTTTCTGTTGTGTTCCCGTATGGAACACGAACAAAATCAAACGCCATGGTGAAAAAGGGAGAAAAGAAGAAGAAAATAGAATAAGGAAAATTGGATTCAATATTGCATGCCCTAGAAGGAGGAAGAAGTCCTCCTTATAAAGAAAGAGAGGGCGCGTCTACCTAGCCTGATTACAAGATATGACCTTTCAACTTCCTAGAATAATTAAAGCATATGACCTTTCAGCTTCCTAGGTTGATTACAAGATATGACCTTTCAGGTTCCTAGAATAATTAAAGCATATGACCTTTCAGCTTCCTAGACCTTTTGGCTACCAAGATACGGATCTGCGTACTGCTATTCACAACACTCCACCATGCTTCCGCTTCCGCCTTGTCCTCAAGGTGGCCAAGTAATGAAGTGCTCCCTAAGAAAAGCCCGCGCTAATTGATTTTGCGAAGGAATAACCCGAGAGAAGCAAGTACATAAGTTAGTTGACTTCCAACGTCCCAGCCAGTTAGGTACCAGCAAGACCCTTTTTTGTAGCGGCTGGAGGAGCATAAGGAACCACTCTGCTTTTGCCATGCTGATTACCACAGGTAATGGTCCGTTGCCCAATGGACTGCTACCAATTGTGGAATTACTTGACGAAACTCCAGCCGCTGCAAAGATTGCAATAAAAGAAGTTCTGCTTAGCTGTTGCAGACAAAGTAGTCCAATTCCAACCAGCAAAGGAAACCAATATCTTCTCTTTTTGAGAGCCGAAAAACATAATGTTGCCCTTTTGTTTGAGGAAGCTACAGACCTCTTGATAACAGCACCCAACCTTGTCACCATTATTTGATCCACCTCACCTTGCATGATACCACCAATCGTGAGTGACTCGAGAATAAATTTCGCCGCTAATTTGTGCATATCTATCCAGTTTACTCCTAATTTCATTGTAGATATGACTGACTCATGAGCTTTGAGAACAGCATTGTAAACAAGACATTGGTCACTGGTAAATTTTCCATTGACAGGGAATGAACAAGTAATATTGGAATCATAGAAATGGTAATCTGCTCCCATATCCAGCAATGCCATGTCTCCATCCTCGAATGTCTTGTCAGTTGCAGGAGTATGTCCATAATGAAGCACATAAATATTGTCACCAGTAGCTCCGATGCATGTACTTGAACAATGACTGCAAATACCATACATGTAGACATGAAAAAAACATACTCTTCCACTGGTATTCTTTCATGTCCCCTTTAGTTGACATAACCTCGACATGAGCTGCTGAGCTTATAATATGTGCATACTTAATAAGCGCAAACTCCATATCAATCATGAATGTGCAACAATATGTTAAAAATGGATGCAATGTACTCATATCTATATCAAACTTCTCAATTTCATGAAGCTTTGCTGGCTTGAAATAATTATTGCCGTCGGTATTCAGCCCATGCAAGAGAAACATTATAGGTTTTCCTGACCCAATGTACTCATCTGGAAGAACAGTAAGTTTATGGTGACTGAATGGATAGTCACCCCTAGCTTCATCAACACCAAGCCACTTGTTTTCTGGATTTGGAATATGATTTGGAAACAAGCTACCCGGTTCCAATAACTGACTATCATTAGTAGCAGCTCCCAGTGGTTCGAACACCTTAGCCACAAAAATTCCTCCAAAACCACCGACGGCACACTTTGCCTGCCTAAAAGCAGTAATGGCAGACAAACAATATGCTCGTGCTTCACATGCAAGTCCACTTAAATTATGCGATTCTGGATAAAAAATTGTACGCTGAACACCCTGACTAAGAACATGAAATACCTGAAAAGATGTAAGATGATCATATAGAACTAGCTTTTCCCGACCAACTTGAAAATCTGCAAGAGGAAGTGTTTGCACAGCTTGAAGATAGCTGTCATATGTATCATCCATTGTGCACCTCCCAGGACTAATGTCAATCGCCATGCCTGCCCATGTCACTGAGAAGGATATATCAAGCTGCAACCCTCATATATAGGCATGTTGTTTTGAAGCTTTCTGAGAAACTCGACACCCAGTGACTCCAGCATGATGCGGAAACAGAGCTAAATTCCTCCTTGCAGTAGTAAACTTATGGGAGAAGCTCAGAGGAAACTTTGAGCACTGAGATCTCTGACAATAACCCAGCATTAAAGCCATCACTATTTTTGAAGCTCGGAGTGTTTGTTTGAGAACCCGATCCACTGCTTTAAAGGAAGGCCTTGAAACATAGTACCCACTCCAGTAATCCTGCTGACGATCAGCGTAGGTGGAAAAATCACCAGACAGAGAAGGAAAACCTTCAATTTCGCCTACTCCCATCTCCCCAGGAAGGAAAAAAATTATCCTTTCTGCTTCATCATGAACAGTGTGAAAGTAATCTTCAAGAGTGCCAAACTTTGCTTCGGCATTAAGACTTGCATCAAAATTAATGTAATCAATTAACAGCTGATAATTTCTGAACTGAGCTTCGTAATTCTGAGTAGTCTCTCCTGATATGGCGGCCATCGCTAGGACGGAAATGGCGGAACAAGATTTGGCCTGTCTTCGCATCAAACACACAGTTGCAGACAAGAGAGGATTAAGAAACTTCACCGAGCGAGGCGCAACCCACTCACGCATTTCATCGAACACATGGTAGGCAGGAGATTGTGGAAAGGGCAGGGGTCGCCAGGTCTCGTTGTGCCTCCCTAACCGGTCGTGCCCGCATGCGCGGCGGCGGTTGCCCAAGAGGCGGATGCGGCGGCACAGCGTTGGGCAGCGTCGTGGCAACCGTAGCTTTAGGAAAAATCCGATCTTTGGGCGGAGTCGGTGAGATCGCTGTGGCCAGCGAGGCTGCTTGTCAGAGGTGTCGCCCGGTGCGGCGATGGGGTTGGAGGTGGTGGGGAGGTCGAGCCTACCCGAGAAGGGGTGGACGGACGGCGGTGGCGGCGTCGTTAGATGGTTCTGCAACATCGTGGCCGGTGAGGAAGAGCCAGGTTGGCAGTCGTCATGGGCGGCCGAATCTTCTGAAGTGACCACCAGAACTGGTGGAGGCTCCTTCTCGTCCATGCTGGGACTTGTGGACGACGCTCCTGGCGGCGGTCTGGAGTAGATCGGAGGGGAAGGCAGACTAAGAAGGGGTTGATGGGGGTTCGACTGGGTGGCGGCCTCCTTGACGTCAGTGATGGTGACCAGCATGTCGACGATGACGACACCGGTGGCGGCAGCGCCCGGAAGGAAGTCGCTGACGGTGGTGGGGAGTGAACTGGAGGAGAAGGATCTGTATATAAAGAACCTACCCATTTTCCATCGCAAACGAGCGTAGCAATCTGAGGATAGTGCGAAGGCCCGGGGGTTGGCGAAGCGGAGTACCAGGCGGCGGGGCTCGGCAACGGTGTCAGTGGCGACGGGGCCGTCGGCGACCTGGCTGGTGACTGAACATCGACGGAGGTATAGGCCGCCTCAATTCATTGAATCCGCCTGAGTATGTCCGCACACATATCTAGCACATCGTTCCTCATTCCGGTGGATCGGAACTGCTCCGATACCAATGTTGTGTTCCCATATGGAACACGAACAAAATCAAACGCCATGGTGAAAAAGGGAGAAAAGAAAAAGAAAAGAGAATAAGGAAAACTGGATTCAATATTGCATGCCCCAGAAGGAGGAAGAAGTCCTCCTTATAAAGAAAGAGAGGGCGCGTCTACCTAGCCTGATTACAAGATATGACCTTTCAACTTCCTAGAATAATTAAAGCATATGACCTTTCAGCTTCCTAGGTTGATTACAAGATATGACCTTTCAGCTTTCTAAAATAATTAAAGCATATGACCTTTCAGCTTCCTAGACCTTTTAGCTACCAAGATACGGATCTCCGTACTCCTATTCACAACATTTTCCTTCAAAAATTCCTTCACCATACATACTTTACTTGCTAAACTCAAATCCAATCATCACTAATTCACAGCTTAATCGACAAATTTTCATAGAAAAAGCTGAATTAAAGATTGTATTTTCAATGCTTGTGATGGTATTTTAGCACTAGATTTTCAGTATTCACCTACCTAAATGCAGTGTAGTGAAAGAAAAAGAAGAAAAAGGCAAATTGGTGCGTCAGATCTCCAGTTAGTCGTGTCAGATTGCAGTTTTTAGCTTTAGATTTTATATAAAATAAATGTTGTACTTATAACTTCAATCATGGTAAACTGTAGCTGCAATCATACTGCCTTTTTCCTGGCCTTCCTCTGCTGTAAAACGGCAGAAGCCACATGCTCTGAACTCTTCTGAAACTTCCGCCAAGTTATTATCTTGGCAGTTCTGTCATCGGTGCTCTGCAGGGAATATGTCATGTTCCCATTGAAACCCACATCAGACTTGCCTACCAATTTCCTCCGTTGGCCCTTTGCCTGCTTGGATTTGCACAAACAAGCTTTGCTTCTTCCCCACTCGCCGTCTCCTCTCCAAAGATCCAACCGTTCTCTCATTTGTGGGCTTGCACCACTCTAAAGCATTCACAGGTAATCACTCTTCTCATCTTCTCAAAAGCTTCTTCTTTTATTGGTTTTCAAGCTTCCAATTCTTGCATTCCTGAGTTTTGGCTTGTTCCTGTTGTATAGAAGTCTGAAAGATTCGATTTTGATCGCCCGGATGGACTAGTAGCGATTTGGTTGTTCTGGAATCTGGGTTTGTTGAAATTTGATCAAAAGATGGCGTCTTTGGTCCCTGGAGTTCTGTTGAAGCTTCTGCAGCATATGAACACCGATGTGAAGGTTACTGGAGAACATCGTTCGTCGCTGTTGCAGGTTGTGAGCATAGTTCCGGCGCTTACCGGCGGGGAGCTGTTTCCTAACAAGGGGTTCTATGTCAAGGTCTCGGATTCCGGCCATGCCACTTATGTGTCACTTCCTGACGACCAGGACGATCTCATCTTGAGTGATAAGCTTCAGTTGGGGCAGTTCATCCATGTTGACCGGTTCGAGCCTGCGACTCCGGTGCCGATCTTGCGCGGGGTTAGGCCGGTTCCTGGGCGCCACCCGTGTATCGGCAGCCCGGAGGATCTGGTTGCCACACATTCTCTTAGTTTTTTGAATTCTTCCGGCGCAAGTCCGCAGAGTAAAATTTCAACGAAGAGCTCGAATGATAATGTGAATGGCCTCGGGAGGGAGCAGAGCAAGATGGCGAGGAAGAATGGAGTTGAGCAATCAGGGGAGTTGGAGAAGAAGAAGGCGAGTCTGGACCGATCCAAGTCTCTTCTGTCAAAGCCCAATTTGAGTATATTGAAGAAGAAGGAGATCAGGTTGAGGTCGAAATCTTCGAATTCGCGATCTATACCCTCATCTCCCACAAGCTGTTATTCCTTGCCTACTTCATTTGAGAAGTTTGCGAATGGGGTCAAGCAGCAATCGAAGATTAAAGGTGTTGCAGAGACGCCTAGTTCGAGGCACGGGTTACTGGAGAAGGCTGCTTCTGTTTTCAGGGCCAGCACAGCCGTGAAGAAGCCATCAATTGGGAATTCTTTTGGAAATTTTGTGGTTGAAGTGGGACCTAAAGCTCTCAGGAAGAGCTGGGAAGGAAGAGTGGAGGTGAAGGAAAGGGAGAATTTGCATTCAAGAACCAAGTCCAATGGTTGTCGACCAGATGTGCGAAGCACTTCAGTGAGTAGTTCGTTTCACACAAATCTTGTAGATATTTTGTGTTTTTTAATAGATGGATCGTAAGTCATTGTTTTTAACACAAGATTGCACAAAATAGATACTACCATTGCATTTCATATTGTACATTTTTTTCACTTATTTCTGTGATATAGATTGGTTTGAAGTAAGTTGAGTCGATTATCTATGATGGCGGCAAAAGGGCCCTGCACTATTGATGCTATGTACACGACTAACAATAGAGGTCATTCCGGAGTGGGTCAGATTGTGGTTGACGAGGGAGAGATTTCCACTTGCCTTGGAATGGGGACAAGTGGTATGGTAGACTCAGAAATTTTCATATGATTAATGAAACTGACCTGTGTAAAAGGAAGCACGGAAGGCAATACTGCAATAGTAATACTGATTGGTGTAGAATCAGGGGTAAGGTCAGATGGGATTCGAGGGAAGGTGAATTTTGGTTGGGTGGTGACTCGTGCAGAAGATGGGGTCAATGGTGAAAAAACTGTCTTTGCCGATGAGCTGCACAGTGCTTGCATGCTAGAAGGAAGTGGTCACGATGGGCAGTGGTGAATCAAGAATCTGTCTTGTTAATAATTTTAGCAAAATAACTTTTACAGCTCTGGAAGTTGTTCAAGGTATAGTGCCTTTGAAGTTCAATTATCTTGGGATAAAGCTTTTGAGATCAGATCATCAGACAGTAAAGCATAGTCGTGTTAATGGGATTTCACAGTGATAATTTAGAACTAGAGATTGTGAATGGCTTTCTATATTTATTTTATGTGATTTTCTTGTTTCATGTCTGATCCATCCTTTTTATAGCTTGCTGACATTTTAATATGGCTGTTCACAGAAGAAGGTAGAGGCTACAGAAAGGGTCCTTCCCAAAGAGGGCAGCAAGGCTTCCACACCCACAAAGAGGATAAGCACAAGTAAAAATGTGGACGAACCAGATAGATTGAGTACATCACGTGCCTCTATAGTTCGGCGAATTCCAGAGGTTTCAAGTAATGGAATTCCCAGCAACTTAGTGAAGATCTCTACCAATAGCAGAAGATTGACGGATGCCAGCATCTCGTGGTCTTCATTGTCATCATCTCTAGCAAAACTAGGAAAGGTATACTTTGCTACATCATGGTTTGTACAGAAGACAACCATTTGGAATTTTTTCTGACTTGCAAAATTTTGTATTTGCTTTATTTTAAAGATGGCGAAGCATTTGCATTGACCTTCCCATTTAAGGATGCTAAGTTCCAGTGAAGTGAATATGCTTGTTAGCTTAATGTGTCAGTATTAGTCTAATGTTACAAATTTTTTACATTTCAGGAGGTTATAAGGCACAGAGATGCTGCAAAGCTTGCAGCAATTGGGGCCATTCAAGAGGCTTCTGCTGCCGAGAGTTTGATACGATGCTTGAGGTAGTTGACAGCAAATTTGATTTACATTGGGCTAAAGGTTTAAGTGTGGCTTATATATATATATAGAGAGAGAGAGAGAGAGAGATTGGTTTATATGAGATCGTTCTCATATAAGGAGCATGAGGCCAATCTTTTGGGTCATTGGATTCCGATCCGACGGTGGGTATCAAATCAGCGGGTAGATGAGTGTGTTCACTTACCCTTGTAGCCATCAGATCAAGATCCAACGGCTATGACTTGAACTGGCCTCATATAAGCTATATGAGAGTGATCTCATTTAAACTTTCTCCATATATATATATATATAAGATGGTTTACATGAGATCGTTCTCATATAAGGAGCATGAGGCCAATCTTTTAGGTCATTGATTTCCGATCCGAGGGTGGGTTTCAAATCAGTGGGTAGGTAAATGTGTCAAATCGGTGGGTAGGTGTTGTAGCTGTTTGTAGCTGTCAGAGCTATGAATAGAATTGGCCTCATATAAGCCAAATGAGAGCGATCTCATTTAAACTTTTCATATATATATATATAATATATATATATATAGGTGTATATATTTATATATATATATATATATATTTTGTTGTGCACATCGTCAGCCATCTCCTATTCAGGATATGTAAAACTTATTTTGTTTTCTCACTTCCTTTTATCATTGCGTGAATTATTTTCTGTGTTAGTTGCAAAATCTTAACGTAAGTGCAGTATTTAAAAGTTTCACTCCCTTTGCTGCAGGCATCTAGTTTTACTTGGTTATTTTTTAAAGGTTATGAACTTCTTTTTTTGCTTTCAACGGGATTTCTGGTTCTTCAAATTTGGAACAGATTGTCAGTTGTGTCATGCATGTTTATTTGGAAGTTGAAAGTTTTTAGGTTCGGTTTTTATGCATATTGGTTTTATGCTATATACGTAGACTTGTAAAAGGAACCATTCTATTAAGTACAATTTTAAGGATAAATAAAAGTTGAGCAAGTGCACAGGCCTTCCATCTTGCATGCCACATTTTTGCCTTTTTGTCGATGAAGGAAGCTCTTCTTCCTATTCTAAAAAGATATCTGAAATACTTCTTTCCCAAATACTTCTCTCCCTGTGCATCTACTGGTGGTAGGGTAAATTGGCTACTATTATAACCTGAGCCAATAAACTCTTTACTTTTGTTTGATATAGAGCACATATAAAACTTTGATGCACGAGATGACAATGTTTTTTTTCCTCCTTTTTGTTTGATGGGGGGTGGGGGCATGTAATTCACCAAGACGACAATGTTGTTGAGATTGAGTTCTATGCCGATGGCTTGTTGGCAGAGTCACTTATCTTATAATAACCACAACAACTGTCCAGATATGTTAAAATTATGGTTTTTTATCCTATTTATGAATAACACTCTCCAACTAAAACCATTTGACTGATATCTGCTTGCCTATCTCTTTTAGAGACAATTTTTAGATGTTAACCTATCCTAAAACTTGTTTTACTTTGTGAGGGCGATTCATAAGTATGAGGGAAGTTGTGAGACCACTGTATGCTTTGGTGTTGAGATGGCATCTGTAGTGTCTACGAAATGTGAGTGGAGGTTGTGTATGTTGTTAGAGTAATTATAGAGTCCTGAAATTTCCTTACGTGCTGCTTCTAGTGTGTAAAGGAATAAGTAAATTCCTTCGAACATCTAGAACACATTCCTTATATAGTTTTAGACTCTAGTTTCTTGTCTTACTTATGTGTCTTTATCATGTTCTTTTTTTTTTTGAAATCACTATGTGGATTATCTCTCTTGGATATCCCTAAATAACCACTGATCATCTTCTACAAATGAGGTGCTATCTTTTTTTGGTGTACTTGAACTTGCATTTGGGCTGAGGTGGACGTGGATCTGCACCTGCATGAATGATAGAGACTTTTAAAAAAGTGCACCAATCCGAAATTAAGCATAGATATCTGTTCATTTGCAAGAGCAAACCATCGTCTAATTATCATGATTGTGGGAATCATTTCAAGCGTTCAAACAAGCTTATTGCTCCAAGCACATATTTATTCTCTTAATGCCATAAACAAACGCAATGATTTCCCCTCTCAAAAATATTTATCCTCTAGTCCGACACTTTATTTATTAATACACATGGATGAACATTAATGTAATTGTAATAATTACTGACTATATGATTGTTTCTGCTCTCTTATTGCAGTATGTACACTGAGTTGAGTTGTTCAGCTAAAGAAGACAATCCACAGCCTGTAGTGGAAGAGTTCCTTGGCCTTTATTCAAGCTTGCACAAAGCTAGTCTGGTTGCCGATTCATTATCGAAAACTATTCCAACTGCTGGAGTCGCTGAAGATCCGCTGGATGAGCTTTCAGAAGAGACAGTGAAGGTCTCATCTGAGAAGCAAAAGAACGCAACATCTTGGGTTCAAGCCGCCTTAGCTACCGATCTGTCACCATTTATGGTATTTAACAAAGCTTCCTCCATTTCTGAAACCTCCTCAGCAGCTTCATCTCGAAGCTTGGTTACTAATAGTGGCACGAAACCAATGGTAGTTCTTGAAAATACAACAAAAAGTGCAATGTCAAAGAATCAGATACAAATTAAGCCCCGCTCTTCTCTCAGCTCTAAGTCAGTTGCGCCAACAACCCCGCGTAGGGCCGTGGATGGTTCATTAGCTACTCAAAAGCAGAAAGTGCCGCCTCCGGTCGAATGGACTCGTGGGAGTGGTCTTGGTGAGGGTGCTGAATTGGCAAACTCCTTACTGGGAGAGTCCCGGGACTGGTTCTTGGGTTTTGTTGAAAGATTTTTGGATGCGGATGTGGACACCTCTGCATTGACAGATAGAAGCCAAATAGCAGGGATGTTGTCACAACTCAAGAGGGTGAATGAATGGTTAGATAAGATTGGAGCGCAAACAGAAAATGGTGGTGAGAATTACGCCGTCCCTCCAGAGACAGTCGAGAAGCTGAAGAAGAAGATATATGAGTATCTCCTCACACATATGGAGTCGGCTGCTGTTGCACTCAATGGCGGACCTGCGACATCCTCAAACCGGACAGCAGATCCAAAGGTAAAAAGATGACAAAACTATGGATGAGATATAAACATATTTTCACATAGTATTTTTGTATATATAAACTTAAAGGCTAGTGGAATGAGGAGTGTACAAGCAGTTTCGTCATGGCTGAAAGTTCAAGGCCAAAGTTGGTGGCTACAAATTCAAATGGCTTGAGCTCAAGAAATGTTGAGCAGAAAGCAGAATAGCTAATTATATAGGAAATGTAGATACTGGAAGGTCCTTTCTTCTTACCTGGGGTAACAGATATTATTCGTTTTGAGATGCAGTGCATATGGAAGAATAGTATGTGGTTTTACTTATTTAATTTCTTGAAATGTTTAAGAAGTCTTTCATTTTCATGTGTAATTTATATGGGAAAAGGTTTCAAGGTACTAACCCATCTCTTGTATCCTTCTGCAAGTTTATAAATTTGATAAAAAAAAACTACTTGAAAGGAAAAGGCATTTATATTAATATCAACTTGCAAAATGCAGATACTATTAGCTTCTTGATTCACACAGCTTGTCATTTACATGTCATCTTCTGTGACCGATTCCATTTATGTTACCTCTCCGTCTTTGGAGGGTTGCATCTGGCAAACCTTATCTATCACCATCTTGTTCATATGTAATCTCTTACAACAATAGATTCCTTGAACTCTAAGATGACATGCAGAAGTTTTTTCTTAATTGTGGCAAAACAAAGAGTATCTGCGAATATGCGGTTCTTCAGCTTACCAAACACTAAAATGCAGAACTGCATTCGCGAATTACAGTTAAGTGGTTTTACTCCATGTATATGTTTGCTTGTTTATTGAGAAATTACTCCATGTATTTGCTTTCTTGAAACTTTTATATTTCAAGCTGACAAATCAACAAGAAGGAACAACTCTAGAGACGAAATCTCCCCATTGATCATTGAGAAGCACCTGAGAAATAATGGGAAGGGGGAGTTTGGAACCAGTGACATGACAAATTGGTCTGCTCCAAATTATGCTTAACAAAATATGTAAATACTACTACCTCAATTTAAGGCGTGTTTGGGAACGTAAAACGCTTAATTATAAGCTGCTTTTATGGAAAATCTCCTTTTGAGAAGACCCAGCTTGTATACCCGAACACATTCCCACACGCACACACGAACTGGATTATATACTGATTTATTTGGTGCATATAGCATTTACCGGCGGGGGTTGGCAGCGTGATATGGTGCTCTAAGAAGCTGGTTGCCCTGCCCCTTCTAGTTCTTATCACGCCGCTCAGACAATTTTGATTTCACCTTATTAAGTACCAACATTGTTCAAGAAGGTTTTTGTTTTTGGAAAATAGCTGCTCTAATGGGGTAAATTACACGGCTATTAAACAGCCAAATTAATTCTTGATTAAAATAAAAAATACTAGATTAAGCAGGGGCAGCCACCGGCCGGTAGAAGAGCTCATAGGCCTCGATCACCTCCAAGTGCCACATTGCCTCCCGGTCCGGGAACGGCGAGAGATCGACGATTTTGTGCACTCCGATGAGCGGCAGGACCCCGCCCGGCCGGAAGACGCAGGCGCCAACAACCATGACGTACATCCCCGGCCGCCAGTCCCTATACATGAAGCCTTCCGGGAGGACGAGTTCCGCAACTCCACTGCCGTCATCGAGCAGAAGCCGATCCGGCGCTGACTCCGACGCTGGCGCCGGAGGCGGGACGAGGACGCCCTGCAGCCAGGCGCGCTGGAAGAGGATGCCGTTGAGGGTCATTGCCGGCGGCCGGGAGCCCGGCCGGTCCCGCGCCGTGTTGAGCTGGGCGCAGAAGAGCTTCAGCGCAGCCAAGCTGTAGTCCATGGTCGGCGGCTACTGTGCGGCCCAGGCCCAGTGGGAGGGAGACGACGACCCAGAAAAAGGTCTTCTCCCATGTAGAAGGTAATGAGCCTTCCATTTGGAGGGAATTGCGATCTTGCCATTTTTCGTAGAAGCTGTTTTTTTATTTTAAGGAAAGTGTTATGAAAGTCACGTGTTCGGTGAGAGAGTGGAAGTGTCCTTTGCTATTGTAAGACTTTGACTTGAAAATTATGGAAATTAGGGTAGATTTTGATATGTTTGCAAGATTGCATGTTGTTTTTCAGTTTAGTTGATTGATAATAAAGGCATCGTCTATTTGGCAAGAGAGGAAATTTCATTATACGTTGATGAACAATTGGAACTCGTTCTCATTAATTTGGAAAGAATGATACAAGGTCTATTAGTAGTGACGTGAGTGTACATTAATTAGTGTGACCTGAGTGTACATTAATTAGTGTACAGAAAACACTTAGCAACATTACTTCTTAATTATAAAATTAAATATGAATCAAGCTAAGCTAATTACATCTAATATGCCCCCTCAAGTTGATGGATCAGGTACTGATGTCATAAGATTGTCCTTGAGCATGTGAAATCTCTGACTTGACAAAGACTTGGTAAATATATCAGCAAGTTGATCACCTGTAGAAATATGTTTCACATTAACTGCACCAGCCAAAACTCTCTCTATAATATAATGATGATCTAACTCTATGTGTTTAGTTCTTGCATGAAACACAAGATTAGTAGATAGAGAAATAGCAGACATATTATCACACCAAATGATAGGCAGATGATCTTGGGATACATGAAGACATTTGAAACCAAGTTAGTTATGTAGCAACTGAAGCTAATGAGCGATACTCAACCTCAGTTGAGGACCTAGACACAGTATTCTGCTTCTTGGATTTCCAAAGAATTAGATTGCTCCCAAAAAATACACAATAACATGTAACTTTTAAACCTATTTGAGATATTTCCTACCAATCAGCATCTGCATAGGCTATGAGAGTCGTAGAACTAGACTGAATCAAAATACTATGATGTAATGAGCCATGAACATATCTGAAAATGAGCAGTAGAAGGTGAATGCATATACTGAAATACAATGTTCACTGCATATGTAATATCAAGTCTTGTATTCGTTAGATATTGTAAAGCTCCAACCAAACTTCTATATAGAGCAGGATTAGTGCATAAAACACCATCAGATGGAGCTAATTTTTGTTTAGAATGTCTAGGTATATTTGCTGGCTTACAAGAAACTAATGAAACTTTATTTAAAATTTTTGAGCATAATGAGATTGAGTGAGAAATAGACCAGATTTCGTATGTCTAACTTCAATACTAAGAAAATGATGAACTAAACCAAGATCCTTTATTGCAAATTCACAACCAAGCGTATAAATCAATTGTTAAACATAAGTAGAATCATTTCCTGTGATCAAAATGTCATCCACATATACTAGAAGAATAGTAACTCTATTTTCAACCTTCTGAACAAATAATGATGTATCAGCATGAAAGATAATAAATCCTTGCGACACTATGTATGAAGACAACCATTCATACCAAGCTCTTGGAGCTTGCTTTAAACCATACAATGCCTTTTTCAACTTGCAAACATACTGCGGACACTTTGAGTTTATAAAACCAGGAGGTTGTGTCATAAAAATTTCTTCATGTAGATTGCCATGTAAAAATGCATTAGACACATCTAACTGCCACACATACCACTTCTGAGAAACTACAAAACTGAGCATTAGTCTAATTGTTGGAAGTTTAACCACATGACTAAATGTCTCAAAGTAGTCTTCACCCTCTTGCTGATGATAACCTTTAGCCACAAGCCTAGCCTTATACCTAGAAACTGAACCATCTAGATTTCTCTTGATTCAAAACACCCATTTACATCCAATAATAGTTCTGTTAGGTGGTTTTGGTACAAGAGTCTAAGTTTGCTACTGAATTAAAGCATTATACTCATATAACATAGCTTATTGAGAAAATTTAGAGGCATCAACATACGTGGTAGGCTCAGTAAGTGGAACAGATGTAGAATTGACAGTAGTATGAAGAGATAAAGGGATTTTTTGTTTACAAATACCATATTTACTTCTTGTTGTCATAGAATGTGTTGGACCAGTTTGAACAGGTAGAGTAGATGAAGAAATAACAGGTTAAGAAGATGGAGCCGAGAGAGATCCAAAGATAGATGTGGTAGATGTAGAAGACACAACTGGAATAGAACTATTAGTGATAGGATTGGAGAGATCATGAGATAAAGTTTGAAGTAAAGAATAAGGAGAAACAGAAGATTGTGGTGAATTATAACAAGAAGTTGGTAAAGTAAAACCTTGAGAGTTTGAAGTTACAGTGGAAGAAGAAAAATGTTGAGAGAGAAACTCATTTTCACAAAATCTAACATGTCTAGATATGTATATTTTGTGAGTTTGAACATCAAGACATTTGTATCCTTTAGTTTGAGTAGCATACCTTAGGAAAACACAAGCTATTTACATGGGTTTTAACTTATGAGAAGTATAAGGGCGAAGTCAAGGAAAACACTTACATCCAAACACTTTAAGAAATTCATAATCTGGAGCTTTGGGAAACAAAATTTGAAAATGAGACATAGAATTCAATGAAGGAGAAGGCAGTCTATTGATCAATTAAGCTGCAGTTGACACTGCTTTTGACCAATAAGAAATAGGCATAGAAGCTAAGAGTAAAATAGAAAGTGTGGTTTCAATTAGATGTCTATGTTTATGTTCAACCACACCATTCTGTTCAGGAGTGTAGGGACATGAAAATTGACGTATGATACCAGCTGAAGAGAACAAATCAGAAAATTTTGAATTAAGAAATTCATACCATTATCAGATCTAAAATAAAGTATAGAAGAAGAAAAGATATTTTCATCCGTTGCTTTGAATTGAACAAATACTTGAAATATATTTGTTTTTAAGAAGATACAACCATGTATATTTTGAGAAATCATCAACAAAGATGACATAGTACCTATAACCTATAAATGAAACTTGGGGGGCATGACCCCATACATCATAATGTATTAGTTCAAGTGGTCTTTGAGATAAAACTGAAGAAGGACTAAAAGGTAGCTTATGAGACTTACTCATTAAGCTACTATTACAAGAATGATTAGTACAAGAATTAGTCACAGGCAGTTTGACAGTAGAAACAACTTTTTGTAAAGTAATAGGAGAGGGGTGTCCTAATTTGTAATGCCACAATGAATATGTGGAAGAATTAGCTAAAAAAGTTGAGACAGTAGTTGTAGATGGTTGTGGCATAACTGGATATAATCCATGATGACTAGACCCCCGAAAAATTATTTCCTTGGACTGATTGTCCTGAATAAGAAAACCAATGGCATTAAAAATAATTGAACAATCATTTTCAGTTGTAAGTCTATTAACTGATAATGAGAAATTTTAGGAACATGCAGAACCTTATTAAGTTAAAGACAAGAGTTAGAAGAAGAGATATGACCTGATCCAACATGATGAATTTGAAGTAAATCACCATTTACTATTGAAACTGAGTCTATATATGGAGCTTAAAGAGTGAGGTTACCAAGATCAGCAGTATATATGATTGAAGCACCATAGTCTAGAATCCATGGAGAAGTATGTGAAGTAGAAACCTCATTACCATTGTTGGCTAGAGAAGTAGAAGTCATAGCTGAATATGCAATATGAGGTTTTCCCTTGTTTCTATTTGCATTTGTTCTAGCTGAATTAAAAGAAAGCGGCCTTGTATAGGAAGGGTTGAACTTACGATAACACTTGTAAGCCACATGATTTGTTTTACCACTTATCTGATAAGACATCTTTTGCTGAAAATCATTATGGGATAGACCATTTCGACTACCACTTGGAAAGTAAGCATTATGTGCACTCGTATATGCTTGAAAATTCTAAGCAAATCCACGGTGAAAATTTCATTTGCCTCTGTAGGAATTATTTTTATGCTTATAACTCTGACCGCCAAAACTTAGTCCATTTCTTTGAATAAAATAACCAGTGACTGGATCATAGGATGTAGATTGGGAGGTAGCCATTGATCTACACTTGAATATTGTATTTTACTAGCTCTTAAACTTATATTCATGTTAGTGTTTGATTATATTTAGTGTTCTTTAATGTAGTTTTTTTTGTGGAAAAATAAGCGTAAGCTGCAGATATGGTGAAAAGTGACTCCAATAGTTGAATCTTTATAACTTCTTGTGCATATAACTGATTAGACTGATTCAAGCTTCATGCTAAATTTCAAGAAGTCAGCTTTCTAACTCTACCGACAGCGCGCAATTCAGAGTTCGGAGCGAAAAGTTATAACCATTGGAAGATTGTGATGCAGAATGAATAGTAACAAATAGATCGGTAAATGAGGTGATGGATCGCCGGAGCAAAAAAAATGAGATTTTCGATCGGCATTGTAGCGATCGATTGTTGTATGCGGCGAACTAAAATTAAACCCTATTTTTAGTTAGGAATGAGGTTTTGTGGTTTCTCTTCACCCCTATATATATGCCTTAAGGGGAGACATTTTGAGCATTAGAGATTGGATCTTAGATACTTTGGAGGCTAGGGAAGAGAAGAAGAAGAAGAAGATGATGAAGATGAAGATGCATGTTTCTCTTCCAATGCCTAACTAAACTTTTTCCAAGGCATAAATGAAGCCAAAATAGACTGATTGTATTGTTTTCTTTTTTCTCATCTTAACTTTGATTGTAGTTGGTGTATGGACCTTTGTTATGGTTTTAATGTTAATTCATTGAGGTTTATTCTAAGTGCTCGAGAGAGGCTAGAGTGAATTCTTGTGAGTTTTTATCCAAAAGAATACTTGCATGTCCGACCAAGAATGTCAGTAGACTGAGGTGTTATATATTAATAAAGTTTCATTGGTTTATGCTCAAGAGAGATAGATCACAGTTCCATGTTTTAATTGCTTTATGTGTTACGTCCGAGAGGGCACAATATCTTGAATTGACAAGTATATGTCTGACCAAAAATATGTTAGCCAATTAGGAATTTAGACAAAAGAGAGAGAGACGATAAGCTGGTTTATTTTGTGGTGAATTTGAACCCTTGATTCTTTTATGCAACTCGTTTAAGTACAACTCGTTTAATTAGCTAAAGTTTACTGTTTTCTTAGATTAAACTAAAACAATAATTTTTCTTCTCTTGAATTTAGTAGATTATTTATCCGTCCCTGAGGTTCGACAACCCTAAATACTCACTGTAGTACAATTGCCTTGTGCACTTGCAAATGTTTAATATTTAAACGATCAGCCATCAGAACAGAATTTGACAAAGAAGAACCAAAATTAAAAGAGTTCTTAAGATTCAATTATGCTTATTCTGCTAACAACAATGTCCAAAACTCATGAATAGATATGGAACCTGCTCTAGTACGAATGGGAGTAGAGAAAATGTCATAAACATTAGATAGGGCAATGAGTGTATATTAAATCACTTTAGGCTCAGGAACTGGAGATCCAGCAACATCTAACTGATCAATTAGATTCTTTATATGATCAAGATACATAGTCATAGTAGTTCCTAACTGAACTCTTTGGAGTTGAATCCTCAAATTGAGCACATGAGACTTTGAAACAGAATTGAACCTATCTTCTAGAGCAATCCAAAGATCTCTAGCAGTTCGAATGCCTAATACATTAGAAAGAAGAGATGGAGACAGTATTGCACGAATACAAGTGACAAGATGAACATCATAAAATTTCCAAGATGCAAAGTCAGGATTTAGGAATTTTCGACCAGAACCATCAATGATAAACTCAGATGGACATACTATAGTCCCATCAACATAACCAGAAAAATTATAAGATGAAAAGAGACTTTCAATTTGATATCACCACACAAAGAAATTGGTGGAATCAAGCTTAATTGTGATCAGGGATGTTAACTTAGAAACTAGAAATTTGATTGCAGGAAGAAGAGTAGACATGACTCTAAATTCTAATTATGTAAATCATAAAATTCAGACAAGAAAAAGAAAATTCGATTGAGGTATATGATCGAATAGCTAATAGGCAACCTAAGAAGATAGATGATAATCAACAAGTAAAGAAGCAAATAGAGAAGAAGGAATAAGAAATTGAGGAAGAAAACACTTATCCAAGTAAGTTTGATGAAACTTTAATGGCGGATAAGACCATGAGAGTTGTACGGAAGCAATGAATGAACTCGATGCAGCTTGAAGAAAATAACAACAAAAACTCCTAAGTAGACAGCTACAATAGGAGCATCTTTAATAGTGAAAATCCTCGGTAGAAGCTCGGAGCAGTAGCTTTTATGGCGAAAGATATCGAGAATTTCATATCTAGGAGCAAGAAGATCGGAGCGCCTTTCGCCAGTGACCGATACCATGATGAACAACTAGAACTCATTCTCATTAATTTGGAAAGAATGATACAAAGTCTATTTATAGTGACCTGAGTGTATAATACTTAGTGTACATTAATTAGTGTACAGAAAACACTTAGCAATATTATTTGTTAATTACAAAACTAAGTATGAATCAAGCTAAGCTAATTACATCTAATAGACGTTCATCAATTAGGTCTGCCCAAGAGTTCAAAATCTCAACTAAAAATATCTCATCAAACAACCCTGATTGTGTAGCGATCACTCTTATTTCATCAATGATGTTGGGCCTGTTTATGGTGGGGTGGGTTAGTTATACGTATGGATGGCTTCTCACAACCCTTTATTGTGTAGTGAGCACTCAGTATATGAAATTTTATTGTTAATGAAATGTTCCTCACCAAAAAAAAATAAAAATATCTTTTTGCAAATGAATTTGGACTTTGTTTTGCTAAAAAACTCCAATTTCTGTATGTTCCATATTAAGTTGCCTATTTTGTTTTTAAAATGAACATCTAAATAGGACACTTTAAATGGGATAGAGGGATTATATGATATACATTGGCATGGGAAGGGCTAATCAGGCCAAATTATAAAATCTAGGAACAAAATTCTATTAAATTATCCTGACAAATACTTTATCGGCCAATCCACTTGATTAAAAATCTTTGGGGCTATAACTTTTTTTTGGTATACCTTAACATAAATGGGTTTGAGCTCTCCTTGTTTACAAAAATTATGGGGACTCATTGGTGTCCCATGCTCGTTGTATCCAATAATTTCTCATCTTTTACACGGCAAGAGTGACAAGGACGTTGGGAATTTAAAAAGGCCGGCTGGAGTGTTATTGACTAAAATTTAACCCAATTTCCCCACTGAAAATTAAAAACTCAGCGTTCTCCATCCTACCATAACATCCACTGCCTACATGGATCCGACGCGTCACAAAATAATTGGTTCTTCCGACGTGGAATGCCAAACCTCGTCGCCCCGTAAACCTTACGTGGTCTTCCACGGGTCAACCACCTAGTCAACACCCAAGTCATCTCCCAGGGGCATCCCCGTGATTAACCGAATCCCAAAGCCCAAACTCATAACATCTGCTTCTATATGTAGCAGCTGCTGCATCACCTTCCCTTGCCCATCAGACTGGCCTTTCCCCTTCCAAAAATGGCGGAATCGCCCCGGCCCGTACGGCCTCTGCTCATCCTATTCGCCGTCGCCTCGCTCCTATGCTTCTTCTCCCTCACTTTCGAGGTCGTCTCGGCGGATATCATTTTCGAAGAGCGATTCGAAGGTTCAGTCTTCTTTCACTTCACTCCTTTTGCTCTGATTACGCGCTTTTTGCTAGCTCAGTTGTTCTTTGAGCTGAAAGAATTTGTGGGTTTTGCTGATTGAGCTATACTAACTACGATTCTTGAGTTGGAAGCACTATTTAACTTTGGTTGTTTCTTGAGCTTCTCGCTCGCTGTCGAGCTCGCCTTCGCCGAGATCATTTTCGAAAAGCGCTTCGGAGGTTCCATCTTCTTCTTCTTTCACTCCCCGAGTTCACTCGTTTAGCTCTGATTACGCGCTTTTCTGCTGATTGAGCTTTGAAGTAAGATTTTGGAGTTGGCAGATAGGCTAATGACACTGGGGCTGCTTTCATAGAATTTTGGCATCTTTTAATTTTAGTTGTTTTTGTTCTTCTCACTCGCACTCGAGCTTGCCTTTGCCGAGATTATGGGCGAAGAGCACTTCGAAGATTCCATCTTCCTCTTCTTCTCTTTGTTGGCTTGGGCCTCTCTCACCCCAAAAGCTAGCTTGAGAGCTGAGAATTTTCCTCCCATTTATAAACTGACCACCAGCCCCTTCTACCTCTGACGACGTAAGATAAACCCCAAAACCCCAAGGCAGATCCAATTCCTCCCGTAGACACTGTTGATAAAGACTGTGGATAACCTGGGCTCCATACCAATGTTGGTTGGTCTCCCAAAAAATTAGCTTGAGAGGTGAGGCTTTCCTTCACACTTATAACCACTCTTCCACATCCGATGTGGGATAAACCCCAACAATCTCCCCCTCACACATCGGGCCTTTGGGTGGGGGGCAGACAAGTTCCTCCCGCGGGTTGTCAGACCGAGACTGTTGGTAATCCTGTTGGGTGGTCTTGGGCCTCTCTCACCCCCAAAAACTAGCTTGAAATGTGAGGCTTTCCCTTACACTTATAAATTGACTACCAGCCCCTTCTACATCATATGTGGGATAAACCCTAACACTTTCACTCCCTGTGTTTACTCCACTTATTTTGCTCTGATCAAGTCACCCGCTTTTTTGCTAGCTCAATCGCTCATTTATTTGAAATAATTTATGAATTTTGCTCATTGATCTTTTGTAACTACGATTTTGGAGTGGAAGATCAGCTGGGGACAATGGGAATGCTTTCGTCAAAATTTTAGCTTTGTTTTAGCTTTAGTTGTTATGCTATCTCTTACAAAAGAGCTGGCTCAAAACATGTCACAATAGAGGCATAAGATCCACGTTGCCGAACTCAAGTTATTGTGAAAACATGCTACTTGATTTTGATTATGATTATGTTTTAGCTCTAGTTGTGCCTTCTGAAAACTTTCTGGATTTCTTTTCGTTCAGTCTTTTGACTGAGATTTTCAGCTGGGAGCTAACTTGAGGTGACTCAAAGAGCCTAGCTGCTCAGTTTGAAGTGATTATTAGTTCTTTCTGGTCAAATTGGGAGTCTAATGATCATGTTTTGATGATGGATGCTTACATTGTACTCTCTCTTGTTTGAACTGGTTATTTCCAAGTGGTTGACTGATTTTCTTGTGCTTTGGGCAAAGATGGCTGGGAAAGTCGATGGGTCAAGTCGGACTGGAAGCGAAGCGAAGGGAAAGCAGGCTTCTTCAAACACACTGCTGGAAAATGGTCCGGTGATCCAGATGATAAAGGTATGTTTGCTTCTTTCTTTCCTCCTCTGTAGTATTCACTCTGTCCCATGTTAATAGTCTCATTTGGAAAAAAAGTGATTTCTAAGGAAGCCTTACAATTAACTTGTTTACTCCATCCAGTAGCTAACATGACAAGAATTAAATGAAATAAGACTATTATATGGGAAAATTATTTTCCAAATCGGACTATTAATATGGGACAGAGGGAGACTATTAAAAGGCAAACTTGTGTTTCTGTAGTTGTTAGATTATGTGGGGCTTGGGGTTGTTTGCTTGACCTTGATGGTGAAAAACTATGCAGGTATACAGACGTACCCTGATGCGAAGCACTTTGCCATATCTGCAAAGATTCCAGAATTCAATAACAAGGATAAAAATTTGGTGTTTCAATACTCAATAAAGTTTGAGCAGGATATAGAATGTGGTGGTGGTTACATAAAGCTTCTTTCCGGTTATGTTAATCAGAAAAAGTTTGGTGGTGATACTCCTTACAGGTTTGTCGAAGTTATGAGTTCTCAATTGACTTGCACGTGTCTGCTTGAATAAGATTCATTCTAAGTGATTTTCACAGGGTAGGCAGAATTTGGTACTAAATCTTGTGCACGGATCAAATTATTTAGTTCTGTCATAAGAAAGACAATAATCCGTTTGGTTTAATAGCTTAGATGGCATAAAAAAGTGTTTACTGGTGAATGTGAATTTCATTACAATCAATATTCTCGTCTCCAGCAAATTTTATTGGATATGGTGATAATCTTGGGCTAGCAATAGATTTTTATTAAAATTATGGAGCACAAGCAGTATTGCAGATTAATAGCTGAAGTTGATTGTTTGATTTCTAGGAACGTCTTTTGTGCTCAAAACAAATGCTTTTGACATTAAAACTAACGGTTCCCTGGCATGGTCTTGGTTCTGTGATGTTTAAATGACATTATAGCTATCTTGATGGCACTAGAGTATATAAAAAAAGGAAACGAAAAGAAAGCACTAGCATATGCTAACTTCCTCTCCGCGTCTGCATATTTTAACTTTCTTATTTCATCAGAAGTATGTCTCTATTTTGTAATATCACCAATCTACTTGACAAGCATTGTGTAGACAAAATGGGTTTCAAAATTTTAAGAGATAGAAAGAGAGAGCAATGGATTTAAGTACATGCATTGCCTGAGAATTATACAAGATTTGATGTTTCATTGCTGCTGCTTTTTCGCACTAGCAACTTCTGGCTTTTTATGACATATAGTTATCCCTTGTGCAGCGTAATGTTTGGTCCAGACTTGTGTGGCACTCAGACAAAAAAGCTCCATGTCATTGTTTCATATCAGGGGCAAAACTATCCAATTAAGAAAGACTTGCAGTGTGAGACTGACAAGCTTACACACTTCTACACTTTTATTCTTCGGCCTGATGCTTCTTATAGTGTCCTTGTTGATAACCGAGAAAGAGAATCTGGGAGTATGTATACTGATTGGGATATTCTTCCTCCCCGAAAAATCAAAGAAGTTAATGCTAAAAAGGTCTGGGAGTATGTCCTTCCTTTAAGAAGAGTGTTCCACTATCTTATTTGTCTGTCTGCTTTTACATATTATATCGGCATTCTTTTCTATGCAGCCCAAGGATTGGGATGAGAGGGAATACATTGATGATCCTAACGATCTCAAGCCGGAGGTACATTTGTGAGCTTACCTTTTAAGTATAGTTTTGTTACAGGATCAAGACTTTGTTGTTAGTATGTGATGTTTTTTGAATCCTACTTGTCAGGGATATGATTCGATTCCAAGAGAAATTCCTGATCCTAAAGCTAAAGAGGTGGGATATTTATTTTTATTATTACTTATTTTGCTGACAAAGAATAGTTGTTAATACTCTTGCCTATTTCCTTTCATTGTTTATAACCTGAAATTAGGATATGGTTGATGATTTTTTCACTTCTGAGTGCTTACTAATGGAAAAGTAAATTTTGTGTCCTCTTGTGTCTTCAATGTATCTTGATAATATAGAAGGAAGTATGAAACAGTTCCTCAAAATTCTCACACTTGAAAAACTATCTTTCTAATATCTTATTCATGACTAGAGTTTACATGAATTTTTCAGTCTCTTTAAGAATGTGGGCATAGGTCAGTTATGCGCTTTCTTTGGTTTCTTTTTCTACCTTATCTCAGATTCTTCACATTTTTTTCATACCTCTAACTGTCTATTTTTTCTGGGTGGTTAACAATAATTTTCCCCATGTTTTTGGTGAGATACAAAATAAATTTAATAATAGCCCTTCTCCTAACAGCTTAAGCTATTGGGAAACGATGGGGCATTTCCCATGGTTGCTGTTAGAAAATGGGCTATTATTAAATTTATTTTATATCTCAAACAGTTCTACATTTCACATCTGCCAAGATTGACACACACAAAAAATGTTCTTTTATACTGTTGAATTTTAATTTAGTATTTGCGCCTTAATGCCTAAGCCCCATCTATAGTTTGTATTGGAGCTCAACCATTCTGCGAAGGTCTGCCAAAAAAAAAAGTTCAACCTAGTGGCAGCTTCAATATACGCAGAAATGGGAAAACCTAAATGGTGCAAGTTAAATTTAGATGTGACAACTAAAACAAAGGAATGTACAAGAGGATTTTTAGTGCATTCTTGTAACTCATTCAAGAAGTCACTTTTCACGTCCGACCACTAGATTAGTTGCTTTGAAAATGGAAAAAGCACGAATTGGTCGCCAACCAATCTGACAGAAAAGTGCAAAAGGATAAAAAACATGTAATATAGGCAAGTACAACATGTAAGTTATGCAGGATATTGGCGTGAGATAGATATGGAATGATGGGAGAGGAGCAGTGGTTTTGGAGTTATGCAACGAACAACAGAGGGGACAGGAGTTATGGGGCTATGGGGGGAATAAATGTAGAAAAAGAAAGGGCAGGCTGTCAGAGAAGTCATTTCAATTTCTGCAAAGCTAGGATAATGCTGATTGAATGGGTTGGCTGGAAGTAAATGCTTCTTCCGTCAACCATCAGTAAATTGGTATGACTGGTCCCCTACAACAACTTCTTGAGCTGTTAGGAATTAGGATAAGTGGTTAGCTAGCAATGGTATGAGAGCAGGAGGTTCTTGCTTCATGTCCTCGCGGGGCAAAAGCTGCCCTGCTTGTGTGCCCCTTCCATATGTGGTCACTGCAGAGCCTGAACTAGGGCGATTGATATAGATAGTTGGACCCTTTCTCTAACAGATTGATCTCTTAGGAGAATTGGTTAGCTAGCATAAAAGACAGGAGGAAAAAATGTTTAACACTATAAAAACAATGGTATCGCATTACATTGAGGCGTTTTTTCCTATGAAATTAAGTATAAAGGTTTTATTTGCAATTTACCGTGTTATTATGTCAATAATATTGGTATCATTTTATAATCTCTATATTCTCAAGTTTGAGGTTGTTATATGCATGGACTGTAATAAGTTACGTTGTTCAAAAGCCTGTACACGGGAACTGTGGCTGTAAGCTTTAATGACTATGCTGAATTATATTTGAGGTCTAATTTCCATGTCACAACAATAAAAAAGGAAAAAACAAGGATGGCCAAATTACATAATTGAATATCTTTTTATCAGCCTGATAATTGGGACGAAGACGAAGATGGAATTTGGAGACCTCCTAAGGTACCAAATCCTGCATACAAAGGGCCATGGAAACCGAGGGTGAGATTTCTGATGCCGTTCACTATCTTTCAAAAGTTGAAAACCCTTAAGGTGCCTTAAGGTGGAACTTCTCTAATTATCTGTTTGCCATGCGTTCTGCAGAGGATAAAGAATCCAAATTACAAGGGAAAATGGAAAATTCCTTGGATTGATAATCCAGGTTTGTCTCATCTTATGTATTCTTTTGAAGTTAGATCATATGTTTTTCGTTTCTTCATAGGTTTATAACTGTTTGCATTGCTTTCATGAGGTGACTGTTCCAAGGAAAGTCTAATGAGCTTTTTCAAAGTGCTGATCTCTTAACAACATTGTTTATAAAGATTACTCTGTTTGACCTCTTTAGCATGTGGGAAGAGAGGCACGTTTGTGCCTGGATCATAGCAGCTAGTCAGTTTGACCTATAAACTCAGGAAAGATTGATATAGCACGTGTTGCTGGTTTTCCTGATTTAGATATGAAAGTTAAAATGCTTTGAAAGATGTCTAAATTCATAAAAGATGAATACTTGTTGAGATGGTCGCCACTGGTTAATATAAAGAGACATGCCTCATTACAAATGCCTTGGCAAAGAACAGCTCCTTATGGTGTTAATGACAGCTAACCCGTGATTTTTGAAGGAGAAAAAGAAGCGGATCCGCTGATAAAAGATTATAATCCAGATCTATTACCACTTTCGTTATACATTTTTGGTTATCAAATTTCTTTGGAATTCTGATGTACAAAACAAAATTCCTGTGAAGATGGGGTCTATTTTGGATTTCATTCATGATTAAATTCATGAATTTGTTAAAGCTAAAGCAGAATTCTCCTTCAGTGAATATCAGTATCACAGGGTGTACCATTGCATCTTCAAAAGCTATAATTGTAATAGTACATTTTTTCTTGCAGAGTTTGAAGATGATCCTGATCTGTATGTACTAAAGCCAGTGAAGTATGTAGGGATTGAAGTTTGGCAGGTAAAGATGATGTCTATATGTAACAATCTAATCGCAAATAGATAAATGTTTCATATTCTCCACAAACAGTAACTTGGATAATTAGGCAGACCTCCTAACCTGCTCTATACCATCCTTGACTTGACTTCTTGGACTAATATGAGCCATAAATATTGGTGAAATTCCTTGATCTGCATACTTAACATTATAGGCCAAACATTATTTACATTACATGGAAGAGACGTCAAACTCTCTATCAGAAACCCTTAATATTGTTTAAGGGGCCGTTTGGTGCCTACAGGATAATTAACTTGCACTGTTTGTTGTTACTGTGTTTCTACTTTCTAGATTTTATTGACACTTTTTTTTGGGTAATTATTTATTGACACTTATTATCATCACGAATTATCATGTAGATTTCTAACTACTCGATATATCTATATTCTTCCGTTATTTAAAGCTTGGAACAAGTGTATTCTGATATTTATGCCTAAAATAGGTAAAAGCAGGATCTGTCTTCGACAACATTCTTGTTTGTGATGATCCAGATTATGCAAAGCAGGTGGTGGAGGAGACAATAGCTAAGAATAAGGAGGTATAATATCTTATTTTGTTGTTGAAAAGCAAGTTGAAGTTTTTACATGCAAGCTAGATAAAAACTCATGCTAGCAAATGCTTGAGGCAGTTTAACCTTTCCAGAGAATTTTCTTAGTTCTTTGTATCAGTTTTGAGTTTCTTTACCTTTGCTAGAATTTATTCTCGACTTTATCTGATGCCAGGCTGAGAAAGAGGCCTTTGAGGAGGCAGAGAAGATAAGGCGAGCTAAAGAAGAAGAGGTGATTGCTGGAAATTCTTGAATATAGTTTTTCTTTGGCTTGCAAGTGTTGGCTGCAATCTAATTTGTGGTCTTAAGAATTCACTCTTAAATGATCATTTTATAAATGATCATTTTATAATTTGGCTTTATGTTCATTTTCTTTAATACATGTGCAGGAAGCTCAAAAGGCCAGAGAGGAAGGTGAACGGCGCAGGAGAGACAGGGGTCATGACCGCCGGTACCGAGATAGGTACAAGGACAAATACAGACGGGTATGTCAATAATATGTGTTGGGACTGCCGTTATTTCATATGACTAATAAAAAAATTACTTTTTCCTTCATAAAAAAATTGCTTCTTTCTTTTATGACCGCATTTTTCTTTTGTAAGATCACACTTAGTTGTCCACATTGGAAAAAGTTTTGATATTTAAGAAAGTCAATTCATTAAGTTTTTTACTCCATCCCTTTTTAGTCCGTGCACTAATAAGTATGCGAAGGATAACATGAAATAAAAACAATTAATATGGGACAACTTTTTTTTCTCAAATCCGGACAATTAAAATGGGATGGAGTATATTCTAATTCTTTTATAATGTCATAATGCAGTCCATGGCAGTCATCACTGTGTTTTTTTTACTTCTTCAAGCTCTCTCTCTCTCTCTCTCTCTACTTTGTATCTAACCGCCATTCTTTTTTTTATACAGCGGGACTATATGGATGATGATCATGTAAGTACCACAACAATCTGTGAATTAAATTCTTAGATATGTTAACATCTGAATTTTGACCTGCTTAACTAGCTGAAACAGAGCCTTCTTCTACTCCTTACTCTTACCAGTGATACCTTTTAGGACCTTGTTCTTGATTCCTTTTTCTTATCTGTATTGTTTTATTTAACCCTTACAGGATGAATTGTGAGCTACCACAATTTCTGATTGCAATTTCGGATTCTCTATGGAAGGCGTGGATAGGAATAAGAAAATTAGCAGCATCTTCTCCATCAGCAAGATTAATATTTCCCCTACATATTAATTCCGATGTCCGCGAACTAGTTTTCAAAAGTTGCATTCAGAGATTTCTGTTGTATCTTCTTTTTCTTAGAACAACTTCCAGCAATTTGAAAAAAAAATCAAGCAATTTAAGAAGATTCATGAACATGGCAACCACTTCAAGTATGTTGTTAATTTACTTACAAGTTTCTATGGATGGGGAGCTAATCACTTGTCATATGAGCCCAATCGAGTCGAGCCTTAGACTGGCTCGGCTTGAGCTTGAAACCTGTAATTCGAGTTCAGATGGAGCTCGAGCCGGTTTAGATTGCGAGGAGGCTTGACTTATTAACACTTGATAATCTACTAACCAGCTGAAACACCTCATGGATAAAGTGGATAATCCACTCTTTAGGTGGATTTTTTCAAAATAATCTACGTGGATGGAGCTGATTTTTCACACTTGCACTTCTCAGTTCTCAGGTTCTTCGCGATGAACAATTATGGGTCCTCTTCACATAACAACCTGAATTCCCATGGTTGGAAAATAATTTTTTTACATTAAAATATGTATGCGATGAAGCTACTTCATCATTCAAACACCATTGATTTAGTGCATTTTCCCAACAACTTCAGGTTGGTGATGTAGGATCTTACAATCTAGCCTGTTTTTATGTCAACTTTGTTGTAAGAGATGGCAAAAACATCCTTTTTTATTAATTTCGATTGAAGTCCTCTAAGGTCTCTCTCTATTCCACTTAAACGACAACAATAATGGTTTTTTAGCGATGAAGTAGCTTCATCACGTATGATTCTTAGGCCCCGTTTGGTTGGCTCAAAAGAAGTCAGCATCACTTCTTGCAATGGTATTTAGTATAATTTTCACAAAATGACAGGGGTATTTAAAAAAAAAACCAGAAACCATGTTTGTTTTTTAAAAATTGCCCCTGTCAGTTTTTGAAAATTACACAAAATACCATCATATACAATCATGACTTAAATTCTTCCAAAGAATACCTTTTTCCCAGCCAAACACCACTTTCACTTCATTTGGAAAATTCAACTTTCCTACTTCTAAAAATAGCAACCAAACAGAGCGTTAAAGGTCAGCAATAGCATACAACGGTCACACAAGCAACAGCTTTCTGTCCAAAACTACACATGTGGGCCGGCCGAAGCCCACAACCCTCCACCACAAAGCCCATCAACCCATCCCACAACCCGATAAGGCCCGGCGCCTCTTCCGCCACCGATTTTCACATCCAATTATAAAACTCGTGCCCTAACTATATAAACCCTCCCCCTCCCCCTTTCCTCCCCTCCAAGCCATCGGCTCCTCCCGTCGCCGGAGCTCATCTTCGCCTTCTCTGGCCGCCAGTCTCCACTCCGATCAGAATTCTCCCGATTCTCCGTCGGAAAGCCGTCGTCTTTCATCTATTTCTTCTTTGGCCTTCTGCAATGGCTCCTATGAAGTCGTCGGATCAGAACCCGAAGTCGGGCGGTGCGGAGGACGGCGGAGTGGACGATGTCCCGTCGCACATCCTCTGGGTCGGGAACCTCTTCTCCGACACCACCGACGCTGATTTGATGGGACTGTTCGGCGACTACGGCGCGCTCGACTGCATCACGAACTACTCGTCGAGGAGCTTCGCGTTTGTGTATTTCAAGGATCCTGGTGAGGCGAAGGGTGCGAAAGACGCACTCCAGGGTCACGTTCTCCTCGGAAGTCCGATTAAGATCGAGTTTTCACGGCCGGTTTGTCCTCATCTTATACTAGGTTTTTCTAATTGTAATAATAACTTGGTCGTTTTTGTGGCGGTTTGTAATAAGATGTTGTTCTGTGCTAATTCCATGGATTTGATTTTGGTAAGAGAGGAGGTGCTCGACTTGATGATAAAGGTGCCTTCCTTGTATTGGAAATGATACGGTTCCCAGGATGTAGATATAGGGCGACGCATATGGCATGCGCTATACAAAAAAGTACCCTAATCGCCTTTAGTTGAACCCGTCTCATGAATCATTTTTAGGAGATCGAATTATTTGTACTCGATATGCCCTCACCGTCGATTGATCGATTCCTTAATATTAGGATTAGATGTAGATATTACGAGTTTGAGATAGTCGATTTTGGGATTTGTTCGCTATTTTCTTATCGTCAAATGCGTGATTGTTACAATCACCTCACTGCGCGTGTGTCGCTTGTAGTTCAGAATGAAAGGCAGATGAATCGTTAGGCATGATGCTAAAGTGATAAAAAAACAGGGAAGGGAGAATAAAATTTGTCTACTAATTCCCCCTTCTGTTGAAGGGTTGTTTGCCTTGTTGTATGGAGTTACCTCTCTGGAACGAGCAATCTGCTCTAGCTCCGTCATTTTGTATTTTGCATATCATAATAAGCTCCAATACAACGTTTTTACATATCAACTAAGCACCGTACAAATTGTTCAACTGTCATGCATCTAGATGTTGCTTCCTTTTGGATTATCAATTTCTTACGGAAAAAAAATGAAATATCAGTATTCTAAGGCACCTTTGGAAGTCAGAGATTATTTTAACCCTTAATTCCATCTGCATACAAGAATGCTTATTCCTGTAGTGGCCATTGCACAATCTGCTACAAGATGCTATGCTGATAAGATTGTATACTTACTGAAGAATTTGTCAAAGCAGCTTGAAAAATATCATGGTACAGATGGTTTAGGAAAGGGAGTTTATCTACCTCGCTTAGTCATATTCTTCACCCATGACCCTTTTATCTGCAGGGTGGTTTTGCAAGCGTTTTTCATGACAGCAGGGTTGTTTAGGTCTTTTCGTTTAGGATGAGGAGTTGACCACCCCTTTGTTTAGCCAGCGCACCTCTATCCACCGTTAGCAAATATACTGCTGGTGGACATCCACCGATCGTGAAAATGGGGTGGGCTGTTTGAATCGTGTGTTGTTTAATTCCTCATCCTTTCGTTTATATTATATTTTTTTACTTGAAAAAGAGGAATATATTTAAAGAGAACTTACAGGAGTGAGAAAAAAAATTGTTCTGGTAAAGCTACTTATGTGCTTTGGCAACGCATTTGGTATATTATTATGACATTTTTTTTATCTATTTGCTGCGTTTCCATAAGGTGTGTATACTTATAAAGAATTGGCAATTCAAAAACAACATGCTATCCTTGAGTTGTGATGACATCTGAACAATATATTAATAGTTAGTGTGCTATTTCCGAAATTGAAGTTTACATGTTTTATTGGAGAATATTTGTACAGCAGTTGTATGGTTAAAGCACACTTTTATGTTTCGAAGTTTTTGTTGAAAAGCATCCGAACTTTTATAGCAATGATCATTTGACAATTAGAGCAGATTCTTGGGTGACTGCGGACTTACAAAATCATTAGTCAATGTTGGGAAGGTTAGTGTACAAATAATTGTATAATGGCGGTAGGGAGCTTTTATTGGGTAAGTCACGAGTAGATTTAGGTGGCATTTTGGGTTAAGGAAATGGCACATATTTCTCCTCCTTCTACTGGGCTCAGATGATTAACCTTTTGGTTTTTTGTTCATGGAATGTTGTGTATTTTTTTTGCTGACATGGAAGACTTATTGCTAGATGTTGATGGGTTTCCATAAAGTTTAGATTCATGTATGCTTGACCTTAAATGTATTGTTTGAAGGGCGTAGTTTATTGATGTCATCAGAAGTATGATTGGATCTTATGCAAGAATATCATGTGCTCTTGGAAGAGAATGGAGGCATAACAACTTCTTTCTGTTTGAGTGCCAATACTGAGTTCATGTCTTTAAGGCAGGGCCTTTAGTAAGGGAGGGTTCTGTATCTAATGCTTTCTTCGACCATTTGCCATGCTGTTATGGAAATTATTTCTTGATTCTGCTTCTAGATGATGATACTAATTATTGAATTATGAGTTGCAATTTTTTAGGGAATGCTTTGCATGTTTATCTAAGTACTTCCTTATCATCCAAAATTAGTTACATCATGAGCGTGAGATTAAGGCTTTCAATAATTTTATTTTTTGCAGTCTAGACCTGGAAAAAATGTTTGGGTTGGCGCAATTGGCTCGAAAGTTACCAAAGAACAGCTTGAAGATGAGTTTAAGAAATTTGGTAAATTCGAAGATTTAAGGTTTTTTAGAGATCGAAATACTGCTATTGTCAACTATTATAAATTAGATGATGCCATTGCTGCTGTGAAAAATATGAATGGAAAGCAGTTAGATGGAGAGGCAATAAGGGTGGATTATCTGAGATCTCAGCCTTCAAGACGGGTATGTGTGCATTATAACTTTTTCACCATTTGATTTGAAAATTGGCTATTTAATGTTGACTTCTTCTGGATATTATTTGTCCATTTAGTGATCATCATCACCATCATACACCTTATCCTGGCCACTGTTTTTTTTGTTGTACAAAAACTACCTGGGTTGGCGGCATGGATCCTAATTGTATTTTATAGGATCGCTTAATATATTATAGTGTGAAATCTTTGCTAAATTGAGTTGTCATTCTCGTTTATTCTCACAGGACAATTGGTCTGATTATCGTGATTCAAGGGATGGGCAAGTGAAAAGGGGCCCTGGATCTGATTCAGCATGGAGGCAATCGGTAAAGCTACTTATTAACATGCTATATAGTAGGTTTTGCATTTAGACAAATTATCTGTTGTTACACCAGAATGGATTATAGTTATGAACTTTCACTTTTTTTTTCTTTTAAGTTTTTGAATTGTGATATAAATGATTTTTTGTGGTTAAATTTAATTTTCAGATTAGAATAGAAATGAAGTTCTAAATTCTTGTTGTCTTCTCCCTTTTCATGTTCCAAAAGTCATCTCAATCAATGGGAGGGCGAAGAGAAGGACAGCCGAGCAACACATTGTGGATAGGGTATCCTCCCTCTGTTGAGATTGATCAGGGAAGGCTTCATAATGCTATGATTCTGTTTGGTGAGATTGAAAGGATCAAAACTTTCCAGTCTAGGCATTATGCCTTTGTAGAATTTAGAAGTGTTGATGAAGCTAGGCGTGCCAAGGAAGGTTTACAAGGTCGGCTGTTTAATGACCCTAGGATCCATATAATGTTCTCAAGCAGTGACTATGCACCTGGCAAGGATAACTCTTCCTTCTATCCAGGAATGAGAGGCTCAGGGACGGATATGCATTTTAATGAGCCCCCATTTGGCCCAAATTCCATGGAAATGTTGGGCCATCCTCGTCAAATGGGTTTAAATAATTTTCCTGTTCCATCACCTCCTAGTGGTATGCATGGGTCGTACATGAGGCCTTTTGGTCCACGTGGTTTTGAACCTAGCCCTGATTCGTATAACGACTTTAATGGTCCAATGGGTTCAAATTGGAGAAGGCTATCTTCTCCTACTTCAGGAATACTACCAGCACCTGGCATGCGGTCTTCTATAAGGCCAACGTGGGATGCTTATGATGCAAATTCTTTCCAAAGAGAGCCAAAGAGGTCAAGGCTTGAGGGGTCATTACCGGATGGAAATGTCCAAATTCATATACACGATAGCCCTTTAGTTGGAAGAGGGCGCAGTTTGGACCGTCCCACTTATGGTGACCATCAGAGCTTACCAGCAAATGAATTCATTTGGCGTGGGGTTATTGCTAAAGGTGGAAGCCCGGTTTGTCATGCTCGATGCGTACCTATTGGGAAAGGATTAGACTCGCAGCTGTAAGTTTTTTGGCCTAATATTTCTTCATGTTGATATAGCTATTGTCCTATTGATTTATGGTCAACTGAAGTGCTACTCTTTTGCAGCCCTGAAATAGTGAATTGCTCTGCGAAAACAGGATTGGATATGCTTGCAAAGCACTATGCAGAAGCTACTGGTTTTGACATTGTTTACTTCTTGCCGGACAGTGAAGAGGATTTTGCTTCGTACACAGAGTTTCTACGTTACCTTGGTGCAAGAAATAGGGCCGGTGTTGCAAAGTTTGATGATGGAACCACATTCTTTTTGGTGCCGCCATCGGATTTTCTAACACAAGTTCTGAATGTGTCTGGTCCAGAACGTCTATATGGTGTGGTTCTCAAATTACCACTAACGCAAACACAGCAGCGCCTAGTGTCTCCAGCTGTAAATTCGGAATACGTGGAGAGACCACCTGTTTCTGCTCAAACTGATTTTAATTTAAGTGCTCATAAAGAGGATCATGGGTTGCAAATGAACTATGGCAGGGTAATGCATGATGACTCAACACCTCATATAGGAAGTTCAAAACCAATGTTAGCGAGTGTTGAAGAATCTCGGCTAATGCAGCCTGGATCTACAGAATATGGAAGTGGTGCCCCTGCGGGACAATCTCAAACTGGGATGGCCTTGACACCTGAACTTATTGCCACTTTGGCTGCTCTTATACCATCCAATGCGCAGTCCCCAGCAACAAGCGCCCAATTACCATTGGGCTCATCTGTTCGTCCACCATTGCCTTCGTACCCTTTTACAGCTGGACCTGAGAAGGTTATCCAGCCTCATGGTTGGAGACAGGATGAGCAATCAAGTCTTTTATCTCAACAGTTAGCACTTCAATACAATAATCAAACACCTCTCTTGCCTCAGATGCCAGCTTTTGCTGCTGAACATTCAACCCAAACCGTTTTCAGTGCTGGCCCACAGGTTCATGAAACAGCTTTGCAGATGCAACAAACTGGTCCCATTCCTTCCACACCAATGAATAATATTGTGGGAGCTATTCAAGGAGCACAGTTAGGCATCCCTCAATCTGCTCAACAATATCAGTTTGATGGTTTTCGTCCCCCAATCTCTCAACCACCAATGCCTACTGCTACTTCTGTAGCGCAGCAGAGTGGGGGCACTCAACAATATGGTGTATATGACAATCCAAGTGTTGAGTTCTCCAATCACGTGCAGCAACTTCAGTCTTCTGTTTCGACATCCGGACAGGGCCAAGCAGATGGTGAGGTGGATAAAAACCAACGATATCAATCAACCCTTCAATTTGCTGCCAGCCTCCTATTGCAAATACAACAGCAGCAGCAGCAGCAGCAGGGTAGTGCTCAAGCCACACAAGGGTCTAATAATCAGCAATGAGCAACTACTTGAATGAGGTATTTCTCTTTGTACAAGCTTTGATTTGAAAAAAGTTAAATTTTCCATGTTCTATATTGTGTGAATGGCAATCTTTGTTATTGTTATGACCGTTGAGAACTGGATCTTCTAAAAACTACATAAGCCACCATCAGGGAACATCTATCAGTGTGCATATAAGTTTTAGGTGTAACTTTCTTGGTTATAGTAGCAGTTATCCTAGATGAAATCGTTTAACATTATAGAGCTTCATTATGGTTTTGCTTTAGGACCAATAAAAAATTTGAAAACCTAATCATAACATTAGTAAATTGAGTGGCAAACAATGGGTCTAGATTTAAATGCCCACTTACTGTTTGACTTTTTACGGTCTCATAAGAGGGTTAAAAGATGTATTAATTGTCATTGTTTTATGATACATCAAAATGCTGGAGGGACTCGAATGATAGCTTGTGGACTAAATTTAGGTATTGTTATTCGGACAATTGTAGCCATGTTTTGTAAGTATATAAGGTGTGCCCATGTTTTTATTGGAAAGATGCCTTTGAAAACTTTATCTCTAAGAAAAATAAGTAATCTTTTTGATCAAATGTAATAATGCTACTGAATCAAACATATTTTTTACTCTTTTAAGACTGCCTATATTTTGCGTCTTTTGGGTTTTATAATATGAAGATGCATAAATTGATTTTCTGGTTTATATTACCTGTTGAATTTATGCTAATATTTTTGTTACTATTTTAGTTTTCTTTTGTTGGAATGATTAGAATGTTAACTAAGTCTAAAAAATTTTATAACCACTGGTAAAGCTTTGATGTGAAATTCAGATTTGGGATGCAACTGTTACCTGGAGATTTTTTTTATGTTCATTATTACGGTTAAATTGATGTCCAATTTTTTATTCATTTATTGCTTGTCTTGCCATATGTTTGTGTTTGTTCCTTTCATACTTTAGTGCACATGTAAGATTCTGTCTGTATCGCTTAGTCCTGCTTAACGGCTTTTGTATAATTACATTAATGGTAGATAATCAGTTATATAAATGGAATTATAGAAGAGATGAATGATGAGCAATTTTGGATTGGTATTCAAGCAACCTCAGTGAATGCGATTAGTATTGTTTCTCGATTTTTGCTAAGAGTAACCACTTGATCGACAATTGATATCCCATTTGCAAGCATCACTTAGATTATGTATTCCACTGGAATTATTGGGTATTTTGGGCCACATATTCTGCTAGAAGTTTTTCAACACTTTAATGGATAGGTCACTCTTATACTAAAACTTTATAGTGACGTGCTAGGTTCGCCCCTAGGTATATAGTTAAGGGTTCGGTGGTCGTAGTGTTATTTAGGATGTGCTGAATCTTACTGCACCTTATTCACTCGTGGAAATCAGGTTTCCTAGTATCAGTATGGATTAAGTCTGCCATGAACCCTTGTAATTTATGTCACCTGACGGTTGAACATGATACTGCCTTTCTATTTCACCGGCCTAAAACTAAGCATAACAATAATTGATATGCGGCTTGTAGCATTCCCACCATTTTACGACCTGATTACCATCTTTTTCTCTAACTAATAGAAATACAGTAACTTGCAATGAGTAAACCAAATCACTTGGTCTGTTGCTATCTTCACAATTACCCCAGGTGAAAGTTATGGAAAAATATGATTTGCAGAATTATCTGATGGGAATTAATATATCACTCTTTCATTTAGTCACTTGCGAGTTTTTTGAAAGCTCATAGATGATTTTTTTTTAAAAAAAAGCTCAAGAGCGAAGATCTACCCATACAAAACCATAATGACAATTTTTTTTTCTGTAAGGACAGCGATAAATTCTGAGAGATTTTCCTTCCTTCTCTGTGATTCATCAAGGGTTATATATCCTAGAAGCCTTGAGAAACAGTGGGTGGATGAATGGGGGGATTCCAGTAAACAGCCGCGCGGCTACAATTCGATTAGTAGTGCCTGAACATGAATTCAGCAAGGGTAGAAGATCCTAGGACCCTATTTCCGGTAAGGTACCAATATACAGCTGCTGTTAAACTGGAGAAGCCACTGATAAGCTTTTGAACGACTTTTCAGTCTTCCATTCTAAAGTAACTGGTTATTAAGGTCTTATTGGTTTTTTTATACAAGGTCTTATTGGGGTTTGTGTCACGGCCCAAATCGGAGTAATTATCTTTTAATGTGTTGAATATTTGTGTGGCGTCACAGAATACTTGTGTGGCGTCACAGATAGATACAGCTATTCACGCCAATATAGTGAAAAGTGTAAAATGACAAAATTCAAAGGATAGACTATTTATAAATAAATAATAATATAATAACCTGAAATATTTATTAGTCCAAATCCATTACAATTGTTTCTCAAAGTAAACTGAAAATTTAATTCCAGAACTACAAATTTCTTCACGTTAATTCTCTTTGTTCGGCTATCCTTTACGCATAGCTTAACTTGCATCACAGGATGCTTGCGTATTTCGAGAAATATCCAATAAAATGTAAATTATAATAGAATATAATATAATAAAATAATTCAAGGATAATGCAAACAACAGAAGTAGTTGTAACATGAATTGTAATATGTTACAAATCAATTGAAAGAAGTGATTCAACATGAACGTCGGGAAATATATATCGATAATACTAGGAGTGAATGAATTTTTGCCCTCAAATCATCATAGTTGTCTTGTAGGTAATATATCCATACGCGACTAGGGATCCTCGATAAGAACCATGCAATTAGTCTAGGATGTGGGCTCCATCAGTGTTTATTGACATAGTGAACTTAGACTATGTAGGCCTTCCATGATGCTTAACAATTTAAAATGTGCGTGTGGTACCTTGATAAGGCAGGGATACAATAATCTCTAATATAAATACTACGATAATCTCTAATATAAATACCAGGACCTCGCAAGATCAATGTGTTTGTTATGACTTATTGACCATACTATGATTTTCATTAGAGATACGCTAATCCCTTAGGAGATTTCATCTAAGCAATCATGATGCATAGTATAGAGGTGTTATGCCAACCCTTGTAGAAAGAAACTCAGATAATAATGCAAAGAACAGAGGTGTTGTGCCAACCCCTATGGAAATCGACTTTTTGAATATAACTATCAGAAGCATTTAGCCAAACACAAAAATATTACATGTAATTGCACTAAGTATGAAACCCCAAAGAAAACTCAAGGAATACTGCTCATCGTGGCTTTAAAAGAGTTGCAAGACTAGAATCTCATATGGAAAATTCAAGGTGTACAAAAAAGACAGACAATTGAATAAGCAATAAGTTCTAAACCCAAAGACCGGTTCAGGATTTGAAGACTCACAACTATTATATTTTTAATAGATAATAGTGTCTCTTAGTTGTTCGTTTATGTGTATATTTCTAATTTAGTGCTTTACACACTAATCGGTCAAAATCCGAAAAAGACCGACAACCCTTGTAGGGTTTTTAGTACAATTGAATTCTATTATAAATCATATATAATTAATTAAAAATACATCAACATAGTTGGACTAATTTATATTAGTAGGTTAAGGCTTCACACAAGGTTGGTAGAGTTTTGGAACAAACAGACTATAGATATATAAACCGACATAGATAGATTTCTTTTATAGACTTTGCATGATACTTTCATAACACCTCAGCTTGGACAATTAATAATTATTCATCACATGATACATTAGTAATGGCCGGAATGATACATGAATGAACATAGAGTTTTAACTTACAACAAAGCTAATTGAAGATGCTTGATTAAACCCTAGACGATTAACTCATGTTATAGCTTTCATATATAAATCTTATTTTTGAAGATCAAGATATCTAAAACTAAATAACAATGTTTCAATTAGAAGATGGCAGCAGCAAGGAAAGACACATAAATCAAGGTTCTTATCTTAATGCAACACATGCAATAGAAATACGAATGAAGTTAGTGATCGCAATCGATTACGACAATTTCAACACGACAACAATACATGTAATTTAAGCAAGTTTTCTAGAGCACATGCATGAATATAATTCTACTCAACGAAACACAAGAAATTTAGGTGTTGTAGAAAAATAGGACCATAAAAAGAATTGCGTAAAATTATCATGTTGTAACTCCTTGCTTTGCATTTATTCCGGATGTCCTATGTACCTCCTCGTCGCTTCCTCAAGTCGGCCAACAAGAATAGAGAGATGAGAGAGAGGATAGGGTCGAGAGAGATGAGAGAGAAAGAGAGATCGTGAGGAATAAGAGAAAGGGAGGGGCCAACCTGCCTTCTTTAAATAGGCAGTGCCCTCACCTCAGGAGTCATACTCCTAGTCGGACGTTGGCCGCTCTCTCCTAATTCTATTCATGTTGATCCACTTCTTAAGTGAGTCTATCTGAAAGCAAACGGATTCTCTAGTGTTAAATCTTTGGCTCCCAATAGGAATCCTAGCCTGAAAGGTTTCTTTTCCACCATCCATCTATGGGTCGATCTACTCCTCTACAACTTATCTATGGCGCTAGGCATGTCTACTTGTCGACCAGACTCCCTCCCTCGTAGGAGTCATGCTCTATGTTAACCCATCAAATTACCCTTCACCAATTCTTACTTCAAGTTGGAATTTATGATAATTCTTATTAAATTTATCCAACCAACATTTACCAAAGTCCAAAACAATCCCTGATTCTTAAATTAGGATGCCAACAACAAAGAAGTTTATTTATTTATTTATTTTATTAAAATTTTGGGGTCGTCACAGTTTGAGAGGCTATAAATCTGGTGACTCATCCGGTGCACCATGCAAACACTGATGTGAAAGGCAGCTGGTGCCCATAGTAAAAAATCATTTGAATTTAGTTAAATGAAACAAGGCTTATCTGAAGTTCTTATGCAATTAACCGAAATCTCGGGAGTGTTACTGTTGGGTTTGGTAGGCATGTGCTAGTTTTGACGCTGTAGATGCGGTCCTGATTGTTAGTGCCAGAAGTTTTCCATCACAAGGTGAGCAAGTGAACCGGTACAATTGGTTTGGTCGTTTGCATTGCCATGAGGCCCTAGGTAAAGAACGTTGCCACTTTATGCTTGTTCGCTGATCAGACCTGCTGACAATTGTATGATCTGATTTCATATCCCATGATAATGCCTAAATGTGTATATATGTAACTAGGAATCTATTGAAAACCACTTACACAGCAACGCCTTTAAAATGGCAAGTAATGATGGTAAGATTTCGTTCAACCCTTCAATTCCTGGCACTGACACTGCAACGCCGTGGCCTCGTTTGTAGGTACACATGTCCCTCGAGTGGGTTTGCGACTTGTGATTGTTCAGATGCGAGTAAACGTTGCCCCAAGTCCCCAGACTCATGCCAGCTGCAGCGCTAACGTTATTCTGCCCTCTTCGGATAACCTACTACTTTGGACAATTTCCTTCAAGTTATTGCCTTTCTGAAACAAGTAGGCGATGTACTCTACCAGAATATGGATTTTCTCTCTTTTTTTGCCTTCCCATGAGTTTTAGTTTTGCATCTTTTTTTTTTTGGAAGCTACCTCCTAGTGTTACTGCTGGTGAAGTTTGTACGCAGTTCTGGTCATTTTAATCCCAGTTTTTTGCCTTGCGTGGTTTCTCTAATTATGGATTTTCTACTTTACCCGGTTATAATAGCGGCAAATTATATTCCCTCCCTTCCATAATATTAGTCCTATTTGGTTTCTCCACATGAACTAAATCAGTTCATTTTGAAAAATCAATTTGGACTATTAATATGGAACAGAAGGAGTACTTCAATGGCCACGCATGGGTATCCTCCCGTCTAGATCTTTGGGATGGAGGATCCACCAGTCAACTCATGTGATCTGGGAAGCTGCGTATGGAAAGGTTATGACCCTTTTGTAGTTACTTTTTTGTGGCTTTTGCGTGTACAAACAGCGAACGATCCTGTGGTGAGGAACTGGGCTGATGCTCTTAAATACACAACCTTGGACCATTACCATTATTGTGGTCCATCCCCCACGCTAAACAGCCGGATAGCTTCTGCGGATTGGACATTGAAAGATGAATTGCTCATGTAACTTTGGTGCGGTCATTTTGTTGTTTAAGTGAAATAGAGTGATGCTATGCTCGCTGGCAGAATTGTAAGTAGCATAACGTTCCCAGCTATGACGCGATCCCGGCTCACTGCCCATCAGAGGATCGGTGGCGCGCAAGCTACCCACATGCTCTACACATGGACTCTGCTTCTGCATCAGTATGTGCGCTAGTGTGCGCGCCAGTAATCCTTATGATAAGTTGGTATCTACTATGCGGGTGAAACATGAAAAAGCACAGGCCCTACACACTGCTTTTGCATCAGGTATGTGCGCTAGTGTCCGCGCTACTAATCCATGTGATAGCATAGGATGGTATCCATCTAGTATGCAGGTGAAACATGAAAAAAAAATATTTTTTTTGGCAACATAAAAAAAAACCATCATGGCATGGACTAAAAACTTGTAATACAATGTTTACTCGCATCCATGATATTTCTTACGACAACGATTGCAGACGGTCACTCGAAGGGCTGTTCCCGGACGCACAACGAGGTTGTTTGCGTCTGTGTCCGTAAAAACTTGTCTGTTATTATATTGGCCGTGCCCGTGTCTGTGTCCGGATGTCCGGCGGACACGGACAACTACATTTTTTTAATACCCTCCCCCCCCCCTCTTTCTTCTCCTCCACCCACCGCCCTCGCTCCCTCCTCCTCCGCGACCGCCCCCCTCCTCCCCCCACCCCATTGCCCTGCAAAAAGAGGGCGGCCCCTCCGTCCTCCCCTCCACCCCGCCGATGCGCCGCCCCGCGACTGCCCCCCTCCTCCCCCGTGCGTCTCCTCCTCCTTCTTCCACCCCACCCCACCACCTTCCTCCACCCCCGCCCCTCCTCCTCCTCCTTCTCTTCAGACCTCGGACAGATGGCTCTACGAGGAGCCTTGGCCATGGTCCTCGAACATCTCCTCCTTGGCGTGGATACGGCCACGGACACCTTGGACACAGCCAGCCCCGCGGACACTGCTGTCCGAGAACAGTGCTAATAACTGGGGCTTGAAGTTGTGTAATATTATCACAATAGCTGTCTTCTTGTTGCAACAGCTCCTTATCCACAATTTATCGAAGCAATAGATAGAACTCCTTATTCACAAAAAAATGTTTGTTTTTCATCATGCATAAAAGTGAAATTTATTGAACTTGAGGCCATATAGTTAAAAATACAGAGTTTCTCTCCCTCTCCCCATGTGTAAAAGTCTTGAGAGGGCAAATTTAGCCATTTAAAGTCTGACCCATTTTTTTTTTTCAAACACAGAGGAACTTCATTGGACTTTGGAGGGAGGGACTGAGGGAGATTTTTTTTAAAAAAAAGGTGTTTCTTTTCAACACCCCAAAATTTCTCAATAACACCCACTTTCATAACTAGGATTGAAGAAAGGTCAATTTTTCTAACACGCTTAGTAACACCTCATTGTTAAATTTTGACGTAAAAATCTCACTATTTGACCGTAGCATTCCACTGACATAAATGAGAGTTAAATTTCAACATATTTCATTGAATTTAATATAGCGGTAGGGATGCAACATTTTATGTTTGGCGATAGGGTCCTACCATCAAGATCCTTAGTATCCGATAAGATCGTGAATGAGAATAGTGTGGTAGTACTTAGGAACTGTAAAAAAAAATTGGGTTCTACTATGCATAATATGGGGCTGTTTGGAGCACGAAAGAAGCAAATATTTTTTTGGGATGTTTTCAACTTTCAAGCTTTCGACGGAAAATTGAAAAAATCTCAAAAAAATATCTAGTTGAATTTTTTTCAGCTGGATGTTTACTTTTTTAATCACGAACCAGACAGCCCCTATGTTTAGGGGCCGTTTGGGGCGTGATTATTGCAAAACATCCAGACTGGATTCTGGATATCTACTGTAGTATCCAGGTGGATTTTTACATCCAGCTGAAACACCTCCTGAGGTGTTTCAGCTGGATATATAAAATATCCAGATGCTACAGTGTAGCAAAACATCCCATCTGAATGTTTTGCTTTTAATCACGCCCCAAACGGCCCCTTAATTAAAAAAGACTATGGATGCTGAAAAGTGTATAAAAAAAAGTGGCGTTCATTACACATACAATAATGTCATAATACAATGTACTCACATCTTGAGTGTTATGACATGTCAAATAGCGAATGGACCTATCCACCACATCGCCGATGATTAGTTCCCACTGATCATCAACCTGATCCTAGCATTTGTTTTCATCCTCAGCCCCATGCATCAACGAGAAATTATTGGGTACAATCGGCCTAAGGCGCTCAGCCTATGTTTCATGGTATGCCAGGAGTCGTCGATTTTCAGAGATCAATGGCATGCATGTTATAAAGTGGGCTCTAATAAATTAGTATCGAACAACTCGAGCGCATGTGCGCAGTCGATCCGGTAAATTGACGTCTCTTGTAAAAGTGGCATACAAGGTGACATGGGCTACGGGTTGTACCCAATAATTTCTCCAGACAAACGGCCTATAACCCGAGGAGCATCAGCATTTATTCCCCACCTAAAAATGCAAATCCGTTTCCTAAAAAGAAATCAAAATCCCACATTTCCTTCCAAATCCGGAGATTTCAAACCCCATCAAGATACTAATCTTAATTACACCCTAATCCCTTCCATAATCAAATCACATTCCCATCGATTTCCTCCCCCGGTAAAATCCAATCTCCCATTTTAACCCCCTCCTCCTTCCCAGCTCCTCAGATCTCCTCCCCCGACTCTCGCCGGATTCCGGCCGATCTCCGGCACCGCCGAATGCTGCATTTCCGACCCATTTAGCAGCTGGATCTGCTCTTCCCGGTGCCTTTTTTTTGCAAAAAGATTCGGGCTTTTTCATGGTTTTTATGCGATTTTGATGTGAGGTTGGTCGGTGATGGACAAGGACAAGTCGCCCGGGCTGTGCGGCGGAGTCGGGGGAGGGTTGCCGCCTCCTTCCGGTGGGCGGTTTCCGGCTTTTCCGTCCCCGACGAGCTCGTTTGCGATAAAGTCGGAGCCGTCTCCGCAGGCGTCGTCAGCCGCCGGGCCGCAGGAGTTCAGCCATGACATCAGTAGAATGCCGGATTTTCCGCCGAGGAACCGGGGCCACAGGCGGGCGCACTCCGAGATCCTGGGGCTCCCTGACGATATCAGCTTCGACAGCGATCTGGGGATCGTCGGCGGGCCGGGGGACGGGCCGTTGTTGTCGGACGAGATGGATGAGGACTTGTTCTCCATGTACATTGACATGGAGAGGTTTTCGGCGACGTCCGGGTTGCAAGTGGGCGAGCCGTCGTCGTCAGGTGCGGCAGGGGAGGTTCCGGGCGAGAGTGCGGTAGGGGGTCCGAGCGAGCGGCCGCGGGTGAGGCACCAGCATAGTCAGTCCATGGATGGGTCCACTTTAGTGAAGCCTGAATTACTGGGCGCAGGCCCCGAGGGGACTTCGGTGGCTGACGCCAAGAAGGCTATGTCTGCGGCGAAGCTTGCTGATCTTGCTTTGATTGATCCAAAGCGAGCAAAGAGGTAATGCTTGCATTGCTTTTAGTATGATATATGCATATCGATATTTCTATCACCATTAATAAGTAATGAGTAATGAAGTGTGTCGTTTGGTGAATGAACAGTTTGAATGCCTTAAATCATAAATTAGGTTTTAGTGGTAGTTTAATTGGCAGTAAAGTGATTGGTGGACTTGATGAAGTTTGGTTGTCACGCCTTTATAAATGTTGGGTGACTGTAGGTACCTCAATGGATCATGCATTCTTATTTGCTTACAGAGTATGAATTACAGCTTGTTTGGTCTAACAATATACCTTGAAAACCGTCCCCTGCTTTTTTTGTCAAATCTTCAGCTAGTTGAACACTAGATAAGTTTGATTTTTCAGCTGTTTTATGAAAGACAGCGAAGGAAATTCTATAGGGCTGACATTTTGTGCTCATAAGATCAAATTCTATAAGTTGATTTAACACATTGATAGTAAGTGTAAACGTCTTCATAAATCAAGGTTATGGCTCTAAATAAGCATTTTGATGCCACTTCAATCTATGAGTACTGACTATATTTACTTCCATGCTATGTCCTTCCAACGACTCCTTCCTCATGCAATACCACATTGGATTCATGACTGTATCAGACCTTCAAAAAAGGGATTGATTTGTATTGGACCAACATGACCCACCCATCTGTAGCATAATTAATTATCCATTTTACCTCTTAAAATCATGTCAAGTTATTTTTTAACTAATTTTTTTTGTAATAACATATATCTTAAAGTTTGACATTACTTATGTAAATTGCCATGCGTAACAACTTCTTTACGTCATTTTTTTTTGCATGAGCATTAACTTTCCTAAGATCTCAAGCTAAGGTTTTTTTGTGCTGGCATGAAAGAGAGCACTTTGCTGGTTAAGATGCATTTTCTGTGAAGTTAATGTAGACTCATTATAACTTGCTTCAAGAATAACGATAGTTTTTGTACGTGCCAACTATTTGGCATTCATCTGCCTTGCCAGCTGAACTTTGTGTGGTATCTATTCTGTTGCTAGCATTAAGTATGTTTATGGGTAGACCAGAACTCACATTACCAAGTTAGTAGTAGCGATCAAGTGTGTATGAGACTTCATTTTGCCTTACGTTGATAAGACCTACATTCTTGTGCTATAGAATCTGGGCCAATCGGCAATCCGCTGCCAGGTCAAAAGAAAGGAAGATGCGCTACATTGCAGAACTGGAGCGCAAAGTGCAAACCCTTCAAACTGAAGCAACAACATTGTCAGCCCAATTGACCATGTTGCAGGTAAATGCGCTTTATTTAAACACGTTTACATCTTTTTTTATGTGCATAGATGCACCAAAGACCATGTTTTATGTTCTAATAAAATGAACGTGATTATTTTGGGGTAAGATTGGGTACCCTCTCGTGGCTGGATTTATATATGAGGGTTATCCCCGAATATCCTCTTTTGTTCTATGCTTCCTGATGGCCTATGCCACTAACTGATTCACTTTTATTGAGTGTCTGTTTCAGTAAAATTTGTGGTATCATTACTTGTAGTGTTAAACAGTCTAGTCTGCTCTATTTGCTAGTCATACATGAGATACTCTGCTTTTGAACCTGAGTGTCTGAGCCTATGCAAATCATTTTCTTTGAGAGTTAAGGTGTAGCTTCAATGGATGACAAGTGTATTGAACTTGATTTAGATATTTAAACTATGTGCAATGGCGAACAGAAATGTGCCACTAAGAAAACATGATGTTATGGCTTGTAGAGGCCAAGAGGATCTGATCATGGTTTGCAATCTTGGCAAGAGGTTTCGAGATATTACCGAGATCTCGCTGAATGTCCAAAAAACTAGGCATCTCGCTCTTCTTGTTCCATATCTCGTGTAGATTTCGTTATATCAGTGAGATCTAGGCAAAAGTTGCCTGCCTCTGTTAAATTTCTAGTTCTCAGAGAGATCTCTGCAAAATTTCGCCCTATCTTGGTCTTGTTTTTAAAAAATATTACTAAATCCATTTCTTTCACCATTCTTTTCACGTTATTAGTAGATTTCTAGTAAAGATGTCCAGAATATATGCTGTGAGAATATATTTCTACGAGAATTAGGACATATTTCCTCTATTGTGCTTCCATTGAAATTCACATGCACTACCACTTTTACAGAGAATATATTCTCTCTCAAAGTGAATACATTCTTAAGAATACACTACAGAGAATACATTCTTAAGAAGACACTTCAGAGAATGCATTCTCTATTTTTTTAACATAATTTTTAAGTACACAATTTGCTAGTGTTTATAAATTTTAAATAGACATACACATCAACTTTGTATGTGAGATTATTATTTCCTTTCATCGAGATCATTTTTGCAATCTCTTTGAGATCTCTTATTTTCATCTGACCAAGATCGAGATTGAGATTGCAAACCTTGGATCCGAGAGGAGTGAGGTGGGAAGAGCTGATAATAGAGCTGGATGGAAGAGCTGAATTTGTGTTGACAAAAGATTAGAAAACTTGGATAAACCGTTAATAATGTGACCATTATAATACCATTGCCAGCAGTGTTTGCTGGAGAATCTATTTTTGTTTATAAGGGAATAATGGACATGTTTATGGAGATGTTGGGCGTTGAAACCTTCCAGGTTTCCTAGTGATCCATTTTTGTAACCAAACATTCTCTAACTCTATTGAGAAAAATAGAAAGATGAATTATAAGTATAAGAAAGAGAAGGGAAATAATAAACTTTCATAGAAATTGGTTTTGGTTAGAACAAATATCCGCTGTATCAAATCTGGTTCTTTCCCGATTGCCACAAGCATTATTGACTCACAATGCTTGCTTTTCTCCAAATGCTTTCTCACAAATCTTCTTGAAATCCTTGATGGTGTTAAAAAGTTTTAAATTAGATGGAGAACAATCTCCTCCGGAGGAGATTTTCCTTGTAAATTGTCATATTGCATTACAAAAATTTCTAGGCGCACTTTCCCACAAAGCAATCTAAACTAATTCACAATTTAATTTCTTTATAAACCAGTTACCAAACGCACGTGGTGTACATTGGTGTCCTTAAATTTCCTTTACTTTGCATACTAGAATTTATAGTATATTGTTGAACCCTTTTATTGGCTTCTTTATAAACAGAGAGACACGAATGGTCTGACAGCTGAAAACAGTGAGCTTAAATTACGCCTTCAGACCATGGAGCAACAAGTGCACTTGCAAGATGGTAAGTTCTTTCTGTGTTTTTTTATTGTTTGCACAAATTTTTTAAGCGTATTCCTGTATGCTAGTGTTTAAACAGCCCTTATTTATGTTGTTAATTACAAAACTGTACCTAATAGGGTTGTCTACCTCTTTGCTTCTACTCTGATTTTTTGCTTTAGTAATTATCATAATGGTTGACACTTTACGTGACAATTGTGGAGTTGGGAGTATCACTAGTAGCAATTACAAGTTGAAATGCTTGTTAAATAACTTCACTCTGAAACAGATTAGGACTGAGAATCTGAGTTGCTACGAAAACTAGGCCATGATTGATCCTGAATGTTGAATTGAATGAACAAAACAGGGGGAAAATTATGGTATATTACCATGCTGGAGGTAAGTTTGTGAGAAACTTGTTATGGGATAAAGAATAAGGTACTTATGACAGTTTGTTGATATCGAAGTATGCTTGCACTTGGGAAGAGATGCTAAGATATTCATATTAGATTCCTGAGGGATGAGACTAAGGGACAGATACTATCTAACTGGTGTGTTTAGTAAAACTAATTCTGCCTATAAAAAGCAGAACAATGGAGCATAATTTATGTAGTCAACCTAAAGCCCTTTTATGGTGGTGAAGATGATGACATGACATGGCGAAATGTTTTGGAGCTTGACCCATGGTACAGCATATAGATCTTGGTTATTGTGTTTTAATATGAAATCCCTTAATTATTTTACTCTTTATTTTCAAGGACAAGCATTCGTTTCTATTGAAACTATCGCAAAATTACATTTAAGCAAGCTAGTCATTTCTTAGTTGGATAATCTCGCTTCTCTGTCTAATTTAAAAACCAGGAATTCAATACTTAATTATGTATACTTCTTGTAGAGAATGATTAAAACTGTGGCATGAGCTTCTAGTGTTCTAACTCAGAATCCAGTATTTAGGAAAAATGTTGTTATTTGTACAAAAATGAACTTCCAGTTCATATACTCTAGGAGGAGGCTGTTGTAAGTTAGGTTTTCTCTGCATATGAAACGTTCTTAAGTTGGATCTGTTACTGGAAGTGTGGATTGTAAATTGGATTTGTTTTGGGAATTTGCATCCTTGAAGAAAAAACTTGAAGCAATTCTCTAAACTTTCCTCCGTCTTAATGCAGCACTTAATGATGCTTTGCGGGAGGAAGTTCAGCGTCTGAAGCTGGTGACAGGCCAGGCGATTCCCAATGGAGGATCAATGATGAATTATGGATCTCAGTTCGGAGGGGTCCCTCAACAATACTATCCTCAAAACAACGCAATGCACACCCTATTAGCGGCCCACCAGCTGCAACAGCTGCAAATCCATTCTCAGCAGTCGCAGCAGCCACTTCAACATCAGCAGCAGCACCATATTACTAATCAACATTTACACCAGCAAGCGAGTGAAACAAGGATCAAATTGACATCTCCCAGCCCTAAAGACAATTCAGCGGATGGCAGCATTTCAACAACTAGAGAATGAACATAGTGCAAAGTGACAATTAGTAATATGAGGAGGCAGGAACCGGGTGCAATAACAGGATTTGCTGTAAGATAATCAGTAGGCATTCTAGTAGCTGGATCTTCATAGGAACTTTTTGCATCTGAGTAATTCTGAGTTGTAGAAGAAGCATCCGTCTCATAATTTATGTAATGTCTCATCTCTTGTACCTCTGGTATTTTGATGGTATGTCATTGTAACTTATCTTATGCATATTGTTAAATTATGGATATTCAGTGTTTATAATTTAGTTCTAACGGCTACCTTTGAGGTTGCAAGCACATGTAATGTCTCATCTCTTGTACTTTGGGTATTTTTGTGGTCTGTCATTGTAATTTAACTCATTTCTTGTTATTATTGACTCAATTTGGAGACCGTCATGTTTGGCCATGGAAAGTTCCGTTGATTTAACAGGATGCTATTTTGTTACTTCATTTTACTCTCAAAGAACCAACATTTTGGATGACAAAAATCTAATATGAACGAGAGCCTATGCATTGTTTGCCCTCTCTAGATGACTTTTAAGTAACAGATAATGGTGATTCGGCTACGTTCAGTCCAATATCATATTATCATCCATAGTAGCCTCGCCATTCAAGGACCAAGTTATGACATGCAATTGCACCCAAACTAAATAGAAGCAGGAAAATCTATGACAGATTTCTATCAACTCTTGCAATCTATCTAGAAGATGCCGAGTGGTGCAGCTACTCTTCCAAACCTTGTCTTCCCAAACTACGATTACAGAACAGAAATTGTTAGTTCAAGCTAAAATGGTCCATAACGCCCGCTATCGTGGCTTTGTAAATAACTTGCAAATGTACTGGTCTGGTATTATTTGCACCAGAGGCCACCGACATGAAAGGCTAAGGAGCTTAAAATTTCCCAATAACAGTCGCTGCCTTGAACGAAGTTGCAATATGCTAACAGTAGGCTGATAACTCTCAGCTTCTTCCTTAAGTTTGTGCCTCTTCCAGATAAACAATCTTGTTAGCTGCATGCCCTACAGAACAGAAATGAAAATATATCTTAACTAGATAAAGACATTTAACTTTTAGCAACATGTAACAACATATATACTTTTCATCTTTGGAAAACTTATTTTTCGATGGTTAATACTAGACCAGATATATATTAGGTGGTAGTCTTCTATGTAAGTACATGTTTTGTCACTCAGAGAGACTAAACTGCTAAATTTTCCACAAAACAAACCTCTTCCAACATACCCACATAACTGAAGCTTGACTACAACATGATTGCTGGTTCAGCTTTGATTTTTGTTAGGGGTGAGCAGGAAGAAATTCTAGTGCAATGGAAAAGTGAAATAGAGTTAGCTAGAGACTAACAAGTTATCTCCTCCGTAAAGCAGGATTTGGTGCTTGGCGTCCCACTGCTTGTTGTGTCTGGGACCCTTGTTGACCACCTTGCTCCTCTGGCATGTTCATAGCTTGTGTGAAGGCATTCATGACGATGAATCCAAGAGGGATCAGATACATCCACTGTTGAAGACACAACAGTAAGATTGGGGTTTCAGGATGCAGACACATACAAATATAAAGACAAGATCATACGTTAGAAACATAAAAAACTATCTTTCATAATTTAACGTATATAGGATGCACTCACATATTTAGACCAAAAGGACCTTTCAGGAGGCTTTACGCCTTCACCTTCTCCATCTTCCCCGACAAGAATTGCTTCTGTGAATGCAGGGGTTCTGCATAATCAAATACCAATTTTCAATGATGCATCATAATAAAAGAGAAATGCAGTAGAGAACCAGTCCTTATTGACAAAGGAAAAATACAACTTTTAATATTCAGATCCTCAGTATGGCTGTTCTACAGATTAATCAAATAAAATAATTGACAATCTCTATAGATACTACTGAGAAACATCTACTCCTATTTATAAGTACAGAAGACTGACAAGCATCACTGCAATTACAGCATTTGCCTTTTTCCTAAACAAAAACTTAAAGAATAGACCATCAAATCGCATCATTACCTTGGAGCTAACTCAGTGGTCTTCAGAAGAGTGTATGACTTGAAAGACCATGCCTTTGGCTGTAATTAGTATGATATCAGTGACTGACCATCAATAATTATTAAATTAGCAAAAATTTTGTTTTCTTGAGACTCCTTGTTCAATTCTTTTAGTGTTATGACAACAAACTACCATCAATATAAAGAAAATTCAGCTAAATCTTACACTTCTAAGCAGTCGAGGATACTGGCATGAACTGGCAGAGCCATAATTAACAGCCACAATATTAACACCTTCCTGAAAATGTTCATCTCGTGAAAAGCTTTCCTCCAAATAAGTACTATATAAGAAAAGTTTTTACAGTCTACTCTCTTCATCATCATGAAAGTCATGATCTTCATTATATGGCTTACACCAGCTATGGGGTTCACGAGCAAGGAATCAGTTATGTTACACAATACACTAAAGAGGGTACAATGAGCTGAAGGTTCAATCAATATCAACATCTTCATCAAATGCCTTTCCAATTATGCGGATTAGCTTCATGAGAGGGTGATTGCACATGAATAGCAAATAGTTTGATCTATTTACTATAGAAGGATCAACATCTTCATCAACAGTTTGATCTATCTCTTTCTTTTTCCTTGTCTCGAAAAGATCATGGGTCTCAATACAGCCTGACATCTTCCACTACTTAAAACTCGAGATATTCACATGTTGTGAACAACGTTATGACTATTATCAACAGCAAACCTCGAAAAAAGTAAAAGATAACATTACCATATGAATAACAAACTGTTCCTCTAAACCTCCTTGTGCAAGGCATCGCTGGAAGCAAAAAAAGAAAGGACAAAATGTAAGATCAATGAAAATAGTACTTGAGGTAAACGGTAGAAATACAATATAAATATAAAACTGTCTTGTGCTTATATTCCCATTAAATAATATTATAATCGGATACAATGTTAAATAAGCATCATTGAGGTCAGATATATCCAAGATCAGCAAATAGTTATATTATAAGTATCTGGAATATGCAACAGTGAACAAACACCAACTCTCAATTTGGCCAACAAACCCCCTATAACTCTACTTATCACTCACAGTTACCATTTTGGTTCCTAGTATGTGTTTTTCTACTCTTGTCTTGTATATTCTTTGTTATTCACAATTGCAAAATTCCAACAAGGCTACAACATGTTAGAATTAAAAAAAATTTAACTATATCTGTGGTGTGTTCTCTGATAGAATACTATGAACTAGGTCTTGGAGAGGAAAAAGAGGAGCTTTATTGCTGAAAATAATGCATTGCACTACTCAGAAACACAGAAGACGATCTTTAAATAAAGGATGAAGACCAGTCTACCCCTACTTAATAGAACTACTACATTAAATACTTTCAAGAAAACGAGCAATACCACTCTAACAATCTCTTCTTTTACCTGGAGGTATATTTATCCTCATATATTTCCCCTAAGTTATATCCACGTGCAACGGAAATGGATTATCAATATGTTCATGTGACTCATCAATCCCCCGCACATTTGCATGTGGACACAACAAAGGGGAGTAAATGAGGGGTAAAGTGCCTTCACCAAGATTTGAACCCAGGATCTCTAAACCTCCTCCGCGACTTTGCCACCATGTGAGATAAACATTGTTTCCCAATAGCTTAAGCTTTGAGGAGAGATAACTAACATAATAGCAGAGTCCAGGTTGCCTGTTCGAGTCTCCAGGGAAGCAAAGTTCCTTACTGTGTGTGCCTCCCAAAATATGTGTCACTTGCAGGCAACACAGGATTAGACGTGAACATGCATATGGAAGACACAGACATATAGCAAAGAACGTTGCTTCCCACTTTCCAGGAGACATGACCCGCAACCTAGGGAACACAAATCGGGGTTGAATATGCCTCCAAGAAGCTTAAGTTGTCAGGGAAGGGATACACTATCTATTAGCATGGAATGCCAGCTCGCCGATATATCGGCGATATATCGCCGATATATCGGTATCGGACACAAACCGATACTCCGATACCATTAAGTATCGATTTTCCCATTTTTTTCAAATATCGCCGATATATCGGTTTCGGACCGATATATCGGCCTTTTTTGAAAAAAAAAATTTTGAAATTTTTTTTTTTTTTTTTTTTGGGAAAAAAAAACTTTCATGTTTGTTTTCTATCCTTTTATGCATATTTTGAAATCTATTCTTTGTTTAAATTAGTATAACTCATTTTAGAAGTTAGATTTTGAAAATATATGATAAAAACTAGTTTTTAACGACCGATATTTTTTTACGCAATATCTCCGATATATCTCCGATATTTCGTCTCTTAGGCCGACCGATATTTTACCGATATCCGATACGACATTCCATGTCTATTAGTGCTAAAAATAGCATGCATCAAATATTTCAAAGCTTGATCAACTTTGAACAGACCAACTGTGTACCCTTCTCACTGTAACGGATGAGATAAATAGAAACACTTAAGAGAGCATATCATCCCGAGAACAAAATGTTGACTCACAATTATCGACATTAATTACATCTTGAAGAAAGTTATTAATTGAATTAGTTATATAGTTTTGATATCTGCATGCAGTTTTTTTTTTCAATTTGTAAAGCATTGGAAAACCTCATCAAAAGTAATAATTCGAATCACTCAATCTCCCATTCAAAATGGTAAGCTAAAGAAAATTAGATTGCACAAACAAGTGCTAATAATTCTAATTCCTTAAAAATGTCAACTATATGAGCAACGGACTTAAATGTAAATATGAGGAATTACATTTGAATTTTAAGGATTTGACTTTACCATCTCTTACAAAAGAGGTAGCCAAAAACAGGCCTGTATGGAGGAGTAAGATCCACGTCGCCGACTCCAAATAGTTGGGAAAAGGAGCTACTTGATTATGATTATGATTACATTTGAATTTTAAGGAAAGATATGCACATCATCCGTTTGCTTATATAAATCTCGCACCACTAACTTCCTAATTGGCCCAGCTTTCTTGGCTAAAATAATCTTCAGTGAAAAGCAAAAAGGCTTTCATTTCAAATTCCACACTTGATCTTATTAAGAAAAAGACTTTGCAAGTCTAAATTTAAAAGAAACAACCGACAGATAGAACACATTCCTACAAGAAGCATCTAATGTGCATAAATACATCATATGTATCTTACAAGGCTCTCGATTAAATGGGCAAGAACACGGTGAAAAATAAAAAAAACTGTAGTCGCTTACAACGACCCGTTATAAACAGAAAATCACTTACTGCTCTAACAGAAGAGATCACATAATCCTTCCCAGGAGGATTCAATACGCTTGACGGCATGCGTATCCTATAAAATTCATCTTCATCCAGCAGTTTCTGCAACAGAAATCACTGCACCATAAAAAATATCGCAATTACACTGCACAATCAGAACAACCAACTGACGCGAAATTTACTTGAAATTGTTTCTTCTCCTCCTCTGTCAAAGTGTTCCTCGAAAATCGCAGCTTCGTAAGCGACTGCCAAAATCAAAACTTCAAAATCGTCTTAAACTTCAATCCAACCAAATTCTACAAAATCGACTAGATTAGGTTAAAGGATGATCATAGGGTTTACGTGGCCGCCGTGGACGAGGGACTTGAGGCGGGCGGAGAAGGTGCCGGCGGGGGAGAATTCGGAGTCGGCGAAGGCGTGCTCGAGGGAGAACTGGACCTTGGAGTCAGAGGAGGCCGAGGAGTCCGGATCGGGCTTCTTCCGGGAGGGAGTACGGACGGGCTGGAGGTACTCGAGATCGGGATCGGAGGGGGTGAGGTCCGAGACGAACTCGTCGTCGTCCTGGAGGAGCTCGTCGGACTTGAAGGCCGAAGAGAGGAGGAGGAGGGAGGCCAGGAGGAGGCAGGCGCCGGCGCGGCCGATTCGCCGGATTTCCGCCATGTTTGTCGAGAGTGGACGGGACCGAGATACTCCCTAGAGTATGTATATGCGTGTGTGTGTTTAAGCGAGGATAGCCGGCGAAGAGACGGGGGAATTTATATAATAAATCATCAAAAAAAAATTATGAAAATGATATACTGTAGCAAATATTTATAAAATAGGTATCTGACAAGCCGCCGCGCAGACGTCCACGTTGCACGGGTACTTGTGAGGTTTTTTTTTAAAAACCAAACCAAAAGTCATCGATTGAACCGACGCCTCTCGGTTAAAAGAGAAAGGCGTCGGTTCAATTGACGCATTAAGAGAGACATCAGTTTGCCTTATCATTTTTCGTCCCATTTTAAATAAGCAGTCACTTCAATGATACATATCTCTCTCATTTCTAACCCATTTTCACTCATTTTTTCATTCTTCCTTATTTTTAGTGATCTTTCTAGTCATTATAATATCACAAAGATGTTGAGTCATCACATACTATTTATCGTAGTTTTTGTAGTATTTTTTTCGATAAATAACATGCGATGGATCAATATCTTTGCGATATCATTATGACCAGAAAGATCACTAAAAATAAGGAAGAATGAAAAAAAAAAGGCAAAAATGGATGAAGAATGAGAGAGATATGCATAATTGAAATTTGTCCCACTAAAATAAATATATCCCATTTTAAAGGGGTGATAACTTCAATGATGCATATCTCTTTTATTCTTTATTCATTTTCGCCCATTTTTTTTTTCATTCTTCCTTATTTTTAGTGGTCTTTCTGGTCATAATGATATCGCAAAGATGTTGATCCATCGCATGCTATTTATTAAAAAAATACTACAAAAACTATGATAAATGGTATGTGATGGCTCAACATCTTTGTGATATCATAATGACTAGAAAGAGCACTAAAAATAAAGAAGAATAAAAAAAATGAGTGAAAATGGGTTAGAAATGAGAGAGATATGTATCGTTGAAGTGACTGCATATTTAAAATGGGACGAAAAATGATAAGGCAATAAAAAGCGTCGGTTCAACTGATGCCTTTCTCTTTTAACCGAGAGGCGTCAGTTCAACCGACGCCTTTTGGTTTGGTTTTAAAAAAAAGCCACGCAAGTACCCGCGCCATGCAGGCACCTGCGTGGCTTGTCAGATACCCTATTTTGCAAATATTTGCTACAGTGTATCATTTTCATAATTTTTTTTTATGATTTATTATGTTATTTTCCCTTTTACAGGCCTCTCATGTGGGGGCCACCGGAAGCCGTGCGCTTACCTACATTATTCAGTGTGCTCGCCATTCCACGTGGGATTTGTATCTAAGTAGAAATTAATACTCTTATTGTGGGAACAAAGTTTTGGATTTGGGGGCCAAAATCTAAATTCTCTGTTTGGATTCCATTTTGTTTTCAGGAATTTAGATTTTACCAAAATTCTCTCATCATTCTTGAAGCTATTACCTATTTTAAGGGGAGTGATAACCCTACATCAGATTCTTACACATTTTCTATACACATCAGTTCACCCACTCATTTCCATACATATCAACTGTGTATGGAAAATGTGTAGGAATCTGATGTACAAATATCGTTTTCCCTATTTTAACTAACATGTGCATATTTTTGAATGACGTCTCTTACAAATCCTCTAGCTCGGGCCACCGTCTCCTTCGATTTCTACTCCTATTGGTCCTCCATCATCTCCGACATCTACCACTGGCTCTCGATGCCATCCCCCTCGCCCACCTGCCTATAATCCATAAGGACTCCGTCCTCACCCCAACGCCAAGCACTCACCCCCATCATGTGTGTCCCTGCATGTGAGCTCTTCGGCAGGCTGTGCTCCATCACCTTCCCTACTACATGCACCATTGAGATGGTCCATGCCGACTCCCTCGTCCACGACAACCTCCCCTCCAACCACGCCGTCTTTGGCCACAACATGGTCATCCTCACCGGCAATGTCCTCTTCCCCCTCGGCTTCCACACTTTGTCGACCATCGTCAACCACTTGATCGCCTCCTTCGCACCATTGGCTACAGTAGTGATCATTTAAATATAAAACCCTTGTAAGTGCACAAGGTAATTGTACTACGGCGAGTATAAAAAGGTTATCGAATCTCAAGGACGGATTAATATTTTACCAAATTCAAGAGAAGAAAAGATGTAGTTTAATTAATTCTAAGGAAAACAATGAACTTTTAACTAAATTACTGGGATTTAATCAATATGGAGAATATCAAGGCAGAGAATCCACCACTAGCCATGCAACTACTACTCTCAATTATTATTAAGCATAAGTTAACATGATATGGTAATTCGTATTTTTGATCGGACACACGAATTACTAACGAATTCACTAACGTTCTTGATCGGACACGAAAGTTCATCCACTATTGTGTAATCAATCCTATCCTTGATCAGGCATAGAATCAATCAAAACTCTATTATAATACAATTAATCTTATCCTTGATCGGGCATAAAATCAATCACAATATCTAATTCCATTCATAATCAATCAAGTCTATGATCAAGCACTCAAAAGAATATTCATGAAATCGCATTAAGCATGAATCATAATCAACTTTATAAAATTAAACTATCAAGAGTAGCAATACACATCTAGGGCGTCATCTAGCCTTGAATGAAAGTTTAGTTACACATAGAAAGAAAGAAAAGAGAAGCCTGTTTATGTAGATCCATCGTCATGAATCCTTCTTCTTCTTTGCTCCAAAAGACTCCTTCTCTTGCTCCTCTCTAGTCTCCAATAAAGCTCTAGATTCTCCAAGTGTTCCTCCAAGATAGCCCAAAATGTTGTCCCATAAGGCCTATTTATAAGTTTGAAGAGAAACCACGAAGTCCCCTTCCAAATCCGAGTCGAAATAGGTCTTATTTCCAGTTTTCCATATACGGCGATCGATCGCTCCGTATTGCTGATCGTTCGCCCACTGATCAATCGCAATTCCTTCGTTATTTTCCTCTGATCGATCGCTTTGGCGATCAACGTCGTATAATACCGATCGATCATAGTCACTATCTTGCGCGGATGAAAAATTTCAGTAGATACAATCGACCGTTTTGAGATCCGATCGATCGTTTCTTTCAATACACTGTTTTTGCAGCAAGGGATTGGAACAGGAAATAGGTTGAGAGTATAATACAGCCTGGACGGAATAAAGATTGCTGAAAATATGAATGCTGAAAAGAAAGAAAAAAAATGCGAAAAATGAAAACAAAATGAAAGAAAGGGGCTGCTTGACTTTATAGGATTAACTTAGGCTGATGCTCGGGCCCGAAGCGGTCTACTTAAAACCTAATGCCCTAAGCAAACTGGCTGGGAGTCATTGGCCTGAGTCATTGCTAAACCTAAGCATCTTGAAGTCAGGCCTTACACAGTCCTAGCGAAAAAGAAAAAAAAAAGTCTGTGGTGTATTATCCTCTCAAATCTAGAATGTTGGACCCGAAGGAGGCGCGCAGATTTGTGCTATCATGAACCTAAAGATTACGACGACTGTGTTAATTCTGATGTTCTTTGGTTAATGGGTCACACTGGATCTGTATAAACAGAGATTTAGAATGTATTGCTACAATGTTCTACACTTTTACTATATAAAGTATCATGCTATATCCTATTGAGCAGAAATTTCCAAGATGAAGGTGTAGAATAAAACCACTTACTTGAGGGCTTCTATATTCCAGTTGATTATAAATCCAAGTACATGTGGTTGATTTTCTTAAACATTGCAGTTTGCATTTGAAGGGATATTAGGATTGTTTGTTTTGTAATGATTTTCTATTTCTTTTTACACTTAGATTAAATAGGTTGATTTCATAAATACATGTTTGTGGGTAGCATGGCTGCAAACCCTCACGAGACTTCACTCGTCCAGCCAGGGACACCTGGGGGTTTAAAAGGCTTGTTGCATGCGCTAAATGCAATCGTGATTTCCTGCGAAAGTGGACTAGTTAGATTTCTTTTCTTTGTTTTGTTTTGTTTTGTTTTGCTCGAGGACTAGCAAAATGTAGGTTTGGGGGTATTTGATATATGGAAAATATACACATTTTTATATGCCTTTCTACCTATTTGTTAGTTGTATTTTTAGTTAAAATAATGATAATTAATGTTTATCTGTGTTAAGTGAGTAATTAGGAGATTAATAAACAAATGTGCTTAATTGATTAATTTAGATGCGTTAATTGGGTTTAATGAATTTATAATTTATGATGCGTCTAAATTATACTTAACTATATTTATGCAGGTTGTAAATAACTATATTTATGCAGGTTGTAAAAGTCCTAAATCGACAAAGAGAATGCACGTCAAATGGGTTCTGTGCCGAGATCGGAGATTGGACGCGCGAGATCGATACGACGGGTTTTAAGGAAGAAAAAGAAAAAAAAAAAGAAGAAAGGAATTGAAATGGGCCGGTTCGGGTTTGTCTCGGTCCGGTTCAAGTAAAAAAAAAAAAGAAACAACCCGAGCCCGATGGCTCGGGCGTCGGGCGTCTGGAACAGAACAGAGCAACGGAGGCTCTGTTCTGTCGGAGTGAGCACCGGAGGCGAAGCACCGGCGGCCGTGGGCTATGGGTCAGGCAGCTGAGGAGCTCCGGCGAGGACGGCGATCGTGAGGAAGCTACGGTGGCGGCGGATTGAGATGGCAGACGGCGGCGAGGCTGCAGTGAGGTGATCGACAGAGAGACGAGCAGCGAACGGGGGTTACTGCAGTCGATGGGTCTCAATTCCGGCGAGAGCTCACACTTCCGGACATGGGGACGACGCCGGTGGAGAAGGAGGGGCTCGAACAGCACGAACAGAAGTCTTGATTTGGAATGTCTGAGTTTGGAAGGAAAGAAAATTCCGAATCAGGAAGATGCAGATCGACTGTGATTAAAATGGTAAGACCCGTTCGATTTGATATGACAAAAGGGGCGAATTTTGGCTCTGATTGGGAAGCTTTATTTGGCACGATTTGGCTCTGTATCGAGAAGGCATAAAGTTGGGATTTTTGCTGCAATTGGAAAAAAAAAAGCAGGGGCCGTGCTGTTGGTGGGTGTGTTCGGTCTGTTCTGGGCCGTGGTGTGCAGGAAAGGGAGCTCTGTCTGTTCAAGAGCGGCTGTGTTGAGGAAGAAGGTGTCTGGTCGAAGAAGAGGTTGTCTGGAGAGGAAGACGGAGACTGGGTTCGGTTTTGAAGGGAGGACGGCTGTGGAGCAGAGGAGGTTTTGGGTGGCGGCAACTGTGCTGTCGAGAGAACGGAGCAGGTTCCGGCCGTGGTGGATTGGAGAAGGGCCAACTGTGCTGTGGAGGGAAGAGACTCGCTTTTGCTGGGCAAACGGAAGAACGAGAGAGAGGGCCGAAATTCACTGCAATCAGATCTGCTTTTGCTCGAGAGAGGGAAGCAGGTTTGTTTTCAAGCAAAGGCAGAATTGCTGGTCGAGATTGATAGGGCTGCTTTGCTTTGGCTGGAATTGGGGACTGTCTACTCTGTTCGAGAGAAAGAGTAGAACGGTTGAGGCGTGCAGTTGAGAGACTGTTGCTGAAGGTGGAGGAAAGAGGAAAGCAGGACGGGATTACAGACGGATTGAAAACAGCAGCAAAACAGGATTTTTCTTTATTATTTTATCTTTTGTTTGGTTAATTTCTGTGTTTTTAGTTTAGTTGAACAATTGATTACTTAAAAAGAAAATAAAAATTAGAACTTTACATTTCATTACTACTTGCTACATACTCTAGAATTAGGTTGAATATTCTACCAAGTCTCTGAGGGATCGACCTCGTAGCCACTATTCTGCTATAGATTCGTGCGCTTGCGAGTATTATATTAAAATTTACATCAAGTTTTTGGCGCCGTTGCCGGGGACTACGTAGGATAATTTACCGAATTCTTAGAGTAGTTAAGTTTTGAGTTTAATTTAGTTTAATTTTATTTTAATTAGTTATGAATTATTTACTACCGACTGTCAGCCCAGAAACAGTTCTGGCCGAGATTAAGACTCTTAATTAAACTTGATTATCTTACTTAATAACACATTATAAATAATAATACATTAATAACAGACCATATACTCCCCTCCTAGACCAATTACAGAACCTAGGATTATCTGGAATTGCTAAAGTTCACTCCTTTCTTGTGTTCTTCTATATATAACATAGTTTGTAATCATTAATACACCCCAAACAAGGCAATTAATGTAAGATACACCTTAAAGTCACAAATTCAACGTGGATCACCATCAACCAAACAATATCAAAACTTCTAGTCTCTGGAAAATTAATAAAGCATTAGACTTTAGAAGCGAATTCCCATCTAGAAGTGAAACATGAATGCACATATGATTTATGATGTACTACGCATAGAAATAGGGACATAATACATTCATCTCACAAGAATCCAAATAATAACTAAGGTACTGAATCAAAACACTTGTCAAAAGCATAAAATCAGAAGAGAGAAGAGGGGAAAAACCATCCTGCTTAATTCACCAAGGATTTTGCCTCTCTACGTGTTGCTTGTCTCCTCCGCATCCTCCAACGCTCCCGCTCTAAGCTCTTGCAAACTCTCATAAGAAGAAGCCTTAAGGAAGATGGGTGAACGTGGGAAGGAGAAGGGAAAAGGTCTCTAGACGTTCTAGGGTTAGCACAAGCTAATTCTCTAGTGTTTATATAGAGTTGGGGGAGAATCCATTCTTAAACTAATCTTCCAAATCATGGATACTTTCAACCAATGGGAAGGCTTCACAATCCTTCTAGAGACGTGCAAAACAAGTCCAATTGGGATTTGGTATCTTTTCCAAGTAAATCCACCCCAAAAACATGCTAGAAATCGCAAAACCGCAACCGGCGATCGATCGGCAATACGGCGATCGATCGTCGTATGCGTTGTTTTACACTACCGCGTTACAGTCGATCAATCGCCATTATTGCCGATCGATTGCTTTACGCGAAACAAAATATTCATAAATCATAATAACTACGATCGATCGTTTTGATAAGGCGTCGATCGGTTCAGCTTGCCGATCGATCGGTTCTTATGGCGATCGATCGCAGTTACGTTCAATCAAAATTCAATTTCTCATATCTTTTTACTCCGAACTCCAAATTGCACATAATAGGTGGCGTTGGAAAGCTCTTCTCACCAACTTTAATTTCCATAAGTCAAAACACGACTAAATCAAACATTAAGAGGGTCAAATTTGGGTTTTAAATACTTACTAATTTTTTGGGTGTTACAGTGACGGTATTTGTGTTGAGAACTACAAATCCTACTATACAATATCGATCCCCTTTCTTTTGTGAAATTGGACTTTGACGCAATAAGAGGGAAAATCATCCCACTGAATTCTACCTAACACCCAAAGATGAAACCAATGTTGACACAATTTGGAGGCTCCCAAAAGAATTCTTGAACATCAATGTTGGCTTTGCTATTGGGTTACTTGTTAAGATTAGCGACCTCCGTAGCATTAGGTGGCAAGGCTACCTAGCGGTAGAGGAAAAGATATCATACGCAGGATGGTTTGACAACTTTGTCGTGGATGCATATGTGGCATTCGTGCAAAAGCACTTGAGGGAGCTGTATGGTGGAGCTTCCCAACATCTTCATATTTGACCCCCACTTCTTGGTGAGTTACCTTAACCTTGTACATGAATGCATACTTATGATATAGTTGTGATACAATTTAAAACTAATATATGATGTCATGCTTCTTTATTTCTTACTTTATACATGAATATAGTCATTTTACAATGCTGACAAAAAATCTTTCAATACATGGATGATGGGTAGAAAACTTAAAAGGTTTGATCATGAAGTTTTGTATGAAGATTTGAGCAAGAATGTGCACGGATCTTGTAAGGGTGTAGACAGTGATTATGCTTTCATGTATAACATGTGACTTATTTCATTCTTCAAGAGTAATCACTAGTCTTTATTGAACTTTAGATTTAGTGAACACACGATGTTCATTTACGGTAAACTTGAGACACACGAGAGATTTGAGCATAAAAAGTTTATATTCCATGCCATGAAGAGGTTGGCAAAGTATGGTGGGTGTCTACTAGATTTGCCATTCGAAGATGGGGATTGGGAGAACTGAAAACTAAGTAGGTTGAATTACAGAATCAAGTGGGGTTCAATGATTGGGGCTTACCTTTGTTACTTTAGGTATAGATTTGCATTTGGACAAACACCAAAAGCCTTTGATGTGAAACAATTTAGCAAGTGTCTTGTGTGGTACATTCTCAGTTTAGTGTCAGCCTATGGGCAAAACTAGGTTTGTGTGTTTTTTTTAGTATGTAATGATTAGTTGTGACATCCAAATATGTGGTTATGACTGATTTATGACCAAATTATGATATAGTTCTAATAGGTTAATATATGATTTTGAATATTTGTATATATGAATTTTATGATCGTGCTTACTATGTAGTTATGACTAGTTTATGACAAAGTTATGCTATAGTTCTGACAGGTTAATTGTATTTGTAAAGGTTGTGACATGTTAATATATGGTTATGAATATTTGTGAATTGTATTGTTTATCTTTTTTTAATGTTGCAATGCGATAGTGATGGGTTTGCTATGCGTTTGTGGTGGTTTTATGTTGAAAAGCAAGTATAGGCACAAATATGCGTGATTTGGCCATTACATGAACTTTTGACTGTTCGAGTGGTCATAAATCTTAAGTTGAACAAGGAAGAACACAAACTTAAGCTTCCGATCACTGTCGGTGGCAGAGAATTTTGTATCGGACCAAGTATACGTGATTTGGCTATTACATGAACTTTTGATCATTCGAGTGGTCATTAGCTGTTGGGATTTGATCTTCCACTCGTCAAGCACATCATCCACTTCATAGGCTTATTCATGTTTGTTTGATAGGGCACCCTATTAAGGCGTCATTTGGCAACCCATTTGTGGTTCATTTGTGAACTATTTCTGGCTCATATCCCATAAGTGACATTTCTGGCTTACCACAAATGAATTACTTGCCTACAAATGAAGCTTCCATCATTTGAGGTCAATTCATCATGTTTGGATGGCCTTATTTGTCGGATATTTGCCCACAAAATGTGTCTTGCCAATCATAAAATTATTTGTCCATGATGAGAAATGAATTCACCACAAATGATCCTTTCCTACACTGACAAATAAGGCACCTAAAAAGGAAAATCAATCTATTTGAAAGATACTCTATTGTGCGGAATTAGCAGATATATTTGGTTTATAAAAATGAACTTTGGAAAATCAATTGCATCTACTATTTCCCGACAGTGGGAGTAGTTGAGATCTTTTTTACCGGTGATCCTCTCACTCTGGGCACACTCTTCCTGCTTCACCTCCTAGTCCTATCCTCCAAAGCCCCAATCCCTCCCCATCCCTAGTCCCTCTTCCTCCTCGACTTCCCCTTCTTGCTGCTTTAAGCTCCTCCTCACAGTTGAGGCATCCTCCAACCCCAGCTTCCTATACAACTTCCTCTTCTCCGGCCCTCGCGATGGCGGTCAAAACCATCGACCTCTTTGACGTCATTACTGTCGGTGTCAACTCCCATGGATCCCTTAATTGGCAGGCCAAAATCACCACCTCAGCCCTCACACAAACACCGCTCGTATAAGGGGCCAGATCGAGTGCAAGCAATTCTTGATGAATTTTTCATGGTAGGATTCTGCAAAACAAAATGGCCACTCGTTCAAATAAATTTGTTTTTTAAATCGTATTTTACCCTTCACACAATTTGAAACCCTAGATGCCGCCCCTGGCACCAGATCACGATGGCAATTTCCAATTCATAACCTCCATGGCCAGCACCTGAACATCCAAATCCTATCCTTTTGGCTTGATAGATTCCAGGCCATGAGCGGGATCTGTGGCACCCACACAGACGGAATCAGGGGATGGTGACCACAACACCAAGTTTGGGGCCATTCAGCTGGAACCACATCACGACAAGGCTACAGCCCACATGAAAGGCATCTGTTCTAGTCAGACAAAAGAAGAAATTGGCTACACCTAAGTCATATCAGACGCTCATCCAACCAAAATTGCAAAGAAAATTACTCTAATGCAATAAAAATCCAAATTCCTCGTATATATAAGAAAGATGCCATAATTAAACATTCTTAGGGACAATATCGGTTAAGGATGATTCTTAATCGTACAAACTTCAGCTGAAGCTGCCTTGGTAGTACTATCAATAGAACGATAGCAAATTTTTCTTAAGTGCAACCACGATCGTAACTGGGCAGCTTTTTTCCCTGAAAACACATCCAAGTTTAGTACCGATCATATCGGTCATGGCGCCTGCAAGGAAACACAAAAAAATTCCATCCCAATAAAAAGGTCAAAATGATTGCTAAAAGGTTGTAAATGTTCATATGAAATTGAACTCTTTTCAGCCAGCAAAAATATATCATGCATAAAGTTAATTCATTCCAGAACTGATTCGTCGAGGCCAAAAAAGTAGAAACCACCCGCATTCTTTACAAATAGAAAGCATTCTCTTATTTTACAATGAAAAGGTCCAACCATTTCAATTGTCGGCCTATGATAAAATTCATGTCCCACAAGTTTGTATGTGCCGTCCAGGGGAGTCATATGGGAGGCTATAAAATCAATTTAGAACCAAAAGGTTGCGCCTTCACATTTTCAGATGAAAGGGGCACACATCAGTACGAACAGGTTTTGCGTGTGCCTTTATCTGTCAATGCTTTAAAATCACACGGGTCCCACCTGCCAACAGGCCTCTGTGGGGCCCACAAAGAAACAGCTCACGGCCTTTTGTCATTCCCATATCATTCAGAACATTTGATATCAAATAGAATAGGCAGAATGTTAAAACAATTAACTAAACAGCATAAAAGACTATATACATCAAGAAGAGTAAAAGACTATATGGAGAAAAAGAAGTCCAAGTTGGTACCTATGGCGATCATAATCCCTTGAACGATCCCTTACTGGTGAGCGTGTTCTTTTGCGACTCCTTGAATCATAATTGTGAGATCGATCTCTTTCCCTATCCCTATCATACCCACGATCTCGATCATAATCTCTACTACGCCGGTCATAATCCCTTCCCTTCTCACGACTGCTACCACAATCATCCTTGTCTCGGTCATGGTCCCTGCTACTGTGCCTGTCATGGTCCCGACTGCGCTCTCTTGATCTGAAAATAAGGAGATGTGCCGTTATATATGTATATATATATGCATATATATATATGTATATATATATATATATATTTATGTATGTATATATATATATATTTATGTATGTATATATATATATATATATATATATATATATATAGGGAGGGGTTTACATGAGATCGTTCTCATATAAGGAGCATGAGGCCAATCTTTATAGTCGTTGGATTCCGATCGGAGGATGGATATCAAATCAGTGGGTAGGTGAGTGTGTCACATCAGGGAGTAGGTGAGATCATTATGACTATTAGTAGCCGTTAGATCAAGATCCAAGGGCTACGATTTAAAGTGGCCTCATATAAGCTATATGAGAGCGATCTCATTTAAACTTTTCCCATATATATATATATTTATGTATGTATATATATGAGAAAAGTTTAAATGATATCACTCTCATTTGGCTTATATGAGGCCACTTTAAATCATAGCAGTTGAATCTTGATCTGACAGCTACATATGCCTATAATGAACTCACTTACTCCTTGATTTGACACACTCACCTACCCACTGATTTGATACCCACCCTCCGATCAGAATCCAACGACCAACGACCAGAAAGATTGGCCTCATGCTCCTTATATGAAAACGATCTCATGTAAACCGTTCTCTCTCTCTCTCTCTCTATATATATATATATATATATATATATATATAAAGATAGATAGATAGATAAAACGGCAAAATGGAATCCCAACTTGGCATGTAAGGTTTTGGCAACAACGTATTACCTTCTCTCCTCTTCAGCCTTCTTCCTACTTTGGTTTCTTTCTTCCTGGAAAAAAAAACAAATTACATATGAAATCTAAGACCCCAAAAGACAATTAATAGGAGAGCATGAGAACTGAGGACCCAAAACGATGCATAAGATCAGAAACAAAATAATCTCTCCATTATCAACAAGTAGGGAAAAAATCACAAACCTACTCCATTGCATCTCACAAAATATAGCATAAGCTTTTTGCGCAAGCCCTTATAGCTCAAAACTATCCCCAACAGTAATATACAACTGTAAAGATATCATTGGAACACACCTTTCATATGTTATTTTCTATCATATGGGAGGAAAACAGACTACTTTCTCGCAGACACAGGATGAAGTAGAAGAAACAAATGCTGATTACTCATGCACTGGCTTGTGTGACAAACCTCCAGACAACTTGGAAATAAATGTTATCAAATACAACCTTTCTGTTCAACTACATCAAATTTGCACTTCAAGAGGGATATGAGAGTGTTATGAGCGTTTTTACCCCAATCTCAATCTAAAAATTAAAAAAACAAATATGGTACCTAGTCTAAAATTTAACTTACTAATAGTTCACTTTTGTGCAGGATATTCTTCCCACCTGAACCACGCATGTCACATTCAGACAGACACAAGAGGATCAACCACTTAACTAAATCAAAAGCATGAACGATATTCAGGTAGATCATGAAATTGACTTCTAAAATGCCGTATCAGTTTAAACTCAAGTGAGTAGAATTTCACCATGTTCATTCAATTTTCAGCTATTGACTCCTCAAAAGAAAAAAGTTTCTAACACCAAAGAGCTACTCCTCCATCATGAGCTATTTCCAGTGAAACATATTTCAAATCTAGTACATACTTCATCCACTTAAACAAACAAATATACCAGACAACTAAATTGTTGTTTTAAAAGAGAAACTAATTTACCTGTATCTAAGTTACCTTATATTCACAATGCCAATTTCTTCATCCTTCCAATTTTCAGATTGCATTAAACAATTAACAACCATCATAATAGTATATGCACGTGCAATGGGCAAGTCACATAAACTGAGAAAGCTGACTAGTGAAGATCCTCATTCTCTAAAAGCACAGCTTGCTAGCCACCAGTATATATTACAAGCAAAGAACAAAAGCATTCAAAATTTTAGACACTGCAAAAAATGTGAACATAAAACTACATTCTATAATATGGCGAATAAAAATTCTACTCAAGAACATGACTTTTGACCACATGGCAGTATGCCATCAGCTCACAAAATTGGAGCTTACAATAGATATTTTGAAATGTTACAAAAATAATAGAGAACAGAACCAATTCTGTGAACTGAGAGCATGCCTTCAAGTCACATTCTTAGGTAATTTTCACTTGGAACTTTGCTCATTATAATCAAGACACGATTCCTAATCTCACCAGTTCATACTTACAGTCACTTACATACTTCCCTTGCTCATAAGCCCACATACACCTGCTGCTACATATAAAGCCATAAAGTTCTAATCCAATGTTGAGATAACTCACTGGGCGTATTGCATATATTCAAGAGAGGAATGCAAACAATATAAGAGCACCTGAATCAAGATGTCCAGAGATCCAACTTCAAAGCAGTAGAGACACACAGCCATTTTTTCAAAGGAGAGAAAAAGAAAGGCAGATCTTCATTAAGATCCAATTTAAATGATCCAAAATTGAAAAAAGAAGCAGTTGAAGACATAAATCAGTACACACTCTCACCTGAAGCTCTGCCAACTTCTCACGAATTTGCATATATCCCAAGTGAAGTTTTCCTCCAAAATGGTCAGCGAGTCGACGATCACTGACAATCAAGTCGAAACAGATATCAATCATTCACTTAAAATTAGCTCAAAACACATGTCCTTCTTTTCGACAAGTGACCTAGCATTGCAACAGTTGTAAACTACAAGCAAATATGAAAACAAAAAACACGCACATTCTTTAGCAGCAAATTCCCTCGTAAAACTGGGCCCAAAACCCTGCTGGTAACAAGGAGGTATGAATATCCTAGTCAAAATCTGAAGGACTTGGAAAGCCAAACACTTCTCTATTGTTTCATTCTAACAGATTTCTAAACACAGATCTATGAATCTGAAAGGGAGAAAAGGACATAATACCTGTCATAAACACTCAAAAATGCTCCACAAATGTCACAAACACGTAGCTTTTGATCCGTCTGAAAGAGAGACATTTTAGAACACCATTTATCTTTAATTGGTAATCTATCTTCAAGAAAGATTGAAGATTGATAATACTGAAGAAAAATGGACAACTATAAGAAATGAAGAACTTTTTTCACGAAAACAACTTACAATTCGCACATCAGCAGGAGTATACTTTGATCCATCCAGAACTGGTTGTTCCTGCCTCGCAGCCAGCTGCAGAACAGGAATAATCAGACAAACTCACATGTCACAGGAGAAAAAAACCAACTATATCATACATCGACGACATTCCATTTATACAAGTAGCTTTCAAAGACATTGTGCAAATCCACAAAACTTCGATCAAGAAAATTGGACCAAAAGCACAACCAGAAGGTTAAAGAAAATGGAGAGACCTTTTTCAAAGCTTCTGCTTCCTCTAGTGCTTTCTGTGCTTCATCTACCATACCTTGTTCACCTGCAAAATGTATTATTAACGATCATATGCAGCCAAAGAGCACAATATTAATCCGAAAAGATAATGTTTTGTAAATGAATGTTCTAGCTAATCAAGATTCAAGGTGTGACGGACTGAAAACAACCAAGAAACAAAATTTATGATAGAATAATTGAGCAACGATGATTAGACATCCTCTAAAATTTCATCTGCAGAATATTAGTGTTCAGTGATGAACTCACTTCGCCTAATAGCATGTCGCCCAGAATCAAGATACGGTTAATAATTAATCAATAACACTCATACTATTTCATGATATCCAAGATTGCCCAGATGATAAAATTAAAAAACCATTGTGTTCATATACAGGATTTACCAAGATCCTCTGCCTTCTTAAGCTTCTCATTAATCATTTCCTGTGTGCGAGCATCAGGAGGAGCAATAACGGGTAAAGGTGCTAAAGCTGGAGGGTTTTGAAGAGGTTGAGGTAAGGAAGCTCTATCCTTGTTGAAAGCATCCAAAAGAAGCATGGACTGCAACAAAAATTCCAGCTCAGACACCACATAATGAAGTTAAGATCCCCAAACCCATATAATTTTCAGTTTTATCATAGAAAATGTAGTGAATGAACAATATTTCACACAAAGATAGAATTGGAGAACCGCAATTAAAGCAAAGAAGACAAACTTACCTGCTTATCAGCTCTTTTGGCTCTAAGTTCTTCCACCACTTCCAACGCCCGTATCTTGTTATCTGTCTTGCCTTCCAAATCTTGTAAATTATAGAAAACAACAATGTATCAGTTCCAATAATCGAAAGACAGAATATGCAACCAGAAGAATATTATGTAAAATGCCTCCTAGTAATAGAACAGAATGAAAGTTGAAGCATCTCAAAAGAGGTTGAAAATGAAACAAGCTGATTTGCCTCCTGCAATGTCACTTGGGTCCTCTAAATGTGGCACCAACATAGCTTCAAGAGAGTTTACATTCAGACCTAGACGTTGCAGCTTCCCACATAAAAGAGAGAATCATGCACATCCGATTGCGTTTGTGACATTGTGTTCGTGTGTATGTGCACGTGAGAGTAAGAGAATCATAAAAAATACAAACAACAAGAGGAACAAAAAATGCAACCAGGGAGTAGTTACCGAAAGCATCAGCCTCCTTGAGCTTTTCTTTGATTTGCTTTGACAACTCTAAAATTTCCGGTGACTGCATTTTCTCAAACATTAAAATTGTCACATAAGCTAGCATACAATATAAGAACTTACACAATTATTAGCACGCTTTTACCTGAGTAACCTCAGAAACAGATATTGCAATTGCAGCCTTTGCATCTTCATCCTCAAGACGTTTCAGTGCTCTTTGAATTTTCCGATCACATTCAATAATAAGTCTGTCAATTACATCCTCGAGTTCTCTATCATAATTATGGGTTCCTTGTGCTTTGGCTTCTTCATATCTATGAACGCTAAAGAAGAAACGATGAACTTTCTAGATACTTGTCATCTCATAATCAAACATATAACCACAAATCAATTTTTTCTCACACTTAAAATATCCTCAGATTCAATTTTGTATAAACACAAAATGAGAGGGTACAAAAAAATGACAAATCAAATTATTGCCACGTATGCAAAGCTCCTAGCAACCAAAACACAATAAATTAAGCCGTCCATAGCCACCCAGAAGTAACGATATAGAGCTAGATCTTACGAACCTTTTCTTTTTCCTTTCAGATAATAATATCCATAAAAAGAAGGCTGAATGCAGAACTAGATTAGACAAAAGTAAATGATGATCAACAACATCCAAAAACTAACACTGTGCTCCTAAGCTCAAAAAGAGAAAACATTACATATACACAAAGAGGATACTCTTGTCTCAGCTGCAAGGAATGCACCTTTGGACACTGGCCCATATCCATTTTCTGTTTCAGACAGAATAAATTTGTCATTCCGAATCTGATACTTAAACCTAAACAAGAAATAAAAGTAAAAACAGTAGACGCTATAAAAGAAAAAACAGTACACGCTATAAAAGTAAAAACAGAAGGCGTCATAAACATACATCTAAACCAGAAACAAAGGTAAGCATTGATGTTTCAGTTGCTAATATAATTTATGACAGTGGTTAAACTCAAGTACCAAAACCCAGACACACCAAGAATAAACAAAAACACAAACACAGAAATCTAACAGAATAAACATGTGGTAACATGAGGTACAACTTCAACATTGGGCTCAAACAAAAACTTCCTAAACTCATAATTGAGCATCCTAATTAGCCCACTGAACTAAAACTGAGGATGCCAACTGAGGATGCCATACAGCATAATCACAGTCATAATCAAGTGGCGCATTTTCCCAACAAATTGATGTCGGCGACACTGATCCTAAGCTAGCATGTTTTGTGCCAACTTTTTTGTAAAAGTTAGCAAATATCATTTTTTATTAATTCCATCCTAAGTTCTCCTAGCACTCCCTCTCTCTCATATGGCATCATTTACATGCACCACTTCTAATCTTCCTACCGGTACACCCATTATATCTAAACCATACACCCATACACCTAAATTACCAAACCATTATATCTTCCCTATAGAAGTAAAAATATCACTACTATCTCCATGTTACAGTTCATCCTTTCAGCAAGTAATACATAACAAAACCTACACCAAAAAATTCCAAAAAATAATATACAGCAGCGAGAGGAAACCCTTACTTACCGTCAACTGGAACAACTCGTGGGGGCAAAGGCCGACGAGGAAAAGCCGGCAGACGTCCCGGTCGTAGTACTTCCGGTTCACCTCCTGGACGTCTCCGTTCCGGTTCGCCCCCATGAGGACGTCCAGCTGCTTCCTGATTGCATCCATCTCCTCCCCTGATGAATAGGGTTCTTGAACTACTCCGCTCCAAAATCTAGGGTTTCCGATTCGCAGGCGCGCGCCGAGAAGAAGACGACGGGCTACTCAGAGTTCCAGAAAGATCCATCTTTTCCTTCTCCCCAGTTACGAAATTACCTTTTTGGACACTAAATCCCCAAAATGGCCCCGATTTGTAGAACGTATCACGCGGCAAATTTGGTTTTAATCCAGAGCACTTTGGTACTTCTAGAATGGTTGCCGTAAAATGTACTTTTAAAATGTACATCTCAGGTATGTTCTACGAAATTTGGTTTTAAAGGCTTTGAAGGACTTGGAAGTTTTGGAATTTGGGGAATCTAGGGCAGGAAGGGGCTCCGATCTTCCGTCTCGAGAGCTAAGTTGTTATTGCGAGTTGTCTCACAAGAGATTTCAACTTTTTTTTATCTTCTTGATTAGGGTAGCATTTCCAAATTCTCATCTTGGGTGTTTGATTTATGTTTGCTAATCTCTGAGATTTTCAAGAAATTGAACTTTAGAAAGGGAAACTGTTTTGGTTGTTGGGTATTCTTTGATTGGTATTTTTGAAGTGCTTGAAGTGTTCAATTAGCTACTTTGATTAGAATCACTGAATTTGGGGTTTCAAAATCCAACCCTATTGAGGTGTAGCTGGTAGTAAAGAATGGGGAAGCCACTGTTTGTTGAGATTGTGGAGAAACCTGCAACTAGTTGTATAATAGGAATCTGCAGTGCAGTTTGGTTTTACATACAGAAGAAGAGCATTGGTTATGCACAAGTTGGTATGAGTTATGATACTGCCATGGAAGGGCATCATTGGAGGATCATCACCGCGGCCTTCTCACATATAAGTGTGCTTCATTTGGTGTTTAATATGAGTGCCCTTTGGAGCCTGGGTGTAGTGGAGCAGTTGGGTCACATGGGACTTGGGGTTCAGTTCTATCTCCATTATACTCTTGTTTTGGTGCTGTTATCTGGGTTGCTGGTTGTGGGGATTTACCATGTGTTGATTCAGAAGTTTAAGATGGAGTATTTCAAAAGAGTGACGGCAGTTGGTTACTCCTGCGTTGTGTTTGGATGGATGACCATTCTTTCCGTCAAGCAACCTTCATCGAAGTTGGAGCTTTTCGGGTTTCTTTCTCTTCCCATTAGCTTTGCTCCATTTGAGTCTCTTATCTTCACGTCGATAATTGTTCCACAAGCGAGTTTTATTGGTCATTTATCAGGAATCATTGTTGGGTATTCCATTGCGTGGGGTTTGATTCATGGCATGAGCAATTATTGGGCTATTTCAATGCTTGGATGGATCACACTTATATTCATTCTCAGTTTGAAGAAAAGTGGGTCTCTTGATCTCAGTTTCATTGAAATCGAGTCAGTCACGGATCCTTCTTTGCCTACGGTAGGTTTTCCTGCATCTGGGAATGGCAGAACATTGTTGAGTTCTATACCAATTGGAAGTGCTGAACTTGTGTAGTTATCACTTAGATGTCTGCACCCATTTTGTTGGTCGTTCAAGGGATAATGCGGTTTGGAGTCTTTCTGCAGTCAGCGCTTCAATTGTTGGGGAAACTTTACATGGTTTGGCATTTTGAATCATCATACCCTTGCACAGAGACAGGGTATGGACCTTTACTGTAAGTTAAACATTGGCAATGTCTGCTGCGGCACCATTACAGTGTAGAAGGATTTGATTGTAGATAAAGCCCACAAAAGCTTTATTCCACTTGTTTTTTGAGCTAATAAGGGCAAAAGGCAGCATATTTTTTAATATGCGATGGCAATTGTGTGATTACTTCTATTCATTTGATGCAGTTGTAGACAAAAGTTAAGGGAAAATCATGTAAGAAACTGGCCCCCGAGCTATTTCATTTAATTCTATGGGGTTGCAAACAAAATGTATAATTTATTATAAGGCTAAATTTAAAAATTTAACTTGGTGTCCATGAATGACTGGTTCCGAGTGTTGCTGTTCATTCATCGAAGGCAAGGGCTAACAAACAACATAAGAAAGGCTGATTTATGGGCATCTTGTTTCTTCTGGGTTTGTGCTTTTTGAGGAATCTTGGTATCTAATTGTTGAATGGCTTTGAGTTGTAGGCACTTTGGCAATAACTGATGCATGCAATCCTTCAAATTGGACTTAAATCTGAAAGTGTGAACGTGGCTTGGCTGCAAAATGAAGCCACCGATTTGCTCTTTGCTAATGGCTCTGCCTACATTTCATTCTTGGTTCTTAAATTCTTCACATTTCAGGCAGGCAAATATATTCAGGATATTTCTGATTCTGATAGTGGGTTGCCAACCCAATCTAATCTTCATATCTACCGCCAATATCCTAACACTTGACCGGGCACTCCATCCCAACGAAGGTGATGTAGACCCAAAGAAAAGAAAAAAAACAATACTCACCTTATCGTACTCAAATAAAAAGATCTAAGGTCAAAAAATATGAGCGAAACTGAAGAAAAAATATGAAAATTAAGAGCACCTCCGTGCGAGAAGTTATTAACTGCGCGTCACGCATGGGAACTGGGTGATAGGCACGTCTCCCCATCACCTATTGGTGATGAGCACATTGTTCCCCCTGCGCGGTGCATAGCCAATAATTTTCCCCTCCATGCTTGAGGCACTCGCCTCATGTATGATTGCATGAGCATGTAGGGCTAGCAGACTCAGACACGAATAAGTTACGTGTTTAATACTAGAAATTTTGTTAAATACTACGCAATTGAATACATGCTCTCCTTAACTTCTGTCTGTTAAAAAAAAAAACTTCTGTATCATAAGAAAAATATGCAGCTCAACTTTGACGGTGCCTTCTCCGGATGCCCTGGGGCTGCTTCTGTTGGCACTGTGTCAAGGCATGAATTTGGCGCGGTGGTAGCTGGTATCTCTGTGACCAGAAACGCGTTTAAAACGCATTTTACGCGTTTCAGCCACTTAGCCGTAAAACTCCCCGTTTAAAACGGGAAAACGTGTTTTTCCGAAATAAACATGTTTTATCCCGATAAACGCGTTTAAACACGTAAAACACGTTTTTTATTTAAAGTGTAACTCCTTTTTTAAATGCGCAACTTTGCAATATGTTATTCTTTAATATTTATACCTACTATATTAATTTTTTATTTTTATTATTTTCCCATTTTTTTCCGTTATTTTTCCGTATATTCTGTTTTCTACCGTTTTGTTCCGTACGCTTACCTCGCCGTTTTATTGCTGTACCCGTACTTTGTCACTTAGGCTGGTATCGGTAAAGCTACGAGCATGGCTCCTTCCACGGGATGACCCCCATAAGGTCCCGTGACTTGTAACCGAGTTTAGCGTCATTCATAATCAAATGATGACTACTTAGGTTTAGCAATTATTAATAAACCAAATGATGAGTAGCATCATTTGTACGCCGGTTATGAACGTTTTTTCTTTTCTTGGCAACATGCATTGGTTTCAACTTCTTGTTTGAAACTTTGAATTTTGGTGAGTTTGAATTTTAATTTCAGTGACCATATTTTATAGAGGCAGGTTTGCATGAGATTGGCCTCACACAGCTTACATGAGCCAAATCATCTCGAGCCGTCAAATTTTGATCTAATGGCTGATGTCAAATTAATAGTAGGTGAGTATGAATCATCACTAACCCTTTTAGCCATCACATCAAGATCCGATGGCTCAAGATTAGTCAGGCTCATTCAAGCTGCATGAGACAAGTCTCATTTAATCTTTTCCTTATTTTATAATAGTAAAATTATAAATATTATTATCAAAATTAAGTAGGTATTACAACATCTTTTTTAATAGAAGGACAACTTCATTCAAATTTTACATTCATCCCAATGTCTTTTTTTGCTGCACATATGAACTAATATTAGATTACCAGTTCTTTTCACATGTGGTATCATGCGATTGTTTGGCTCCCTTGTAATTGAATTGCATCTTCGATTATTATATGAAATAAACTTGACAGGAGACTGCACCGTAATATGTCCCGTTAACCAGATTTAACCGCAAGTTCAATTTTTTGGCAAGCAGTGTTTACTCATAGTTCTGCGAGGACGTCAAATAAAAATACTGTGATAGAACTAAATAAAAAAGGAACCCCTTAAAACGAACCAAACTGACTTTCACTCAGAATTATTCAAAGTAGTAATCACTAAGTTCAATTGATGTTAGCTTGGCTTTATGAACCTTGAGATATTAGCAAGTTTCCTTTTCTGGAAAAGGACAATGTAAGATCAAAGAATCTGAATTACCAAAAAAAATCTCAGATTTTGGTCACCCTGAAATAATCAACATTAAACGTAAAAAGTGATCATAATGAGAACATTCTAAAAATGATTATAAATTACAAAATGGGCCAGACATTTCTGAGGACAGGTAACCTGAGTGTCATACAATAGACATAGGGGATGTTTTCCATAAAAAAAGACCACCCCCTTGCCTCCAATCATAAACAAGGAAATGATAAAGAATGAATGCTGCAATATTATGTTAACTGCTTCTTTACATCAATTTGAGCAATCAAATTCCTAAAGCAGATCAGCTCTTCCAATTGTTTGAATCTGGAGGGGTAATATACACCACTCTGTAGGTCTGCATCTGTGACAATGCCAGAGAGTTATAGTTTCAATATGGATGATGTAAAAAAAAACTAAAATGGTCTTTTAATCACTTAAATACCATGCCTACCATTTGTTGTTTTCTTCTTCGCATTTAACATCATGAACGTGACCATTTCCATGTATGGAGTCCGAAGAAGGCCCATCTTGAGCATTGGTCTGCAGAAAGTGCGAGAATCCTTGCCCAAACGTCTTCCAAAGTCGTGTAGGTAAAGATGACTGTAAATTTTCGGCATATTCAACAGATGGAGGTGGTTCAATTATCCATGCAGATGCTGGATTTAGTTCAGAGAACCTTACAGCTCCAAGAATCCTCTCTGGAAGCTCAGACTCTGTTTGACTTTCAATAAGAAATGCTAGGTCTACTGTTAAAGTTGTGATGTACCCAAATGCCAAATGAACAATTGCATTTGCTACCATAGAAGATCCAATATCCACATCAACTTCTATGAAATTTTCTCCAATTGTATATTTACAGGAAAGGGCTCTTCCAAGGATACAAATTGCCTGCTCTCCGACAGCTGTTCGTACAATCCATGGACCCTTAACAATATTGGCAATCAGTTTTAGCCTAGAGTTGCGGTATAAATCATCCCCCTTGAGGAACTGTTCTATTAGAGAACCATCCAACAAAGGCTCGGGAGCTAGAAAATAAGCAATTGCACTGTAGTTCTCCTTATAAGGGAGTTGTAAGTTAAAGGCCCAGACAAAAGGTTTATGACCCATAGCTAGTTCATTGTCCATAGCTTGCTTTACTCGACCATTTGGGTTATTTAGAATGTCACAGATTTTTGAAGGTCCTTTTATCCAGTCAAATCCAAGAGGCTTCAGAAGATAGTCACCACCAGGAATCTTTACTTTTGTAGAGAAATATTCAGGTCCTCTAACCATAAACTTGTCCCCAGGAGGAGTAGCCCAACCATTTGGACAGTTCTCTGGTTCCAAAAGGGGAACAGCTCCTCCTGATCTAAGCTTATCTACCCACTCCTGTTCGTTTGCACAATCTGGATAAGCCATACAAAAATATGGCCTGGAAAATGAAAAGTATAAGGTTAATGGAAGTCAACAGGACTGGCATACAAAATGAAGATACTAATAGCCTTAAAATAAAAAAGAAAAGTGTCAAAGTAGTCAGTTTGGGTTGGTTTAACAATCTAATCCTCCAAAGGACTTAATGTCAAGAAGAAGAATTTTTGCGAGGCCTGAGCCATGGTATCATCAGTTATCACCAAAAGGCCAACATCAAAGACCACACACGAACCACTTCTCTAGAACGACCAATTTCTTTCTAAAATGTGAGTTGAGATTACATTTTCAGAAAGGTAGACAGAATTTTACTAATAGCCCATCCTTTTTTCTAATTCACTCATTTTTTTATAAGGGTGGACGAAGCCAAAAAGAGGTTCCATATATGATTGTGAAAAACTTTCATGGTACTTAAAAAAACAAGACTGTGATATAGAGAAACTTTCAAATCTTAGTATGAGCTACAGATAAACAGAATAAGTAATTCAATAGAACTTCTACCAAAGAAGCAGACTCATCTCATGTTCCTAAAATATGTACAGCTGATACAACAATAGCTACTCTCATGAAATTCCATGAGTATATCGGATCTAAATCCGAGTAACCGTGATGTCCGTGTGCACGGCGAGCGTGAGCGGGACAAATTAGCTTTTTCCAATTCATATACGTGTTGAGAATTTGTAAATTTTGTCACACACAATCATTCAGCATTCCTTCAAGCCAACACAAAGGAGGAAACAAAAATCAAAATTTTGAGCCACAACATGCAGCAGATCACAGCACATGAGTACTCGACAAACAATTCACTCAGACTCACATATATCACTACAAGCAGCATATCAGCCTATGCTTAACCAGATAAAGAACACCCAGAACAAATTCAGGGGCTGAATGCCCAAACTAAAAAACAAAACAATAATCATTCCCAACATACATAGGCAGAAGATCAAAACTAATGCCAGACAAAGAAAGATTCAAACTTTCAACAAAGTAAGTCCTTAAACACAAAGAACTAGATCTAGAATAGATTCAGTGTCACAAACACAGCAATAAGCAACCCAATTCAGCCGAATCTTGAACTAATAACAATCCAATAAAAGAAGAAAGATGAATTCAAATTAAGCAGCAGATAGGGAAACAGGTACCTTATCAAGACCTGAAAGATTGGAAGTTCGATTCCAAGAAAAACCCAGATCAGAATTGGAGCATGCGAATCAGGGAAATCTTGTTGAAGAGAAATCTGTGCAAAGTGGAAAGAGCCAAGAAGCCCCCTGGAAGCACGCGACCAGAAAAAGGTGCTGCCTTTGGATTACTTTCCTGAACTTGGATCAGAAGGGGAATTAGGAGATTAGAGAAGCTAAGTAAAGATGCTGATTAGTACATATGAGAAGTGCATGAGATTAGTAGATGTCAGCTCGACGGTGTCAAATATCGCGAAGGAGGCGTCTAAGAGGAGTCTTACAGTTGGTATTGAGATTGGGGTCGTTGAATTTTACGGTATCTGCCTATCTGCTGGTGAAGGGATGCGCGCCCTTCTTCGATTCCGGTGCCGGCCAAGGTTAATAAATTATGTTAAATTATTTGGTACAACGGGCTGATGTTGTTGATCATGCACAGTAGTCTGGCATCAATTTATTAGACATCAGGGGCTCCGACGGTTTTATTCAGAGTTCACCTGCACTAACATGTTAATTTGTGAATGGTGAGATACAAAGCCAGGTGAGCCGGCCGTTTGATTAGATGTTTTGGATTTTTTAGGGTGAAATCATCGGGTTAAAAAAATCCAGCCGGTCATGAGGTGTTTTAGCTGATCAGTGGATTATCTCAAAAATCCTTAACCAGTTGGATGGAGCTGATTTTTCACGCCCCAAACGGCCCCTTAAATTGTTCACCTTGATGAGACCATGTCGAAGATTGGATTTGTATGTTTCTCTTAGTTCTCACCCCTTTGTTCAGGGCCCACTAGTGCAGGTGAACTCATGGTGAAGTGGTCGTCAGCATTTCCTATAAGGAGTTCTAACTATCCAAACAACACTATTTACAGTCTCCTATGCTACCGTCACAATTACCATAATTTTTTTTATACATGACTACCATAAAATCTTAATACTACTGAAATAGTGCCATTATAATTAAGAATACGTAAACGCAATACAATTTGTCTTCTAAAACCGCTTAAGGGGCCCGGAAGGAGATTTGTTGCCTTCGATTAACAGTTTCCTTATGTCCATTTTTCCTACGTCCTGTCTGTCAATTCTATGGTCGATATGCTTCCCATGTGCAGCAGATTTGTTTGATTAATGCTGGATTTCCTTAGATGTGCTCTCTACCTAATGCAGCATTGTTGGTTGGGTCACGCTTCGTCCGGTAATTCTCCAATTTTTCTTGGATGAGTCTTGGAGGATGACTTGGAGATTTTATCAAGGGTTACCCATGAATTCTAACCTAAGTGCACATAAAAACCAAATGCTACCCATCGAATTTCTCAATGACCGTATAAATTTTTTAAGAGGCTTCTTGCAAGCGAGTATCAACGTGTAAATGATAACATTTTGTCTAAAACAAATCTAAGCTAGAGATTCAAAACAAAAGCCAAGCACGGCCAATCAATTTAGAGCAATAATACGGGTCATTAACATGGCTCAATCTGAGGAAAGCCGATGTTCAGTCCCTTCAGATATTGATTTTTGCCAAGTCCATTTTGATACTATAGCTTAATTAACCTTTTGTTATTAAAGATTTATTATTCTTTATACAAGGATAATTAAACTCGAACTCAGACTGACCTTAATTATCCATTGAGCTTTTCTTAGAACTCAAACTGATCTTTGGCATCGAGTAGAGATAAATAGTGATCTTGTTTAAAAAACACTGTATCCATAATGCTGTTCACAACTCATAAGAGGGTCTTGCTAATGCTGTTAATAAAAAGACGGTGGACATCTACGGACTGTGTACAGGGTGGTTGGGCTGGCTAGACTTTGGGGTGGTGTACTACTCATCTTTGCTTTTGTCACCCGTCTATTCTTTAACAGCAAGTCGAGATCTCACTAGCTATTTCTAATGCCAGAGCCCAGCTAGACCAAAGGCTCCGTTTGATAGTTCTGATGTCTGAAGTTTGAACTGGTTAAGACTGGGTTGCAGTCTGAATAAATCAGGCTTACAAAACAAAAAAAAAAACAATAATGAGTGACTGTGTTAGACATTAACACGCAACTCGCATACCAAGTTCAAGCCAATTTTCAGCATTTAGTCACGATCAGGCTTATCAAACGCGATCTAAACGCATTTAGTGACAAGCCGCCCAAGACGCAACTCGCATACCTTAGTTCAAGCCAATTTTCAGCATTTAGTCACGATCAGACTTATCAAACACGATCTAAACGCATTTAGTGACAAGCCGTCCAAAGTGCATAGTGGACCTATAATTTTCAACTCATCTGATATGCCACATAAACTGCCGTTTGGGGCGTGATTAAAAGATGGGATGTTTTGCTACACTGTAGCATCTGGATAGATGTAAAAATCCACCTGGATGCTACAGTAGATATCCAGAATCCAGTCTGGATGTTTTGCAATAATCACGCCCCAAACGGCCCCTAAGCATTTTTTTCAGCAGACAAACATGTGAACAAAAACGGAAACTTCCAAGATCTCTAGCCAGCAGACACCTACAGTAATAGATGCCAAACGGATCCAAAATTCCCATTACCTTCTTCTTTTCCCTTGCATAATAGAGTATATACTCCCTCCTGTCACTTTTAATAGATAGACCCGAGGGAGTAATTTTTCTGAAGGGAATTTATATAATAAATAATAAAAAAATTCCAATTTGACGCACTGTATAAGCCACGCAGGAGCGTGGCTTTTTTTTAAACCGACCCGAAAGGCGTCGGTTCAACCTTTAACATCTTTATATGTTTTTGTCCCATTTTAAAAGGGCGATCACTTCAATGATACATATTTCTCTCATTTCTGATCCGTTTTCGCCCATTTTTTCATTCTTCCTTATTTTTAGTGCTCTTTCTAGTCATTATGATATCACAAAGATGTTAAACCATCGCATATTATTTATAAAAAAAATACCACAAAAACCACGATAAATAGTATGCGAAGACTCAACATCTTTTTGATATCATGATGACTAGAAAGAGTACTAAAAATAAAGAAGAATGAAAAAAAGTACAAAAATGGATAAAAAATGGAAGAGATATGCATCGTTGAAGTGATCGCCCCCTTTAAAATGTGACAAATTTGTAAAGAGAAAGGCGTCGATTGAACCAACGCTTATAAAAATCCTTGTTTTGAGCTATTTTAGTGAGAGAAACTTCAACGATGCATATCTCTCTCATTTATGATCTGTTTTTTCTTTCTTCTTTTTTTCATTCTTCATTATTTTGAGTGCTCTTTCTAGTCATTATGATATCACAAAGATATTGAACCATCACATGCTATTTATCGAAAAAAATACCACAAAAACTACGATAAATAGTACGCTATGGCTCAACATCTTTATGATATCACGATGACTAGAAAGAGCACTAAAAATAAGAAAAAATAAAAAAAGGGTGAAAACGGATAAAAAATGAGAGAGATATGTATCGTTGAAGTGATCGCCCCTTTAAAATAGGACAAAAATATTTAAGGATGTTAAAGGCGTCGGTTGAACTTAGAGAGGCATCAGACTAACCGATGCCTTTCTCTTTAACCCTAAAGGCGTAGGTTGAACCGACGCATTTCGGGTTGGTTTTACAAAAAAAAAACCACGCTGGCTCAACATCTCATGCAATTGACACATTCACAGAATTATAAGTTGAAAACAAAATTATCTAGGAGAATAGTTACACCTGGCTAGTCAGACTTCATACTACTCCAGTAATGGTAGCTGTTCAATGAATAAACTTTGACTTCCAAATTCAGATGGACAAGAAACTGGCCTTTATACAATCCAACTCAGACACCTTTGTTTCTGGCTCAATTTGCAATTTTTGCAGAATCCCAAGCTCATAAAATCTTCTATATAGTCTGGAGCAGCAAAATTGTTCTACCTTCGACCCCCACAAAGGATAAATGTGTTCACCGCTATGCCAACAATCAGAAGATTTGATTTATCACAGGAACATAGTAACTTAAGCAAAGCATAGTATACATTTGCCCCCAATCCAACTGTAAGTTTCATATCTCTGGAAGGTGTGCTCTTCCACAATACGAGACCCACTCCATCACATCATGCTTTCAGGTAGAAAATAAAGAAATAACAGCTTCTACAACATGAACACGAATATTTTCTTTTTCGGACGAGTGAACACAAACACTGACATTCAAGGATACGCGAATTGGCATGATTTTCTACAATACACCAGTCTTCGCAGGAAAGTGGAAAACTGGTGTAAGCAACGAAGCAACAAAAAAAAAAAAACAACAAAGGTCACCACATGAAATTTCAAAACAAACCACTACTAGATAAGAGCTCCAAGATCATAGGAATGGAAACCTTTCCACGAAAAGAAAGAATATGAAACGAAACATAAATAAAACCACCTGCTATTTCCACCCCCAGATCCTTGATGCCTTTAAATCCACTTAAATGAGGTAGCGAAATTCGATCTAGTTGACTAGGAGACAAATTTAACGGCTTTGAGAGCTATTAAACAAGATACAAAAAAAATTATTTAAACAAGAAAGAATTTGAATTAAAAAAATATTTTTAAAAACAAAAATTTTTTTTTTAAATTTTTTTTTTTTTGAAAAAAAAACTTTCATGTTTGTTTTCTATCCTAATATGCATATTTTGAAATGTATTCTTTGTTTAAATTAGTATAACTCATTTTAGAAGTTAGATTGTGAAAATATATGAGAAAAACTAGTTTTTAACGACCGATATTTTTTTACACAATATCTCCGATATATCTCCGATATTTCGTCTCTTTGGCCGACCGATATTTTACCGATATCCGATACAACATTCTATGGTGTGGATGTGGGACTATTCATCCTTCACCCAATTCACTCATTCATATCAATAGTAAGTGGGTGTTAATATGAGTTATAACTCTCTCTTTAATACCCAATTATGGGTTATTACTAACACCCACTTCTAACACCACCTTCTCCCCAATTGTCCCTCCCTAATCCCAATCTTAATTCCCCCAATGGATCCCGAGGTCCAAATCCTCGTCGCCACCGCCGCCACCTTCGTCGCAATCACCCTCGTCTTCTCCATCATCCTTCTCCTCTGCCAGACCAGCCGCAGGAGAAACGAGCGCATCGATCCCCGGTCCAGGTCCCTCACCGCCGTGGCGTTCTCCGGCTCGACCGAGACTGGTAGTATCTCTTTAGACCCGTCAATTGAGCGCTTCTCCCTCGCCGAGCTCGTTGACGCTACCGGCAACTTCAACCCGGATGGCATCATCGGCGATGGCAGCTTCGGCTTCGTCTACCGCACGAGCTCCCCGCCGGCTGCGCTGTCGCCGTCAAGCGCCTCGACCGCGACGCCTTCCAGGGGCTCCGAGAGGTCCGGGCGGAGGTGGAGACGCTGGGCCGGATCCACCACGAGAACCTGGTCACGATCCTCGGCTGCTGCGTCTCCGGCCCGGACCGGCTCCTCATCTACGAGTTCGTCGAGCTGGGTAGCCTGGACCGGTGGCTCCACAAGGCCCAGTCCCGGGTCGGCCTACCGCTGTCCTGGCCGGACCGGGTCAAGATCGTCCGGGGGGTCGCCACCTGACCGGCTTTCCTACCCAATCAGGCAGAGGTTTTTACATATGACCTGGCGCTAACTACGGGTATCTCATATTACCCGGAATCAGTTACTTTCTTCCATATAACCCAGAAAGTATCGAAAATGCCCTTAGGTTTAGGTATAATCACCCACTCTCCATTTTTCCATATTACCCAGAATCAGAGCGGCTACCCAGAGAAGCTCGCGTTAGTCGGAGAAAAAAGTGTTCCGTCCGGCCTCTCCACCCATATCATCGCCAGCGCCGGTGCCGGCACCGTCGAACTCCGAAAAGGTTATCTTCGCGGCAAAAAGCGGAAAAAACCGGGTATTGGAAAATAACTTCAACGGAGGCAGTGTACATCAAAAAATCCGTAGGTGAAGTTCAAATACAATGATTTTTATTATGAAAGTTGGTTCCAGAGAAGAAAGTTGAAAACTTGGTAAGTTTTCAACTATTGTTACAGTCGTGTGCTCGACAACACGACTGTAACAATAGTCGTGTTTGATGAAACACGACTCATAGACGTTGCTTTTCACTCATATACGATTTTCAATATATCGTGTCTGACAGTTTTTTAACTTATTTCGCTATTTTAATGGCAAGCACAGATGGAGAAGATAGTTGTTTGCTTACACTACGATGGAGTTTTTACAAATTCTGATAAGTACGTGGGCGGGAAACGGAAGCTCCTACCTATAAATACACGAGTAAAGTACCTGGAACTGTTGCAGCAAGTGGAAGAAAGATTACCGCTTAAGTCTACATCTGGTACATTAACTTTGTCATATCGTGTTGACTCTGAATCCACATACCTCCTTGAAGATGATAAAGACCTGGAGTCAATACTTATACTTCACAAGAGCAAGCAAGGCACAAATGGACTACTCCGCCTGTACGTAGAGTGGACTTCTACGGGCAATAACATGGAGACTTCGACTCTCAATAAGGAAATGAATGCCAATGCAAATAAGGAGGAGGAGAGGCCACCAGAGGCAGAAGTGAGGCCGGCCAGTAAGACACCGCCGGAGAGGCCGTCCAGCCCGGGCAATAAAACACCCGCATCAGCAGTCGAAGGACGAAGAGATGAAGATTATGCGAGGTGAGACTTCAAAAGAGCGGATACATGCAAGTCGTGTGCTATTATAGTTGACTATAATAGTACATGACTAAAAATTTTGTCGTTCCTTATGCAGCACGACTATATATGAAACACGACTACAAATGAATTCGTGTTGCATAAGACACGACTTCACTACGTGCTATTGTGTTCTCAAGTCCATTCATACATCTTTTTTCACGCAGATTGGGAGATGGATAAGAAGCTGAAGATGAAGATGAAGATTCCAGTCCAAATGAAGATGAATTACCGTGGTCTGTAGATGAGTGGGATGAGACTCTTACAGTACCACATTTTAGCCACCCAGATCACACGGGAACATCGACTTCTAGAGGCTCGGCAGGAGACACATTTAAAGGGAAATCTGTCGCGTCGGAGGACGATGAGTACCTCAATACTGAGGATGATGGTGGTTGGGATTGGGGTACCTATTCTGCAGAGGCCGGTCCTTCAAAACATTGTGAAGAGGAGACGATGTTGACCGGAAGTTTGCAAGCAGAAGACTATGAGGCACAACTTACCTTAGGGGCTAGGTTCGAAAGCGTCAAGCAGTTCAAGATGGTTCTGATTGATATGGCAATCAAGAGGAAGTTCATGTTCAAAGTAGCGGATGAGAGCAAGGACACATTCGCTGCAACGTGCAAAGTTTCGGGGTGCAAGTGGTACATACGGGCGTCGAACAGACTTGACGGAGTCAGCGTGACAAGGAGGGAAGAACGGCATACATGTGACACTTCTGTAAGTTCGAAAGATCATCCATTGGCTTCTCACCTTTGGATTGCGAGGAAGTGTCATGGCCTCCATAAGGATTCAAACTCCATAAAAATCTCAAATATCCAACAACACATTGAGAAGCATTGGGGCGTGACAGTCAACTATAAAAGGGCATGGAGGGCGAAAGAGGAATTGATCCGATTGATCAATGGCAACCCTGAAGACACATATCGCATTTTGCCACATTACGGAAGGGAATTAGAGCGGTCTAACACAGGTACACATGTGGTGATAGAAAGATCAGCTGATATACCTGATATCCCAATTGAGTTAGCCGGCTATGACTTCAGACGTGTGTTTTGGGTGGGAAACGGAAGCTCCTGCCTATAGATACACGAGTAAAGTACATGGAACTGTTGCAGCAAGTGGAAGAAAGATTACCGCTTAAGTCTACATCTGGTACATTAACTTTGTCATATCGTGTTGACTCTGAATCCACATACCTCCTTGAAGACGATAAAGACGTGGAGTCAATATTTATACTTCACAAGAGCAAGCAAGGCACAAATGGACTACTCCGCCTCTATGTGGAGTGGACTTCTACGGACAATAACATGGAGACTTCGACTCTCAATGAGGAAATAAATGCCAATGTAAATAAGGAGGAGGAGAGGCTACCAGAGGCAGAAGTGAGGCCGGCCAGTAAGACGCCGCCAGAGAGGCCATCCAGCCCAGGCAATAAGACACCCGCATCAGCAGTCGAAGGAGGAAGAGATGAAGATTATGCGAGGTGAGACTTCTAAGGCGTGGATACATGCAAGTCGTGTGCTATTATAGTCGACTACAATAGTACACGACTAAAAATTTTGTCGTGCCGTATGCAACATGACTATATACATAGTCGTGTTTCATAATACACGACTATAAATGAATTCATGTTGCATAAGTGATTGATTGATTTTTTAACTATTTACTAGCAATTGCACGAGACTACGTATAGACTAGTGGAAATGAGGTCGAACCCAAAGGACTTGGACTGATTCAACTTAATTCCAAGATTTTGCATAACAATTTCTAACAGGATGAAAAGTTCTAATTTTTTAACAAAGCAAGGGAAATTTACGTGAAAATAATCTAATGGGAAATATACTAAGACTTTGAATCCACCCAAACTAAATAGCTTTCCTCTCCGTTAAACCCGTACAATTCCAAGTGATCAATTATCCGTGCCCCTCTCGAAGTCACGAATAATCATAATGTGTGCAGCCCTCTCGAACATGCAACTAAACAAATAAATTTAATTTAATTTAATCTCCCTCTCTCGAGCAAAGATCAATCATAAAAATACAATCTTTATTCAAATAGTACCTTGGAATTCGCTAAGATCTCTCGAACATTAACAAACCCATAGTTTAATTTCACTAACAATCAACTCTACCATCTCTCGATAAGTAGAACAATTATCGCAAAATTTATTAAGCACATATGGAATAAAAATCACTACTTTAGAATTGCAAATAAATATTGAGAGTCGAACAATTCAGCAGGGTTTCATCTAGTCTTAGTACAAATGAATTTAGCTAGACATGAATGAAAGGTAAGAAGAAGCCTGTGTTGTAGAAGAATTCATTGGCGTCGGTAATTGTTCTCTGTTTTCTGCAATCTGCCCTCTCGATTCAAATCTCCTCCTCTGTAACAGCACAGTCCCAGCCTTTTCTACCGACCTCAGTTATCTCTCTTCTCCTCTATGCACAGCAGGCAATCCTCCTCCTTTTCTCTCAACACAGCAGTGTCTATTCGTTCTCTCAAACAGAACAGTTCTCTCAAATAGAACAGGCACTGTTTCCCTCTCTCGAGCAGACACAGAGCAGGAGCACCTCCCGGATAGACCAACTGACCTCCTCTTCCCTCACAGAACAGTCGACTCCTTTTTCTCCTCCCATATGCTCACGAACAGTCCTTCTCTATGCACAGCCGACCCTCTGTTTTATATCTCCAGAATTCCCCCAAATCAGCAACTTTCTAACCCAACAGGTTTTCCCCTTTGAATGAAGTACCAAATTGTAAAAAAAAACATTTTTTTACTCTCTCAAAATAGAACAAAATCACTCTTTGCTTTGAAAACTTGCCAATCCAACACAAATTCGCCCCCTCTTAAAATCTCAAATCGAACAGAATGTTAGGTACTTACCATTTTGGAATAGGTTTGGACTCGATTTTTCATTGACGCCTCTAATTTTCTCGATTTGGCAATTTCCAAATCAGATTTTTTTCCAAATCAAGCACCTTTCTTTGTGTGTTCTGTTCCGCCGTCGACCTCGCCGGAAAATCTCCTCTGACATCTCTTGCAGCCTCGCCGTCGTCTGCCATGGCCGTCGTGAGCTCGCTGTTGGCCGCCATGAACCATCGTCGTCTTGCCCAGGACCCATCTTCTCTGTTGTCGACCGCCATGAGCATCCTCACGTTGAGCCCCTCTGTCTGCTGTTGGGTCGCCGTCGTCGATCGCTTAACCATCACCGTCGTCGCACTCATCCTGTTGGCCTCGCCCATGGCCACCGTCTACCGCCGGCTGATGATCACCATTAGCGCTCGAGCAGAGCTCGAGTGCTGCTCCGTCGGGAACACCCAAGCTTCAACTCGGGTTGTTTTTTTCTTTTTCTCGAACCGAACCTCTGAACCACTGAACTGGTTCTGTTCAGTTTGTTTTTTTCTTCATTCTAACAGCTAAAACCCGTCATAACATCATCCTCCGTTGGATCAAATCTGGACATCTCTTTGCTTTAAAACCAAAACCCGTCTTCTCTTTATACGTATGTCAGCGGCTTAGATCATTTCTGCACGTGATCTGTATCTCGAACTCTCAAAACCTACATAAATAAAGTTAAATATAACTTAGACGCATAATAAAAATATAAATCCATTAAATCAAATTATTGCATCTAAATTAATCAATTAAGCGCATTTATTAATTAAACTCCTAATTACTAACTTAACATTGATATTCATTAGTTATACTTATTCTAACTGAAATTGCAACTAACATATAGGTAGAAAGGCATAGGAAAATGTATATATTTTATAGATATCAATAAGACACGACTTTACTACATGCTATCGTGTTTTCAAGTCCATTCATACATCTTTTTTCACGCAGATTGGGAGATGGAGAAGAAGCTGAAGATGAAGATGAAGATTCCAGTCCAGATGAAGAAGAATTGTTGGATGAAGATGAATTACCATGGTCTGCAGATGAGTGGGATGAGCCTCTTACAGTAGCACATTTTAGCCAGCCAGATCATACGGGAACATTGACTTCTAGAGTCCCCATGGCAGGAGACACATGTAAAGGGAAATCTGTCGTGTCGGAGGACGATGAGTACCTCAATATTGAGGGTGAAGGTGGTTGGGATTGGGATACCTATTCTGCACAGGCCGGTCCTTCAAAACATTGTGAAGAGGAGACGATGTTGACCGGAAGTTTGCAAGCAGAAGACTACGAGGCACAACTTACCTTAGGGGCTAGGTTCGAAAGCGTCAAGCAGTTCAAGATGGTTCTAACTGATCTGGAAATCAAGAGGAAGTTGATGTTCAAAGTAGCAGATGAGAGCAAGGACACATTCGCTGCAACGTGCAAGGTTTCGGGGTGCAAGTGGTACATACGGGCGTCGAACAGACTTGATGGAGTCAGCGTGACAAGGAGGGAAGAACGGCATACATGTGACACTTCTGTAAGTTCGAAAGATCATCCATTGGCTTCTCACCTCTGGATTGCGAGGAAGTGTCTTGGCCTCCATAAGGATTCAAACTCCATAAAAATCTCAAATATCCAACAATACATTGAGAAGCATTGGGGCGTGACAGTCAACTATAAAAGGGCATGGAGGGCGAAAGAGGAATTGATCCGATTGATAGATGGCAACCCTGAAGACACATATCGCATTTTGCCACATTACGTAAGGGAATTAGAGCGGTCTAATACAGGTACATATGTGGTGATAGAAAGATTAGCTGATATACCTGATATCCTAATTGAGTTAGCCGGCTACGACTTCAGACGTGTGTTTTGGATGTTCGGCCCGGTCGCACGAGCATTCCGAAGAACACTGATACAGTTGCTCATGCTTGATGGAACATTCCTAAAAGGAAAGTACCCTGGAGTATTATTGGTTTCTACAGCAGTCGACGGCAATCAACAATTAATGTGTCTTGCATATGCAATTGTCGATAAAGAGAATATCAAAACGTGATAAGTATAGACGCAGGAAACATGACTATTCTGACAGTCGTGTTTTCGATGACACGATTGGGCACACATTCGTGTCTTCGAAAACACGACTACTCATACAGTCGTATTTTTTATACACGACCTTCTAACAACCTGAAGCATTCTGTGTTTAATATGCTTTGTCTCTCACTCATAGAGGACGTGGTTCCTCACCTTACTAAAATGTTTTCTCTTTACGGACCCCCCGGCCTCTCTGGACACTATTGTCTCTAATAGACAGAAGGGCCTTTTGAGAGCGGTCGCCGATGTCTTTCCCGAGGCTCTGATGTAAATTTTAATATGATACTCGCAAGCGCACGAATCTAATGCAGAATAGTGGCTACGAGGTCGATCCCTCAGAGACTTAGTAAGATATTCAACCTAATTCTAGAGTAGGTAGCAAGTAGTAATGAAATGTAAAGTTCTAATTTTTATTTTCTTTTTAAGCAATCAATTGTTCAACTAAACTAAAAACTCAGAAATTGACCAAACAAAAGATAAAATAATAAAGAAAAATCCTGTTTGCTGCTTTCAGTCCGTTTGTAATCCCGTCCTGCTTTCCTCTTTCCTCCACCTTCTGCAACAGTCTCTCAACTGCACGCCTCAACCGTTCTGATCTTTCTCTCGAATAGAACAGAATAGTCCCCAATTCCAGCCAAAGCAAAGCTTCTTTCCCGTGTTGACTCAACACCTTTTCTCTCTCTCGAGCAGAAACGGTAAATGATTCTGCTTTGCTCTCTCGAGCCAAAGCAATTACTCTGTTATGATTCAACGAGCCAACCAGAACCACTTCTCTGTCTCTCGACTAAAGCAGCAGTCCTCCTCTATTACACAGCACAGCCGGAAGAGCACCCAGAAAAGCAGAGCCGCACCCAACTAGTTCTTCTCCGACCCAGCCGTCCCCTGTTTTCTCCTCTGTCGCGCCACCACAGACAGCCTCCTTCTCCAACCACAGCACAAACAGAGCGCCACAGGCCGCCCTTTTCCTCCCCCTCTGCACAGTCTACTGTCCAAACATAGAAATCCAGAGAAATAGAGCCGCCAATCTCTCCCAAAAGCCACCACGGCCGGAACCGCCCCCACCCACAGCACAGCGCCTCTTCTTATAGCCAAGCCCGATCCAACCTAAGAATGCACCTTCCAGATTGAACGTGCTTCATTCCAGCAAGCTTTGCACCGAAATCAATTTCTTTCCTTTCCCGGCACCTTCCAGATTGAAAGCCTCTTCAAAACACTGATTTTTCCATTTTTCAGACATCGGCCACATCACGAGCTTGTCGTCCTTCTGCCCTCCCAAATCGAGCCAAAATCGACACGCTGCTTCGGATTTCCGATCACCTCCTCCATCTCCGGTGACCCTTTCTTACTCAGATGTCGATTCTCAATCCAGCAGTTACCGCCGGCCGTCATCCAGCTCGCCAGCCACCGTGACCCTCTACAGGACCTTGCTGATCACCGTCACATCGCCGGAAATGAGACCCACCGGTACAGGTCGCCGGAATTTCCTCCTCTTCCTCCGATTGAGCAGAACAGAGCCTCCAATGCTCTGTTTCTGTTCCAGGCGCCCGACGCCCGAGCCATCGGGCTCGGGTTATTTTCGTTTTTCTTTTTTTTTTAATTCCTTCGAACCAGACCGGCCACTGACCAAACCAACTCCAGTTCTTTTCTCTTTTCTTGGGTTAAAACCCGTCGTACCAATCTCAGCCGCCGGATCTTCGATCTCTTCATATGAGCTGATTGACGCGTTCCACATTCGGCGATCTGATTTGGAGCTCTCAAACCTGTATGAATAAAATTAAAATGTAATTAGACGCTTAATAAAATATAAATCTTACTAAATCCAAATTATGCATCTAAATAACTCAATTAAGCGCGTTTATTCATTAAACTCCAAATTATTCACTTAACACAGATAAACATTAATTATCCTTTTTCTAACTAAAAATACGACTAACAAATAGGTAGAAAGGCATATAAAAATGTGTATATTTTGCATATATCAAATACCCCCAAACCTACACTTTGCTAGTCCTCGAGCAAAACAAAACAAAACAAAACAAAGAAATCTAACTAATCCACTTTCGCAGGAAATCGCGATTGCATTTAGCGCATGCAACAAGCCTTTTAAACGCCCAGGTGTCCCTGGCTGGACGAGTGAAGTCTCGTGAGGGTTTGCAGCCATGCTACCCACAAACATGTATTTATGAAATCAACCTATTTAATCTAAGTGTAGAAAGAAATAGAAAATCACTACAAAACAAACAATCCTAATATCCCTTCGAATGCAAACTGCAATGTTTAAGAAAATTAACCACATGTACTTGGATTTATAATCAACTGGAATATAGAAGCCCTCAAGTAAGTGGTTTTATTCTACACCTTCATCTTGGAAGTTTCTGCTCAATATGATATATCATTATACTTTATATAGTAAAAGTGTAGAACATTGTAGCAATACATTCTAAATCTCTGTTTATACAGATCCAGTGTGACCCATCAACCAAAGAACATCAGAATCAACACAGTCGTCGTAATTTTTAGGTTCATGATAGCACAGATCTGCGCACCTCCTTCGGGTCCAACATTCTAGATTTGAGAGGATAATACACCATAGACTTTTTTTTTCTTTTTTTCGCTAGGACTGTGTAAGGCCTGACTTCAAGATGCTTAGGTTTAGCAATGACTCAGGCCAATGACTCCCAGCCAGTTGGCTTAGGGCATTAGGTTTTAAGTAGACCGCTTCGGGCCCGAGCATCAGCCTAAGTTAATCCTATAAAGTCAAGCAGCCCCTTTTTTTCATTTTTTTATTTTTATTTTTTCGCATTTTCATTTTCATCATTCATATTTTCAGCACATCTTTATTTTGTCCAGGCTGTATTATACTCTCAACCTATTTCCGGTTCCAATCCCTTGCCATAGCCAAGTAAATGGTCTATCATGATCTTTTAAGCTCAACAGCAACCACATATCATCCAATGACTCTGACTAAAGATATCCCACTGTAAATTAGCATTCAACAAATCTCTAGACTGTATTACTTTATGTAACTAGTGTGTGTGAGTGAGTTTTATTAGCTCAAGCACATGTTCCAAGAGGACTGTAACAGAAAGATATTGCTCAGTTAAGTTCTCTATCCTCCAGTATACTTACTCACACTTCCAATGCAAATTAATCTCTTAAAAATTGAAGTATGCATCATAAAGGGATAAACTATCAAAACCTAAGAAAAATACTAACAAACAACCTAAAACTAAGTAAATTTTTATGTTTTTTTTTTCAAAAAATTTTTCAATTTTTTTTTTTAAAATAAAAACCAAAGGAATACTACTTTTCTTTTCTACACCCCCAAACCTAAACGAAACATTGCCCTCAATGTTTACCAAAATAAATATCACAATGACGAGTAAAAAGAAAAGGAGTGTAAGGAAAGAAATCACCTGAATGGAGATGCCTCATGGTAGATGTAGAGCATTGAAACACACAAACTAAGAATGAGGAGTTAGTACAAAATATGAAAAAAGAAAATACACCCCCAAACCTAGATTGTAGCATCCTCACACATGTATCAACAACCTAAATATTAAATAAATAAAAAGCTATCAAGAACCAAAAATTTGGGTTGCCTCCCAAGAGCGCTAAGTTTTACGTCTTCAGCCAGACGTAACCCAAAATCATGTAGGAGCATTAGGTTCATCCAAATCTAGAACAATCTCCTCTCTTTCAGTAAAACCTTCTAAATATGGTTTCAATCTTTGCCCATTAACTTTGAAAATAGTTCCATCTTTAGGGTTTTGAATGTCAACCGCTCCATAGGAAAATACTTTGTGCACAATGAAAGGTCCAGACCATCGGGAACGGAGCTTTCCTGGGAAGAGATGTAACCTGGAGTTATAGAGCAAAACTTTTTGACCGGGCTCAAATGACTTCCTCATGATTGACTGATCATGAAAAACTTTGGTCCTTGCTTTGTAAATCTTCGCATTCTCATAAGCCTCATTACGAATTTCGTCTAATTCGTTGAGCTGCAATTTGCGAAGTGTTCCAGCCTTGTCCATATCAAAATTAAAAGTTTTGATGGCCCAATAAGCACGATGTTCTAATTCCACAGGTAAATGACAAGGTTTTCCAAATACAAGTCTATAGGGAGACATTCCAATTGGTGTCTTAAAAGCAGTACGGTAAGCCCACAATGCATCATTTAATCTGTCAGACCAATCCTTTCGGTCGGGATGAACCGTTTTCTCAAGAATGCGTTTAATTTCCCTATTTGAAACTTCTACTTATCCACAAGTCTGCGGATGATATGGAGTTGCAATTTTATGAGTAATGGAGTACTTTTTCAGAAGTGATTCAAAAGCTCTATTGCAAAAATGTGTACCACCATCACTTATAATTGCTCGAGGGGTTCCAAAACGAGAAAATATGTTTTCTTTCAAGAACCGAACCACCACTTTGTGATCATTTGTTTTGCAGGGAATGGCCTCTACCCATTTGGAAACATAATCTACAGCAACAAGGATGTAGAGATAACCAAACGATGGAGGAAATGGGCCCATGAAGTCAATACCCCAAACATCAAAAAGTTCAACAATCAGAATGTTAGTAAGGGGCATCATGGACCTACGTGATAGTGTACCCATACGTTGGCATCTGTCACATTTTGTGCAAAATTCATGAGTATCTTTGAATAAAGTAGGCCAATAGAAACCACTCTGCAAAATTTTTGCAGCAGTCTTTTTCGCACCGAAATGGCCACCACATGCATGAGTATGGCAAAAAGAAATGATACTATCAACTTCATGCTCCGGCACACATCTCCTAATGATTTGATCTGGGCAATACTTGAACAGGTATGGATCATCCCAGAAGAAATGCTTAACCTCGGCGAAGAATTTGGATTTATCTTGTTTTGTCCAATGTTCAGGAAGTTGAGTTGTGACAAGATAATTAACAATATCAGCATACCAAGGCAATTGAGAGACAACAAAAAGTTGTTCATCAGGGAATGACTCATTCAAAGGTAAGTGTTCCTCAGCAGACTCGTCAATAAGTCTAGACAAGTGATCAGCAACAACATTTTCAGAACCTTTCTTGTCTCTTATCTCAATATTAAATTCTTGAAGTAATAGGACCCAACGAATTAAACGAGGTTTAGTGTCTTTCTTTGAAAGAAGATATTTCAAAGCTGCATGATCTGAAAACACTATGACCTTGGATCCTAAGAGATATGATCGGAACTTGTCTAAAGCAAAAACTACAGCCAACAACTCTTTTTCTGTAGTAGAATAATTGAGCTGAGCATCATTAAGAGTTCTACTTGCATAATAGATGACATGGGGTATCTTATTCACCCGCTGCCCCAAGACAGCTCCAACCGCATAATCGGATGCATCACACATAAGCTCAAAAGGTAAATTCCAGTCTGGTGGTTGGATGATGGGTGCAGATGTGAGAAATTGCTTGAGTTGATCAAACGCTTTAGAGCAATCATCATCAAAGACAAAATGAGTTTCTTTAGCAAGCAAATTGCACAAAGGTCTTGAAATTTTGCTAAAGTCTTTGATGAATCTTCTATAAAATCCAGCATGGCCAAGAAAAGATCGAACCTCCTTTACTGATTTTGGTGGAGGCAGACTTGAAATTAAGTCAACTTTGGCCTTATCAACTGCAATTCCTTTATTAGAAATAACATGCCCCAGAACTATCCCTTGACGAACCATAAAGTGACATTTCTCCCAATTTAGCACAAGATTTGTTTCTTTACACCTTGCCAAGACAAGAGACAAGTGGTGTAGACATTCCTCAAAAGAAGATCCAAACACCGAGAAGTCATCCATGAAAATTTCAAGAAATCGCTCAACCATATCTGAAAATATGCTCATCATGCACCGCTGGAATGTGGCGGGTGCATTACATAACCCAAATGGCATGCGGCGATATGCATATGTTCCAAAAGGACAAGTGAATGTGGTATTTTCTTGATCCTCTGGAGCAATGGGAATTTGATTGTAGCCTGAATAGCCATCTAAAAAGCAATAGTAGCTATGCCCAGCAAGTCTCTCAAGCATTTGATCAATAAATGGCAAAGGAAAGTGATCTTTCCTTGTGATCGAGTTCAATTTTCTGTAGTCAATACAAACCCGCCACCCAGTGGTCATTCGGGTGGGGACTAATTCATTATTATCATTTTTGACTACTGTGATTCCTGACTTCTTAGGAACAACCTGACCTGGGCTGACCCAAATACTATCGGATATGGGATAAATGATGCCAACATCTAACAATTTTAGCACCTCGGTTCTGACGACCTCCTTCATATTAGGGTTAAGTCTGCGTTGCATTTCACGGGAAGATTTTGCATGCTCTTCAAGGTAAATGTGATGCATACACAGAGCACGACTTATACCCTTAATGTCTGCTATTGTCCACCCCAAAGCTGTCTTATGTTCGCGAAGAACATCAAGTAACTTGCCTTCCTGTTCTGAATTAAGGTCTGAAGAGATGATAACAGGCAAGGTATCAGAAGAACCTAAAAACGCATATTTAAGTGTATCAGGTAATGGTTTTAGGTCAAGTTGGGGTGGTTTTTCAATAGATGGTACAAGTTTAGACTCGGGAACTGGAAGAGGTTCCACCCTGGCTGTCCATTTGGTCGGGTCTAATATAGGGGTAGAGTCAAGCAATGCATTGACGTCTCTAATGGACCCATCGATGTCAAAGTCTAAGCCAAAATGAGTTAAACATACTTGGAGGGGATCATCATTTAAAACAGTTTGCAGAGATTCTTCTTCTAAACTTTCAATCATATTCACTGCAAAGGAATCATCCGTCTCCGGGGGTTGTTGTCTAACATTAAAGACATTGAGTTTGACCTTTAAATTGCCAAAAGACAACTTCATAACCCCATTTCTACAATTTATTATGGCATTGGATGTGGCTAAAAATGGCCTTCCCAAAATCACAGGAATCTGACTACCAGGATTCTGCACAGGTTGGGTATCTAAGACAATAAAGTCTACGGGGAAGTAAAATTTATCCACCTGAACCAGAACATCCTCAATAACACCGCGTGGGACTTTAACTGATCTATCTGCAAGTTGCAGTGTTATGGTAGTCGGTTTCAACTCTCCTAATCCAAGTTGCTCATAAACAGAGAATGGTAGCAAATTTACACTAGCTCCTAAGTCCAACAATGCCCTCTCCACAGTATGGTCTCCTATAACGCATGAAATTGTGGGACATCCTGGATCTTTGAACTTAGGAGGAGTGTTATACTTAAGAATTGAGCTAACTTGTTCAGTGAGAAACACTTTCTTGTGTGCATTCAATTTTCTTTTCTGGGTGCACATGTCTTTTAAGAATCTTGCATAAGCGGGAACTTGCTTAATAGCATCGAGCAATGGAATATTGATTTGCACTTTCTTAAAAATTTCCATTGTCTCATCAAGTTTGTTCCCTTGACATGTTTTTGCAAGTCTTTGGGGAAAAGGTGCCTTGGGTATGTAGGGTGGCATATGGCTAGACTCAGGACACGAAGAAGCTTCTAGGCTCTTCTTCGATGTATTAGGACTCACGTCTGGTCTAGTGGTGCTCTCTTGGTCCTCACCCTTTCTAGCGATTGTTTCTATGGCAGTTTTAGGTGGTTCAACATTATTGTCAATCTGTTTGCCACTCCTAAGTGTAGTTATGGCTTTGACTTGCGCTGGAGGGTGGTCTTGACACGAATTAGATCCCACTTCAAATTGTCCTTTGGGATTTGCTACAGGTTGACTAGGGAACCTACCTTTTTCCCTCTCATTTAATGCAGAAGCCAATTGACCCATTTGAAGTTCCAGCTTCGCAATTGCTTGCGAGTTGGCATGTAAAGAATGTTGGGTATCTTTTTGAAATTGTAGAGAGCTTTGCATGAACAAATTCAAAGTATCCTCAAGAGATGGTTTCTTGGGTTGTGTAGGGAATGTCTGAACTTGTTGAGGGTAAGATTGATTGGGAGGGTACCCTGGAGGTCCTCCTTGATGTGGTCCTTTGGACCATGAAAAATTGGGATGCCTAGCCCAACCTGGGTTATAAGTTTCCGAATATGGGTTATTGCCAGGTCGAGGAAAGACATTTATAGCATTAGCCTGATCGCTATTGTATTCCACTCCAGAGGTGTTAGAAGGACAGTTTTGTGTGACATGGGAAGGGTTAGAGCAAATAGCACACACATTGACATGTGATGGCATTTGGGGCCCACCAGCAGACATCAACTCATCAAAGCGTTGTGTCAGGCTGTCGATCTTGGAAATCAAATGTGCATTATTGTCTACCTCATATACGCCTCCTTTCTTTTGAAAAGGAAACGTTCTGTCAACTCTACTTGAGCAATCCCATTGCTGAGAATTCTCGCATAGAGTCTCAATAAAATCCCATGCTTCTTCGGCACTCGTCATCATAACTGACCCACCACTAGCGGCATCAACCATTTGACGGTTCTGAGGTGTTAAACCGTCATAGAAGAATTGAACTTGTTGCCACTTTAAAAATCCATGGTGTGGACACTTAAGGAGCAAATTCTTCCATCTTTCCCAGCACTCATAAAAGTGTTCACCCTCCTTCTGCATGAAATTTGTAATTTCTCTACGAAGGGCATGAGTTTTATGAACAGGGAAGAATTTGTTCAAAAATTTTTCAGCTAATTGATCCCAACTCCTAATTGTTCCAACTTCTAAAGAGTTCAACCATGCTTTCGCTTTTTCTTTCAAAGAAAAGGGAAAGAGGCGCAACCTAACAGATTCATCAGAGAAATTTTGGAATTTAAATGTAGCACAAATGTCAAGGAACTCTTTAACATGATTATAGGGATCTTCTTTATTAGAACCATAGAATGTGGGCAAGAGTTGCATCACCCCTGGTTTCAACTCAAAGTGGTGTGCCGTGGTGAGCGGCAACACTATGCAGGAAGGTGAGTTGAATTGAATGGGGGATGAATAATCTTTTAGTGTCTTCCTCACATTCTCATTTTCCTTGTTACCTAATTGATTTGTAACATCCATTGTATGTTTGAGTCTTGCTTTGAAAGTTCTTTCAATTTCTAGGTCAAGAGGTGCAAGCTGTTCACCCAGTGACCGACGACCAAGCATACACTAATTAACGACACTAAAAAAACAAATATCTAGAACAAACCTAAAAATCGCAACTAACACAAGTATGCAATCACAGAAAGAAATATAAAAATACTAAGCACCTAGAAAAATTAAAAGAGAAGGTAAAAGAATGCAAACGAGGGGAAGGGGTGGCCCTTCCAACGTTGGCGAGAATTTCGCGTCTTCTCTTACTCCTACAAAAAGACAAAACACTAATAAGCAACAAAAAAATTAAACTAAATTAAACTGAAACTAAACTACTCTAAGAATTTGGTAAATTATCCTACGCAGTCCCCGGCAATGGCGCCAAAAACATGACGTAAATTTTAATATGATACTCGCAAGCGCACGAATCTAATACAGAATAGTGGCTACGAGGTCGATCCCTCAGAGACTTAGTAAGATATTCAACCTAATTCTAGAGTAGGTAGCAAGTAGTAATGAAATGTAAAGTTCTAATTTTTATTTTCTTTTTAAGCAATCAATTGTTCAACTAAACTAAAAACTCAGAAATTGACCAAACAAAAGATAAAATAATAAAGAAAAATCTTGTTTGCTGCTTTCAGTCCGTTTGTAATCCCGTCCTGCTTTCCTCTTTCCTCCACCTTCTGCAACAGTCTCTCAACTGCACGCCTCAACCGTTCTGATCTTTCTCTCGAATAGAACAGAATAGTCCCCAATTCCAGCCAAAGCAAAGCTTCTTTCCCGTGTTGACTCAACACCTTTTCTCTCTCTCGAGCAGAAACGGTAAATGATTCTGCTTTGCTCTCTCGAGCCAAAGCAATTACTCTGTTATGATTCAACGAGCCAACCAGAACCACTTCTCTGTCTCTCGACTAAAGCAGCAGTCCTCCTCTATTACACAGCACAGCCGGAAGAGCACCCAGAAAAGCAGAGCCGCACCCAACTAGTTCTTCTCCGACCCAGCCGTCCCCTGTTTTCTCCTCTGTCGCGCCACCACAGACAGCCTCCTTCTCCAACCACAGCACAAACAGAGCGCCACAGGCCGCCCTTTTCCTCCCCCTCTGCACAGTCTACTGTCCAAACATAGAAATCCAGAGAAATAGAGCCGCCAATCTCTCCCAAAAGCCACCACGGCCGGAACCGCCCCCACCCACAGCACAGCGCCTCTTCTTATAGCCAAGCCCGATCCAACCTAAGAATGCACCTTCCAGATTGAACGTGCTTCATTCCAGCAAGCTTTGCACCGAAATCAATTTCTTTCCTTTCCCGGCACCTTCCAGATTGAAAGCCTCTTCAAAACACTGATTTTTCCATTTTTCAGACATCGGCCACATCACGAGCTTGTCGTCCTTCTGCCCTCCCAAATCGAGCCAAAATCGACACGCTGCTTCGGATTTCCGATCACCTCCTCCATCTCCGGTGACCCTTTCTTACTCAGATGTCGATTCTCAATCCAGCAGTTACCGCCGGCCGTCATCCAGCTCGCCAGCCACCGTGACCCTCTACAGGACCTTGCCGATCACCGTCGCATCGCCGGAAACGAGACCCACCGGTACAGGCCGCCGGAATTTCCTCCTCTTCCTCCGATTGAGCAGAACAGAGCCTCCAATGCTTTGTTTCTGTTCCAGGCGCCCGACGTACCAATCTCAGCCGCCGGATCTTCGATCTCTTCATATGAGCTGATTGACGCGTTCCACATTCGGCGATCTGATTTGGAGCTCTCAAACCTGTATGAATAAAATTAAAATGTAATTAGACGCTTAATAAAATATAAATCTTATTAAATCCAAATTATGCATCTAAATAACTCAATTAAGCGTGTTTATTCATTAAACTCCAAATTATTCACTTAACATAGATAAACATTAATTATCCTTTTTCTAACTAAAAATACGACTAACAAATAGGTAGAAAGGCATATAAAAATGTGTATATTTTGCATATATCAGGCTCACCATGGGTTTTGTCTAAGGCATATGGCCGCAAATATGCTTAATACTTGGAAGGATAAGTACCTGAAGGAGCTTCTATTCCGAGCTGCAAAATGCTTCAGGAGACCAGAATTCGATGCAACCACAGAGAAGATGAAGGAACACAATGAGGCGGCCTGGAAATATGTTGACAATATTCCAAAAACACATTGGGGTAACGTAGAATATCTGGGTAAAAGGTACGGCACTCTCACGTCAAATGCATCCGAAAGTGTAAATAATATGCTTCTGAAGGCTAAGTTTTGGCCAATAACTCGGTTGATCGAGCAAACGCGGGCGACCACAAGCGTCCATTTTCAGAGACGCCGAATGGAAGAAAAAGGCCTACCGACTCCGTTAACAAAGTATGCATAGAATCATATCAATCAGATGAGGAATCAGAATGCTGGAACAGTTCAAGTTCAATCGCTATCATTACGGCAGTTTGAAGTGACATCTTTATACCATGTGGTAAGCATAAATTCGTTTTTTGTAAGAGACGACTATACATAAAGTCGTGTTGTCGAAGACACGACTAGTCATACAGTCGTGTCTTCGACGACATGAGTATCCTTGGAAGACACTGATGTTGTTCATGTTTTCACATCAGGATGTTGTTGACCTTACGAATAGAACCTGCACATGTGGCTTCTTCCAGAGCATGTGTCAAAAATGAATTCGACTATATATAAAGTCGTGTCGGGTAGTACGCGACTATATATAAAGTCGTGTTGCATGAGAGACATTTATATACATAGTCGTGTTGCATGAAGGCCATATTCAAAGTGATGCTTGCGAAATTTTGTCTAAGGCAACCATGTGTCAAAAATGAATTCGAATTAATTGAAAGAGTACTGTACAACATTGTGTCAAAAATGAATTCGAATTAATTGAAAGAGTACTGTATGTACACCAAAGAAGCTTTGTACAATAAAATAATGCGAATAAAATGAATTTGAATTTTAGTCTTTATCTGGAAGCCGCATAAAACCCGCAACTGTGACGGCATCTTTTTTGACTCTTCCGGAATCGTCATCAAACTCACTGTTAATAACCTCGCGAATCAAGGTTGAAGCGATGACTGGTTGCCAAAGTTGTCTAATTGTGGACTGATCAAACTCTAGTGGGCTGACATTGGATGCCAAGTGCGCGACGTACATCATGATGAAGATGCCACAATCTTTGGAATTTTGTTGCCAGGGCGCTTTGGCGATCTGAGTCATCTTCCAGTCGAGCAAACCAAACCACCCCAACTTGCCTGCCATCACAGCATTCATGAACTGCGTGAATTTGTCAGCAGCTTTTTTGTGATGTGGATATAACTGGGATCTGCCAGACAGCGGGTTGTAGAAGCGCCATACACAGTGCGGGAAATGTACATACACGAGGCAGAAGTGGGAGCCGATGCAGATTGGGAAAAATGCGTAGAACATGTTCATGTTCAAGCCGTCGAGCATCCTTCCGAGCTTTTTTTACCAATTTCGCATTATTTCCTCCTTCTTTGTGCTCTTGCGAAACCGCAAGAGAGTTAGACAACGATGCTGGGAACATCAAACTTAATTACTTATCACTCCTTGTGCAGGGAACACTTACGTTGTCGAATATCTCTTTGAAAACGTGGCATCCAAAAAATGCCCACGGATACTTCATCCAGTCTCTGTCATTGCGCTGCCTCAATAGACTTAAAAACGCATCTATAACCCATAGAAAAACAGCAACAGGAGTCAAAACAGTCGAAGTAAGGCAATATATAACTTCTAATTAAAAGTTGATTATTGTATATACGACTTTCATAATAGTCGTGTCGTCGAGAGACACGACTATGCGTAAAGTCATGTTTTGCGAAGACACGACTATGCGTAAAGTCGTGTCTTCGAATACACGACATAACGTAAAGTCGCATATTTGAAAAGGTAAAAGAGGAAAACATATGAGGAGCATAGGTTTACTTACATTAGTGTTTATTTCTGTTGTTTGGAGGGATACGTAGTCGTCATCACATAGCGTTGGGATTGGATAAGCCTTCCTCGGATTGGTGATCCATCCATCTATTGTCACTCTATCCCGCTCTAACAATACCCCCATGTCGAAGCATAACTCCAAATCGGCATAGTTTTTGGGGAGTGCAATTATAGACTTACACTTTTGAGGGGTTCAGAGGAAATCGACGTCAACAGGCTGGGATGCGGTTAAGCCTGTGGCCTCCAGCACCTCCTCCTCCTTCGCCTCTTTGTCGTCCTTCACCTCCTCCTCCTCCTCCTCCTCCTCCTCTTCCTTCACCTCCAATCGCCCCATTGCAATTGCAGTGGATTGGGCAGCCATCCTCGAGGAAGGGGGGTGCAGGTTAGTTGGGATTCCTCTTCATTTCTGACCTCTCTGGCCTCTGCCGTCGCGGAGGAGGGGCCACTGAGTTTGACGAAGCAAGGAGAGATGCCTCTCTGGCCATGGGGCTGATTACGTCGACGAGTTCATCCCATACTTCGAGATTGTGGAACACTCCCGTCCAATAGTCGGCCATACGGTGCTTCTTCAGTTCACCTTTCTTCACCTCTGTAATGAGGGCCCCATGATCTATACATGAATTATGCATTTTATTATCTCCTAAACTTATGTTTATGCTAGTATTAGATTAGAATTATTGCTACTTTAATATAGTTTTTGGTTTTTGTAGGAAACAAGAGTAAAACGCAGAAATGGGGTAAAATGCGACTCTAATGATTGAATATTTATAACTTTGATTGCATATCTCTAATGGGACTGATTTAAGCTTCATGTTAAAGTACACGAAGTCAGCTTTCCAACGCCACTGACTGTTCACAATTCGGAGTTCTGAGCAAAAAGTTATGATCATTTGAAATATCGCATGCGAAAGAGACACGATTAAAGAGAAGAACCGTCAAGATGAGATTGGATGGATGAGATCGATACAACGGGTTTTGTTTAATAAAGAAAAAATAAAATAAAAAAAGAAATATGAACCGGTTCAGAGTTCGGTCCGGTTCAGTTAAAAGAAAAAGATAAAAAAAAAAGAGATAAACCCGGCCCGAGCCAAAGCTCGGGCCTTTCGTCCAGAAGCAGAATAGGCTCGAACGGCAACGCGAGGCTGGACTGAGCTCCGGCGGCGGTAGGTCTCGACGGCGGTAACTTAGACGGCGGCGATCTTGACGGCGGAAGGCGAGGCTAGGCTGAGCGTCGGCGGTGAGACTCGACGAAAAGGAAAAAAAAACACAAAACAGAAAAATAGAGCTCTGTTTGAGAAGACGACGGCGGAGGTAGAGCAACGGGAGGCTGGTGACGGAGACGGAGAAGGCGGGGAGGATGGCGATGGACGGCGGAAAACAGAGCCCACGACGAGAATCGTGCTGGATCGGGAAGATAAAAAAGAAAAAAAAACAGTCGGCCGGAATAGGAAAGTCGGTGCCGGATTTGGGCTCGATTCCACTTCAAATTGGACCGGGAATCGTGTTCGATTTGGGACGGGGCTGAGGTCTATAAAAACAAAGCCAGAGCCGCCAGAAAAGAGAGAGCTTGAACGGAGAAATTTCAGAGCTTTAACGGAGCCAAAGTCGCCAGAAAAACCAGAGCTTTTGGGTCGTCTGTTTGCCGGATTCCCGTGGATTTTGGGCCGGAAGAGAGAGAGAGAGAGAGAGGAAGAGCCGCCGGAGGAGAGGAAGAAAGGGTGGATTTTTTACCAGAAAAGGAGCGATTTTGAACTACTACAGTGTTCCGCCATTGCTACAGTAACTGCCGAACGAGGAAGACGATGAATAGTGCCGTGAACAGTAAATTGCTACAGTGATTCTACAACAGTATTTTGGTGAATAGTGTAAAACGACTCCTTCAAATCAACAGCGTTCTCCTTGTCCAATGGCCGGCTAAATCCTTGTCCAAGGCGTAGATGAAACCCGAGTAAATTGGTTGTATCATTTTCTTTATCTTAATCTTAATTTTACCTTGATTGGTATATGAATCTTATTATAGAATTACTGTTAATTTATTGAGGTTTATTCTATGTGCTCGAGAGAGGCTAGAGTGAATTCTTGTGAGTTTCAATCCGAGGAATACTTGCGTGTCCGAGAGGAACGTAAGTAGACTAAGGTGTTATAAAGAAATAAGATTTCATTGGTTTATGCTCGAGAGAGATAGATCACAGTTCCATATTTTGATTGCTTATGTGTTACGTCCGAGAGGAGAGCACAACATTTTGAATTGACAAGTATATGTCCGAGAGGAATATACTAGCCAATTAGGAATTTATTCAAAAGAGAGAGATGATAAGCTGGTTTATTGTGTGGTGGATTCGAAGCCTTGGCACTTCTCCATATTAGTTAAAATCCATTTTAAAGTAGTTAAATTTTATTGCTTTCTCTAGATTAATTAAAATAAAATTTGCTTTCACTTGAATTTGGTAAAATATTAGTCCATCCCTGAGGTTCGACAACCCTTTAATACTCACTGTAGTACAATTGCCTTATGCACTTGCAAGGGTTTATATTTAAACGATCACCCCACTTCCTGACCACTTTTGGCCCGTGGACTAGTAGGGCCCACGACAGGATGGAAGATTGTCGTGTGCTCGAAAAACCAAATCTGCATAGTAAACAGATGAAAATATTATTACAAGGCGCGGTTGTCTTAGTCGACTATAAATAGTACACGAATTGAACTATGGTCGTGTTGTATACAACACGACTATACACCTAGTCATGTTTCATCATACACGACTATAAATATAGTCGTGTTGCATAAGACACGACTATAAATATAGTGGTATTACATAAGACTCGTTTGTCTTTCGAAGACTATGAATGCTATATACTTGAAGGACATATGCAGCGCCGTTTAGGTATCCACCGCCCAGGTACCCTCCTTGCGATCTCGCACCCACTAGTTTACTGGTGTGGGTTATACCAGAATCCAACATGTTATGCATAGCCCCAGCCCAATTGTATGACCTCAATCTTGGGAGGTCGTCAATGTAACGGTACAAACAGGGATGAACCGCTCTAGTACTGTGTGGAAACAGCACTGTGCAGAAGAGGAGGCACGACTTTATAGTTCATAATAAAAATTTAAAATCCAAATGTCGAACCTGATTAAACTAAAATCAGTAAGGATTGTTGTAACTTACCACGGTTTAGTCGTGTATATGTGTGTATTTCCTCGCAGGTGCCTTTCACACTCTTCCTCGCCATCAACCGAAGCTCAATCGATTAATCCACCGGTTGCATGCAGGCGGAGGGAGCCGCGGAGGAACTCAGAATGTTGAAGATCCGAAATACCGACGTATACACTTCAAATCACCGCCTTTGTGCACTCTCCCTCAGTCATGTCGTCGAAATCCAGCAGGGGGCAGCTCCAAATCGAGATGGGGGACGCGAATAGGCTCGTCAAAATCCACAGGGGTCGCCAGTTGAATCGCCGCTCGAACTCGCCGGTCGTCGATGGAAATCGCCGGAGAACCCTTGTATTTTTTTGTGTTGTACACAACATGCCTCTTCGCACAGTATTAACACGAAAAAACAGAAGGGCATTTTAGGTACTTCAAGTCCAAATTCTAGGTCATATGAGATTTTACGGGAAAAACCAGGTAATATGAGAATATCAAAGTTGGCGCCAGGTAATATGGAAAAAACTCCAATCATGCACGGATCATTCACCGGGACATCAAGGCTAGCAACGTGTTGTTGGATGCGGGGTTTGGGGCTCACATCGCCGACTTCGGGCTGGCCCCGAAGGTGAACCCGGCAACGTCGCACGTGTCGACGCAAGTGGCCGGGACGAGGGGGTACATTCCGCCGGAGTACAAGGACGGGCTGAGGGCGGCGACAACAAAGGTTGACGTGTACAGCTTCGGGGTGTTGATGCTGGAGGTGGCGACTGGGCTTCAGCCCAACTTGCCGATCAATAAGATGGGCCTGAGTGCTTGGGCCCAAAAGATGTTGCGGGAGGGGAGGTGGATGGAGTTGTTGGACGAATCCATGTCCATGGGCAAGGAAGAAGGGGTGAGGGAGTACTTTAGGGTTGCTTGTTTGTGTTGTTGCGAGCACTCCAAAGATCGGCCTGACATGGATGATGTTGTAGCATTGCTAAATGGCTTAAAATAGCGGCAATTCAAGAAGAAGATTTTGGTCTGAAAGAAGATGAAATAGGGTCATGTCCTGTGGAGGAAGGATGGAAGACATGGTTTGTAATAGTTGATGCCAATGTGAATAGGGTTTAAGTTTGCCTTCAAATGCACATTCAAACACACGACTGGTGACGATTCATAAGTGCAAAAGGAACGTAAAAATGGGGTGATTTGAACACTTGATATACCTCCAATTTTCAATAAAACTTAACCTATTGGAATAGTTGCATCTTAAATTTTACTAAACTTTTTACACTCATAGGAGGTACTTTTTCTCCATCTTCAGAATAGGAATGGAAAAGTGTCAAAAGAAACAATTACATGCCCTCATAGAGCGTGGCCACCTAGAGCAATCACAACATGTTGGACCCAGGTACCTGATGACCACACCACTAACCTATTCCAAGATTGTAATATAAAACATGTCGTTTGTATCTCATAAGAATGCTGTTCTCTCTAAAGAATAACTATAATATGGGCCATATTCGCCTAGTCACCAGGAAAGAAAAAATATTGACCTTTCCAAAAAAAATGATAGACAAAGTACAGTGATTAGGGTGCTAAGGGTGACACCAAAAGATAATACCTCCATATGGAATAATAATTATTTTTTTGATAATTAAAATTTTATATTACAAAGCGAAAAGTTAATTCATAGTCGTTGGATCTTGATCTGACGGCTACAAATAGTTACATAGAACTCACATACCCATTGATTTGACACACTCACTTATAGGGCTGTTCTCGGACAGCCGTGTCCGCGGGGCCGGCTGTGTCCGAGGTGTCCATGGCCGTGTCCGCGCCGAGGAGGAGATGCCCAAGATCCACGGCCACAGCCCCGGCCAAGGGACCTCGGACAGCCATCTGTCTGAGGTCCGAGGAGGGCTACAGCAGGGGAGGCGATGGCCATGGCCATAGGACGAAGGAAGGGTGGCAGGGGTGGAGGAGGAAGGAGGAGCGGCGAGGGTGAAGGAGGAGAAAGGAGGGGCCCTTTTTGCAGGGCAACGGGGTGGGGGCGGAAGGAGGGCCATCGGGGTGGAGGAGGAAGGAGGGGCCGCCCTGCAAAAAGCTTGGCTTTTTGCAGGGCGGCGGGGTGGGGGTGGAAGAAGGAGGGGCAGCAGGGTGGAGGAGGAGGTGAGGGGACGAGGGTAGTACCGGGAATAGAAAATTCGCTGGGCGAGGGCATCAGCGAAGTAGGCGGCGACCTTCCGCATCAGCCCGGCCTGGGAGGTGGCCAGCACGGAGATCTGCTTCACCAGCGCGTCTGCGGCCTTGAGGTCTCCCTGCTGGATCGCCTATGCGCAGGCCATCAGCATGTGTATGAGCCGGATCCCCGTCTCCTGAGAATCTACCAGCACCATCGACTGAGCCGCCGACTCCGCTACCGCATCCGGTGCCATCTGACCCTCGCTCAGCACCGAGATTTTCATCCTCTTCTTATCCGGATTGGCGGAAGACGAGGGCGGCGGGGTGGGGGTGGAAAAAGGAGGGGCGGCGGGGTGGAGGAGGAGGAAAGGCCCCTCCTTTTTGGCTTGAGCATGAGGAGGGGGCCGCGAAGGACTGCGAGGGTGGAGGAGGAGGAGGGCCGCGCGGGGGTGGAGGAGGAGGGGGGTGGTCGTGGAGGAGGAGGAGGGTCGGCATCGTGGCGGGGTGGAGGGGAGGACGGAGGGGCCGCCAGCGGGGTGTGGTCGCGGAGGAGGAGCGGGGGTAGAGGAGAAGGAAAGAGGGGGGAGGGTATAAAAAGAGTTGTCCGTGTCCGCGTCCGTATCCGCTGGATTTTCGGACATGGACACGGACAATAAATTGACGGACAAGCTTTTACGAACACGGACACAGGCAACCTCTGTCCTAGGTTTGTCCGGTCTGTGAACAGCCCACTCACTTACCCCCTGATTTGATACCCACCATCGGATTGGAATCTAACAACCCAAAAGATTGACCTCATGCTCCTTATATGAGAATGATCTCATGTAAACCGTTCTCTATTACAAAAGCCTGAAGGAAAAGATTACAAAGACAAGCTGTCACGACTCACGACCACTATTTTTATAATAATAAATAAATAAATAAAAAGAAAATATAATTTTATGTGAATGACCTAAATTAGGAAAGTATAGTTACCTATTTGAATTTTGATGTGACTTGTTTATGTGATGCATAAGATAGTGGTTTAATAGTAGGCTAGGTTCAGGCAGGTTACCTGAGCACGGAGGCTAGACCTGGCACTGACTGGGCCAGAGAGCACTTGACGCCAGGGTGTGGAGCCAGGTGCCATGGTAGAGGGGCTACGTGTGGTGCAACAAGAAGTGAACGTGGGTAATTTGGTTAATTATGACTCGTAGTAACGTGAGTAGTTACGGAGTAAATTCAATTTCACTTTTTTACTGGATGTCAAATGCACCTAGGAGCAAACGTACCTGGGCGCCAAAACATCTGGACACCAGGGCACTTTTGGGTAAGTTCAAATTGTGAACAATTATTTTTAGTAATTAGAGAAGATTACGATAAAGAGGAGGATTTGTAACTAATTAAGTAGTTACTAGATTTGGAGATAGGGGAGATCTTGATAGAAGATTTTATTTTGAATAGATATGGAATCTTAAACAAGCTAGGCGCCAATTTGGGATGGACACCGGGGCTTGTTTTGAGGAGGTTTCTAATGGACGGTAGTGATTAGATCTGGACGCCATGTCACATGGAAGGATCTCTTGATTTTCAATTTTATTAATTCTAAAGGATTTAGTTTGGAAGGAAGATCAATTTTTTTTTGGAAACAAACTCAAAAAGGGAAGGGCGCCAGTCTTTATGGGGAAGGTTGGTGATTGATTTACTTGAGTGATTCTCAGCACTAATCAAGGAAATCTAATGCTCTTGGAAATCAATTAGGATGCCAAGAGGATTGATTCATGGTATTTTCAGAAAGTATTTTTTAGTATTAATCTAATTGATTCCTATTGAATTCAATTTAGATTGGGCGCCATGACTTATTAAATGAAGGTTTAAAAGTGATTTGATTGCATCCTAATTAGTATTAAAGGAGGAAGGTGAGTCAGCTTGCATTTAATTAGGACGCCAGAAGTGGAAAGGGCCCCAGGAGTTTAGGATTTTAATAGGCAGTTACCCAGTTAGTGGAAAAAATATTGGATGTCAATGGGTAGTTGCCTAGTTTAGTGGAGAGATAAGTATGGAATGTGTCTTAATTGTAGTAATTGATTTGGTTTCAAAATTATTTTGGACGCCAGAGATTATTAGGGGAAGTTATTACTGGACAGACAAAATAGAGTAGGAGTTTAATCAAGGGCGGAGATGGGTTTTATCATAATTAGGATACCCTAGTGGTTTAAAAGCCTAAGAGCACTGGCCGACCCTCATTATTGGCCGACCGACCCTTTCTACTCCCTCTCACGTGCTTTCTCTCCCTCTCTTGACTTATTCTCTCCCTCAAATCTCTTCTTCTCTCTACCTTTTTCCTCCCTTTTCGTTGCTGATTGAATTGTAGAAGTGGTGAGAGGATTGCGTTTGTGGAAGGATCGAGTCACCACACAAGAAGGAATTGCGTCGACGAGGTAGGATGATTTTTCCACTACTTTGCTTTGAATTTCCTATTTCATATAGATGATCTAAGTTGTGGTATTATGATATGAATATTGTCGCTTCATTGGAATTAAGGTGTTACAATTCCATATCCTTGAATTAATTGCTTTTATGATACAATGTGTGATGATTCGTTGAAATTGTGAATCCTATGGAAGTCTTGTGCTCTTATTGTCTTTCGTTACATATGCTAATCTTAGATGAAAACTCTAATCCTTTGTGTTATTTCCTTGCTGTTATCTCTGTTTGGTTGATTGTTGTCCAGATCAAGTCGTCATATTTCATTGGTGTTTCATGTTATAGGTATAGTTACAATGCTCTAATGAATGATTATAGTCATTATTTTCGGTCAAAGTGGACATATATAAATTAATGTCTTTCAGCATGTGTCATAACTCTACTGATCATTCAAAGGAAGTCGTATGTCCGGTGTAAGTTCACTGACCATGAGTCTTGATCTGTTTCATATTAATTATCCAATTTTTCGAATAGATCTATTATAAGAGATATGACTATATGCACATATAGATTGTGAAATAAACCAAGTTCAATCAAAATTAATAAAACATTAGATGAATAAGGTGTTGTAATAATGAAAAGGTAATATGTTAATAGGTATATGAAATCACTAAGTGTTAGAAATTAAACATATTAGATGTTAATTAGACTCACTAATCAATCAGATTGAAATAGTGTTCTCGGCCAGGACTGTTCCTGTGCCGATGACCTACACTAAAATGGTTATAACTAATTATAGAAAAAACTTAAAAATATGTCGTATGTTGGATTTGAAACTAGACTCATAGGAATAATTGCAATAAAAATTTCAAGGGTTAGTTCGAACTGTGCTATTTGTGGTAATCGTTTGAAATTAACTGATGTGAAAAATAGTATACTGTAACTAGACTAAAAGTCACTAGCACTTAACTAATATAAGTTATTATATCATAAGATAAGCATATGGTGAACCTTATATATATTACAAGACTTATAAGTAAATATTCCAGTAAAATTGACCAATTTATGACAGCTATAAACATGGGACTGATCAAGGGTGTTTTCAGAATTCGACCTTTATACCCTATTCGTTGTGTCTATTCAATTCGAGCTTCCAATTGGAACTTGAATCCACTATTCTTCTTATACCAATATTGATTATTAGAGTCTTGATAAGTGTCTCTTGAACATGGGTTAGTCTTATGAGTTCTTATCTAGGGGTATGCATATGTAACACATCAGATGTTGAATATCTCTGTTTGTACATTCTTTTGTGAGTCAGTTATCATAATTGTTGTAAGGATTCCACAGTGTATTCTTATACCTCTGTCATGAGAAGTACTGCCCATCTATTGATTGTTTTTTCACAATAGACCTTGCGGGGATCTCTCCAAAGTAGACTCATAGTATGCTTAGAGAATCATTGCTAGATCTTGCGGGATCTCAAATATTTTTGGAACCTTGTGGGGTTCCCACCCAAAAAGAGGCATATACATACGTTTTAGGCTGTTGAGACATTACGAAAGGTCTAGCAGTCTCCGCTCATTGTGTCTATAAGCATTGATGGGGTCAGTATCCTAGACGCATGGCTGGGTTCCTCAAGAGAACCTCTATGGTAATCTGGCAAGTAACCACTTGCAGGTGGTGATAACTGAGAGCAGAAATTGTATTTCCATACACTTTCAATGTTTTGGAGTCTTGGTGTTATAATATTCCCTTGATAATAAAAATATTGATGGTTCAATTCAGATATTGTTGATTATTCATTGTCATCTTTTAAATCCTATTCCTTGACATATATTGTACCTTTTACTCTTGTTGTGGTTTTTGCATTCTAATGGGTATTTCTTCGGAATACTCATGCATCATGTGATGCAGGCGTGGATAAGGACTAAACCTGGAAAAAGTGTAGGATAAAAGGGATGCTTAAAGATGACAAGTTGAAGAGCCATAGATCTTATCTTTTATTTCATTTGTCAGTTGTAGTATTAATGGCGTGTGAGCCAAACACTTTTAATGACTTTTATTGTTGGATATTTTTAGAACTTGTGGATTTTCATTTCATGATATTAATAATATTTATTTTCAAGACTGAATTGTGTCAATTATACATCCTTTTGAGATGGTGTAATTGAATGTGAGATCGAGTATTCAGTCACGTTTCGAGATTTCTGGCTTCAAGTATACTCTTAAAAGGGACGTCTTCTGCACTCTGATGAAGCTGGGAATTTCGGGCCGTGACACAAGCCTATCACTCAAGTGGATGACAAGAACAAAACAGCCAAGACCTAAGCGGCTTTATAGAGAAAGAAAGCTAGAAATAAAAAAACCTTAAAGAAAAAGCAGTGCATCAAAATAAGGTCTGAAATGTCATGAGCATGGAGAATAGCTTGGGATTGGTGGATGATTATCACTGCTAAAATATAAGTCTCTTGATTTTTGCCATCAAAGATTCTCCAATTTCTCTCATTCCATATAGCAAGAAAATAAAGTTCTCAACATGTTACCTTTTTGCTCCATGAAGTTAAGAATCCATTGGTCACTCTGACTATCAACAATGATGTGTTGGAGATTGCATTTTTTCAAGATAAAGCGCCAAACAATTTTAGTGTAATTGCATTCAAATAGAATATGAGCAACGGATTCTTCCTGGTAACCACACAACACACATCTGTTGACCAAAAATATACATTTTCTCATCAAGGAGTCAAGAGTAAGGAGGCCTCCACTCAAAGCCAACCAAGCACATAATGAATAATTATTTGCCTGCTGTTTAAACCACACCAAGTTGTGCCAGAATAATTATTGCCATATGGTTTTTCAAAAAGAAATAATTTTAGTTCAATATGAAAATCCTTAAGTTGACAATAATTTTGGATGGAGGGAGGAGAATAAAATAAGGTGTTAAGGCAGCAAAATTAGTTGGATTTGTTCTAGCTTTCCTCCCAATCTTGTGTCGGTAGAACTTGAAGCTTTTATTTTTATAATACTTGTGTTTATTGAGTTTAAAATTTTTATGTTGTTTTTCACAACGATATATTTTAAGCAATGTTCAAAATTCAAGACTTGGAATCGACTATAAATTGATATTGATTTAAGTGGACTTGAGTAAGAGTTTCCACGAAGTTAAAATATCAAATATCAACATTTCAATATCATGTACGCAATTTTTTTTTGAGATTAAAGATAACTGCTAGAGTCATTTTAACTTTATATCAATATATATTCACATTGTTTGGTAAGGAATAACATCTTGTATTGTTCTAAAAAATTTTAACTTTGTTTATTGTATTAAGATTTTTCCTTTCTTTAAATTTCGTAAATTTCTATATGTTAAAAATCTTTAAAATTTATGGTATTTGACATATTTCTTTTGTTATTTTATTATCTTTGATTTTCTTAAAACTTTTATTAAATTTTTAAACTTTGTTTAGATATGACATTTTTCGAAATTATGTATTCTTGGCTTGCTAAGAGAAGTAGACAGGATCAGGGCTCCCTTCCGCTAGACGACTTTGCTAAAAAAACAATGAGATATATTATAATTTCAATATAAATCTCGGTCTAGTTCATTGGATAAAGTGGAAGTGTGATTTTATATTTTCGAGAAGAAAATGTTTGCAAATAAGAAAGCAATTGAACATGTTTTTTGTATGGTTTTGGCTGCTTGGATGTATGCACCTTGAATTAAGTTTGTTTTAGAGAATGACATATTTTGAAGGGAGAAGTTTAAATGAGATCGCTCATATATAGCTTATATGAGACTACTTTAAATCTTAGCCATTGGATCTTGATCCGACGACTACAAACTGCTATAAATAACTCACCTACCTACTGACTAGATACCCGCCCTCGGATCGAAGTCCAATGACCCAAAAAATTAGCTTCGTGCTCCTTATACGATAACGATCTCATATAAACCATCCTCTATTTTGAATGGTTCGAAATCTCAAACGTCAAACATTGAGGATTCTTTAGTCATGATAGAGTATTGAAGGAATGAGTTTTCTTATGTTGATGGAGTTCATTCAACAAGTGATATGTTTTATATTGAATCAAATAGAAAGATATTAATATGAGATGGAGGGAGTATTATTTTATAAGTACATTGATTGTCCTTTGTATACATTGGTCACATGTCAAACTGAAATCCCCTTTTTTGCTTTGTCTAGTAGTTCACACTTTTACCCTCATCTTAAAGAAATTCAAATTTTTTGTTCAATGTCATGTGAAAAAAATTAATAACCCCACTAACTAGATTCACACCATCTCCTCTTCATGATTGATAGTTAAAAACATTTTAAAATCAAAGATAAACAAATCCTTTTGAGTTTCGATCATTATTAAAATATGCAAGAGATTATGACTGTACAATAGTCTTGGCCCTGGTAGTGAAATTTTTGTCTTGATCACCATGGCCATAGTACATAGGGTGTTAACTAGTGCATAAAGATGCACTATGTACTATACTAGTATCCATGTACTAATGTAGTACTGCATTTGTCCAAAAATTACTACTCCATTTAAGAAAAGGGAAAAGTTTACATGAGACAAGCCTGACACAAGTTCCATGAGCCATCGGATTTTAATTTGACGGCAAGTGTGATTCACCCAACTTCCCCCTGATTTGACATCTGCTGTCTGATCCAAATCGGGCAGCTTGAGGTGACTTTGGCTCATCCAGCCTGCATGAGACTTGTCTCCAAGTAAACTGCTCTCTTTTGGGGTGTGAAAAATTCAAAATATCCGAAGTGGATTTTGGATGTTCACTGTAGTAAAATATCCACTGTCGTGAAAAAACCAAAACATCCATAGTAAATCCATACTAAGGATTATCCACAGCTGAAACACCTCCCGCTCTAATCTAATCCGGTTTCAACTTTTAGTCTCTCTTATGGCAAAAAAAAAAAAAACTGACTCTCCAAATCCGAAAAATGCCGGGGCTAGTCTGGTGCGTGCTCCCGTATAGAGTGCAAAGATATTCCAGTTTGACTTTTCTTAATTTCTGGGCCCAATGCTTGGTTAAGCTTTGACATTAATGTGGGCCCCACCACACAATAAATTTAGATAATCGGATGCAGTTTTTTTGGACGGAGGGAGTAATAGATATTTGTATGGGAAAAGTTTAAACGAGATTTATCCCATGTAGCTTGCATATGCCTAAATAAACATGATCCGACGGCTACAAGGGTGGATGATGTTTTACACTCACCTACTCACGGATTTGACACCAACCGTCGGATCAAACTTCGACGGCTCGAGATGAGTTGGCTAAGCTAAACTAGAACCTATTCGTATCTACTATGTTAGAACCTAAGCAGTATGGTCACCATTACCAATCAGGCTAGACATGTTCATGGGCAATGGTGTGGAGCCTATGGGTTCCAGTTATATCCTTTATTAAATTTAATTTAGGACAACACTTTTCTAATGGCTACTAAGCCTAGCTGATAGTGCAATGTATTTGGGTATATGTTGAGACGTTGATTGGACCTATTGAGTCAATTACCTTAATCGGTCCATAAGGTTGAAACCTTTGGAGTCATTATGATTATTTACCCATGGGATGCTTGGCCATTGGAATCTTTAAACGTAGAACCACCCCGACCCGCCACGGGTCCAATTATTTAAAACCCAGAACCGTCCCATTACCAGTATTTAAAACCCGGAACCGCCCAACCGCAGCTAGTTGCATAGTCTCGGGATCTAAAAAAACTACACTTTTACCCCCACTTTAATAATTCCATTTGGTTATCCAAATGAAAACAAACAAACAAATGGACCTATTAGAGTGGGACAGAGGGAGTAAAAACTACCCAAATGGAGCTCGAAGACGAAACCATTAATGGCGGATTTGCGGAGAGAGAGCTATTAGACTGAGGACGACGCAGGCGTTGTCATCGCCACCATAGAAGCGGAGGCGGAGGACGGCGAGCTTAGAGGAGAGGTCGCCGTAGAAGAAGACGCTCTCCTGGAGGAGGGTTTTGAGATGAAAGGAAAAGAGAAGGTCGGAGAGGGACTGGTGGGTGGCGGAGTCGGGAAGGCAGAGCTTGACCTCAACTTCCATGGGTGGGGTGAGAAGAGGTTAGGGTTTGGAGGAGTGATGCCCATGCGGCGGTGGACGGCGGAAGGGTGGTCTTTGAAGGGGTCGAAGTGGTGGAGGAGGGAGGAAGTGGCGAAGGTGGGGGTGGTGGATGATGATGATGATGATGATGATGGTTGTTGTTTAGAACGGCGGGCTTCTTCGAGTTCGTGCTTGTCATCGATGCACACCTCCTTCTTCCTCGGCTTCCTCCTCAGCATCGTCCCCCGCACTCGAGTCGTGCCTCCTTCTCCACTTGCATAGGGATGCTACCGGGGCGGGTTTAGGGTTTTCATGTAATACCCGAACCCGCTCCGACCCGTTGGGTCAGTACAGGTAACAAACCGGCCCAAGTGACATCCATATACATTTGTTTGTGTACAAAATCCTCCAATTTTCTTCCCTATCATGCTATTGATTGTTTAAAGCTAGTCATATACATTTGTTTCTCCATTCCCAGTCAGCCGGTGCCTAGGGCTATATAAAACAGTTCCCAAATGAAATCCAACAAGGTCTCCTAGGCTGCATTGAAAGAAGAAAATGGGGAAGGGGAGTTAATTTAACTCACACTGGATAACCAAAGTCCCACCTAATTCTTATATAAGTTCCTAACAATTGAACTTTATTTGCACTTCAAGTTCAAACCCAATGAGTTACTTTTCATCTGTACCATACACGGATCCCTTGGAATGAAATACTCCATCATACTGACCCCTTCCTACCTGGTATTTTGCTTATTCTAAAGCCTACCAATTGAGTCTACAAATAAAAATGCAGCTTGGTTATCTAATTGACCATACTACACGCATCCATCAACTGAGGAATATACACTACTTTCTAATACCAAAAGAATTAGTAGACTACAGAAGGCATCCAGCAAGCAAAACTGAAATAAATACAGAACTAAGAAACATGAATCACACAACTAAATCAACTGATGGTAATAACCACCACACTGCTGTCTACAGTCTAAACCGCAAAAACTATGCGTAAAATGCCTCACTTCTTCATCCACATCCTAATCTCCAAGGCAATGGAAACAGCAAAAATGACTACAATAGTAATCCCAAAGCCAGCATTCCATGAAGTAGCCCCATCCACAAGAGATATCCCATAGAACACATTGCCGATGGCCAAAGCTATCAACAACCGACCAACAATGTGGTGGTACCAGTTCCAATACTTCCTCACTTTAGATACCTTGTCTGGCCTTGCCAAAAACGCCATCACCTGCACAAACAAATGGACCCACCATTAGGGGTTAATAAAAGAATTATACTACACTTTGGTAGAGTTTGTGGGTTATCACATGGACCAAATCCCATAAGCAGAGCTCACACATGTAGCATGCACCATCGTGCTAAACCGACACCCTCGTTAAAATTGAGGGTTGGGTGAGAAATTCGAGCCTGCTTGCCCAATGTACTAACGTGTGCTACCAGATCAAAATCAGACGGCAAGCAGTGCCCCGGAGCATGTCGCTGTGTGTAAGCCGAAGCGCGTAGGCTTGTTTTTTTGGAAGAATATCAAAATGAGAAATGAAGGAGAACCTGGAGGCAGCCAAGGGCAAGGATGAAGATACCCAAGGCCTTGTGAGTGTCGACTTCGGTAGAGAGCTTGTCTTCGAGGCTGAATCCGGTGATGATGCCGACCGCGCCAAGTACAAAGGCCAGCCCCTGCAAGGAGACATGAGCGTAGAACCATGCAGGGTCCAAGTGCCTCAAGTAGCGAGCAATAATCGCTCCAATGGGCATGAGAATGGCCCAGGCCAGCATGTTGAGTACTCCATGAGTCGTCGTCAGCCCTGAGTAGGGTGCCTTCTGTGAACTTTGCCCTGTGCCCACATCCACCCAACAAAATCACTAAGATGTTGTCTAAACCTAATAGATGCTTAATAACCGTTGATCGATCAATGGGGCTCACAAAATCAATAAGATGGACTACCCAGTGTGATCCACATGTAGGTTTAGACTTCTTTTTTCTTTTATTTTTTTAATTTGTTAGAAATATCTACAAACCAATTTCTTCATCTTTTTCTTTTGTTATACTCCATCCAAAAAAATCCTGCTGCATTCGAAAAATTGCAGATCATTAGATGGCTAGATTTTTATATTCAAGTTTTCAGCGTTAGTCCAAAAATATAATGCTTCAAATACTGTGGAGCCTATAGGCCGTTAAATTTAACTCATTTTCATATACAGTCAGGTTTATGTTGACAGGAGTAATAACTAGTAACTATAAGCAGTACCTTAGAGGATGATAAAAAAAGTGGAATTTAAGGGCTGTTTGGGGCGTAAAAAATCAGTTCCATCCACATTGAAAAATCCAGCTGGTTAGTGGATTTTTGGGATAATCTACTAACCAGTTGAGTTGAAACACCTCATGATGCCTAGCAGTGTTACCAAACCCACGACGACCTAACTTGTGGTGATAGAATCATCAAACAACAACAAAAATAGCACGTGTGAGGTTTAGAGTAGACTCGATCCCAGTTGAAGTTATTTTTATTTCTTGAATGATAATATCCCTCCATTAAATAAAGCATGTTTGCATTTGAAAAAACACGCATCATTAGATAGCTGACTTTGCTCCATGGCAATTAAATCAATAAAAAAGAATAACTACCATGAATCCAACAATCTTATCAAAAGATGATTAGTTTAGCAAAGTCGTGGGCTTGAGGCGGCCCACCGCATTGCCAAACCCAATAAAATAGCAAAATATGAGAGTAGTCTGCCAACCTGTGGTGTAACTGATGCTGGTGGAGACATAGTCACTGTGTTCGGCCAGGAGGTTGTTAGACGAGGGAAGCCTATTCCGGGGGCCGACCGCGTAGATAGGCCTCGACTGTGGCTGATCGGTGCCGAGCTGGAAGGCCATGTACAGCCGAGAGGACTGTGAAACAATTGTAGCATTGAGGAGGCTTAGGCTCCCTTGGTCAGGTTGGACTTGGGAGACGCGGGTCCCTCCTAGGTAGTATTGCTTAACGGTGCCGGACCCGTCTGCGGAAACCCACCCGGCCACCGTGCTGGTTCCGACCATCTTAGCGTTGTTCGAGAAGCCGATTGCCATGTATGTGCCCGTGTCCGGGGCCGACAAAATGAAATTCCACAATTTGGGTCCGCTTTGCTCATACTGCATATAGTATGATCATAATCAAGAAGCGCATTTTCCCAACAATTCAATATCAAGTAGTGTGCAATGTGTATGGAATAATAGATAGGATGTACAAAACATGGATTTGCTTTAGGTGAGCACATGGGTGGACATAAAAGCTAGGATTTATTCATAAGCCTTCAATTGGATAGAATCATCGAATAAATGATAGCGAATGGTAAAGCAAGTTGGAAAGATAAAGAAGAGATTGGCTAATGACTTACTCTAAGGACAAAGTCCTGGGAGTTCCAGACCCGGAAGCAACGGAGAGAAGTTGTGTTGAAAGGGAGACGAGCACTGATGGAGAGATTGGAAGTGCAGACATCTGTTGATTGTGAGCTGGCCAGGGAGGAGAGGGACAGCAAGAAGAACAAAATGGAGAAGATGGAAGGAACAGGGTTCATCTTCATTTCTTTACCTTCTTCTTTCTTTGGGGTTGAGATACCGATCAGCCCTTGAATGAAAGGAGGTGATGATCTCTCTCCCTCTCAGCTTTCGACCAAAGAAGTTGAGCTGTATTTATAATAAAATCCCTTTCATTAGGTGTTCTGGAGTGCAAAAATGGGAAGGTCTTCTGCTTTTCTGTGTGCAGGAATATCAACTATCAAGATGGAAAGTACATGGAAAGAGGTGATTTTATTTTCACAACAAATAGAGGTTGATATACTATGGAGCTGTTGGAAGCATTTATTCTTGCAATTAATATTAGTTTTCTTTTTGCCACCGCATTTCTTCTTACAATATTAGTTTTCTTTTAGCTGGCGGCAATAATCTTAACCCACAAGTATACACTAAACAAAGTTGGAAAAAAAAAATAGTTACTCAATAAACAAGAAGCTGTTGACTACAATTTAAGCCAGGCCTGCACCCAACTCAAAATTTATGTATTAAGGTGTCTCTGTCAAGCTTCTTTATTTGTAAATTTTGATATTGAAATTGGGCCCTGATCAAGAATTACCGAAGCACCTAGATATAAAGGGAATGACATCCCTCCATTTGGAATGAAGGGATACATTTGGTTTTTGGAAAAATAGCTAAATTTGATTTTAGTTCATTTCCAAAGAACGAGACATATCTTCTACTCCTGGACAGAGGGGGTATATTTTTCCGGCAAATCCAGGATCAGATAGGTATCAGACAAATATTTAGAAATCTGGTAGCCACCTGATTGATAGATTTGTGTTTATGATGTTTACATATTTACCCATTAAATTGATCTACGATAATATAAAATCAATGTTATGACATAACACTGTCATGACACTACTACTCAAATGCTAATTTTAAAACTATCAACTACCTAATTATTTTAGTTTCCATTCTCTCTCTTTGAAGTTTTAGTACATTTAATTCAAATTAAGTGGAAACTAGCAGCTATGATCACATGTATACCTCAATATTGAGTTGGTTGAACAAATCACGAGCTCGTGTTTCTTTCTGACTATCCAGCTATGATCAAAACCCTAGCTAAGAAATAATCACATATTATATGGTCTCATCCTGGCCGTATCTTTCTTGCCTCCCCCAGTTCATTAAAAAAAACACATTGCATGATTCATGCCTCCCTTGGAAAGAACCAAATGCAATGAACTAACATCCAATTTGGGCTATTTGTTTAAGCCATTAGCATGTGGAGGCCACGCGTTTTGGAGTATTTTACAAGGATGCGTGTGCACAGGTGGAGGAGGAGTTGGACTAACCTGCCACCCACTTCTAAAAGTTTCTCAATTTCAGATTCTGCTGGGAAGATGAGAAATTTCCATTGTTTCATTTTACAGTGGGCTGGTTTGCTACATCGTACACGGGAATATAGAAAAAATAATCACTTCTTGTATGCTCAGTAGACTAAAAGTTCATGTGACATGTCCCTAATGAGACTTTATCTCATAGTTTATTCTTTATTTGGATTATTATATATTCGGATTGAGGGGCCGTTTGGGGCGTGATTAAAAGTAAAACATCCAGATGGAATGTTTTGCTACACTGTAGCATCTGGATATCAGGAGGAGTTTCAGCTGGATGTAAAAATCCACATGGATGCTACAGTATATATCCAATATCCAGTCTGGATATTTTTGCAATAATCACGCCCCAAACGACCCCTGAATCATGCTAAACCGGCATCGTACAAGATTAGCGCATTGGATCATGCATAGCCATTGATGTGTGGGGGCCACTTTTTCCAAAAGGCGGTCGTGATCTAATCGGAGCCGAACCGCGTCCAGCCTGATCGACACGGTGACGGTGTAACCGAACCTCGTGATCATAGTGTATAAAACAATACATAGGATATCCGTGTACTATTTTAGCACCTTTTGTAGTATGGGGTCACAGCACAGGGGTTGCTTATGGTGCCCGGGCATGAAAACATTTGAGTCTTTTATTCATTTGGTTTATTGTCTGGAAAGTTTACTATGGCATGAAGGTCTTTTCTTGAGACATAATTGTGGCCTTATTTTATGGCACCGGCGACCTTATTTGAATGACATCCTCTTTAGGGAAATAGGTTGTTTTCTCTTTTGTTACGTAGGAAAATAGGTCCGGATTGGATTCTTTTATTTGATGATCTTTTTTTTTTCGAGTAAAAAATGATGACACGAGAATGATGGTTACCATGACATCTCTTCATTTATACACTTTGATAGATGGTAATATGTCAAAGAGAAAAAAGAAGAAAATTATCCAGGTCAGAGATATGGCTGAAGTATGGTGAACTTATTGTTCAGGTTCTGTTTGTTTAAATTTTAGCCAGCCTCACCCGTTCCCTCGTCTAGAGGTAACTAGCATAGTGGCTGATGAAGCTTCACTAGCGGTTACGGTGCACCTGCTATGCAATGTGTACGCTAATGGGTGCACTGTAGATCTCCCTGAATTGAACGGCTGGTGAAGGTTTAAGGTTAGGTTTGTTAAAGTGGGCATTAGATTAAATGGGTTAAGCCCATATTACTTATGTGGGTCAAACTCATACGGTAGAGAGAGATAGCCTAAGCCAATTTGTATTGAATGAGAATCACATGTGTGAATTAGTTGAATGAGTGAATAGTCCTACATCGCTTAGAAGAAGGTGATATTGTTGATATATAAGACTCAAGTTTGGCCCTTAGGCCAACCCACTTTTGTGGATGAGAGACATGTTAGACCCATGCATCTAAGTGAGCTAACTCACGCGCGCGTCCGGCCGGGTTGGGTTGGGTCAACAAGATAATTATTTTTTGGACAAATTAATTTAGGTTGGTTTTCTCTTAACTCAACTTTATCCGATTTGTTTTCTTTTAAGAATGTATCCGTTAACGGATGGACGCATAGGTCCGTTTGAACGGGAAATATCTTCAATGGGATTTCCTATAAAATCATGAAAAACAGTTTCTGCAAAATATAGGATTCTAGATTTCCTTTTACTTTCTTTTTTATTTTCTGTGAGAGCATGCATACTGTAGTTCGCTGTATGTACTGTGTCGGAGGTGCTCCTACAGTACGTAGTTGATCGTCTTATCCTGGGAACCAGACGCCCAAGAATCTTAAACACCATTAAGGAGGGAGAATTCTGTCTTAAGGACAGGACGATTTGCTTGATTCGATCATCAAAACTTCGACTAAGAATTTTTATCATCATATTTGTAAAGGTACGAAGAATAATATTATAAACAACAGAGTTACCTTAACTCAAGGCAATGCCCTAAAAACTCATATAGCAACTTAAGATTAGTGTTATATCTTTTGTCATTTTAATACAAGTTATCACAAATTATATATCATAGTGGATCATCAAGCTCAAGAGGACATTTTGCGTGAACAAATTTGGCTCTCGCAAATTCTGCTCCAGGTTAAAATCCCTATGATTTGAGTTAGCCGTAAATGGTTCTAAAACGTATTTACCAGCATCACTTTTTGTGTTCTAGACGACTTTTTTTGTTGGAAATATGGGTTTGAGCCCATATAAGGAATGTTCAATTTGCTTGGACTTGTTGAGTTTAGGCACATGGATTTTAAGCTCATGTGTTGAGTTAAGAAAAATTAAACCCATTAAGCTCAAAGCCCATATCTATAAATGAATAAATATTGGTAGAGGTGTAGAAATGACATAATTTAAGCATTAATGTAGGTTTAAGGAATCAAGGCCATTCATAAATCTTCTAAGAATCGCACCTTTTTGGGACTTGTTTATGTCCATTCATCCATCCATTCGAGTTATGTGCATACCTCTTTGGGAGTCTTGTAGTAGTTTGGGGATTGTGCACACCCCTTCATACATCTCCATTTTTTATAAATAAGATGTCTCATATTGCATCAAGCATGATCTAATGGGTCTCAAACATTGAGAGTAGTAGCATCGGTTCACCAGAACACTTATATTATAGTGATTTTTCTTAGTGTTGGAGATCAAGTTATCCGGGGAGGCAGATGGCCATTTGAAGCTCCTGAGCACCAATGGGAGGGACAAATTTTGTCTTAAAGACGAAGTGTCGAACACTTGCTTAGGTCTAATTTGTCATCATTTCATTCATCAAGCTGTATCTCATAGGTGATGCAAAAGCAAGCATCATTGATAAGATTATTCACTAATATTTTTTCCTAGAAAAGATGGTACCTTGTAATATGCTTCACCAAGACTATTTAGGTGTAACTCATTTGTTTTTAATATAGTAGAAGTTTTGCCCGTGCAAAAATCACAGGCTAGTCCATTTCATGGAATGCCAGCTCGCCGATATATCGGTATCGGACACAAACCGATACTCCGATACCATTAAGTATCGTTTTTTACATTTTTTCCAAATATCGCCGATATATCGGTTTCGGACCGATATATCGGCTTTTTTTGAAAAAAAAAATACTTTTTTAAAAAAAAAAAATTTTTGAAAAAAAATTTTTTTTTTTTTTTTGGGAAAAAAAAACTTTCATGTTTGTTTTCTATCCTTTTATGCATATTTTGAAATCTATTCTTTGTTTAAATTAGTATAACTCATTTTAGAAGTTAGATTTTGAAAATATATGATAAAAACTAGTTTTTGACGACCGATATTTTTTTACGCAATATCTCCGATATATCTCTGATATATCTCCGATATTTCGTCTCTTAGGCCGACCGATATTTTACCGATATCCGATACGACATTCTATGGTCCATTTTAAGGCAATAGATATGGGGTAAATGGAATTTGAACATAGAGCTTGTGAAATAAGTGAATCTTAAAAGCTCATTTACAGCCATAAACACCACTTTTCGTATGGAGAATAGGTAGAAATAATTTCATTAATTATCCCTAATTAATGTTATAATTATTTGTTTGACAAATTTACCCCTATAAACCGATATTTATTGCATCTAATTTGCACACTGAAAGTAACAAGGGCTTAATTGACCAAGGGGTGGCAAAATGTCTTCTCCTCTATGACATACCATATTTGTCCCCTAACAAATTAATTAATCTAATCACAGTTAATGCTTAATCACAGTCCAAAGCAAATTTAGAATGTCATTAGCTAGAAATTTCGATCAAAAAATCTAAATACAGTTGATGCTTTTTAAAGTAGTATATGATATGATATGGTGTTCTAGACGACTTGCTAGTGTCCACATAGGCAATTTGGGAGAAGGGAGAAAGAAGGGGCAAGAGAAGGCAGACGAAATGTATGTGTGCATGTGAGCACCCCTGTGTGTGTGTGAGAGAGAGAGAGAGTAATTGCCTAATCTAAAGCCAATTAAAGAAGGCAGATTGGTGGATAAGTCGGTCCTCTGGTGTGTAAGGTCATAACACATCGTTGTAACCATAAAAAAAGGCTCACGATGTGCATGGCGCACAGCTAATTTTTTACAAACAATATGAAGCGGAAGATTGGGTGGAGTAGTGCACATATGCAGACTCTTCACTTTGTGCTCTAACCCAGGTATTGATGCACCATGGAATGGTAGACACCATCTGACAGTCAACTGCTCAAACAGGAAACTCTTGTTTTTTGGGGTGGCTTAAATAGGCAACTTACCATCTAATTTTCTGGTTTCAATTCCAGTCGAGCTCACTTTCAAATAACTAATACAACTCGAGATTTTTGTAGCCGTTTCTAGTTAAATAGTAATAAATCTGAACTTTCGACAATTAAACTACGTAATCAAAATTAAGAAACAGAGGCCACATCTGTGATGCACTTTCAAGTTAGAAGCTTACTCTCATCAACGAGTTAGGATCTTGGAGACCGTTAGGAGACAGACTGTTAGGTGATGTTCTTGGAAGAAAAACTGGTGGGTACTTTCTTTGCTACTTGAGTCTCTTTGCAGAATTCAAGAATTCAAGCCTAAGTTGTGGCTAATGAGGATCGATTTTGCTTCTCCTCATTCTTCTCCTCCTCCAAGTCCTCCGTCTCCTCTGCCTGTGAGTGTGGGTCCGGGCTCGCATAAGTACTCCTTCTCCTCATCGCCTTCACCGTCACCGCCATTTTCACCTCCAGGATCATCACCAGAGAGCACACCCCTGCTGTCAAGACAATCGCCACTACCCCGGCCAAAGGAGCCATCTGCTTTTTCTCTTGATCGGGTTTTGATTGACGAGTCACGGCAACCAAGTTCATGCTTCATTGACATGTTGGTTGGCTTATTCCACACAAAGGAACTTTTGTTATTATTTTATAACTATAATGCAACCATAGTTTAGCCAACAAAATGAGTAATGCGCCAATCCAGCCTTGGTCATAATCTTTCCAAGAAGGAAATACAATGAGAATTTACCAATAGAATGTCTGCATAACTGTATAGCAAACAACTACCACAATCAAGATGCTAATATAATTTTCTTATATTGTTGTTTGCAGTTTGGAATGGTTGCTCCTAAGATGCTGTCGCTGCTGCCCCGTCCTTCCGAGCTAATATGTACCAGGAGTCCATTGAAGGAGACACTAACAAAATTCTTTTTTCCCAACTACTGTAGTTTAGAGAAGGCTTGTATTACAGAATTAAAAGAAATTTGTGCAACTTTTCTCAATTAAACAACTGCATTTGCTCACGTCATATGTACATTAGCAAACTTCATATCTTCTCCCTACGAGTACGAAGCAGGCCCTGCAATTTCCTATGCCAATTGAGTTTTACTCGGCCCACGATTTCAGTTTCGATTTCCCCCGAAGGACGTCACATTGTATTAAAACTTTAGGTTTCTGCTGAAGACGGTTCCACAACCTTAAATGCAAACCCACCTCAAACATATTCCCTCCCTGAAGTACTTTAAATATTTAAAAGCAAGCTCAGGTTTCAGCTTCCGGAGAGCACAGTTGCTCTGTTCAATATATGAGAAAGAGCATTTTTCTTTCCTCCATTGCCCATCACCAATTCAAGTACACTGGCCAGCTGTCAATTAACACTGTACAGTCGCCATCATTCCCAGACAGCGAGCACTAGGAAAAACACATTACAGTATTGTGCCTCAATAAAATGAAGGCCTCCATCGACATTACAATATGAAAGAGCTTCCACTCAAGGCTGGTGGCTCAAGTTCCAGAATATGGCTAAAATTGGTTGCTTTACGCAGATGCCAACTATTCCGTTTGTCTCTTAAGTAGGAATTGCTGGAGTAGAGGGCAATTGGAAAGCAATGAATCATAAATAAACCCAAAATATAGTAGCTATACATGAAATGGATACTCAATTTACACGTAATCCTAGCTAGGGAAGCATCCAAAACTTGCCCTGGCTACTGTAAACTTTTCGCTCACTAGACATCAACAAACTGTCAGCAGCGAGCACTGTTCATAGAAGTAGGCTGAAGATAAGAGCTGAAAGAATGAGTAATAAATATCCAATCCCAGTGTTCACATTTCCTGCACAATGAAAATATGAATGTAACACTTCTAAACCAACACAATTGCAAAAGCTTAAGATTTTAATTGCTTAGAATACTGACAGTAGCTCTCAAAATAACTTGAACATACACTTATATTTCTCTTTGCATGATAAGCAGATACTGCCCGGATGATGTCAAACGAGTTTCAGGTACAACTTATACAAGGGTGTTTTTCACGCCAGCCTCTCATACTTGGCAGCTAGTTTAATATAAAGCAAACAGTTTGGCAACTGAAAACATTTACATTTTCTTTGAGATAGCTAATTAATAAGCCGTAATGTTGCCATTAATATCAGTAAATGCACAAGTCATTCAAGTGTGTGAACCCAAAATTATAGAGGACCAACCTGAAATTGCCGAGGTCTGAGACGGCCATGCAGGTAATGACATCTCTGCATAGTTCAAGCAATACGATCATAAGATATTACTGAAAACTCAAGGGCAAACTTCCACCACTGGCATTTCTTCCTGTCAGCTATCCAGTAGCGTATGATGTAGTCATCACATTGTTAATTTTAGAAATTTCTTAGTTTAGTTATGAGTTTGATATGACAGTTGTTTTTTATAGAGAATTCTAATTAGAATACGATTTTATTCCCTTTTTTTATTTTAGGAAAATTATAAGTTGGTTTATATTTCCACCTTGAAGTAGAATATTCTTTGTAATAAGCCTATTTAAAAGCCTTAACATCAAGAAAAATAGAAGACAATGATTCAAAGAAAAAACTGTGTCATTCTCTGTTGATTGACTCTTAGTCGGTGATGATGCTGAACAACCATCTTACCGAAACCATGGTCCACCGTCCGGTGTTGATTCCGGCCATAATCTCTAGCGGTGATTCCAGAAAAATTTATCCCTCTTTCCCCTCCATTTCTCTTCCTTCACGTGCTGTCCGCTATCAGTATGTTTATATGTGTGTATATATATATATATATATGGAAAAATTTAAATGAGATTGCTCTCATCTAGCTTATATGAGGCCAATTCAATTCGTAGCCGTTGGATCTTAATCTGACGGCTACAAACGACTACAATGAATACCTACCCATTGATTTGACGCCCACCCTCGGATCGGAATCCAACGACTTAAAAGATCGGCCTCATGCTCCTTATATGAGAACAATCTCATGTAAACCATTCTCATATATGAGATCGCTCTCATATTACTTATATGAGGCCACTTTGAATTGTAGCCGTTGGATCTTGATCTGACGGCTATAAATATCCATAATGATCTCACCCACTCCTTGATATGACACACTCACCTACCCACTGATTTGATATCCACCCTCCGATCGGAATCTAATGGCTATAAAGATTGGCCTCATGCTCCTTATATGAGAACGATCTCATGTAAACTCATCCCATATATATATATATATATGTGTGTGTGTGTGTGTGTGCGTGTGTGTGTGCGTGTATATGTCTGTATACATACACACATGTATGTATATATATACACACACAATTAGCAGATGCCTATTACCACAAATGCAGGGACTTCTTTAAGCGACAAATGCAGTAATTTTTAACAATTACCTGGCGCACAGAGAGATAGAGATGAAAGTGATGATGATGATGGCCATGGAGCAGCTATATTGTCACTTAAATCACATGTGAAACTGAAGCCAGTCAAGTTGTCAAAGACCACATCAGAAGGCAGACTTCGAAGTAAACAGCCTACACACAATACCAACTTCTCAGACTATATAGGAAAGATATAGCAATAAGTTCCCCACTCACGTCCCCATTTATATAGGATTTTGCCTTATGAGCAGAAGATTCAACAAGCACAAAGACTAGTCATCACACTATCGCATTAGCTCATTTGCTGGCATAACCCTCCTTTTACCCATGTCTCTACTTGACAACTCCCTACAACCAAAAACTGTAGGTACAGTGCGGAGACTTGAATTTTCAAAGCCAGAGTGAAACCCCAAGTGGGGAAAGGCCTCTATGGCTGATAAATAAGAATAAGGGGCCGTTTGGGGCGTGATTATAAGCAAATATCCAGAGTGGATTTTCAACGTCCACTGTAACAACCAGGTTTTTTTCACTTTCAGGCCGAAACACGTCCTGAGGTGTTTCAACTGAAAGTGGAAAAAATCTGGATGCTACAGTATAGCAAAACATCCAGTGTGGATGTTTTACTTTTAAAAATCAGGCCCCAAACGACCCCTAACTGTATCTACTTTTCCCGGACACTGGAAAAAGGTAAATGTACAATCTACTTTCGAATGGAGGGAGTATTGCACAGTCAAGAGAAAAATAATGGGCATTGAACCCAAGACTAGAAGATTATATATGAAATAAAGAACAGCCAAACAACTGCTAGAAAACCAAAGTCTCTAGTGAGCTGCAGCAATTAAAAAAAGATAATAAGAAGATAGTTTCTAACCTTGCTGCCCATACGCTGTTCCAGTTGAAGATTGCAGGTGGACATCAAATTGCAGAACGGCTCATCAGTCAAAATTTACTAAAGAAACATCACTTCAAAGCATGGAGAAGTTATGAAGAAAAAATGTCAAAGTATACCTTGTAAACTGAAGTCTTTCAAGTCAACATGACAAAGCTCGTACACATTCGCCATAACACCACCCTTCTGTAGCATAGAGCCAAATGTAACGGCGCAGTTAATAGCTTGCTTGTTTGTAATGAGCATCTGCTTCTGTATTGTTGCAATGTAAGTATTTAAGGAGCTGCAACAAGAAGGATTTGAAGATGCTAAACCACTGCATGCTTTAATTACTTCTGTAGGCTCCTTGAACTCCAGAGGACAAACTGGTGGGGCATAAAATTAATAAGTTCGAGCCAGTGACCATGGAAACCAAATCCATATTAACGTGCAAGTAAATAGACAACTACACACAAACCTTTGTTAACCTTGCAACTAGATAATATACGGAAGGCAGTATTAGCAGCATCAGCCGAAAGCTTCTTGGAGAGCCATGCATACACCACACCTTTACAATGACTGAGGGTATCAATAGAATTAGGGTTTTCACCAATAAGAGGACTACCCAAAAGACTTGATGCTCTTGATGATATACGAAATGCAGCATCCATAAGTGCGGGCTGACAGACAGGCCTACAGCACTCCTTAAGTGAATCAATGGTGCTACATGATTCTAGTAATTTAGAAGTGTTAACCATCTTCTCAAAAGTTGCTACATCCTTCACAGGACAAGATCCACCAGTCAGATTTGAAGGTTTTATCATGCAAAGTGAAGGTACCGTACTATTTGCACCTCTGCTAGTCAATATACTGATGATGTCAGAGAAACAATCATTTGCAGCTGCCTTGTTCAAAACAAGGGTACCTAAGCCACTGCCATTGCCATAGCCACCTTGGAAAATATGAAGTAAACTGTTAACTTGAGGGCAACATATCACATTTCCAACAAGTGCAGCCAAGGAACAATCTGAAGCTGTTTTGTCCATGACACTAGAGATGGATGAAAAATTAACAAGGCATTTCCCAGTCAAAATGGGTTCATAAGTGGTGGGAAAAGATGGGTACATGGGAGGCAATGGTTCCCCAGGGTACGGGTAATGGGGAAGGACAGCAGGTGATATTTCAATGGGATCAAAAAGACCAGTGGGTGGGTCGGAGAGGACAACTGTATTTTGTGAAGAACTGTGAGTAGAAAATGACTGCAAGGACATTACATCTCGATACCCCAATAACAAAACTGTAGACGATAAATAAAATACATATAAAGTACCTGCAAGGAAAAAATGACAAATCAAAGTGAATAAAAGGGGAGAACAGAAACATATAAAGAAACACTTCCAACAAGAAAATTTATCCATGATGTAATAAACAATTAAATGAGCGGCAATTTCAGAATTCTGATATGCAACAAGGCAAGAGAAACTTATCTCTATTGTTTCTATATAGGTCGCCTATTTTCAAAGCTAATGGTGCTGTTCTAACATATCAAAATGGATGGCTTTTCACATAAAAAAAACCAACAGAAATAGTTCTCTCCTGTCTCTATCAAAATCCTTCAAGCATCTAACATACCCTAAGTTTAAGAAGTAACTAAAAAGAGCTTGTCACATGACAACTCATAATTTCTCCCCCAAAACTCACATTTCAGATGAATAATACCCTTGAGATACTCCATAGATCCACTAGCCCTTAGGTAACATTGACGTTCACCATCAAAAGTGCTGCTCTATGGCACTCAATCACCCAAGTCGAAGAAGTATTCACTGTCTCAATGCAGCTCCTGCATCATAACAGGTAAATTCATTAAAAAAATGAAAAACAAATGCAATTAACAAAAAGTAAGCTGCCTCTCATTGCTATGCATGCAGTACTGTAATACCACAACAGAAATAGTTTAGCAAAAGAACATATAAGTTGAGAATAAGATGAAGACATTGTGCTCATAACTATGCAGCAGTTTTCTATTGCAAATGAAAGTACATGCTTTTCTTGACCATAGCGAACTGTGGCAGTAGATGGACAATGATTTACACAGTAACTTAAGGTTTTAGAATAATTTTTCAGTTTTCAGAAAGCTAAAAACGATTCGATGGGTCAAAAAACATATTCTCTGCATGGAAGGGCCAAGAAAGTAATGGTCTTGTCAGCTTTTCATGATGTTAATGGTACAGTATCTTTTCCGTGCTGATATCTCCTTAAGGTTATTCTTAATACCGGATAAACAACATCATAATTTCAACTACGATTGTCAATACAATTACACAAACATACAACATCAAGACGTCCTTTAGCCGAAGTCATAATCTTTAGCAGTCTACAGTGTGTTCACTAGCATTTAATGACGAGTTAGATTTCATAAGACAGTGGACATAATGGAGATGAGGTTAATCTTTGCAATCTTCTAGCAATGTAAGAAATTTCTTTCATTTCTCCATCTTACGATGAGAAACAAATTAAAAAATTCTGCCAGCAAGAAGGTGCCCAAAACATAGTTACTCAGAGAGTGAGTACACAATGAAAATATAACAGTGATCAGTAGCGGTGCCCCAACAACGGCTTCTAAACAAATTCCATGGCGCGAAACAACTATTCTATACAAATCTAAACGAAAAATAAAAACTTGAGAAGAAATGTAAACTACCTATAATAAGCTAATTAATATCTACAACAACATTACAGCTAATCCCATCACTAAAAATAAACTGCCACCTCCTACACTGGTCATAAATGACACATTTCAGCTCCATAACATGAAAGCAGCCAAAAAGCTCATAAATTTCCAATCTTTAACTACCAAATCGCACCCAACACCACAACCAACATACCCAAAACCCAAAAACCCCACCTCCACAGCATCTCCCACCCCAACCAAGAACCACAAAATCAGAAAAAGGAACACATCTCCCCACACCAAATCGATAAAAGAACACATCTTTCCATACCAAATAAAAAAAAAGAACACATATTTCCGAGCTAAAAAACGAAGTACCTCGGCACAGATCGAGCTCCCCATCTACATTTCCGAAACCCTTCTTTGCCGCCGCAACCTTTTCCGCCGCCCCTCCCCTCGCCGGAGAGCTGCTCCTTTCACTGTCCGCCTTTACTTTACTCTTTTCTCTACTTTTCCTTCTTTCCTCCTTGGCCTTTGCTGTACCGGTTTCCTTTTATATCGGCGGATTCCAAACCCGAATTTATTTCGCTTCTTTGAATGATTGTCTTGCTGCATTCCGGGATTACCCCTCCGGGGGAGGTTAAACTACGAAAGAAGCCACTCCCGTTCCCTCCGCCGCGCGCAGGTGGCGGGACGGTTGTCGTCGTCCGGTTCATCTGGCGGCGGGGGCACCGTAATAATTGTGGGGCCCGGCATCTCGCTCATTCGGATGGCGACACTTGTACATTGATTTTATGCTGTTGGGATAGAGATTGGTCTAGCAATTTTAGCAAGATTGGGCTCTGTTGCGGCTGCAATTTTCAGTTGATGATATTCTAAATTTGATTGAGATGTGATTAAATGCATTTAGATTAATTAATTTATTTATGCATAGGCACGGTGTTTCATAGAGGACGAGATATTTTGTCACCTATTTATCAATTATGCCCTTGTTAATTCCAGTGTGCAAATTGGAAGTAATTAAGTTTGGTTTATAGGGGTAAATTTGGCAAATAAATAATTATAATATTAATTAGGATTATTTATTATAATTAATGGCATTATTTTCATTCATTCACCATAAGTAAAGTGTTGATTATGGCTATAAAAATTAACTTTAAGGATTTATGCACTACATTACCAACAAGTTACTTCAAACTAGGTTCAAGGAGACCCAAGACAGGTCTCATATAAGGGGCATAAGACTGGCCTTTTTGCCGGTTGGATTCCGATCCAAAGGTGTTCATTTATATAGGCGCAGACACATGCTTATTTAGAGCGTCGTCGGATCTTAATCCAACGGCTATGACTTACACTGAGCTCATATAAGCCAATTAAGACTAATCTCGTTTAAACTTTTCCCTACTTCAAATTTTATACATCAAAATCCATTGTTATGTAGTGTACAGTCTCATGTGTCTATATGCCACTTATTTAAGATCCTTGGGGGCTGGGGCAAACCCCTAATGGTTAGAGTCCCCCGTTGGACTATTCCAATGTTCTAGTTATTTTTCTTCATATTTTTTCCTTGTTTTCTCAACCATGGATGTTCAAGCCCTCGGGTCCCTACTAAAGGGGCAAAGTAACTAGGCTCTTTGAGCACCGTATCCAACCTTCCATCCTTTCCGGTACGTTTGAGAGCGAGTGTTGAGGTTGAACTCCACCCCACTTTTAGTAGTGCTTTTTTTTTTTGTTCAAATTCAATGGTAGGTGTTGGAGCCATTAGGGCCTAGGGGCAGGGCAACTCGCTTCTTCTCCTTGCACTTTACACTGTCAAGTGAATGTGACACCCACGAACCAGCCAAACGCAGTGGGTTCGAACTCAATGGACACCTCTATCTTGGTACCACCCCCCTTCTTGGGTGATATCTACAGGTCGTAGTGGAAGACTGGAAGTCCAATGGATTTGGAGTTTTGAACTGACCCAATCCAAAGAAGTTCATTAGCTAGTGCATGTATGATGTATCAGATCATGGGCCTTATGCCCCTATGCAATGAACTTGCTTGCGCAGCATTACAGACGTACAGCCGGAGGCCACAAGCCACATATCAGCCTCTGACAGCCCATAAGAAGGTGGAGCTGGGTATCTCAACATGCACCAGACACCTAGTTTTTTATCTATTTTTTTACAATAAATGATGCGACACTCTTGTTTTCTTCATTTTGCTGTCAAGCTTTTTTCATTTAATCCCAACTTCGCTGCCAAGCTACTAAGTTACACTTAAATGGACTAGATGAAGATCTTTCTTTTTATGTTATTCAATCATTTTATTTTTCGATCTGGAAAAGAACAGTTGTATCCAAATCGTATGAGAATCATAAATTTGAGAAACGATTTTAGTTCAAATATTGCATTTAAGACGAGCCAAATTTGTTCCATGTCGAGGGTGTGGGTGTGGTTATGGATTGGATGAAGTTCAAAAATACCTAATTCCATTTATTGCATCCGTTAAATAACTCCCTCCATCCCAATAGAAAGCTCCATTTGGAAAAAATGGTCCATATTCATAGCTCCATTTGGCTTAATTTAAGTGGCAGCGTGCTTACAAAAGAGCTATTAAGCACCCAAAATATACCATTCAATGAAAATCACTATTTTTCCAAAGGGAGGATAAATATGGGACGGAGAGAGTAATCAGTCAGTCAATTACTTCAAGTCGTAATGTCCATAGTCAATGTATCAACTCATCTAAGTTTCTTTTGAACACTAGGAACTTGCTTCTATATACTCCCTGTCCTGTTTAGATGCTCCAACTGAAAAAATGATGTTTTTTTGGCATCCAAAAAATGATGTTTTTTATTGAATGGTGGAAAGACCAACTATTGAGGGAAGAATGGGTTCAAAATCCACTTAAATTGAGCATAAGTAGCATCTAAAGCGTGATTGTCCTCTTTCTCATATGGAGCATCTAAAATAGGACGGAGGGAATATAATACTCCCCTTTGTCCAATTTTACTTGTCTGGATTAGATAAAAAAATGAACTAATTTATTTTATTTTGGATTTCTACTCAAGACAGGTAATATTAGATGGAGAGAATATACACTTTTCCGCAATATTTTTTAATATTATATCATGAGAAATTTTAGACTACAATAAATAAAGGAAATTATGTAATCTCACTTCGTGTTGTATGACAGCTCTTTTCTTCCAGAAATGCTGGCACATAGTGGCCCAGGATGTCACTACAGCCATTCTCAGAATGCTCAGCTCAGGTGATATTCCCTCTGTTTTAAATCATACTCATTTGGTTTCCATTACTAAAAGTAAAAAATCCTCTGTCTATGTCTGAATTTAGGCCAATAAGTTTATGTAATAACATTTATAAGGTTATTAGCAAGATATTGGCCAACCGACAAACAAATCCTACCAAATGTAATACCAGAGGAGCAAAGTGCATTTGTCCCTGGTCGTCATATATTCATGTGCCAAGAGCAGCGAACGGAAGCGTTTGTTTGCTGAAAAATGAAAAATCGTCAAGGTGAAAGAAGTACAAAAACTTTGTAAAAACTGAAATATGTTTGGATAATTTAAAATAAATACACCCTAAAAGTACGTTTCAAGCATTGTCTTGCTAGAAATGCAATTTCTTTAGGAAACAAGGAATGGATAGGGACTCACCCAGATTTTCTAGAAATCCCTCTCCACCTAGATGTATCCTCATAGTGCCTACGATCTGCAGGCTGTTATATTAAAAAAAAAAAGAGGACCGGTAGCCTCCGGGCGACCGGAGAGAAGCTCTCTCCGGTCGCTCGGAGGTTCATCCGATGGTTGAGGGGGGTTTGTTTACCCCTACCCACTCCTCCCTCCCTCCCTCGAAAATTGGAGGTGGTCACTGGTAAACCACCGAAAATTGCTTAACAGATGCAGCCCCTTGGACCTTGAAGAAAGGATTACCCATAGCAACAGATGCTGAATGATTCGGCAATGGGAAAGTTCCAAATTCATGGCCAAGAGTTGCAAACATTCCATTGCCATTAATTGGTTGAGAGAAATAAGTTGAGACACCAACATGTGTGCTCTGTCCATTAAAAGATAAGTACTTCTGCATAAATCCAGACGAGGATCTATTTCCTGAGTCAACTGCATCTGGACTTGCTACAGGGTGGTGAAAGGTAGAAGTGTTATGAGTATTCAAAGTGAACTTTTTGGGCTTCTCTTTTGGCGCAAACTTGAAAGACATGGACTGAGGCAGAGCAGAGACTTTGTGTGACAAAGCTCCCCACGGCATCCGAGAATTACGAGCTGCATCATTCCCTCCTTCTTTAAGCTTTTCCTTATCGATCGCAACTGGTTCCTTAGAGTGCAAACCCATAAAATCCCTCTCCATCTTCCACAGCGTCAACTACCAAACCAGTCAAACTCAAACAATAGCAAATCAATCCCAAAACATATCAACCGATGGCCAATCCGGTCCTGCCCGATCTTCTCCAAGCATGCCCCTTTGGACCAACTCCTCCTCAGAAGCTCGAAATGAAATCAAGGGAAGGAAGGAGAGAGCAGTTGCTCTTCGGGAAAACTGAAAAGCTGCGGTTGTCAAAGGAAGAGTGCATAGCAGCGGGGTCTCTCCTCTCAACGTCAAAGGAGCGACTGTCCATCTCCCGATTGAAAGCGATGAATGCCTCATCTTCTGCTGCAATCAGCAGTAGAAGCCCTTGCCAGAGAGATGTTGTCCCTCGACTAGGAAGAAGGTGGAGGAGGGGAGGTCTCTTAGGGTGAATTTCTCCCAGACCGCGAGTGGCGAGGGAGGGAGGGTTTATAAGGGAGGGAGGAGTCCCCTCAACCGTCAGATCTCACCCGACGGTTGAACCACCGAGCAACCGGAGAGAGCTTCTCTCCGGTCGCCCGGAGGCTACCTTTTTCCAAAAAAAAAAATTCAAAGAGTGCAGTTTGTCTAGCTTAAGTCATCTCGAGACGTCAAATTACGGTGGGTGTCAAATTAGTGGACAGGTGAATACAAATCATCACCCACCCTTGTAGCCATCTTATTAAGATTCGACACCTCGATATTACTTGGCCTCAAACAAACTTCTCATTTAAACTTTTCCTGTTGTAAAATTGTATATACTTGTTTTCTTCGTAAGTGGTACTCTCTTGCCCGAAAGTTGTAACATTTGATTGTTCCTTTTGAAAAACAAAATGTTACTACTGAATGTGGATGGAGGGTAATTTAATTATATAATACTCCCTCCATCCAATGAAATTTGTCTGTAGTTAAAAATGAGTAAAATTTATTGGATTTTAAGGTCCTTATAAAAAATCAGTTTCCCCTCCCTGGTGTTTTAGAACCATTTTTTATCTGCCTTCATGTTATCCTCTAGGATTTTCGCCAATATGTGGGAGCGGTCAATCATTAGAATCAATGGTGCATGCGCACCTTTTTGTTGGAGCGTACGGTTAATGCGTGTCTGCCGATGATCGATGGCTCGTATTCATGGGGAATAGGCTGGTGGACAGCCTGGTGTCGGATAAAAATGCTTCAAGGTGTTTTTGGTGGTGAGGAAGTAAGGGGCCGTTTGGGGCGTGATTAAAAGCAAAACATCCAGCTGTTTTTAATGCGTGTCTGCCGATGTGATTAAACGCAAACAGGAGGTGTTTCAGCTGGATGTAAAAATCCACATGGATGCTACAGTAGATATCCAATATCCAGTCTGGATATTTTTGCAATAATCACGCCCCAAACGGCCCCTAAGTCATATCAAATACAGAATGACTTCGTTGAACGTGAGTACTACATTTGTTTGTATAATAACCAGAGGGGGAAACAAGGAACATATCGGATATTGGTCGTCCAAAAAGACAAAATATCGGAGATAATATGTAAAATAATATTAGTGGTCTAAAATTAGTTTGTACCATATATTTTTACAATATAATTTTTAAAATGAGTGACACTAATTTAAACAAGCATAAATTTTAAAATATACATAAAAATAATTCAAAATATGTGTTTGCGTTTTAAACCCATATCCTTCCACTTGGCATATGATGGAAAGCAAAGGGGAAAGATTATTTTTTTCTTTTTAAAAAAAATCCGATATATCGAACTGAAACCTATATCGTCGATATTTTTAAAAAGTTGGAAAATAAAATTGAACTATCTCATTTTCTCGAAGCACGACCGATAATGATATATCACCGAGACAACATTCCATGATGGGGGAGAAGAGGAACTCAACCAAACAATCAAACACGACCACACTAAACTGGACATAGGATTGCAAAACAAATAAACACACGACGTAGCACAATTGAAGAAAAGGAGATGGCTGGCTCGGCCTGGCCTCTCCGCAGGAGTAGGGAACGGCCACCAGCTGGCCAACAAACATAGGTTTGATACCTGTTATCAACTGCCCCTGCATTCACCCTAGTCCCCCAGAGCAAGGAATTTTTGCCAATATATCGATTTCGGGCCCCACCCGATACATTGAAATCACCAAATATCATTTTTTTAAAATTTTTACAATATCGGCGAAATTTCAATTTGCAACCAAAATTTTGCTATTTAAAAAAAAATTTAAAAAAAATTGGGAAAAAATTTTAAAAAGGAAAAAAAACAACTTTCCCATTGTTTTCCATCCTAATATGTATATTTTGAAATCTATGCTTTGTCTAAATTAGTATAACTCGTTTTAGAAGTTAGATTGTGAAAATATATGGTAAAAATTAGTTTTCAACTACTGATATTTTTTTACAAATATCTCCGATATATCTCCGAAATTTTATCTTTTAGGTTGACCGATATTTTACCGAAATCTGATACAGAATTCCTTGCCCCAGAGGAGCCCCAAAGGCTCCAGAACCTTGTGTATGCCGAGTTGGACTTATTACCACTATTTAGGTACGAGAGAGTAATTGTCTCACAATTAACTGTGACAATTACTCCCTTCAGTTACTTTTAATTGAGATAATTATCAAATATACATATCAAAATAGATGATATTGTTTGTTAATTATTCTCCCCTCCAACAATACCTTCTCCTCCTATTGGGTTCAGGCTCGCAACCAGAGCTCCGCCTTCCCAGCTCAGAAATTATGTCACACTCTCAATTAAATTACCGGAGGGAATATAACATATATTCCTCGGTTAGTACCATCTCCGGGCCGTGAGAGTATAACTAACCTTAAACAACAATTGACTGAGAGGTAACCAAACTTCATCGCATTTAAAAAAAATTAACTCCGATTTCACTTACGAGAGAAAGAACACTAGTCCGTACTGCAATAGTCACTAGTACAGTAGCCTGCATGTCGTGTGAACACTGGTGTATCTTTTGGCAACATAGACACCTGTGTTGTGCATGACATTTTCGTGCACACCAATATTTCCACGTTGTGTCCGTAAAGATGTCGTGCAAAACACCATTGTGACACGCGGACTAATGATTTCCCAACAAATTGGTGTTCTAATTTGGCCTTCGTTCACAAATTGGTGTTGATCACACATTTCCGTGTGCACCACTGCACCTAACAATTTCTCCCTCGTCTATAAAAAAAATACTCCTCCCTTGAGTCCATCTTTTGACATATTCTGCTCGTTCATGATATTCTGGTTGAAGATAATCGAGGATAAAAAAATAAAAATAAATAAAAGCATCTTGACTAATAACAAAATTTTGTATAGGAGATATGTTACGAAAAGCCATGAAATGCTCGTTTAGTTTCTTAACTCTTGTCGGTTGCCTACGAATTTATTGAAAAAAGTAAATGAAAAATCCAATTCCAAACCGGTCAAAAGGCCATATGGATAACCGAGAGACTTCAGGTGGCTTCCAAGCTCTTGCTTTAACGTGTTAGCTTGTTGCCTTTCGTTAATACTCAGCTGGTTCAGTCAATAACTCCAACCTCTCAAGTCTTCACAGTCAATTCACAGTTTCAGACCTTGACGAGGTTTTAGGCTCCCAAATTCCCTTCCTCTCCATTAGTATCACAATGCAGTCCATCATGGCCAAATTTGCTAAAACATGCTCCTATAATTTTTAGCACTTTTTTCTCAATCTTTTGTTCAAAGTCAGAATTCAAAAGGGTTGTTGGGTTTAAGGTGCAAATTTTGTATTTCAATCCATAGTCTAAGAGTACTCTGATGTGTTCAATATTCAAACTTCACGGACCCACCAAAAACCTCAGCATTTCCGTGACCTTACTTCAGCTTGCACGACTTATTCATAAATCCCCTGTCAACAATGCACTATTAGATTTATACATATCCCCACCAAAGAAATTAGCAAAAAAAAACATAATTTTCTAATGTTGTTAACTTGTTAGATGGCATCTTAACTTGTCCAATTATCAAGAATCAAAATGGTTTATCCTTATAAGAAGCAAATTTTGTTGTTCAAATCGAGTGCCTCATCGATCACAAAAAGAAAAAAAAACCATCTCCTCACTGAGTGCTAATCTATGTTTAATTGTAAATTTTACGTCAGCCTGCATGACTCGTTCAAAAATCCCTGGTCAACAAAAAACCACTGAAATACTATACATTTCCCCCCCAAAGTCATCAGCAGAAGAAGATAAACGAGTACAAATGTGCCATTGACGTAGAATCAAATGAGGCTGGCTAGATACTCCAAGACCGACTCTAGCAACCATCTACAAATACTACTACGCCAACAACCATGCACATCCCATTCCTCACTTCATAAACTTCATTTGCCTGCAATAACAATTTCTCAGACTCTCAAGCTTGCCCCATTTCCTTTCTTAGTCCGCTAAAATCTTGCGGTGATGAAACTCCAGCGAGCGTTTACCCTTCTCTTGATCATCGTCATGTGTGTGGCCATTGTTGGGTTGGAGACTGTGGGAGCAACCAGGGTTCTGTCCGAGGATTTTGCCTGTGAAAATCATCTGGTAGCGTATCCTTCCATGTACAACAAAGCGAGGTCGTTCATGGACTGTTGGATTGGTCGACTAGCAGCTGGTCCTAGCCCCAAAGGCCCTGGACATTAGGATGTATGATTAATTGATTATTGTAAACGATGTTGGGTAGCTCATGATGTACATAATATATATATATATTCATTTTTTCATGAAATTGTTGAAGAAATGCAAAGAAATTGAAATCTGCTATTGCAAGAGGATCATCGCAATCATGGTAAGATAAATTTTATATCACGCTTTTCAAATATGTAAAAAGGATCAATAAATATCTTTGTGAGAAGATTAGACGTGATGCATATAAATGATGTTAAAAGAGGGAGACTTAAGAGGACTTGGATGAAGTTAATTTAAAAAAATTTGACTTCACTATCTATTACAAAAGAGGTAGCTAAAACAGGTTTGAATGGAGGAGTAAGATTTATATCGCCGACCCAAATAGTTGAAAAAATGGCTATTTGATTATGATTATGCTTTTAAAATATGTTTCCTTAATCAATTGGTTGCTTAATAATGGATTGTTAAAAGGCCTTTAGTGTTTCCTCCTTTAGTGACTAGTGTGGATGATTACATTTTTCTCATGTATAATTTGTATAAATATTCTTTCAACAATTGTTCTCTTTTATATAAGAACAAGTCTCATCTCGTTGCATTGATGATTTGTACAGGGTGCTGTCGTTGCATTTTATATTGCATGAAATTTACTCATGAATAAAAACACTTCTAAGCAATTTGAGGACACTTCTTGCAAAGAAAGAAAAGTAAATATGAAGTGCTTTAGGCTGTTGCAAAATCAATGCCCTTTCGGTTAAAAATCTTAAATTCAGTTGCTGGATTTCTGCAACTGCGGCTTGTTGTAACTCCGCCATTTTACAGCTCAAGATCCCTTACTGTAACATCATGTGAATAGCGAGTACATGCAATGGGAGCAACAGAGTATTCCAGACAAGAAAGACCCTCAACAGAGGGTAACAAGTGAGGATTCAGTTTTCAAGCAAAAAAAGTGAGGATTCAGTTATTAATGTAAAATAACTACATTACAAAATTGGTACAAAGTAATACAGGCTGAAAAAAATTTGCTTGTTTCAAATCATGCTCTAGACTAACTTAACAAAGAATATCTAATTTAAAAGAGCTAATAAGAAAAGTGCATAGCATCATCATCATCAATGTACATCGGATCAGCCCTGCTGCCAAGACGTTACATAGCCATTGCTTTCAATAAGCACCATGTATAGTTTGTAATATGTAGACATGTCTTCAAAGATTGCATAAGGTTCATAGTTCACAGATCTGCACATGTGTAACGGTTGCCCTCTTTCATGTATTCTCAGTCTTAACTGGTCTCATGGTCATAACCTGACCCTCTTCCCGTCCGACCATAGACTGTATTTGAGCCTGCTCACTTGCCACCTCAAGTCCATGGTAAGATCGAGAAGCAAAAAATTCCGTGACAGATTTTGGTTTCCCCTTTGTAACAACAGAACTTGAATTTTTGTCAACCAATGTTAGGGCCTCTTTTGTTGCCTCTGCCAAAACAAGCCATCTTTCCTTCTGTTCCTCTTCTGTGTCTGCAGATTAAGCAAGCCCAACAAATAGTAACAGTCCATACAGAAGAGTAATGCTGCAATAATGAAGAAATTTCCAGTTTTCCAGTTAGAAAAGAACACTACAAATAAAAACAGAATATCGCCACAAAAATGACAGAGGGACACCTTTTAACTCAATATCTTCAACATATCCGCCTTCAAAGAAAGAAAACCTTGTTTCTTCTCCCGCAATCCGCAACGAAGAAGATGCCATCAAATCTCTAAACTTCAATACACAAGTTCCTGTCCACTGGCTTCCTCTGCATCAAATAACAACAAAGATGAAAGATTAAGGCCAGATACATATACAGTAACAGCAGCATCTCACGATAGGCATAATATTTGTTTAGATCTTGTTAACAGCAATCATCCCAAACTAAAAACGTACATGAAAAACCTATATCATCATATGAAAAAGAGGAACCTGGCTCATAGTGAAAAACTAAACTTACACAATGCTTAAGTAAGTGTCCACACTCAAACGTTAGCACCATGCATGATTAGGTCCAAGGCAGATAAATACGATACACAAGATTGATATAGAAACAACGAGGTATAATATGTCAGTAGTAAAAGAAAAAGTGGCAGCACCTCCTAAAAGCTAGCATTACTTCAAAAGGTGTGATGACAGGAGCCAAGAACTAACTCTTTGCTATCCCAAAAGAGCAGTTTGTGCACAAGAAATATAGACAAATACATCACACTGTCCAAAACAATAGCACTTACGTCAGAATTCAAAAGCATTTCCTCCTCTCTTTGAACTCTGAACTCATTCCAAGTTCCATTTAGTGCCAAATATTTAGCTCAAGATGAAAATCAGAAAAGATTCACGAAATATAGAAACTCCAATGCAAGTAGTTAAAAGAGTGACCTCCGGGAAATTGGCTAGTTTGGCAGGATTTGGTCTACCCATAACAAACAAATAAGCCTTTTTTCCAGCTTCGACAATCAGATCCTTTATTTGGTGGATCATATGAAGATACCCAGCTGCACAACATAGGCAATGTTATTCTGATCCAAGGAAAAATAACCAATGTAAGTGCTAATCGCCCTAGAAGGGAGAGCACAATGTCATGATTTCCCTTCTAAAAGTCACATATAGATATGATGGAAGCCTTGAAAATGCTTGCAGCAGAAGATCATTTACTTGATAAAAATTTTCTCACACAAGCCAGAATATAAGTGAAATAAGAGCATTACACAGGGAAGTGTAATTGGACGAATCTTTTAACGGACAAAATCCAACAGCTTGTGAATATAATCTTTTCACGAGATATTATACGCATCAATCACTGGATATTCCTAAATATGCTGGCATCATTTACTAAGCATTGACCTTACAGATATACATAATCATTGTTATTCAGTTTCATTTGCTTCCCTGTAATAATTACTGCATATCTGTTACAGATTTCTGTTTACAATTGAACAGACCTAATTACGCAAGAAAAAACAATTAAACAGATCTATAGCACTACTACAATGGTTGTCATGTCTATGTTTGTCATATATATCTATTTAACTAATTACCTTAGAAACTTCAACTGATATTGAAAGATAGCAATCTTAAGGTCACAGCTTTTTGGGGGTTGAGATGGACTTCGGAGTTGATAATTCACTGAGCAACTCTGACCGTTGGAGGTCGCAAATGAGCTCATGAAAAAGAAGCCTACTCTCCAGATATTGACATTTCCGTTGAAAAATTTATAAAGTTGTGTCCAAGGCCACTAGTGATGGAAACAAAGGAATGGACCCATTTTCCAATTTACCAATTTAAAGGTCCATTCTGTGCCATCAGAGGAGCTCACGAAGATAGATCTCCAATAATATACAGTGATAATGACTGATTAAGGGGTTGTATCAACTCAAGCAAAGGTTCTAAACCAGGAAATTGTCACATTATGCCCAAACCAATTCGCAATTCATCTAGCATTACAAGATGAGCTGGCAACCTGACATCATATAATAAAATAGGAATTATGCAAGAGAAATACCTATACCAAGCGTCCCCACCAATATTCCCACGATATTTGCATCCTTGGCTTTCTCCACCAGGTAATACCTAACAAGTAGAGAAAATAAAGTTTCATTGTCACCAAGTAATACCGTACATCTAGTCATAACCATCACTATCCACTATATGCTGACTGCATAAGGTTGTATTCGTTTGTCCAGATATCCATTCCTTTTAATGCTTTTTTTTTTCATGGTCAGACCTTATTGCAATATATATTATTTAAAGATTATCCACAAGAGGAAGTTTGTGAGTTTAAAAGAATTGCATATGTACGTGATTCGTACTCTTCTTTTCTTACCTTCGTTTCAGAATCCTTTTATGATGGAAGAAGTCATTCTCCAAACAATTTTCTCCAGGGTCGTACCTGACTGAAGAACTAAGTTAATGTGGGACGTTAATATGGTGATACACAAAAACATGGACATTAATCAGCATTGTACAGCTTCACCAGCATAATAAGAGCATTTGCCAAGATTAGTAAATGTATAAAAAGAAACCTTTATTAAATACATTTTTTTATTCTTGTCTCTCATAGTTTGATATAATTGAACAAGCATTGACCAAAATGTAAAGTAGGAAACATTTTGCACATCTTTCTTATTTGCTTCTTGGTAAATATAACATTTCTAAGGCTTCCAAGCAAATCTTCTAACCATCTTGACTATTTCATTTGTGCGCATGTATTATGAAGTGTTTCTGAATTGCTATAGAAATCTGAAAAGGCTAGAAAAAGCCTAGAAATTGAGGCTGGGAGAATTACAACAAGGCAAGTTACAGATAAGGTTGTTGAAATTGTAGACTAGCATAACAAAGCAGAAAACATGATTTTAATACGCTTATATTCTTAAGTCACATCTCAAGTTTAATCATATCATTGAACAACCTAGTCGCGGTTTCATATCCCATCAAGGAGAAAAGCTTGCTACCTATTTCACAGTCACTAAATGTAAGCTCAAGAATGGCAAATGCTGAGTTGTCAAAACCAATCCAAAAGAGCAAGTACTCCTCCATCTTATGACCTTCTGGCAACTTCCACGTAAGACCTCCTAAGCTATAACTCTTACTTGATCCTGCTTTCAATTCCTTTTCTTCAATACCAACAATGTCATTGCTGGTATTCTGGAAAAGGTCCCCATCAGCAGCGAACTTATTTGAGCAACAAGCTTTTCCATCTTGTTTTTTACAATCATAAGATGGCTTAATGATGGGGCATATAACTTCTGCGTACTGGAGTTCAGAGTTGAATTTACAGAACGATGCCGCTCTATGTGACATTGCTACTTTTATATCATGCATGGCATGTGCATATTCCAGACCAAAGAGTATCTGCATTACAAGGTAAAAAACGAAAACAATGACAACAGAATGCATAGGAAAAACTTAGATCAGTTGCTAAAAAGGCAAAGACACATTACGTATCTTTTTATTAAACATCCCAAATCCAACACAGGCTCCATACATGTATTCTTTCCAGAATGAGAATGCGTAAGCAGAAGATTGTCTTACCAAAGCAGGCTTGGAAGTGGCAGATAAACAGTCAGATAGAGACTCCACACAGGCATCCACATTGATAGCAGCTTTCCCAAAGACAAAAAAGGCCGGAAGAGTTGAAGTTCTGCCAATAACATAAGCTCATATTTACTAAGACCAACAAATGAATAGGAGAAATATTAAAAAAACAATCTGTAACACCAACTTTGCTGAATAAAAAATTCAAACACAAACTGCAGCAGAGAAAGCAGAGAAAAATGTAGCTCTACATAAAAACAGAGAAAGAAAGAAAGCTAAGCGACCTACATTGATTGAAAAGGGAACAAACGAGAGCACTCGCAAGTTGCAAGCCACAAAATCCAATTTTTTTAGAACTGAAATAAAAATTTGCACGATCTTTTGAACCAAACAATACCAAATTCCTCAATTCGTTCCAAAAAAAAACTTTAATTTATCCGAGCAGGCAATCGTAACCCTCTAATCAAATGACTAGTTCCAAAATTTGACTAGTAAAGGAAAACAGCAAACACAAACCAAGTTCTCAGTTTCCACGAGTACTACTAGTACCCGAATGAAGAGCCGGACTTCCATTTAGCTCTTTTGACAAAACCGAAACTTTTCAAACATAAACAAGAAAAAAGGAAGGAAGGGGAAACCGACGGGCTGAGGCAGGTATGGCCGTAGTGGACGACGCAGTCGGCGTCGACATGAGAAGCCCCGACCTCGTCGACGCAGCAGCTCCCGTAGGTCGTGTCCGCCATAACGAACAGCGCCACATCCTCCCGACCCAGCGACTTGAGCTCCGTTCTCAACAGACCCACCACTCTGATCGAATGCTTCAGCAGCTCGTCCGGGAACTGAACAATCCCAAAAAATTAGACAAAAAAAGACACCAACTTGGACGAAGAAGAAGAAGAAGAAGAGGAGCAGGACCTGCAATCCGACCCTGGAGAAGTTCCCGCAGATAATGAATCCGGCGGTGCCGGAAATCTTGTAATTCGACCGGAAATCCATCGGCGGGAGGGACGGAGAAGAAGCTCTGCAGCTTGCGGCTGCTCGCCCGGGAAGAAGCAGAGTTTGCACAAGGGCTTGTAGTCGGACAATCGGACACGTCCGACTGGAAATTGTCCGAAACCGACTCGGACACGGTCGAGTATGAGAAGGGCACGATGGGGTCTTCATCTGGGATGGGAGATGGTGAGGAGCGGCAGCCATGGATAGCCTTGCTCGTGAAGCTCGACTGGAGGACTGCCAGAGCTTATGACGCCGGAAGAGCAAGGTATGGTCTACAGCAAAGCCCCAATTTCCTTGGCTTTTGTTCTCTTGTACTATATCTCTTGCGAGTTGCAAAAGAAAGGAACTTTTTTTTTCTTCATTTACATGGTCGGTAAGCTTGGAGAGGATCCCCCAGTTGGTGGTTTGATTGGCATACTTCTTTTGATCTTGTGTTGAGTTTAGTGCATATTGCATGCCCAAGTGTTTTAGCTCACTAGGTGGAATTTTTTAACCAGCTTGATACACGATTTAAGAGCAGATTATGTGAGAAACCTGCTGGAGCTAAATTGGGTTTTCCTTTTTTTTCCACAGCTTGACATGTGATTTGATTTGGAAGTTCATAGAAGGATGAGCAGCATGCAAATTTGCATTCATAACCCTCCTGGAACGCCAAAGACTTTGTTTCCTTCTTTTTCTTCATCCAATTATCTGTCTTCCAGACAATTATGTGCGGCCCCAACTCTTGCATTTCAGCCACTTCCTTTTGTTGGGGCCAGATTGAAGTATGCCAGTAAAAACTACCGACAGCCTACTTTTTTGTGCTCATCTGGTGGTAAAGGAAAGCAAGGAAATGATAGTGAGGTAAGCCATCTTCAACATTTGGAGAGCTCCAGTCTATTAATATATCAATAGTTATAAAGGAAAACGGAAATGTCTCCCAGGGTAAGCATTTTTGGTTCAATCTGATTGGTTTTTTATGTGCTTTTATTCCTAATTGGATAAGGTTTCAATTGCTTTTTTCAGTCTTCTCCATGGAAAGCTTTGGAGAAAGCCATGAGTGGGTTTAGGAATGAGCGGTCTATCCAGGACGTGTTGAGAGAGCAGATGCGAAACAAGGAATTTGGTGACGATGGAGGTTCTGGCAGTGGTATAGGTGGTGGCGGAGGCGACGGTTCTGGAGATTCAGAGGATGAAGGCTTCTGGGATGAACTATTGCAAGTGGTTTTGGCAACCCTTGGTTTCATCTTTGTGGTAATAGAATCAGCTCTAACTGAGGGAAACTCCTTTTGTGAAAGATGCATTGCCTGCCGTTGAAGTCTTGTTTCCATGGATGATGAAGTTTCCCTTTTGGTTACCTTTATCATAATGGTTAATTGTCTTACCAGAACAGTTTCAGCTACATCATTTTGGGCACCATTTGTAGCCACTGCCTGTCTCACAAAGGTTCATGAGGGGTTTGGTCCTAGCTCCTAGTTAAGAAATTCGTTTTCACCTTTACATCACAAACTTATGACTTCTGAACCAGTAAAACTTCCGATTTCTGAGAATGATTAGTGCCACAAGATATTATTATAAGGGAAACGATATTTGTACATCAGATTTTCTACACATTTTCATACACAGCTGATGTGTATGGAAATGTGTAGGAATCTGATGTAGGGTTATCACTGCCCTTATTATAAACTATATTAGCGTCAGAGTTGCTATGTAAAGTTCTTTCTGGTATCTTATTGTCAGAAGTCTAGCCAGTGGTATGCTGCATTTTCATCCTTGCTCTTGCTTGTCTGGGTCTCGTAGTATAATTTTGGTTCTCTTGTACACTCTGTAATCATGAAAAAAGTTCATTTCTACACTTAGAACCCTGATTGTTTGCTTGCAATGGAGCCTTTATGGTACACGTTGGTCTATTCTTTTTTTTTTCTCTGTCTGGGAAACTAACCTGATAACATGTGAATATTATATAGCAGCTACCAACTTCAGATATCTCTGTTTTTGCAGTATCTTTACATCATCATGGGTGAAGAAATCATGCGGCTTGCCAAGGACTATATTACATATCTCTTCAGAGGAAGGAAAAGTGTGAGGCTCGATAGAGCTATGTTTATCTGGAAAAGGTTTTTTAAGACGACAACGAGGAAAAAAGTAGTGAGGCAGGACTCGCTGGAGCAGGCAATCCGGAATACATCAACATGGTATTACACTCCGACAGTATACAGGCGTGTAAAGGCTCAGATAGCTGCCCTTGAACGGGATGCCCTTGAACAAGATTAAACTTTTCCTTGTTTGTTTCCAGCCGCTTTCGGCTATTTTATTGCAATATGAATGGAAAGCTTGAATGTGTAGGTGAACACGAGATTCCTTGTGTTGGTGATTCCATGTTGTTCGGATTGCTGAATTTTGCTTTTGGCCAACCTTATGGCGGTGGAGTCGGGCTAATGTGAACTGTGTAATCTCTGAGATCTGATAGGCTGCTTGCTATGAACCGGAGCAACCATAAGCAACTGAGCAAGCCAGTTTGTTTTAAGGATATGTTTTGAGTTTTTTTCCATTAAATCATGTTTGAGAGTCTTGGATGACGAAGCACTATGGAAATCTTCAACGAGTATGCTTAGCAAAATAACCATGCAGACCAAATTGGTAAAACTGTAAACAGGAAAAGAAGTACAGAGGCTATTAATGATCTTCCCAAGAAGAACACAAAGAACCCTGTAATTGGAGGAACAAAGTTTATGCATGATCGTACTACAGATAAAAAGTCGATTGGTGGGGTCAAAGCAGTGAGCATGCTAGCATGCGGGTACAAACTCTTACTAAGTACTCTGGTTTATGTATTGGGTGCTCATGTAAAGTGAGTTGAAGAAAAACAGGAAAGGCATCAGACGAGGCCAAGTTGTGCGTTGCATTGAACAGACGAAGAGCAGAGAACCTTTCGAAAGTTACATGTCACATGATTACATAATAAAGCCAGATTTAATTAGAATTCAAATGGTCTGATGTTTGCATGCATGCTTCAATTAGCATAAGAAGTATCGACAGGTAAGAAGAGGGCATCTCTTTAGAATTCTTCTCCCTTTTTTCCCTTTTTCTGCTACATCTCACATTTTTTTCCCGATTCTCTCCCTCCTCCTTCAACCCCCCTTCCGAGCCCGTGTGGCCATACCGGGCAGCCTCCACCCTGCGTCGCCAGTCGGGGTTGTTGAGGAGGCATGGGTTGAGGGAGGAGGAGCGTGGAGAAGGTGTTAGGTGGTCGATGTGGGACAAATCGAGGGCCTTGTGCTCTTATTCCACCGCTGCCATCCTCCACCACCCTTTGCATCTTCCTGCACACTTTTGTCTCCCATTCGCCTTTATTTTTTGTTGACCTAAGGTAGAGCCATCCCGATCCGGGGTCTCGCGTGGTTCGATAGGGAGGTGCTCCCCATCCCCCCTTCTTTGTCTCTTTTTTTGTTTTCACTTAGGCTCTCATTTAGCTTTGGGCGTGCAACCGTTGTTTTACACATGAAGTTGTAGCTCTTTATACCCAATTCGAGTATGTTTTATGTCCCAAGGAATGATGATTTTGATCTATCATAATTTCTGGAGAGATCAACATTCACAGTGTTAGGTTCGGATTCTTCTGTCTCTTTAGTAACTTTATGGCTATGGATTGCAGTAATTACCTGACTACTTGTGGCAATCTTGCCGCCAGCACATTACTCATCTGTAGGCAATGTCCTAATCTTACACCTCATGGATCATAAGTATAGGAAAAAAATACCTATGCAAAAGTTGTGGAGGATGGTTACTTTCAATAAGCTTTTTGCCGACCCTTTGGAGTGTGCCGGAGACAGTGGAGCTCGAAGTCTTGTGCTTGGGTGGATGATGCTTCATGTTTATACTCTTAGTTATGGTTGTTGTTTCCCCTATGGGTTAATTGTCTATCAAATATGTTTATCAAATTACTCATAGTTTGTGTTTATCTCTGTTTAACTATATATATCTCGTTACTCATACTACGAGAGCTTGTGTGGCTATTTTTGTGTTTCTGTTTATTTATGTAAAGGGCATCTTTTTTTTATAATTTATGTAAAGGGCATCTTCCTCTACTGCTGTTGGCACTGAGTATGATCCCTCTTGTGTATTTTCTATTTCATTAAAATAAGGTTTCTTCTAGCAAAAAAATATATGAAGTATGGCGAGAGCTGTCTTCTTTCCCTTCAAATTTAATATTTCACTGCTCAGCTAAGGATCCACAATGTGGGTGAGGGAGAAACTAGTCAAGACACTGAAATTTGGTGCTACCTTCTTGTGGCTCCAAAGGAGAGTCATACCATTAATACTCCATCGTTTCCTTTGCATCTCATGTCTTATGGAAAAGAAACGAGCGTCAAGTCAGGCTGTCCATTAGGCTTCCCCTACATGAGAGAACATAATGATATCACGTTGAGGGTTCACATGATCACATTTTTCGTTGATAGGGAAATATTTCTGCATTTTCTGATTTGCATACGAAAAACTGCTGCCTCGTACTAAAGGTTTCAGCATTGTTATCAGCAATAACTGCCTTGGACTTGTCAAAACTTATTTCGTCCTTTCTAAGCAAAATGAATAAAGAAGATGAGATTATAGGGCTGTTTGGATCGTGAAAAATCCAAAGCATCTACAATGAAAAATCCACTTTTACTATTCATTTCCGAATTTTTCGCTATGGATGTTGAAACACCTCCTGAAGGTCGAACTCAGTATATGATGTGGCCTGCTTTATTAGGTTGATGCACACATCAGCAATACCATATTCATGCTCCTACAGAGTAAATTTTCTTTTCCGCTTTTCTTGCCTTGATGTCGAGAACAAGGATCTATTCACTTCATTGAGGTCGGACGTCCTTGCCGGTTTACCTATCCAAGAGTCCATGGGTGCGCTTGGAAACTAATAGTGATTGGTAAAAAAAATAATGAGGCTGAAAATAATCAAGGTGATTTGTAGGTGATTTTTCTGATTGTGGAAAATCCGTTTGGGAACCTGAAATTAATCATATTTTCAGTCTTTCACCATCAGCCTAACTTTTGATTGGTGACTTGCGTTTGGGAACCTAAAAAAAAAAATCAGGTCTGATTTGTGTTTGGCAAAGCCGGTGAAAATTTTCTTTTTTGGACGGCGGATGGCGGCGTTGGTGGTGGGTGGTGCCGGTGGCGAGTAGGCAGTGGCCGACGACAGCGGTGATGGTAGTGGTGGGTGGCGGCAAGTGGCCGGCGACGCCGGCGGTTGGGCTGTGGCGGTGCGGCGGGCGTGGCCGATGGTCAGCGGTGGTGGGTGGTGGTCGATGGCGTTGGCGGGCGGTGGTGGTCGATGGCGTTGGCGGGCAGTGGTGGTCGGCGGCGATGGTGGGTGGTGGTCGTCAGCTGGTGGCCGGCGACAACGACGGTGGTGGTCGACGGTGATGGTGGTAGCCGGCGACGGGCGGTGGCCGACAATGGTGGTGGGCAGTGGTAGTGGTAGGTGGTGCCGGCCGTGGGCCATGGGCGGTGGGTGGTGGCCGGCGATGACGGCGGTGGTGGTCGACGGCGATGATGGGTGGTGGCCGGCAATGGTGGTAGGCGGTGGGTGGCAACGATGGTGGGCGGTGGCAGTGGTGGTGGGTGGTGTCGGCTGTGGGCGGTGGCGATGGTGGAGGTGACGGAAAAAAAAATTTCAGGCTAATGCTCATTCGAATGAGAATCAGCAAAATCACCTCTTTCAGGGGTGATTTGCTGATTTTTTTCAGTTTTCACCATCAGGAGTGAAAATTGAGCAAATCAGTAACCAAACACACTATCAGGTGATAGGTGAAAATAAGTGATTTTTTTCACGTATCACCATCTGCAGCTCCTATTAGTAAAATCAGTAAACAAACACGAATAAGAAGAATCAGGTCGAATCAGATCAGCCTGATTTTTTTCGGATAATCAGTAAACAAACGCACCCCATGCCACCCCATGCCAATATCTGAAAGAAATTTGTTGTCTGACAAATTTAGACAGATGTGTCTTAGAAACTTGTATATAACGCATATTAGAGATTTTTCTATATTACCTTGCCAATGAGCCCTGAATGTCATAGTAACTAGTTTTTTCCGGGCTCATGCCATATATAGGATGCAACCGGGGCGGGGGTTCAGGGCAGGTATTGGCAAACCCGGCCCCGGAACCATTTTAAGTCTTGAAACCCATAACCAAACCCGTCCCACCATGGTTACAATTTTTTGGACCAGGAACTGCCCCTCCCCGGTTTGTGCCATGACGTCCTCCGCCGGCCACATGCCCCCCCACCCCTACCCAACCGAGCTGTAGCCTGCGGGAGGTGAGTCGAAGCGACATGAGGTTGTGGTGGGGTGAGCCGGCCGAGAGTCATGACCTCGGCAAGGAGCTGGCAGATGCCGATGCCGTCAGCTCCGCATGCGATGCACTTGACAGTGACTTCTCCAATGCCCGGAAGTGTGCCTTTGTAGACGGTCACGTTGCTGCCAATGCCGATCTGGTTTGCGTCTGAGAATCCGCCGGTGGCATTGTGAATTTCCCATTAGTCAATTCGATGAGGCCAGTAATCTAGCTCACAATCCTCCACCCCCTTATTGGCTCTCCTTTGCCACCTCCGTCGTGCGTAGACGAGAAAGTCATCGGCAATTAACAGCGCAGCGAGTCCGACGGAGATGGCAGCGACGAAGGTCTTAGACTTGCCGGAGGAGGAGGGGTAGGGGGGTGAAGGAGGGGAGGTGGGTGGTGATTAGGGGTGCAACTTTTGCAGGCCAGCCCACAAGCCCAACCCTACCCAGCCCGCAAAACTATAGGTATGGACCAGAATTTTGAGGCATAGGGTAGGGCCAAGCCTCAAAATCTTTAAGCAAACCCTAAGACTCCTTGCCCTTCCTGCCGCTTTGAGCTGTGAGTCCGTGACCTCTCTTCCTCTTCTCTTCGACCACTTTCCTTTGACATCTCTTCCTCCTCTCCTCCTTGCCTCCCTCCAAGCTCTAATCAGCAACTCTCAATCTCTGCTCTATCAGTCAGCCTGACGGAGAACGACATGGCATCCCTCCTTGCCATCTGCAACTCTTGTTCACTATAGGCTCGAAGTTGTTGTGCAGAGGTAGAAGGCTTGAAGATCTCGGCTCTACCACCTCCAGGCTCCAATCTCGTCATGCCCTCTAATTTGCTATTATTTTCTCTTTTGATCTTTTTTAGCATCTCTAGCAGAAGCGGAAGGGTCGGATTATCCTTTTTGACCACTTCACTGTCAGGAAGGGGTATTTGTTTCATGCTCCTATAATTTAATTGTCGGTTACCTATTGATCTAATTTAATTAGTAGAGATGTCTAGTTTTGAGTCTTTTGACCACTATGATTTTTTTACCACCTCACACCTAGCATCGACCGCACATGCGGGGGCAGAGCCAGGTTTTTTGCCTAGGAGGGGCAAAGATGTTTGCTACCAAAATTTGCCAACCAAAATGGTGCCCAAAAAAAATTCCGACCAAAGGAAAAATATAAAATGTACCAAAGAAAAAAAAAATTATCATAGAAATGTACTAAATTGTCTAGCTATCATATTTTGAAGCCCTGCATAATAGCATCAATGTCATCTGCATTAATACACATTCTTTGATATATTTGCACTTTTAGGAGTAATAAACTAAGTTGTCCACAATAGTGAGAACTATAAAAATTTTCATTCCTAAAGCATATTTTTCTTATAAAAATAAGAGAAGAGTTTACATGAGATACAACTACTTAAACATATATGTAATTGAGTAAGAATTTCTACCGATGCAAATTTAATCATAAGCCATCATTACCCCAAGGCAGGAGAAGTCCATTACAACACCAACTAAAGATTTGGATGCCAAAGCTATTTATTTTCTAATATTTTTCCTAAAAAAATCAGGGCAAGCCAAGCCAATTTCCTTTTGCTTTGTCTTCCGTTATTTGGTCATCTTTTTAATTCTTAAACCACAACGAGTCATGGGGAAGGGCCCGCATGACAACGTGTAACATGAGAAGGGGCAAAATAATTACACAAATAACTTATAGCTTCAAATATGCATAATTAATATCAAAGGTCAGCTAGGGCAATTGCCCCAGCTTGCCCCCAGGCTCCGCCAGTGCGCACATGCCAGTTCTTCCACACCTGCTAGTTCTTTCACACCTACAAGTTCTTTGACACAGGCCAGTTCTTCAATTCCCACCACCCACCCATTATTTTCCCTAGTGTTACACCTCCTCCTCTCCCACCCTTTCCAAATTCAGGAGAACCTAGATCTAAATGTAGGAAGAAATGGGCTAGAGGTGAATCACATGTCTGGACCCATTTCAAGAAAGTTTTTTATGAGAATGAAAAAATATATGCAACCCATATGCAATTATTGCAAGGAATAGTTGGTTGCAGAGGGAGATGATGGCACATCTCATCTTGCAAGGCACCTTGTGAATAATACTTATAAGAGATCACCTAATATGGATCCTAAACAACCACTACTAATAACTGTTTTTGGTAATGCCTCTACTTTTAAATTTGATCAACAAGCTTCTAGGGAAGCCCTTGCTACAGCAATAATTGTACATGAGTACCCATTTAATATTGTCTCTCACCCAAGATTTATTCATTTTTGTCGAAGTATGCAACCTCTTTTCAAAATGGTTCCAAGGAGTCAAGGACCACAATTAGGAAGGATATTTTTAAAATTTACACAAAAGAAAAGACCGCATTGATCGATGTTTTTCAAAAGCTTTCTTTTAGAATTAGTATTAAAAATATTCAAAGCACATGTTTGAAATCATATACGCCTAACTTTATTTTAGGTATATCACAAGACTTTTCCATAACTACATAGGTTCCTAGATTAGACCTTTCTAATTCCTTGCCGTATGCGGGCAAAATGCGATATGAATCGTCTAGATTGCCATCAATCAACTCCGATAAATCTTCTTTCGCCCGCCATGCTTTCTTATAATTAACTTTGATATCCCAATGTTTCTCAATGTACCTTATGATATTATCTGGTGTGATCATATTTGACTCCTTATGTAGGCCATAACATTTCCTTGCAATCCACGAGTGTGAAGCTAAAGGATAATCTTTCGTTCCTAGCTTGATGTCATATGTATGCTCAACCTCCCTCCTTGTGATGCTAACAATGCCTGACTTGTTTGATACCCGAATATACCACTTGTACTCATTATCCTTGCACTTTGCAGCAAATATGTCCTTGCTCTCATCAACCATGGTATAAGTGAACCTCATCTTTATTGCCAAATCAACAAGAGTTCTCTTGAAATGTTTGATACTTTCGAACCGAGCCCCTAATACAATAAGAGTCTCATAGTCGATTGTTTGCAAACTACTACTCAACATCACCTCCTCCTCATATGTATCTACCTCTTCATCCAAACCATATGCAGTACCCCAATCCCAACCTCCATTTTCTTCAATATAAATAAACTCTGCGTCCAATAATTCCTAATTAGCCTTAGGATGATTTATTCTTAATTAAGGGCTCCTCTTTTTTGTGGTTGTTTATGGCCACATATCTTCTTTTGGTTTCTTTGTGTCTTTTCTGATTAATGAAATTCCTAATTATAAAAAAAATGATTGCTAATTATTGGATACAACAACATTCTTCATTTTCCATATGGATGGTTTTGTAGCAGTCACGTTTAGAAATTCTTCTTAATCAAACGGATCAATTTCTAAACATCCTTTGTCCAGCTCAGGGGCTTGTGTGTGTAGAGGTAACAACCACATATCCCATAACCATAGATCGTCAGTGTCAATAAATTATTCATCTCCATCAATACCTTTATTTGAAAATTACTCATTCTCTTCATTTTCTGTTTTTGCTTCTTCTCCTTGCAATGTATTAGATCAAACCTCATGGGTAGTGAATGTCGTCAAAATTTTATTACTTTCTCCCAAGCTGCAAGATATGAGGAGGGCATATTAGTATGAGTCATGTAGACACATACACGAAATATAAGAATATATTATAATCACTTACACGATATCCTACAACTGCGACTTGTTTATAGTTGTATCATCGTCAACACAAACCGTCTCTCCACCGACAAACCTCAGCCTCTTACAGGCAACTTCTTCGCCATATGATCAATGCGGGGAAAACTTGTGTGAAATAGGGCGCGGCTTAGGGCAGGTAAAACACAAAATATTAGGCGGCAGGGCAAAATAAGAAAACTAGGTCCTAAAACTAACCATACGACATGAGCCTGAAAAAACCAAAATAATATGGCATTCCAGGCTCATTCACCAGGTAATATAGAAAAATCTCCTCATATTACTGTGCCAGCTGCAGCCAGCCCACCAATGATGATTGGGCGGGCTATTTAAGTAATGTCATCACTATATCAATCAAAGATATCGCAAAAGATGGCCTTTTAAATGATATATAAAAAAGACGGCCTACGCTTGTTAAAAAAATTATTACTAAAAGAATATGGGATTTTGATGCCAGTATTCAACCACATAGGGTAAACGAGAAGATATTCTTAGCATTCGTTAATGAAGATAGCACATAAATATGCAATCATAAATTTCAATGTCATCTGTTTGTAGATCAAAACTATTGACTAGTCTGGGTATGGGGTTGTCGCCTTGACGGAGTTACTATCAAGCAATTGCTGAAGGTGTTTCTCTTTATGTATTACATACAGAAAATCACAAGAAAGCTCCAGCCTCTAACCTTAATTTACCAAGATAAAACCTATATCGAACACCGTACACACGATATTTGGAAACGCTAGTCTGCAGACCAAAACTGTTGACTGACCAATGAAATAGTTGTTCGATGTCCCATCATGCAATTCTTTTTATGATCCTCAACGATCAACAGTACACTCCCTCAATTTTAAAACAGCCAATTGTGGATGAAGTGCATCAAGTACCATTGGCAGCTGAAGCAGCTTCTGAAGCCTTTTTCTCTTTCTGTTTTTCTCTGCGCTTTTTGTTTCTCGCTGCATTTTTACTCATTTCTCTGAATTACCAGGTAAGAACACTAGTTAATACAAAGTCCTAAGATTGTTTTAAGCAGAATTGAAAAGGACAGGAAAAAAGAAGCAAGAGAGAAGGACAAAGATATATTTTACATACTCGGAAGGACCACCACCAAATAGCTGTTATTCACAAACAAAGCAATATAGGTTGTTAGTACGTAAGGAAGAAACTATTGTTACACAATTAAGAGATTGACTTAATAAAATTAAAGCACGTAACTAGCACTAGAAGGCTAGTTCCTACACTCAATTTAGGAGCAAAATAAAAAAAGTTCTCCTGATACGCTTTGAGGTGGTTCCATTTCTCTGTAGGAAGAACGCTGGAACCTACGAATGGATTATATACCGTGTTTGACTCTTACGGAATCAAAATGGTACAAAATCCATATAAAGAAACATAGTGGCAAGTTTTTACGCAGGATGCCATTCCTGACGCAACCCTATGAGGAGGGGACGATGATAAGAAGATTCAACATCATCATATTCATCATACACCTTTCCAAATATGTGGATTGGCTTCATGACATGATGGTTGCACATGAAATATTAATATAGCAATCTTCCATCACAAAGCTGGTAACAATGAAAACCAGTCTGCTTTTATAGGGGAGCATGGCACAGGAACCTAGGAACGATTCATGTACTTTAATGAAATGACTACTCTATGCTGCATAGAAATTTAGAGAAATGATATGACCAGCAAAATATAACATTCAATGGAGTCTTCCTTAACTAAAAAAACTAAGCAGACATGATTGCCAAAATAACTCAAATGGAAGGCCTGTATTGCCCGTTACAGTTTCAAACATCATTCCTCTGTCACCATTCACAATTAAAAAAGGATCTAGAAAATGACAAAGATATTTCTGACAAGCGATTAACTGGTGGTGATGATGACAATAATGATGTGCATGAGTACCTCCGCTTGGATTGCAGCTGCATTCTTAGCATGTGGTGGTCGATAAGCAGTTGGCTTCTGTGCCGATACGGTAACAACCTTTGCGCGGGATGCTGCATGCTTTGAACTTTGTTCTGGAAACGAACAACAATGTCAGCAAACCAGAACTATCAATTCAAAACCACAAAAATATTGACAGAAAGACCTTGCTTTGTTTCTTCAATCTTTAATGTGCCTATCGACTTGATAAGCTCATTAATGTCACCGAATCTTTCAGGGATTTGTGGCTTCCAATCAGCCTGCACAAGGAACAAATAATAGACAACCAAAATTGAGTACTTGACATAGTTCCTCGTTTTGCTGATGATTGTGTCATAAAAACCAACCTGGTAGAGCTTGTCGAACATTCTTTTGTAATACAAGGATCCATTGTGATGAAAAAATTTTATCCTTAAAACAAGAACATAATATTTTCAGTAACAAGTTGATCAACTTAAGCCATCCAAATGCACCAACTTGGTAAAAATATACCCATTGTCTACTTGTAATCTAGGCGCTGTAGTGGCCGTCATAAAATAGAGCCCATTTGGAGACCATTCACTTGTCACGGACCACTCTGCTTTTGTTGTTCCAAGAAGTTTTTTTTCATTATAGTCCCAAAATGCCTGAAAACAATGAGCTAAAAAACATTAATTTATGAAAAAATTCGCACAAGAGAAGTTGCCCAACACTTAATTTAGCATCGGACAATTATCATATAAGCTGTAGCTTATGTTCCAGGGCCTGTAAGACTGAGCATAAGTGCCTTTGCAGAGCTGCATGAGTTGAATGAATAAGAACTCTATAACTTGTAACGCATTCACAAGGAAGACAATTAATAAAAAAAGGTTACAAACACTCAGACTCCTTATCAGGAAAAGAGAAACAACGTAACTCAAACAGGGACTTTTTCTACCCTTTTATTTTCTGTTTATGTTTTTGTTATGAAATGTAATGTAGATCATGTTTAAAATTCACTGTCCAGAATGTGCACAAAGTAAAAGGAAATGTTTGATAAGATAACATGTGAAAATTGCATTAAAATAGCATCAAACGGCTGTCCACACATAATCATCTTTATATTACATTCCAAGAACTTAAAAAATCATGTTACATACCATGTCACCAGGCAAGTTACCAAACCCTGCCAAACATAGAACTGAGCAGCATAGGATTAAGGCTAACAAAGTACATAAATTGGTAAGAACATATTGGATGACCAAAGATCATTAGACTAATAAAGGAAAAAGAAGTCTAGTGTATGGGCAGTGTGTCAATAGAGTTTTTGACCCTCGGGAGCAAGACCTCATATATTTTGGAAACAAATATCCATGCTCAAGAAATAAGAGAAAAGAACTCTACAAATGTCTTCCCAGTTCTCACATATCAATCATCTAATAAAGGAAAAAGAAGTCTAGTGTATGGCCAGTGTGTCAATAGAGTTTTTGACCCTCGGGAGCAAGACCTCATATATTTTGGAAACAAATATCCATGCTCAAGAAATAAGAGAAAAGAACTCTACAAATGTCTTCCCAGTTCTCACATATCAATCATCTTCTGAAAAAGACAAGCATTGTACAGGGAGACTTCAATAAAAAAGGGGGAAATATCTTGCACATGAAGTGATGTGATTCTGGTTGAGCAGATTATGTATTAATGCTGTTCAACATTTACTTGATCGAGACATGAAATCTAACCGATTAAATTTGAACACATTGGCTTTATGCTTAAGGGGCTGTTTGGTTCATGAATTTGGCTCCAAATTAAGCATGAATTAGGAGAGAATAACCTCAATCATGTTTGGTTTAAGAATTTGGACTGAATTTAAAATTCAGGCTAAAAGGGGATTTTCCCCCAATTCATGCTTAATTTGCTAACCTCCTCATGAGATTCACCAAATTAAGAGTGAATTGTGAATTTTCAATTCAGCAACCAAACTACATTCCCATTTTACACCAATTCAGCCTAAATAAATTATCTCTTAATCAAGACTCAGATTCATTAAAATTCACCAACCAAACAGCCCCTAAATAATATCAATGAACTGCAAATCAAATCTCTACAAGCTAGACCTTTCAACAACTGCATTTATATTGTGGAAAAACAATTAAAAGCTAACAAAAAGAGATGAACGAATTATATGTAGGATACATCTTCCTTTTGGATTCCACCTGATTGTATTATATGGGCCTGTTCCAAGCTCAAGTAATGGTCTGCATTTCTTGTCAAACACTGTGGCCTTTGCAGGCATGACTAAGAAAAGTTAAGGATAGAAAATGCAGTTACATCATAAGCTTAAAGCACACTAAAAAATCATATCATAATCATAATCAAGTAGCGCCTTTTCCCAACTATTTGGGGTCGGCGACACGGATCTTACTCCTCCATTCAAGCCTGTTTTGGGCTACCTCTTTTTTAAAGCACACTAAAAAATATAACAAGAAAAGAACCAGTATAAGAAAAAGGATACATCCATAGACAACTGCAAATTCAGAACCAGCAGAAGACCATTGGACATCATGAATAGGCCCCTCCTTGCCTGCTAGATATATTGCAGTTAACAACCTCCGACTATTTGCAGGACACAAAACCTAAACTATCTATGTTCACAAGACATGTTTGCAACATACTGAGAGGCACAAGTCCTTCATGTGTCCCATCTGTTGTCAAGTAGTTCAGCTTTGATTCTCCATAGTAACTCTGGTTAGTTTTGTCAACATCTGATTGTGCTACTGCCAGAAGACCAGTTGCACCCTTGTTCCAATGAAGCTGAACAGTAGAGCATCTGAAAAAGCTCCTACGAGCAATAGGCTGTGCCTGTGGCTCCTTTCCAGAAGCAAATATCTGAACGCTAGCTGGTATTCCCTATAAAAGAAAATATAAGAGGAGTCAGACTTTATCATCATACCGCTTCTGAATACCTTAGAAGTGGTCAACTAACCTTGGATTCGGCAACAAATGAAGCAACATGGGAGCCAGGTACTTTAGAAATCTCCATAGCAGCTATACCAGGTATTCTCAGTTTATAGATAATTCCCTTGGAGAAGTCACCAGCATCAAAGAAATGGATTTCATTTGTTGCCAGCCGACATGCAATGACTTCATCAGAGCTAAATTGAATTGAAGGCCTAGGAACCAACTAAAACTAGTAAGCCGACAAAACTAATTATAATAATCATAATTCAATAGAACCCACAGGTAACATGGTGCCTACCATGTGGTTTTCGTCATGTTTTTCTGGTGTTGTTGATAAACAGGATTACCTAGCTCTGCACTCCACAAAATTAAATTCTTGTCCTGCGGAGTTGAGCATTTCTGAAATGTTTGCACATATGTTCCACGTGGAGACAAAACGGCTGCTTGAACTGATGGAATTTCAAAAGATTTGATCTCAGCCAAACCATGGGTGTCATGCACACTAATTGTGGAGTTGCTTTTCATGATCAAAAGTCTGGATCCATCCTCACAGAATTTCGCTGAGGAGCAGGCAACTCTTTCAAGCTTGACATGTGGTTGGGCATTGCTGAATGGGGGGCCACTCCAGATAGAGAATCCCTCTGGTTCTCGAGCTGCAAAGCAAATGTAAATAAGCAAGAGAGAGAGAGAGAGAGAGAGAGACAGAGAAAGACTAGAATACCTAAAATTTCCAAAGATGGTGAATTCTCCATTGCAACTCACAAGCTACTCCTCAAAATCCTGGATATTCGAGATTTTCAACCTTTAGCAAGGTGGGAGGGCTGCAGATATAGTTAAAACAATACTCCCTCCGCCCGGAATTATTGTGAACATAAGGTTTTTCAAATGAACTAGAATTAGGTCATTTGGAATAAACTTATGTTAATAATTATTCAGTATCGAGGGATTAGTACAGAATGAAATTATCAATTTACATTTTAAATTGTGCAACTGTCCATCACAAGGCAGCCAATATTACTCAAATCACAGTATTCCCCTGAAAATTAGAGAGGAACCCAATAGGAGAAGACGTATTACTTCTAGGAGATAGCAGTTATCCATTCTTATGTACTCCCTCCGTCCCATATTAAGTGTCATATTTGTTTTTTCATAATGAACTAAGTAGAACACTTAATGTGGGGCAGAGGGAGTATTAGATAACAGATTCAACTGAATTCACTGAATAATGTAGACCAATTACAGACATTAATTCGCTGAATTAGTAGATACATTAGGGTTTCCAGCAAATAGTTCAACTTGAAAAATCAAATGTATATACTAATTCCAGACAGAGGGAGTACTAATCGTCGCGATAAAGCCGCAAAAAAAAAATCAAATAATGCTTTCGGTAGTACTCATCAACAAATGATTGCAAACAACAAGATTTCTTTGATAGTGACCAATTAACTACATCTGCATCAAGAGATGACCAAAACCAATTAACTTTTTTTCTCCTTAGATTCAACACCGAATGCTAGATTCTACAAGTTCAGCTACATTACACAGCAGCACAATCTCCAGCAAAAAAACATGAGTTATCTAGACAAACATCTATGGCACAACAGAAATGCAGTAAAACTAAACCAGGTCCAATCCTTCACGGATGCCGAACACAGTAGTTTCAAAGTAACAATTTTTTCAAGGAAAGGATGTCATTTCATAAGATCAAAATTTGCAGAAATCTGGTCAAAATAACATCGATTTCGATAAAAGAATGAGATTATGAGTGACTGACCAGCTGATTTTCAGGGAAAACGATGCCGGTGATGGGGGGAAGGCAGCTCTGACGGCGTCTTCCGGTGACGCAAGGGGCGGCGGCAACCACGAAGGCCGATTGGCTCAGTTCGGGTTCTTGAAGCAAATCTAAGACTGGGCCAGTTGATTTTTGGAATTGGAATTTTGGGAATTGTCTCTCAGCCCAGGTCGACGGCCCAATCTATGAGATATGGGCCTTTAGACCACACTTTAATCGAAATCTTCATGGGCTTTTTGTTTTTGGCATTAGTGTTCATGGGTAGGCTTCAAGCCTTCTACTGGGATGAAGGAATATTATCACAAAATTATCACACAATCTTTTTTATTTTGCAGAATGTTTTTCAAAACCCCCAAAATCTTAGCTCAAACGAACAATTGGCTTACCCCAAAGGCGCAGCAGTGCCTTTGAGGTAAACCAATTTACAAAAATACAAACAATGGGGTGAACATTCTTGTTTTTTTTAATTTACAAAATTCATAATTTTTATCCAAATATTAAACTTTATCTGAATATTTGGTAGTTTCCCGACTAGGCTCAGGAAAAGATAGGAAACTATCAAACTTTGTGGCCATTGCCATGGTTCTCCTGCCCCATGTAAGTTATCACCTCTCAGTAGTCATACAAATGCCTGTCTTAAGTCTGATTTTCAGTCATGTGGCCCTAATTTTACCCAAATTATCTTTGAGTTCATTGAATTATTCTGAACAAATTGAGCCAACCTCCTGTTAATCCGTGGGGGTCCTGAGTTCAAACCCCTACTCTATTGATCATCCGGATATTATATCTTGTTTCATCCGGTGCGTATGGGTATGCCTTGTACGCACCCAAAGGCAATTGGCAGCAAGGATACGGTGCTCTAAAATGTCAGAGCTGCCCATTCCAGTATGGTCCCAAGGACTCGCACACCCTCATTATCACAAAATGGAAAAGAAAAACTCCTGTTAATCCGAATTCCGATGTTATGGATGATACTAATCAGATAGGGTTTGTTGCATAAAAAAAAGATGGGGATCTCTACTTCTATCTGATTCTCGGAGTAACTAGATGGAACATTTGCCTCTTCTCACTCCCAAGGGACTGCTTCAACCTAAATGCTTAACTAAGATTTGTTGGGTTGTTCAGGACTTTGACTTCATTATTTTTCATCAAACTATGATTCGCCCACTTGTTTTAATATCATTTCACTTGTTTATGGATAATGTACAATCAAGGCGCGAGACATGCGTTTCCTGAACTAACAACAATTCATCGTGCTAACAGCATTATTTGATCTTGTTTTCTAAAGAACTCTCATCACAATAGTATAATTCCTTAGTATCTGTCTTCTCTTGAGTATGAAGATCTGAGTAGTATAGACTATTCATACAGTGACGAGGAAGGCAGATTATATAAGTTTGTAGGGCACATAAGGGTCGATGATTGAGTGCTACCAGCATGTGCATGGGCCCTTTAGCCATCATCAATTCAACGACCGAAAAAAGGGATCAAGTTGGTGCAAACTGGATCAAGTCGCCACTCACCCCCATTTGTCTCTGTTACGTTGGCATCAATATATGGCCCATCTCCATCAACATTCTTTCTTTTCAGTCCCAAGTTTTTCAGATTCAAGTGCAAGATAGCTTTTATGAGTCTGTAAATTTCTGATTCTTTTTAGAGAAAAAAAGGTTTTCCCCCATGAACCACATCCATTCTCACTTGAATTACTTCAAAGGCCATTTTTTGGGGGTGTTTAAAAGTCTGAGATGTGGATAAAATGGCGCCATTTCTTTCCTTGTTTGGCAACACCATGAACAGGAGAAAGGTGCATCTGATGATTACATTTTATAGTTGCACTCACAGCACAAATAATAATTTCTGCAAACATAAAATCCCGAAATTGAATGCTTTCTAATCACAACTTTAATGACTTTTTTGGGGCAGAAGAACAAATTCAATGCTTTGTGTGCAAGAGAACGAGTGCAATTTCCCATAAGCGGAAGGGATGCAACACATACTGAACATGCAAAAGAGTTGTACAGAGAATGAGGTTGGCAAATGCTCTTAAACGTCATTTGCAGCTCATAAAGGGATCCACACCATAGTAATGCTCACCAAAAAGAAAGAGGTGCTCCCCAGTATTTCTCCCTAATTAGGAGCTCATAGGGCAAGCTATTGAATAAATCAGCTGAGACATACACGAATTACACCTCCAAATGGAGCAATTTTTTTAAGTACACAACGGAAACAATAACTTTGTTCTGACCATCAAATTCTTCATTACTTTCGTAATAAGCCATGAGTTTTTTCCATATTACCTGGCGCCACTTTTTATTTTCCCATATTACCTAGTTTTTTCCGTGAAATCCTATGTAGCCTGGAATGGATACCTAAAGTACCGAAAATGCCCTTATTTTAGATTTTTTTTGACTTGTATCCGAAGGGTCATTGTTTTTTTTGCATTCTTCCAAATTTTTTCCCTATTTGTATCCGAAACGGATAAAAAATGAGCGAGTTAGGAGGAAACTCCGTCCATCATCGCGGTTCAAATCACTGCCGGCGCCATCCAACCCAGAAAAAAATAAAATTTGATGCCGAAAAACTGTAAAAATAGCAGGAAATACGACAAAAAATCTATGATGAAGGAATTTTGAAGTAAGAGCAGCGGGGAAGCCCGCCCAACTAAAAAAATTGAAATCTATATATAATAAACACATATAAAGGCCACTCATTGGTGCTCGACTGCTCGTGGACATCAAATAAGAGGATAAAAATGGGCACAAGCGCGAAATACTCATCAGCGGGCAACAAGTTAAATTTATATATCTTTATTTGATCCTAATGAAATGGAGGATGAGAAAAAATAACAAAGAACATTAAAAAATGGCAAAAAAACAAGCGAGTTGTGATATTTTAAAAATTCTAGTAAAATCGTGTCGTCGAGTACACGACTTAAATTCAAGTCGTGTATTTGAAGACACGACTTGAATTGAGTCGTGTCATTGACGAGACGATTTTATAGCAATCTTCAAAATGTCATAGCTCTCTCATTTTTTCTCCGTTTTTGTCCATTTTTTTTTTTTGCGTTCTTCTTTATTTTTCCTCCTCTTCCACCTCATAAAGATATATAAGGATGAAAAAAGAATAAAAAATATAAAAGAAATAAGAAAGTGGAAGCTTTCCGGCGAAGCTCAGAACGTCGCGGTGATCAAGACCAAAGCCAACGACCGCCCACGCCAAAAAAAAAGCTATGATCAAGAAATTTTGATGTAAGAGCACCGAGGAAGCGAGACCAACTACAAAAATTGAGATCTACATGTAAAGAAACACATATAAAGGCCACCCCATTAATGCACGACCACTCGTGAAAATCAAATAAGAGGATAAAAATGGGTAAAAAACGTGAAATACTCATCGGCGGGCGATAATTTAAATTTATATATCTTTCTGTGATCCTAAAGAAATGGAAGAGGAGGAAAAATAAAGAATGCAAAAAAATGGGTAAAAAATAAGCGAGTTATGACATTTTAAAAATTTCAATAAAATCGTGTCGTCGAGTACACGACTTGAATTCAAGTAATGTATTTGAAGACACGACTTGAATCAAGTCGTATCGTCGACGACACAATTTTATGGCAATCTTCAAAATGTCATAACTCGCTCATTTTTTCTTCGTTTTTATCCATTTTTTTCGTTCTTCCTTATTATTCGTCTTCTTCCACCTCATGAAGATATATTATGATGAAAAAAGAAGAAGAAATATGAAAGAAAGAAGAAAGTGGAAGCTTTTTGGCGAAGCTCCGAACGTCGCGATAGTCTAAACCAAAGCCGACGACCGCCCACACCCCAAAAAAGCTATGATCAAGAGATTTTGATGTAAAAGGAGCGGGGATGCCCGCCCAACTACAAAAATTGAGATCTACATGTAAGGAAACACATATAAAGGCCACCCATTGGTGCTCGGCCGCTCGTGGACCTCAAATAAGAAGATAAAAATGGACAAAACATGAAATACTCGTAGGCAGGCGATAAGTTTAATTTATATATCTTTATGTGATCCTAAAGAAATGGAAGAGGAGGAAAAATAAAGAAAGCAAAAAATGGGTAAAAATGAATAAAAAATGAGCGAGTTATGACATTTTAAAAATTTCAGTAAAATCGTGTCGTCGAGTACACGACTTGAATTCATGACATTTTAAAAATTGCTGTAAAATCGTGTCGTCGACGACACGATTTTACAGCAATCTTCAAAATGTCATAACTTGCTCATTTTTTCTCCGTTTTGCCCCTTTTTTGTGTTTTTCTTAATTTTCTCCTCTTCCACCTCATGAAGATATATTAGGATGAAAAAATAAGAAAAAATAAAAAGAAAGTAAAAAATAAAAGCTTTCTAGCAAAGCTCCAGACATCGAAAAGCTTCCACTTTCTTTTTTTTTTTCTATTTTTTTCTTTTTTCATCCTAATATATCTTCATGAGGTGGAAGAGGAAGAAAAATAAGAAAGAATGCAAAAAAATCTGTAAAAGGGATAAAAATGAGCGAGTTATGACATTTTGAAAATTCTAGTAAAATCGTGTCGTCGAGTACATGACTTGAATTCACTCATTTTTTCTCCGTTTTATCTATTTTTTTGCATTCTTCTTTATTTTTCCTCATCTTCCACCTCATGAAGATATATTAAGATGAAAAAAGAAGAAGAAAGAAGAAAGTAGAAGCTTTTCGGCGAAACTTAGAATGTCGCAGCGATCCAGACCAAAGCCAACGACCGCCCACGCGACGTTCCGAGCTTCGCCGGAAAGCTTCTACTTTCTTCTTTCTTCTTATTTCTTCTTTTTTTCCATCCTAATATATCTTCATGAGGTAGAATAGGAGGAAAAATAAAGAAGAACGTAAAAAAATAGACAAAAATGGAGAAAAAATTAGCGAGTTATGATATTTAGAAAATTTTCATAAAATCGTGTTGTTGACTACACGACTTGATTCAAGTTGTGTCTTCAATAGACGACTTAAATTCAAGTCGTGTACTCGATGACACGATTTTACTGCAATCTTCAAAATGTCTTAATTCGTTCGTTTTTTATCCGTTTTTGCCAATTTTTTTGTTCTTTTTTAGTTTTCCTCCTCTTCCATTTCATTAGGATCACAGAAAAATATATAAATTAAACTTGTCGCTCACCAATGAGTATTCACGTTTTTGCCTATTTTGATCTTCTTACCAATTGGTGGCCTTTATATGTATTTCCTTGCATATAGATCATAATTTTTGTAGTTGGGCGGGCTTCCCCGCTGCTCTTACATCAAAATTTCTTGATCATAGTCTTTTTTTTGCGTGGGCGGTCGTCGACTTTGGTCTGGATCGCCGCGATATTTCAGGTTTCGCCGGAAAGCTTCAACTTTCTTTTTTCTTTTATATTTCTTTTTTTCCATCTTAATATATCTTAATGAGATGGAAGAGGAGGAAAAATAACGAAGAACGCAAAAAAATGGACAAAAACGGAAAAAATGAGCGAGTTATGACATTTTGAAGATTGCCGTAAAATTGTGTTGTCGACGACACGACTTGAATCAAGTTGTGTCTTCAAATACACGACTTAATTTCAAGTTGTGTACTCGACGACACGATTTTATGGCAATCTTCAAAATGTCATAACTCGCTCATTTTTTATCCGTTTTTGCCCATTTATTTTACGTTCTTCTTTATTTTTCCTCTTCTTCCATTTTATTAGGATCATAGAAAGATATATAAATTGAACTTGTCACTCGCCAACGAGTATTTCATGCTTTTGCCTATTTTTATCCTCTTATTTCATGTCCGCGAGCGGTTGAACACCAATGGGTAGCCTAGATCTCAATTTTTATAGTTGGGCGGGCTTCCCCGCTGCTATTACATCAAAATCTCTTGATCATAACTTTTTTTTAGGCGTGGGCGGTCGTCGGCTTTGGTCTGGATCGCCGCGACATTCCGGGTTTCGCCGAAAAACTTTCACTTTCTTCTTTCTTTTATATTTATTTCCTTTTTCCATCCTAATATATTTTCATGAGGTGGAAGAGGAAGAAAAATAAGGAAGAATGAAAAAAAATTGACAAAAACGGAAAAAAATGAGCGAGTTATGACGTTTTGAAGATTGCCATAAAATCGTATTGTCGAGATTCAAGTCGTGTCTTCAAATACACGCCTAGAATTCAAGTCGTATACTCAATGACACGTTTTTACTGGAATTTTCAAAATGTCATAACTCGCTCATTTTTATCCGTATTTGCTTATTTTTATTGCGTTCTTCTTTATTTTTCCTCTTCTTCAATTTTATTAGGATCACAGAAAGATATATAAATTGAACTTGTCACTCACCAACGAGTATTTCACTCTTTTGCCTATTTTTATCCTTTTATTTAATGTCCACGAGCGGTCGAACACCAATGGGCGGCCTTTATATGTATTTCTTTACATGTAGATCTAAATTTTTGTAGTTGGGCGGGCTTCCCTGCTGCTCTTACATTAAAATATCTTGATCATAGATTTTTTTTGGCGTGGGAAGTCGTCGGCTTTGGTCTGGATCACGACGTTCTGGGTTTTGCCGGAAAGCTTCCACTTTCTTCTTCTTTTTTTATCGTAATAAATCTTCATAAGGTGGAAGAGGAGGAAAAATAAGGAATAACGAAAAAAAAGTGAGCGAGTTATGACATTTTGAAGATTGCAGTAAAATCGTGTCGTCGATGACACGACTTAAATTTAAGTCGTGTATTCGATGACACGATTTTACTAGAATTATCAAAATATCATAACTTGCTTATTTTTTATCCGTTTTTTCCCATATTTTTAAGTCGTGTATTCGATGACACGATTTTACTAGAATTTTCAAAATGTCATAACTTGTTCGTTTTTTATCCGTTTTTACCCATATTTTTGTGTTCATTATTTTTCCTCCTCTTCCATTTCATTAGGATCATAAAAAAATATATAAATTGAACTTGTCGCTCGCTAACGAGTATTTTACACTTTTACCTATTTTTATCCTTTTATTTGATGTTCACGAGCGGTTGAACACCAATAAGTGCCTTTATATGTATTTCTTTACATGTAAATCTCAATTTTTATAGTTGGGCGGGCTTCCCCACTGCTCTTACATCAAAATCCATTCATCATAGATTTTTTCTCGTCTTTCCCGCCGATTTTGATGTTTTCTGGCATGAAATTTTATTTTTTTCGGGTTAGATGGCGCCGGCGATGAATTGAACCGCGGTGATGGACGAACCTTCGCCGGAATGTCTTCTTCTCCAACTGAATGCTCCCGTAAATCGCTAATTTTGGGAAGAGAAAAGAAGACTTAAGTTAGATTTTGGGAAGAAGGGTATTTTAGGTAGTTTTTTTTATCATACGGAAGAAACAAAGATATTCCGGGTAATATGAGAATATGAAAGTTGGCACTAGGTAATATGGAAAAAGCTCCTAGGGCATTTAACCATTACAAAATCGATACAAAGCGAACTTAAAAGGAAACAACCTGTACTCCAAAGTCCAAACTATAATCCACCGAATTACAATAATGTCCCCAAGCCAACAAATTCAAATGATCAGGTTAACCACCAAAATTATTCCCTAACCACACCCACCTTGGCATAAAACAAGAAAATAATAACGTGCTCACTTCCGATTTTGATCTGGTGACACGTACTAATACACCTCACAATTACCCCACCCCGTACTTCCGATTTTGATTTATCGTTAGATTATCTGAAATTAGATATTTTATTTTTTTCTTAGCCTACCCCGTCATATTACTCTTTACACCTCACAATTACCCTTTAAATGATAAATGAGAAGTCCTCTACCAACTAACCAGTCCGACCAACGGCGATGCAGGTGACCATTGGCAACCTATACCGACCATCGCCGCTTGTCGAAGACCATCGACAACCATGTATGCCTCTTCCCCTTCTGTGTTTTTAATGTCAAAACCACATATTATCAGACCTAAAGATATGCGCGAGCGAAAGAAAAAAAGGCCCCTCCGGGCAGAAAGGCTTCCTTGCGATAGATGGGGTGAGAGCATAAAAGATGGGGTGAGAGCATAAAATTATCTTTGGGGTGGAGAGATACTTAGGGGGGTTTAAAAATACGCACCAAACATACTACAACCATTGACCAGGGGCAATATGGTCAATAAAATATCAGAGGACTTTCCTGCAATTTGGAAACCATGCATTGTGACTTCCAGTTGAATGTCTCCCCACTCCCCAGTTGAACACCCCTCCTGCTTTCCTCTTGTGCCATGTCCTTCTGCAAACTGCTCCTACTCCCTCAGTGCTGACTGGTGAAGAAGCTGAAAAGGAAGAAAAGGGTCGACAATGGTGGATGACTTCATTGTGTGCGTTGACAGGATCATAGCCTCTGCATGCTTTGAGGCGGCTGAGGGGAGTAAGGCCAAGGGTGGTACTGGTTCCCCTGTTGATGATGCTGGGGGTGAGGAAGGCCAGGAGTCTTGTCACAAGGGGGAGATGATTGAGTGCAGGATTTGTCAGGAGGAGGATGAGGAGCGGGCAATGGAAGCTCCATGTGGGTGCAGTGGCACCATTAAGGTCCTCTTAATTTTTTAGTCAATTATTTATTTTTCTAGCTTTCTTCTGCTTCAGATGGTGTTTTGAATGGATGTTCTCTTCGTTTTTGGGATTTTTGGTTTATGGGTATTGTCAAGTGTACTGATATGTGAAGTTAGAATCAAATTTTGATGTATATAGAGCTATAAAGGAGGGATTTTGACCCTTATAATGTGACATTGGTTGGCTAAGAATATTGGTTTTGGTTTCATTTTCGGTAATTCCTCGTATCTTTCCTCGTTTATGTGATAATCCATTAGTTTTGTTTTACCCTGTGTTTTTTCTATTAGCTCTGGTTTCAGTTTTTACAGTTTGTACTTGGATTTTTTCTCTGGTCATGGTTTGCAATGGTATTTTGCTTTCTCTGGTTGGTTCCATTTATCCTTTTATAGTCTAAACATGCTCTCTTCTTCACCATTTTCTGTTTTTCATTTTCAGTCTTTTGTAGAATTGCAGCTGTTAGCAAGGGCCTTTCATTTTTTGTGGGTTTTATCAGGTCTAGTTTATATATGTTCATGCTTCACATGTGTGATTTTACTGAGTTTGTCTATTGGCCAGTCAAGACACACATGTAAATTGCCTTAAGAAGTTTAGATTCTGAAATCATGTCCGTCAGGTTTGTTGCAGATGGGTATGCACTTAAGGGGATGTTTACTTTTAAACTTGCATTTAAAAAAAAAACAACATAATTTACATTTGGCATTTCGTCTATGCATTTCTCTCTTAGCGTGTTCCTCCCCTTGCATTGCATCTATTTCGTACTTTTACTTCGTCTCTCCTACTACACCCCTCTGTGCATCATTATTGATATCTTTTGTCCGCTATGCGTAAGTATTTTGCGATTGACATATTGACTACTTTCTTCAGTTTTGGTTTTACACATCCTGCATGCTTAACTTTCTAGTGCACATTTGAATTTTTTAGGATTCTACTGCAATTTTACTTTTTGAACAACGTCGTTCATCGTGGTATTTGACTGGGGAACATATCTTTTATCAAGACATTTTATTCTGACTATTTTATTTCACAGTCCTCTTATTCTGCTATTTGTCTCTTGATGTTCAGTTTGCACATAGGAAGTGTGTTCAAAGATGGTGCAATAAGAAGGGAGACATAATATGTGAGATCTGCAATCAGGTTCATTTTTCACTACCTATTCTTCTTCTCTGATTTTGAAGTAAGATGCCATTGAGCGAAATGACCAGTCGTTACATACTATAACAAGATTTGCTAGAAATATGCTGATATATGTATTAGAAGGGGTAAAAACTACTCTTCTTACAAGTTACCACATATTTAGCATTTTTTTCCCATGAGCTTGTGGCCTATTGATAGGACGTATTTGTTCTTCTAACAGGCCTTTACACCAGATTACTCTATACCAAGAGCAGGTTTTTGTTCTGATAGTAGGACAATCGAGATAAGGTGCTTGACTGGTTTATTCTTTTTGTTTTAATGTACTTTTATGTTTCTATTAGTGTGAAATTGCTATCTTTTAGCATTGCAAATCCAAGAATTGTCTAATTTAATATCCTGGTTCCTTCTCGTGATTTCTAATTCCTTGGGCCCCACGAAATTTATACGGCATATAGCCAAACTGGTGTCCTGACTGCTGTTTTGGACTTGTATGCCTAATCTTCTCAAAGAAACCCATAAATGTTGTAAAAGGGTGATAATCTCAGCATGGAGAAGGGCTAGAAATCCATGAACGTTGTAAAAGTGTTGGCCCTTGTTTGCATAGCCAAAGTTTTTGTCAATATATTTTGTTGAATTAGTAAATTCAAGCTTTGACATGTCTTTTTTTTCCCTGATAAATTCAGGCAAAGTTGGGACCCACGATTTGATCTGGAAGACCCTCGCTTCTTGGCTTTAGCTGTTGCTCAACAGCAGCTACTTCAAGCAGAATATGAGGATTATACCGTTGCAAATACTGGGGGCATTACATGTTGCCGCACTGTTGCCATAGTTGTATGATTCTATGAGTTCCTTTCACTGACATTCTAAACTTTTGCTATTGTTTGGTCCTGCAATGAGCTCACAAAATTCTTCCTAAATTTTGTCTTTACAGCTGATGATACTCTTGTTCCTGCGTCATGCTCTTATGATTGTCACAGACCTTGGTCAGCTTCAAGATGCATCCATTTCTTTAAATGTGAGTTTGAAACAGAAACTTGTTGTGCTTGCTGCCAGGAAAGATGCCCTTTGTTATATCTATAGTATGGGGTTAATCACACTTTTGAGATATACAAATGCTTCAATAGTTTCAATATGGGTTGTGCCAACTGCCAATTAGAGAAGCAAAAAACACTTTCATTGCACCAGCATTTTCCTTTATAGTTTCACCATGTTTTAAGTGTAATGTGTTCTGTAGTTTTGTTTTTCTTTCTTCATGTCTTTAAATATGACTTCAGTTAGGCAAATTCTCACACCAGCACACACATTTATAAATTCTCCACTTAACATGTCTTTTAGAAACCATAGCATCTATTTGGAGTTCATGTATGTCAAATTTGTTGTTCTAGACACGGTTAGATGGGCTGCAAGCCTGCAAATTGTACTTGGTGAAGTGAGTGAGGAAAATCGATAACTGACAACATCAGTTATCAGATTTTCCGCTTGCCTTTGCAGGTGATAAGCTGATGGCCAGCAACTTCACATTAAAGGCATTCAGATTACTAGAGGCATTCAGATTCTTGTTCTACAATGTTGCACTGTGGACTTGTTTGTTAATGCAATATTTACTCTTGAATTGGCATGAACTAACACGTTTTCATGTAGATCTCTTTGTGTGGTATGCCTAAATCTTTATTGTGGTACCGTCAAGAGAGTAATAATTGTGACTGTGTTTGGTGTCATGCTAACTTGAATTTACTCATCACTTCAATTCCCTCAAATTATTGAAATTCAGGTTTCCCTTCTCCAATTGGCTGCTATTCTACTGCCATGCTATGTGCTAGTGCGGGCATTATACACTATACAATGTCGAAGGAGGAGACAGGTAGCTTCCCTTTATCATTTGGTAATAGAATTTGTCTCTCCTACATTGTTAAGAAGGGATGTCCCAGTCCTTAGAACCTGACTAGAAGGGCAGGGCAACCAGCATCTTAGAGCTCCATATTGCCATAAACTTAATTGACATTTTGTATTAACGGTCAAATAAGGTCCTTAAGATAAGGAAGGCGTCAAACTGGAAAATGTTTGATGGTATTGTGGTTCATTTAATCGGTGTTTAATGTTGAAGGTTTCTGCTTAATATTGGTCACATGCTGGGAAATAATAGTATCCTTGCAATGCTAATCCTTTATGGACAAATGAATAAAAAAATGGCATTCGGAATGAAGGTTGTTTCAAGTTTTAATATTGATAATGATGACATTGATACAAATGAACTGGCTTGTGCAGGAGCGCACAGGGAAATGAATTGAAACCGGGACCTCCCAACCCTCTATGTTAGAAACCACTTCTAGTAGCTTTGAACTTTTAGGAAAATTGCTTTTTAACTATTAGATGCTAAATCTGCTTACAGCCCCTGATGCTCGTAGAACACTTGCACTTATGGCCCGCATCCTCAATGCGAGTGCAAACAGTCATAGGACTACGCTTCTGACAATTATTTACATCCATAAATATGGGTCAAGAACCATTTTGTAAAATTCTTGATTGGCATTGTTCTATGACCTATTGAAGGTGAAATTCTTAGGATGATTAATTGTTTGTGATTGAAACGGACTGCTACTGCCATTTCTTACCAAATTTTAACAGTGAATTTTTTATTAAATAACCAGAATACATGAAGTGCCCAGAAGTGATGGAGCTGGGGCTCCCTTTAGTGAACCCACCCAAAGAGAAATTCCTGGTTTTACGGAATAGAGCCCAGTTTCACCTGATTACCTATGATAGCTTAGGAAGATCTTAATGATGCCAGTGTTTATTGCCTCTTTAATCCTTTTTTTCTAACTGCATTGTCCATCCTATTATTCACAGGGCTGAAAATATGTCTGCAGAATTGCCTGATTCTACTTCTCTGAGGCCAGAGAAACTCTTATGTTTCCCAAAGAAAGCAAGCCTTCTGGATTTTCCAATTTGCATCGGTACTCGATAACTTTAGATCTTAATAGCAAGCTTCTGAAAGTTATGGTTGGTGCACAATTTATCCTGTATCTGCCAGTATTTCGTAGTTAGATCATTAAATGTATTGTGTATCCCAATATGTGAACAAAGAGAAATGTAAAAGAAAAGAAGGTAAAGGAGCAGATGCAGATACTTCTCCTTTCCAAAGTTTATCTCCATCACGCTTTATGAAAACAGGCAACTTGAACATCCACTACTTTAGTGAATTCTTTTATCATGCTTAGGGGCCGTTTGGGGCGTGAAAAATCAGAAATATCCACGAAAAATCCAGCTGGTTAGTGGATTATCCCAAAAATCCACTAACCAGCTGGATTTTTGGGAGTGGATGGAGCTGATTTTTCACGATCCAAACGGCCCTTTAGTTGATCTCAAATGCATTTGATTTTTGTATGGAAGTTGAGGCCCTGCAGTAGGATGACTTTTTGGGCATCTGAACTTCAATCCGAGTTTTGAGTTCTGAGTTCAAGCCAGGCTCCAAAGAATTAAACATGCATGAGAATACTGCAAGTTGAACTTAACGGTTCCAGACTTAGAAGCAGTGCAAACTGTTCTTGCAAACACACACAACAAAAAAAAGCAGCGCAGACTACAAGGCATCTTTTTGCAAACACACACACAACCAAATGCCCATGCAAGTGGTGAAGTATATATGTTTTTGAAACAAAATATGCTTCTCTGCAAAACTACCTCGTCATATTAGATGAGAAAAGAAAGCTTAGTTTCTTGTAAGTATGATCTAAATTTATGTCATGAGATCTCTCATTTTATACTACTCCCTCCGTCCGAAATTATTATTAATATAAGGTTTTTCCAAATAAACTAATTTAGTTCAAAATGATACTCCTTCCAGTCCGAAATTATTATCACCATAAAATTTTCCAAAATAAATTCATTTTTGAAATCCTTATGGTGAAAATAATTCTGGACGGAGTAGATTGAATTAGGCCGACTAGGCCTTTGGTATGTTGGTGGGATCTCCTCAGGGTGTTGGGAGAGGTCCCATGGTCGACTCCTATTGTCATATGAAGTGAGGTTGCGGCTTGCATGGTCTCTTAATTATCAGAAGAAGAAAAAATGTTCGAATTAAATGGAAGTGTTTACAAGGTCGAACCATTTTAGCCTCAGAGAATGTTTCCCCTGTCCTGTTTTAATAGTTCCATTGGAAAAATTGCTGATTTTAATTGAATGGTCACCCAATAATTTCTTGCAGTGATTAAGCATAATTACAGGATGCGCATAAGACTGCCATGCCCCGCTGCATCCGCAACGTCAAATTGAGATCCAATGGCATGAACCAAACTGACGGCAGGCAGGTGCTCCAAACCCGTCTTGCCCGATCAGAGCTTGATCTAATGGCTCATGATGCAGCATACTTAGGTGTGTTGGGTGTGCACATTAAATTTTTTCCTTATAGTTATGTTTAAAGATAAGAATAGCTGAAAAAGTTAACATGCACTACAGCTCACGCGTGTTTGGCTGTTGGCGTACCACTGGGGATCCCGACGGTGCATGCTGATGGTGATTCAAATCTGCTAACCCCTCTATTAATGCAGCGCTGGATCGATATCCAATGGTCCACAATGCCTCATTACGCACAAACGCGCAACGAGCGTAAGCTAGAACGCATATAAACGTGCCTCATAAGGTTATATGCGCTAAAAACATCAAAATGAACCGAACCAGAAGCATAATATTCCAAACCGGCCGCCCAAAGCGTTCCCCTAACTAAAACCCTTCTCCTCCTGCTGCATGGCGTCCCCGGCCGGCGACGCGCCACCTCCTCCGGCGAAGAAGAAGGCGCGCCACCACCTCTGGCAGAAGAAGAAACCATAAAATAACATTCCATGGAACCAGGCCATCCCCTCCGATGACCCCTTCTCGCTTCTCGTCGGCAGCACCGAAGGAGGTACCCCCCTTTCTTCCTTCCCTTCGTTTTCTCCTCTCCGAGGAGACCATTCCTTTCTAGGTATTGATGAATCTCTCTTTTTTTTTTCTGGGCGGAAGGTTTCCTGTCGCTGGAGGAGATTGACGAATCGGTGTACGGCTTGGTTCCCGGCTCGTCCGACAATGGCGGAGGAGAGAGTGCATCGCACAAGGCGAAGAAGAGGAAACGCAAGAGCGGCGATGGTGGTGGTTCTGCCGAGGAGGCTTCTTCTGTGCTGCCGGATGTTGCTGCTGAAGAGGAGGTGGGAGATGAGGAGAACTGCAGCGGAAAGAAGAGAAAGAAGAGGAGGAAGAAGAAGAAGAAGAGTAAGGAGCAGAAGGCGGGGAAGGAGTCGGAGGAGGCTGGTGAAATCAGTGTTGAGAAAACAGAAGGTTGGGTGTTCTCCTCTTCTTTTTTCTCCTTGTTTCATTGTGTATGTTTGGTAGACATGTTTATTAACTGTCCAATGACTGCTTGTTGAGTGATGTTTAAGCTGCTTTGTTAAGCTTGGTAGTTGGGAAGCTGGTAAATGGTGTTAAAAAAGAGAGCAGAGAACATTGGTTGATTGCCAAGTTCATTGCCATTTTAAGGGAAGAAAGGAAGAAAGTTCTCATTTTTTGCGTGTGAATATACTTCACTGGAAATTCTAGTAGCCTAATGAGTACATTTGGAAGACTAAGCTTTCAAAACTTCACTTGATGGCTAACTAGGTTATGTAGTAAAGGATGTTTGTTTTTATATGCACTGTTCCATACTCCCTCGGTGCAGCAACGAAGCACGTCTTGTTTAAAAAATTATGGGTTCTACATTGCATGGCTGGTCTTGCTCCTTTAAAGCCCAAAAACCGAAAGAGGCTGAAAAAAATTTGGCTTTTTAATACGGGCTTGACAGTCCAATAAATTGTACTCATTTTGCAATCCAGACGAACTTCATTGGACAGTGGGAGTATATCTTTTCTTCTTGCATAGAATTTTTCGAGTGCCGAAAAGAGAACAAAGCCATCGAATGGCGATGTTATATTTTTGTTGAGCTAAAATACGGATTTGAAACTTTGTGATTGTTATTTACTTGCCAATAGTCATGGAGCATCTTACCTTGAAAGACTCATTAACATCCAATCTGTCAATTCTGAATCTTTTATTCTTTATATTGTGCAGGACCTGATTCTGAGAATTTGGGTTTTGCTTCAATAGATGCACAAGTACCTCCTTCAGACAGTGATTCCAAGGATGAGCCAGTTGTCAACGAGGACGAGTTCTGGGCATGGAAAGAGCTGAGATTGCATCCATTGCTTATGAAAGCCATATATAAACGAAGTTTTAAAGAGCCTACTGCCATACAAAAAGCTTGCATTCCAGCTGCTGCACATCGAGGAAAGGTCGTAAGCAACTTAAAGTTTTAAATACACAATGATTAGAGCAAAATGTACAATTTCTTCCGTTAGATGATTACCACCAGGATGTCATAGGTGCTGCAGAGACAGGATCTGGTAAGACTCTTGCTTTTGGACTGCCTATCTTGCAAAGACTTCTAGAGGAAAGGGAAAAGGCTGAGAAGAAAGCTGAAAATGTAACTGAAACTGTTGAGGAAGGTGTTAAAGGAAGCCCTATCAGAGCTTTGGTTGTGACGCCTACAAGGGAGTTTGCACTCCAGGTATCTTGTCTCTTCTGCTAATAGAAATGAACATCTGCACTTATATCCAATGTTCAAGGACTCGAGACTCGGACTTGACTCCAAAAACCATGAAGTCGAGTTGACTCAGAGTCTTGTGGAGTCACAATGAAGTCGTGGATGATCAAGCCTTCTTTTATAGAGAATTGGCTACAAACATAATAGTCAAAATATAATGTTTGGTATGAAGTATAATAAACCCTTCCACCCATCAATGTTTAGTCTTAGCAAAACTAAGTACTACAGATTCCTAGTGAGAGAAAAAAACACAAAGGTAAAGTAAGACAACATAACAATTTACATTTCAAATATTGCACATAATGATCAAACAAAATTTTCTTCTATCTGACCATTAGATCAATTAATTTATATATGCAACTTAGCCCTGAAATAGCTCATTTTTTTCAAAATTGTGCAGATTTGTAGCCACCTAAGAGAAATGGCTGTTTTCTCTAATATCCATGTGGTTCCAATCGTTGGTGGAATATATGCAGAAAACCAAGAAAGACTTCTGAGAAAAAGACCTGAAATAGTTGTTGGAACTCCAGGGAGATTATGGGAGCTTATGTCTGGAGGGTAGCAGCAGCTTGTTGAGGTTGTTAACTATAATCATGACTTCCGTATCTGTATTTTAAGGATAACATTTTTTATGGGCTACTGTTCTTTAACTGCAGCTGAATTCCTTGTCCTTCTTTGTGCTGGATGAGGCTGATCGTATGGTAGAAAAGGTCACTTTCGGGAACTCCAATCTATTATTTATTTTTATTTATTTTTATTTATTTATTTTTTTTTTGTGCTGGAGTTTTCAGCAACAATAGCACTCGCTTCTAACTTTCGTAAGAAGCTTAAACATGGGTCTCTTAAATCAAAGTCATCCTCGATAGATGGGGTGAGCTCTATAGAAACTCTTTCAGAGCTGGCTGGAATAAAAGCTGATGCTGCAATCATTGATTTGACGAATACTTCAATTATGGCACATAAATTGGAGGAATCATTCATTGAGTATGTACCCTGTAGTTCGTGTATGAGTCTATTGGTGAATAAATAAACAAGACTCTAGGCAATATCCTTGGAAGGCAATCTTGTGCATGTTATAGCATCAAATAATTTGATAATGTCCTTCTGTTGTTTTAGGAAACAACAAATGATGATTTCTGACCAATATGACTGGTAACTATACATTTGGTGGTTCAATCTGTGTGTCAATTTCATTAGTTGGATAGTAATAGGTGTGTCATTTATGTAGCAGTCCTTTCTTATCTTAAAAATGCATACTCTAACATCAGAAGGCGGGCATGTCAGGGATTATTACATGTTATCCTAAAAAAAATGGTTTCAGCATTAATTGGGAATTTAGGAAGGTATTAGTGATCATCTTGGCTCTTTTGCCTGTAATGTCATGGAAGTGCAATTGTTTCTGCATTATTTTAACCAAAAAGTATTCTTCTGTACTTACAATTTTTAAACGACTATATGCTTCATGTCCTCATGTGCTAACTTATGGTTGTAGGTGTAAGGAAGAAGATAAAGAGGCCTACTTTATATTACCTGTTGAGTGTCCATGGTCATGGCCGGACCATTATTTTCTGCACATCAATTGCAGCCTTGCAGAGGATTTCGTCTCTGATGCGTGTACTTGCTGTTAATGTTTGGACACTTCATGCTCAAATGCAACAAAGGGCTCGATTAAAGGTATGTTAATGCTTATTATTTTTTAATGTTGATTTCACAGTTGATACTGTTGCACATTTTTATTGGTTTTTGGTACCATTTCTGGTACCATGTTATAGGGTCTTTACCACTTCGCTGGTTCATTGGCTACGTGTTTTCATGGGACATTTATGTTTGACCTAGTCTCTTGGAAGGCTTATTATCTTTTAATGGGAAAAACAGGTAATGAATGAGTAATAACTCATGAAAATGGTGAACTAAGTTTAAGTTCACATGGTATAATATGCAGATTGTAAAAGTGAAAGAGAGCAATAAAGCTCTCCAATAAAACTAGAAAATGATATTGAAAACGAAATTTGTCCATCTTCTTTTGATTTATCTTTCTCTAAATGGGAAATTGTTGTTTTGTTGTTCTCTGACATGAAGTAACTTGGGATATCCTTTTTGCCTGCTTTATGGATAAATTTTAGATCATAATTATAATCATAAACATAAATTTTAGATCCTAAAATTAATTTCATGTTTTAAGTTTGGTTTTCTATTTTTTCATTTGTCCAGGCGATTGATCGTTTTCGTGCAAGTGAACATGGTACACTTGTTGCTACTGATGTTGCAGCTAGGGGTATTGACATTCCTGGTGTTCGAACTGTTGTTCACTTTCAACTTCCACATTCAGCAGATGTATGTTTCTGAAAGTGATGATTTCGCTATCAGATATTTGCTTTTGAATGTATTAGGATCTATCAATCATTTTTCATGCTTTCAGGTTTATGTTCACAGAAGTGGAAGAACAGCTCGAGCTTCTGCTGATGTCTGCTCAATTGCACTTATTTCACCAAAGGAGAAGTTAAAGTTTGCCTCTTTGTGCAAGACATTTTCCAAGGTCAGTTTTCTTGCAGAACAAAATCCTAGAATTTCAGTTTCTTTGATATATTTTTCATATCTTGAAGAGTTTTCTTGTACTTTTCATACATCAGATTTCTTTTTACCGTCTAAATTATGTGCTTATCTTTGTTATTGCTACAGGAAACTTTGCAGCAGTTTCCTGTAGATAATTTGTATATGCCAGAGGTTTTTAAATGAGTAACTCTTGCCCGCCAAATAGACAAACTCTTAAGAACGAACTCGCATGTAAGTAAGAGGCTTTTGTTAAGCAATCTCTTCTATTATTTTATTGTCCTAGCCTTTTTTTGTTGTATTTGCTAGAAAGCAGTCCACGAATTAGTAATCCTGAAATGAGTTTTTTTTTTGTCATTTGAATCTGCCACGCCATTCCAGAAAAGTGCTGAGAAGAGCTGGCTTGAACGGAATGCTGAATCTGCAGAATTGTTTACAGAGGACAGTGACAGTGAGGAAGAACAAGCAAACAACTTTATGAGAAAAAAATAATGCTCTCTTCAGTTAAAGAACCTGCAACAGGTAATGGGAAATGCCTTGCATGTACGAATTAACCTACTGTATATTCTATAGCTTACGTCAAGCATTCACTATTTTCTACACTATATTGCAAAATTAGTTTGCAATTGCAGGAGCTGAATAAGCATCTAGCACAGCCCTTGCAACCAAAAACATTTTCACGTCGATTCTTGGCTGGGGTTTGTATCAAAACTATTTATAGTTATTGTTTGCCACTAGAGCATTTAGTGCCGAAACAATATATAATTGTGCCCTAGGTTGGGATTTTCATCCTTTTGCTATACTGATCAAGTCATGACATTTATCCATGCCAGGCCGGGTTATCCCTAGTTCTGCAGCAGCAGTTGCAAGAATTAGCTGGGAAGAAGCTTGGTGGCAGTGTCTCTCCCAACGGAAATAAGAGGAGTAAACTTGTTGTTATTGGTCAGAAGTGTTTTGAACCCCTTAAAGCACTTCGAAGTGGTGGGCAGGAGGTAGTTTATGCGGCAATATCACTTACTACCTTGTGTTATTCCTCCATCCCACATTAATAGCTCCATTTGGTTTTTCAAAATAAACATCATTTTGAAAAACCAAATTGAGCCTATTAATATGGGACGGAGAGAGTAGGTCGTCCAATGAATTTTGGTATTTCTTCTTTTTGTCATACGCTTTCACCTGTCTGCAATTTTTTTACGGTGTCTTGTGGCTGGTGTATTCCTTCCAGGTTTCTGTTGGTATCACAGATATTAAGGACAAAATGGAGAAGATCAGGTATAGGCAAATAAAGAAAAGAGAACAGAAGAAACGTAAGCTCAAGATTTGTTGTTTATTTTGTGAACTTTCTGTTTCAGTAATGTTTGCTTTTTCCATAATCACCCTGTATGTTTGTTTGATGGTCCTGTAATTTTACCCGGTCTACATGAACAGCGCAGAAAAGAGAGAAGGAAAATGAACAACTAGGTGCATTTTCGAGCATAGAAAATTACAGGACCAACTAGGTACAAAGAAATGTTTGGCAAAATTTTAGCCACAAGTGCATATGCTAGTTGACGTTCTGTTTTCTGAATCTTTTTTTTTTCATGCCATAATAATCAGCAGGTCAGGAGGACTAGGTAATCTCGAAAATTGAACAACACAAATAAGATGACATTGTCTGGCACACGACCTTCTCCCTCTCCTTAACCATTGATTCTATAGGGCGAGTCCGGCCTAGCAGTCGAGCTAAAGTCCCTAGAAGCGAGCAAGAGATACATATATAAGATTGTTATAACTCTCAAATTATCATGTTTATTGAATAGGATAGCAAAAGAGCTCACGTAAGGTACCACCATCTTATGTGATAGTTTCACTAAATTCGTTTAAGCATGAAAAGATCTGCCCAAGAGTAACAACAAATTGTAGATGGTTTTGGTATGTAACATTGTTCAGTACTTTAACCAACAAATTTACTGGAAGGTTTCTTTTCTACCTTGACAAGGGTAACTCAAGTGGATTTCAATTTAAAATGTAAGTCAAAACTGCAGCGTCTCACTAAAAGAAAATTATTCAGAATGCACTAAGAGGATAAGTGATCTATGCTAGAAGTCTGAAACTGTTTTGAAGTTTCAACGATAGCATGTGTCTGAAGATTGTATTGAAGAGAAGGTACTTCTGGCCCTGCTTGGTTCAAACATAGACAGAATCGGCCGTCAATAAAGTAAAAACACCAGCGTAACTCATACTTGGAAAGTCTTTAAAGCATCAATTTTCATAACACAGTCCATGTGCCTCACATAGTGGCATGGTTCTGTAAATAGCGACTAGTAACCAAATAGTTGGGAAAATGCGCTAGTTGATTATGAGTATGATCCGTCTTTATTATACCAGGAACATAATTTAGTCTGCTCAACATGTTTGATCACTGTGACCTGCTGCTGCTGCTATTTGGATTTGCGACGAGGGTTGATAGGCTTCCTCTGAACAATATATACACATCTGACATCTCTAAAACCCTTCAACTATGCAACATTCCTTTTCTCTTTAGTAAATGCCCGCTGTGCTGTTGAAAATACTATATTTACTTTTTTTTTTTAAACAAGGACCCACCCATACTTGATCGTTGATACAACTGAGTGTTCAAATAACTGCGCGTAGATGAAATTCCGTCATCTTTCGTTGTCTTTGTGTAGAAGCGGAGTTATTGGAGGACTTGGTGATTCATGGTCCAAGTGATTAATTATGTACTATATTGTTAGGGCATGCTTACTAGATATCTCTAAAATCATTAAGTGAGAGCCATGAGGTCTATTTCACATTTTTCACACACATCTTTTCGTGTATACTGTAAATCGCCCCTCACTCCCATTTTTCTTTTTTTATAACACTCCATCTTATTTTGTCTCAATAGTAGATTGGACTTTACATTTTTGTTTAGAATTAATGATTTTCACCTTTATACTGTTTGCCTCAATGCTAGTATTGATTCAACAATTTTTGCATTAATAATATCGTCAGTTCTGTACTTATGTGGTTGATCTACATATGTTCAGGTAAATTTGGCAAAACTTGCATAACTTCGGCCTTTTTTCGAACTTATTTTAAGTATATTCCTCGATATCATGAATTCGGTTTAACAGTATCATAGAATTGTTAAGATAAAATCATGCAATTTTGCTGGAGACCTTAACATACATGATAACTGCAAAAACGGCTGAAAATATCCATAAATTCCGCTCCATGACATGATCATATGAAGGTCATACAATTTCCATATTAATAATAGTATCAATTCTACTATTTTTAGCTCTATACTATTTACCTCTAACAACAATAAAATTGATTCTTGCCAACAGGATTTTAATGATATGGGAATGTCCACGCCTCCCGAGTTTAAGCCCCCACTCTACTGTTGGCCATCCTTCAGGAATAAACCCTAATTTACCCCGTTTGTACGATGGATGGATCATGTGCATGCCTGAGGGGCGCCTGATAAAATGTTCTAAGATTGGGTTGCCTTGCCCTTTCTAGTCAGCTCCTTAGGACTTGAACACCCCTCAGTAAAATTGATTCTCAAATTCTGGTATACATGTCTGAGCATGGGTATTGTGCGCTGTAGCTCACACTCATTAGCGTGCACCATGGCACCATGGGACATTAATTCAAAACCCTAAGGCGCATATTAATAGAGGGGCAACTGGGTTTGAATCCCCCTCCCCCTTGATTACTTTTTCCTAATAGTTTATTTTAGAATGAATGAATAGGTCACCACCCCACGGTCTAGCCAGCCCACCCCCTGTACACGGACATTAGATGTACACCGTCTAAAAATACACCTATGGTGGATACCCACAGATTTAGTAAAGGGGTGGGTTGAACTATTCACCAAGGAATTCCGTATCTGGCGATATATCGATGTTGGGTCCTACCGATAAAACGATATGGACAAATATCATTTTTTTCAAATTTTTACAATTTATTGCCAATATATCGGTTTTGAACCGATATATCGCCATTTAAAAAAAAACACGATTTTGAAACAAAAATTAGAAAAAAATATAAAAAAATAAAATAACTTTCCCATTTGTTTCCCATCCTAATTTGTATTTTTATACATATTTTGAAATCTATGCTTTGTCTAAATTAATATAACTCATTTTAAAAGTTAGATTGCAAAAATATACGGTACAAAGTAGTTTTCGACTACCGAAATTTTTTACAAATATCTCGGTATTTTGTTTCTTTGGTCAACTGATACAAAATTCTTTCCTATTCACCACCCCTTCGAGAAATTATACAGTAGAACGGTTTTACCACGTCCTCTGGATAGTTCCGTACTTCCGTTCAAGTTTTGACACCTACACTAGTGGTAGGATCACGGGCACCTACACTCTGAACAAAAATGTGTTAAACATCTAACAGACTTATCTACCACGTGTTATGTAAAACGGTTCTACCGGATAATTTCTCGTTTTGGTGGGCCTCACTGGCCCACTGATTGCGACAAAATTAAGGCACAAAGCCATAGATTCAGAGGATATTGCAACAAGGAGACCAAAACTACCAATCTTTCCACCTTCTTTGTTGTTCAAACTTTAAAAAAAGACAAACTTCAAAGTCCCAAACATACCAAAGATTCCCAAACATACAAAAGACTAGCGAGGCCTAGTGGTCAAGCCAGACAATTAGGGGTGTTCTTGGACAGACACGGACACGGGCAGAGGTTGTCCATGTCCGTGTCCGTATAAATTTGTTCGTGAGTTCGCTGTCCGTGGCCGAATGTCCGACGGACACGGCCATTTTTCCCCTTTTTATACCCCCCTCCCTCCTCCCCTCCCCCCCTCTGCTCCCTCTGCGACCCCCGCCGCCCTCCCCGCGACCCGGCCGCCCTCCTCTGCGACCCCCGCCGCCCTCCCCTCTGCGACCCCCTCCGCGACCCCTGCCGCCCTCCCCTCCTCCCCGCGAGCCCGGCCGTCCCTCCTCTCCGCCGCAGCGCCTTCCCTCCTCCTCCGCGACCGGAAACGAGGTAAAAATGTAATTTTTTTTTGAGCCGCCTTCCTCCACCCCGCCGGCAGCCGCCCCTCCTCCTCGGACCTCGGACAGACGGCTGTCCGAGGTGCCACGGACACCTCGGACGTGGCCGGCCGCGAACACCCCTACCGACAATGACGTCTAAATAGCCCCTTCTCTTCAGTCTTTTAACTGGGCTTTGTCTAAAACTCGTTTGATTTGATGACAGCTTTATTTCAAAACATTGAAACCTAATCCAGTGACCACTTGTGTCTCTTATATTCCAATACCCCCAGTTTCAGCCCGGGCCCAACATTGCCAATGCACGTGATTTGCGGTTGCTGCCAACCAAATCCAAACAAAAGCCTTGCCTTCTTCTTCGCCATGATTCCCGGCCATCCTTGTCAAAATATTATCACTTCTCTAGTTCTCTTCCCCATTATCATCACCCAAAACACAAATTCCATAATCACTTGTTTTGCTACCAAAAAATGACCATGCTATTAGTCTATAATCACTTGTTAATTGTTGAGCACCTTCGGACCGGATTAGAAGGCGGGGGTGACTATGCACCACTGTCTTGAAGTGCTGAATCAACGGTTGTGACGGATACAGCGGGTTTTATTGCGAGATTTTTTACGGAGAGAAATAGCATTACCCACTTGTTAGAACACGGTAACTTGCCGACTATCACTTCATGTGCAACATCCGCACAAGCATACTTTACATTTGCTGAGCCACAAAAGAAGCAAAGTAAACGATTGATACGCACTTCAAATGTTTTTTTGTTATAATTTAAAAATTGTACTCCTTTTATCATGAAATACCTGTCACATGTTAAAAAATAGATGTTTTTAAAAACTATATGAGAGTCTGGTGAGACTCTTCTAATAGGATATAAGGGTGTTATGAAAGGTATTATTTCCCTCATGTGTTATCCCCCGATTGCATTAACTACCAAATGTGGCATATATTTTAGGATAAACACATTGTTTTTAGATGGGGCATGTACTCCAGGACGGAGTGAGTATTAACCTGAAAAATAAAGAGCATAGGATGCCAATGTACAGATGTTAACTTAGTTTTGGATGTGTCCTTTTTTCGGCAGCTAAGAACTATACACTGAATCTATACGACAGACCCATACATCTGCGTTTTGTTGATAGCGGAAGTGGGCCTCACATGGCCTACTTTTCAACTACCAACAAAAACGGGTGTATGAATTTGATGTACAATTATTGTTTCCCCGTTTCTAACGCTTGGATTATAAAAATGTATCCCCAATGCAGCTCATCAACTCCATTCTACTCCCTCCATCCAAAAAAAACTTGGCAGCATTTGAAAATAAGTTGAATTTATTAGCATCTAGGTCCTATAACATTTCAAGCCTCTACTTACCTCTGCTCGTTCACGAGGACCTATTAGCCTATAGCGCAAATCCAATCATTTAATTCTTGATCCGTAATTTTTTAAATACAGCCCGTCTATTTTAGACAGAGGGGCAGTATTAATCCATAATTTTTCAAATACAGTCAGTCTATTTTGGACAGAGGGAGGTAGTATTTGTTTACGAGCCTTGCACATGCCCACTTCTTACTACCAAAATTAATCTTAATGCCCTAATCAGCAATATCATCATACATTGAGTTTACTAATTTTAATTCAAGGGTCGTAAGATTTAAGAAAGAGCCGACAAAACAAGAAACCAAAGCGCGTCAGGGAACCGCGGCTGCTCGTGGACTTTCTGGGCCGCACGGAGCCAAAATCTGGAGCGCAGACACGTGGGGGCCCACGGGTCGAGAACCCGCACACCTGAGCCCGAACCATTTCCCGCCGAACCATTCCCGCAATAAACAAGGGCCAGCGGAGGAACTTGGCCGTACGCGTGGCCCGGACCGGACAAGAGCTTAACCATGGTTAAGCTATGCTTTGCATGGTTGGACATGAGCTGTCATGGCCGTGCTTTATATAGCTTTCAAATGGCCTTCCCTCTTTCGCCCTCAGGCTCAGCTCTGATTCCTTTCCCGGCAAAAAATTCTAGAGTTTCAGTGCAAGGTTTGTGTTAAGAGCTCTGATTCAGCTGGACTCTTTTGTGGGTCTTCTTGCTTTTTGTTGGGGTGGAAAACAGCTGAAGGACTAGAGAGCTGGCTGGGCTTGTTTGAGTGTTTCAATCTTTTTGCTTGATCAAATTCTGGTAGGTGGTTGTTATTCCTTATTGCTGTTGTGTTCTAGGGTTTTTTGAAGTGTTTGCTTTCTTTTGTATGGAAGTTTTTTTATGGTGGAGATGAAGAAAAAGTTTGAATTTAAGATGTTGAGGGTGTTGTAGGAGTATCTTTTTTTTTGGATAATTTGTTGTAGGAGTATCTTATTGAGTGAGTGATGAGCTGAAATATTTGGCTTTTTATGCTTTTGATTAGCTGTCCAGCTCAAAACAATGAATCTGAATCATGTTAAAGTCATTTTAGTTCGATATTAATAGTCCTAGTATGAACTATTAATATGCTCAAAACAATGAAGCTGAATCATATTAACTAGGAATTCTTTGCTTTTGGGAATTAATATGGAACGGAGGGAGTTTTTTTAGTATGAACTGCTAAACTTAATTATAGGGATTAAGAAGTGAGAGCAGCACTAAAAGGCCATATTTTTTAGGACCATTAAACAACAGTAAGAAAGCAAGGCAATATGACTGAGACGTACTTTGGGACTTTCTGCCATCTGGGTCTGAAACATGAGATATTGACTGCTCAGCCAGGTTGTGCATCATTATTTTTAAACAGTTAGGTTCTGAATCTTGACCCAAAAAAAAAAGTACAGAGGCATGGCTCACGTTGCATTTGTACCTATTGATTGCCGGGGCCGGTAATCACGGAAGGAATATTGTTAAAAAAGCTAGACAAGGATGTCTTTTTCTTTGGGACAAAGACATCATGTATAGGAAGGAATGGGAGTCAAATTCTCATGAAATGATCAAAGCTGCATTGTAGGAACCCACCTGAGGCTGATAGTCTAATGGATTCTTCTTGTTTTTTTTGTCTTCGTTTGGAGTTAGCTATATAGCTCATGAGCTCTCCTACTGGTTCAGGGGAAAGTGTTGATGGAACTAATGACAGAATTGAAGAGAAGGCATGGATCTATGGAGCTGGGAAGTCACATTTGTTCAACTGCTACCCTCAAAAGACCTAAGATTGAGCCTCCTGTTTCTTCATCTATCAGGGTATGCTTTCTTCTCTATTGCTTATCCTGTGACTAGCTCCTAACAGGCCTAAGCTAGTTTAAATTCTTAATTCTTTTACCCTTTTGATTTCTTGCTCATTGTATAATGGCTGAGTAGACAACTTGTGCAATCCATTGGGTTAGCATTGTCTCCAAGCTAATTAATTACTCCTGGATTAAAATGGCTTCGACTAGAAATACTGGCATTTTACTTATTTGACCACAAAATTATGTAATTCGCACAAGCCTAGTGACAAACCTGAAAATTATCAAATGAAGTAAGTTAGTTTATTTTGTAGAGTTCATTTTGAAAAGCCAAATCAGACTATTGAAGTGGGATGAAAGGGGTAGATGATAATGAGCCTTGTTATAACTTGTAAGTCTCAATTTGGAGCTCACTGGTTGATATTGTGGACAGGACAGGAAAGACAAGCTGGGTGAGAAGGTATCTGCGCTCCAACAGCTTGTCTCACCATTTGGGAAGGTATGCAATTGCATTAAGTTTGTTAGATATTGAGTTATAACGCTTTAATTTGCCGGTTGCGTTGTCTAAAGGTTGAAATCTAAAACTCGCAGACAGATACAGCTTCCGTTCTTCTTGAGGCTACCGAATACATTAAATTTCTTCAAGACCAAGTTCAGGTCAGTACATCAATTCAGGCTATCAATCTATTGGGTCTGACCTTTCCATGGGCTTTAAAAGGTGACCCAGTTATGTCACATTATTATTACAGGAGAACTGATTCAATGTGGAAAGATGTGAAACTTGATGCCCCCTATTATCATAAACTTAATTTAATCTTAGAAGTTATCTGATGATTTTCGTTATCTGAATGTTTCAGGTGTTGAGCGCCCCATACCTCCAGAGTGCTGGCAAACTACAGGTGAGAAGCTGATCAACTCTAATTTGTGAAGCACCTGTCAATAAGGTTTTTATTTGTAGAGCGTTGGATAATTATTGTTCCCAAAAGCTGGAGCTGTTGGGAAACAGATTATCAACAATTTTCCATATTCCAACATTCCCCTGCACGTGCGAGCATCCATCAAGCTTTGCACATGAACACAGAGGGTGCACATCCACATCCGGCAGGACTAGAACCCACAACCTAGGATCTGATACCATATGTTAGATAACCGTTATTTTCCAAAATCTCAAGCTGTTAGGAGATGAATTATTAGTATATTTATTTCATGTTATTCGAACATAGAGGATGAAGTTATTGCTACTGCTATTAGCTAAATGTATTAAAAACAAACAAGATATCACGAATGAAAGCAAAAAGTCCGTAATCATCTCTGTATCAATCCCAGGACTCGCACCACAATCTAGGAAGCCGGGGACTGTGTCTTGTTCCAATTGAATGGTCTCTGAAAGTAGCCCACAGCAACGGAGCAGATATATGGGCTCCAACCATGGCGAAGCACCAAGTTTGATTGCACTCTGAGGAGGTGAACGATGCTTGGAGATCGATCCTACGCAAATCTTGCTGCACTTTTTAATTTCGATGGTCTCGTAGAGAAGCATACAGCAATGGCGAGATGTGTTGGCCCAAAATAATCAGCTCAACCATCCAAACCTCGTCTCTTAATGGGGTTCATAGAAGCGCCATAGCCTCTTTATGAACCTTATCGCTCTCATGCACGACAAGATCATCAGCTCAAGTTGGGGAGGCCACAGGGTTGTGCTTTTGTACAGGCATGGTGAAAACTACACAGTATACTGTATGAAGTTGTAGGCAGGAAAGGAAAGAGCAATGACAAAATCAGGAGTATAGGTTCAGCTTTCTTTGCGAACTTGCTGTTGTATGCAGATGTGGGTAATTGCTGCATGTTGCACGTGATCTATCCAAGGAAATAGGTTGTGAGATGATCTTATTATCTTATAGAGAAGAAAAGATTAGTGTCTTTAAGATAGAGTCGTCTGATCACACCTTATTGGGGAAGAACGGATGTCAAATGAATAGTTCCAAACTTCTATTCCAGCCAGATGCTCCTTTATTGCACCTAGTCATGTATTTGCAAGGAGCTGCCAAGTCCTAACAACTCTTTATTTCGTACGATCTCAGTAGAAATGGTAATGGTTAAGTTAGATCGTTTCATAAAGGAAGCCTAAATAGGTTTTTTCTTTCCTTTTTATGTTGGAGTTCTGCCGAAGGCCAAGGTCATTGATTCCTTTAGGTAGTTGGTTATTAAAATACAGCTACCTGCTATTTATTTATTACTATTAACTAAATTCAACACTTGATTTTTAATGGATGATGATCAACCAAGTGCAAATAAAAATGCGAAGCTCCAGCATCCTTCCTCGATGGTCTCAATGTTAGTACTTTTTGGGCGTGGTACAAATTCCTTATGTACAGTAGTCATCTTAGCTCCCAGTTCAATTACTACTCCCTCTGTCCAATGAAGCCTGTCTGTCCAATGAAGCCTGACTGCATTTGAGAATGAGTTAGATTTAGCGGATTCTAAGGCCTGTACAAATAAACACGGACATGTATTCTTTCAAATGCAGGCTTCATTGGATGTCGAGAGTAGTGTTTTATGAGACTCATTATGAGTGGTTACCACCGACTAATAAGATTGGAGCCTCAAGGAGGTCAAATGTGGTGCAAAGTTCTTGAGGTTGATGATTCTAACTACTAGGGGTGGGTTTCAATTCGATTATTGTATATCTATAGCATTAACCTTTTAAACATAGTGCTTTCCAAAGCTATTCAAGTATGTAGGCTTCTTGCTTGATTGTAGGCTAAGTTCATGAAAATATTTGTGAAATTAACGAATAAATTTGGTACTTGTACATAGGTTAAAAGACAAACAAATTGGGCCTGAATATGAGCCTCAATCTCTTTAAAACCTTATGTACCAAAAAAAAAATTCTCCAAAACCTTGCATAAATTATCCCCCCCTCCTTGGTGTCTTAAGGGTTCAATACACATTGATTTTGCAAATTGTTTTTTTTGCGAGAGTATACCTGTGTTTTGTCATGAGGGTGCAAAATAAACCATCTACTGATGGCCATATGTTTTTTCAAGTTTAGAATTTAGATGTTTAAAATACGTTTTTTTACTTTTGTATGTTGACACAAAATTGGCAAGAATTGAGGCATAAGTATAAGTTCCATGTTGCCGACCTCAAATTATTGAAAAAAAGTGCCAGTTGATTATGATTATATTATATTTTTTGTATGATTAAAGGGCTGATTTTAAAAACTAGCAAAACTGCACAACAACACGAGAGAACCCCTCTAAATCCAAGTCCCTTTTTACATTTAGATTTTCTCTTCTAATCAAATTATTCCAGGAAGAAAAAATTTCCTTATTCCTTCTCTAAACACAAATCTCCTCTCTTGTACATGCAGTACTCCCTCCGTCCAAAAAACTAGGTACAATGTGCTTATTTCCATGTTTGAACACTATAGGTACAATGTGCATATTTCTCATGTTTTTTCTTGGCTATAGAAATCTTTTCCCTCTTGTTGGCCTCATTTGCTTAAAAAATTTCAATTTCCAACACTCTACTTATTTTTAGACGGAGGGAATATTTAAAGTGAAGCGTATTTTAGACAGCATGCTCTTAATTGTCCATTCAATACCTTCCACTTTGATATTACTCCATCCAATGGAGCTTGTCTAGAAGTGGAAAAATACAGGTCCAACATTTCATGGCAGTGTATTTTAGACAGGAGAGAGGACAAGAAAACTACGTAAATGGAAGTGTATTTTAGATCACATGCTCTCAATTGTCCGTTCCACCGCCCCTTCAATTTTGATAGTACTCCATCCAATGAAGATCGTTTAGATGTGGAAAAATACATGTCCAACATTTCATGGTGGTGTTTGCTCCCTCAAGGCAAAAAGCACAAAAAAAGGATAAAAAAACTCTCTTTTTTGCAAACGGCTCCTTGAGTATAATAAAATTCACTCGTTTTGCAATGCAGATGAGCTTCGTTGCACAGACCTAGTAGTATAGGTATACCTATTCCATTGTAGCAATAAATCTATTGCATTGATTGACCATTGTAGGATATTATTACTAGATGTTTAACCAAAAAGAAAAGGGTACCTATTCCTAGACCCCAAGCTTGTCTGCATTGCAAAATGAGTGAATTTTGTTAGACTCTTGCTCCCGGCGTTTCTTGCACCGAGAGCTCTCCCTTCTCCGGCCTTTCGCTCCCGCAGATCTCACATGTCAATAAAAATAATCATTTTAAGTGACGGTCTCGATTAAAAGTGACTGGAGTCTGGAGGGAGTAGTAGATATAGATTTCATAAACTTGGGAGCTGCGGTCAGACTTTTGGGGGCGTGATTAAAAGCAAAACATCCAGATGGGATGGGATGTTTTGCTACACTGTAGCATCTGGATATTTTATATATCCAGCTGAAACTCCTCCTGAGGTGTTTCAGCTGGATGTAAAAATCCACATGGATGCTACAGTATATATCCAATATCCAGTCTGGATATTTTTGCAATAATCACGCCCCAAACGGCCCCTTTGTCTGAGGCCCACGATTGATGAGCTTATCGGCCCAACCCATTTATTCTCCCTCGTCGCCTGCTGGGGGCCCGGGCTTACCCAGTTCCGGAGGAGGGACTGTGACCGCCGGCGTCGCCGACCACCGGAGAATCTGACGGGAAGAGCGCTCGCACCAGGCGGCGGATATGGACAGGGAATGGGGTTCGAAGCCGGGGAGCGGCGGCGCCGCCACGGCGCAGAACGAGGCGATAGATCGGAGGGAGAGGCTAAGGCGGCTGGCCATGGAGACGATCGACCTGGCCAAGGACCCTTACTTCATGAGGAACCATCTGGGCAGCTACGAGTGCAAGCTCTGCCTCACCCTCCATAACAACGAGGGCAACTACCTCGCCCACACCCAGGGCAAGCGCCACCAGACCAACCTCGCCAAGCGCGCCGCCCGCGAGGCCAAGGACGCCCCTGTCCAACCCCAGCCCCACAAGCTCAAGGTCAATCTCCGTAAAATTGGTGAGATTTTGATAAATTCGCCTTCTTCCATTCTTCATATCAGGGCTGTTGTCATACTCACTCTGTTCGGAATTAGTAGATACATTTGGTTTTCCAAAATGAGCTAAATCAGTTCCTTTTGGAGTACATTTTGGAAAAGTAAATTTATCTTCCCATTCCGGACGGATGGAGTACTATGTGTCACTTATTTGTGATTAACATGCGGAAAAGACATTATTTTGATGGGTTCTTTGAAGGTGAATGCGGCTATGTTAGCTGCATTTGAACACTGAAAGAGTGATGGATATTCCTTTCAAAATGTGCGATCAGTGATCCGATGCGCGAGGAGAATGAAACACATTTTTTTTATGTTTAGGAAGGATGCTTTCCTATGTGGAAGTATATCGCTTTATATAAATTAGAAGAGGTAAACAATGGGGTGGGGTGTTTGTGGGTTGGCTACGACCATGCCTTGCAAAGCGGAGGTCCTGAGTTTGGACCCCCACTCTGTTAGCTATCCATACAGGTTTTGTATTCTCATTTACTCAGTGTGATGTTGTGTGGCTTTGTACGTGCTCTTGGGGATTGGTGGCGGGATACGGTGCTCTAAGAGGCTGGTTGTCATGCCCCCTTCTAGTCGGTCCTTTAGGACATCGATTGCACTTGTTAATGGGAAAAACAAAGAAATTAGAAGAGGACTTAGCTTCAGGTTCTTAGGCACGCTATAGGTAACATATGTTTCTCCTGACAAAGCAGTTCTTTCATCCATAGTGAGTTAGAAGAGGACTTAGCTTCAGGTTCTTAGGCACACCATAGGTAACATATGTTTCTCCTGACAAAGCAGTTCTTTCATCCATAGTGAGTTAGGTTTCTGTTTTTGCTTCAAAAGTACCTGTTTGATTGGCTGTCAGCATTGTAAATTTAATTTTGTGCGCAATACAGAGGTGTAAAGCTTTATTTATCCTTCCACTGTTCCAAATTTATTTTTAAGTTTCTTTTTCCACCTGGATTGGGTGAGTAATTGGATTGTTTCGAATGCTAGTTTTGTAGCATTCATTTAAACAGTTGGATTTTGTGGAAGGATATTTAAATTGTAAAACACTGAAATGTTTATGCCAATTGTGTTTTAAGAAGGTTTTTTTATCTTTAAGCATTACTGCTTCTCTGCTGATATTCTCAAGTATCAAGGGTAAATTCAAATAGGTATAGTATTCCAGTAAATGGTGGGAGAAAATGGGTGAACAGTTGATTGTTTTTAGAGGTAATGAATTAATCACGCCACATAAATATTTGGGCAAAAATGAAAAAAGTATAGAGCTCAATGCTTATCATGTGCAAAATTATGTTACATGTTTCCCTGGATATCTTAGCACATTAAAAATGTGTATCCAGCATGTTTCATTGTAAGTTTAGTCAAGGGTATACTCTATTTCATGTCAAGTTTTTTTGCCAATCACGAACATTTAAAATGTAGTTTTAAGGTAATCTAACCAAATTTGGGACTTGAATTTTGCGGCCTTTAATTATACATTGATGAGTAACAATCTTTTCAAGGGTAGTAACGGTCAGATTCTTTCCATTTCTAGTCATATGTGCCCTTTGATGTTGACATTACTTTTTCTGTTTGCAGTTAAAATTGGCAGACCTGGTTATCGAGTTACAAAACAGTTTGATGCCGAAACGAAGCAGCGTTCCCTTCTCTTCCAGGTGCTTATAATTTCATCCATTTCATTGTTTGTATTGATATATTATATGGAACGTATCTGTCCATCTCTATAGCTTTTGACAGGTTTGGGAAGTTGGTATATATGATAATAATGATGGCATGTGATGGTGATAGTGAGTCTGATCTAGAGGTCGGATTGTATGATGGAGCTGGTTCTTCTTGTTTCATTAGAGTTATTGATGATTGGCAGAGCAAAATGAAGGACGTTGTTTACAAAAAAAGTAGATTGGCAGAGCAAAATAAAATCACTATCGAAGTCAAATCCGTATTGCGATTTAAGTGCATGGAACAAAGTGTATGATGCTATAATGGGATGATTAATCTGATTTGGAGATATTATCTTTCTCTTCTGCGTATAATTTAATGGGATGATTATTATGATTTAAGTGCATAGGGAAAAGTTTATGATTCTATTGCTTTTATAAGGGGAATTCCTTTCTAATATATTGTCTTTACAATTTATTTTAGATAGAATATCCTGAAATCGAAGACAATTGCAAACCACGACACCGTTTTATGTCATCTTTTGAACAGGTAATTCATTCTTCTGAACATCTTTTGAAATCTGCTTAGAGTTGCTGAAGAATTTGCTGTATGTAAAAAATGGGGAGAAAAAAAAGAAAGCTTCCAAGTATGTTTCCTTTCTTTTAATTCATTTTTACACAATATAACGTTTGTTGCGCAGAGGATCCAGCCATTTGATAAAAGGTATCAGTATCTTCTATTTGCAGCCGAACCTTATGAGATTATTTCCTTCAAGGTCTGTGTGCGTATTCTAGTTAGTGCTTGACACCTATAAGTGTTGTGAACTTTGTGCATTTGCTTATGCCCATTTTTTCTTGCAGGTTCCTAGCACTGAAATTGATAAATCCACGCCTAAGTTCTTCTCTCATTGGGATCCAGATTCAAAAATGTTTACGGTATTGTCTGATCCTGTTGTTGTTTTCTTAATGCTGTGTTCAGCGTCATTGTTTTGGAACACGATGTAAAAGTTCTGTTTGATGTTTGCAGTTACAATTGTATTTCAAAACGAAGCAGATGGAGCCTAATAAACCTCCAGCACCACCCTCACAACCAGCAGCCAATGGGTCAGCAGCTCCTGGCGTTCCCCCGAGGCCAATGCCTCCACCACCTCAAGCACCAGCACCATTGCCACCACCACCTCAAGGCCCTCCACCCAATTCAAATCCTCCTCGAGGTCCACCACCTCCAGCATCTGCACCCGGGCCCATGCCTCCACCTATGGGTGTACCTCCACTACCACCTCCTTCAAGTGCCAGCGGCCCTTCACGACCCATGCCTCCTAGTGGACAAGTCCCACCACCCCCACCGGTTGGTGCGATGCCGAACTTCTCAGCAGGAACACAGATGCCCCCACAAGGTTATCAAGGACAACCTATCCAAGGAATGAGGCCACCACCACCGCCCAACATGCAGATTCCAATGCAGCCTAATCCATAGAACAATGTAAGTTTTTATTATAGATGGTCAGAAGAGTATGGTGTTGTCGGCCTTGCCTTGCCCTCTTGTGCAGTAAGACATGAATCCACATAATGGAATTCTTGTAACTCAAAAAGTTCTTGAAACTGGATATGCTACTAAGTACTTGAAATATATTTGTCAACTGAATTCAAGTTGCAGGTGATATATTTCTGTTCTATCTAGCATACTCAGGCTTCTTCAGTAAAGCTCTTTTTCTTTTTGTAGGCTGCAAGGGATGACTTTGAAAATGATCTTTACCAATGAATTCCAAGTTGTCGATAATACATTTCTATTGGGTTCAGGATCCTCCAATCAACTCTCGGTTTGTTTTGTAGGCTGTAAGGAGTATGGGGCTTCGACATGGCACAGTGCAGTGCAGGGCTTGTGGGTTAGGGTTTCTTCTTCGCGTGAAGGGCTGCATTTCTAGGTTTTTTTTATTTTTGTCCTGGCGTGCTAGTGGCTGCAATATCTCAGCTTGGGCAGTCAGCTAGTTAATGGGTCACCAACTTAGTTTGGCAGACCTTGGTTTTCTACTAATTTACCCGAGCCAGCCAGGTCTGTGGTCCAACTGAGCGGATCATTTTGTGTTGACTGTTAAAAAAGAATCCCGATAGTGGGTATTATTCCATGATGTTTAACAACAAAGAAAAAGATACCTATTCTATACTTTCTTCACTGACATATTCCAAATTCAGTGGCTTGTGTAGCCATAAATCCATTGCCTTGGTTAACCATTGTAGACAGTCGAAAGTCTAAATTTCTCTTATTGTGCTGAGGACCATTTTATATACACTGTTTGAGAAAGTCTAACTTTCCCTATTTTTCCATACAAGGATTTATACAATCCGACATCCAGCCTCCTTTCCCATAGTAGGACTATCAACGTCAAAAGTGTACATCTTGTTTCGCTTAGAAAATTCGAAAGTATATAAGTATTTTGGGTCCGTAAGAGAACTCTTCTCCAATTTAACTTCCACCCTCCTTTCCCAATGGCATTATTAACTTATAAAGGATATTATCTTTTTTTTTTCATAATTATAATCATAATCAAGTGTTGCATTTTTTTCAATAATTTAGGGTGGTGACATGGATCTTACGCCTCCATTCTAGCCTCATCTCTTTTGTAAGAGAAAGCAAAGATATATTATTTTTTTATTAATTATATCGAAGTTCTCTTAGGTCTCTCTCTTTAGGCATTATTTACATGCATCTCTTCTAATCTTCTCACCAGATCATCTATTTATCTTCTTTACATTTGCCCATACCAACACAACCTACACTCTCTGAGCTTCTCCCCTAAATGTGCTACCTCTAAGTTCTCACAGATATATTTGACTGTTATAATTTTTAACTATTCTACTCACATAAGCCTAGTTATAGACTAGCGGCTACGAGGTCAAACCCAAAGGATTTGGTATGAAATTCAACCTAATTCTAAGATTTTACGTAACAAGTTGTAATATAATGAAAAATTTTAATTTTTAATTAAACAAAGCAAGAAAACTAATACGAAAATAATCTAATGAGAAATATATTAAAACTTCGAATCCACCCTAACTAAATAGTTGTCCTCTCCATTAAGCTTGTACAATTTTAAATAATAAATTATCAATGCCCCTCTCGAAGTCATGCACAATTGGGAAACGTGTGCAATCCTCTCAAACATACAACTAAACATTTAAATCTAAGCAGTAAATCTCCCTCTCTCGAGCAAAGATCAACCATAAAAATGCAATCTTTATTCAAATTGGTATTTTGGAATTCACTAAAATCTCTCAAACATTAGCAATTTCTTAGTTTAATTTCTCTAATAATTAACTCTACCATCTCTCGATAAGTAGAACAATCATAGCAAATTTCATTAAGCATATTGAATAAATTTGTCTACTTTAAAATTGCAAATAAAATCATGAAAGTCATACACAATCCAGCAGGGTTTTATCTAGTTTAGTACAAATAAATTTAGCTAAACATGAGAATAAGGGAAGAAATAGCCTGTCTTGATCGGGAATTCATTAGCATATGCAATTTGAACACTGTTCTCTGCAGCTTTCTCTTCTAAAAGTAGTCAAGCTCCTCCCCTCTCGAGCAAGTAGCAAGACCCTCTAAACAAACCTTCTTTCTCTCTCGAGCAAAGAAGTTTTGTTCTGGAATTAGTTCCTCTCACGAGCAGCACGAGTAGCAGCACCACACTCTTCTCTCCCTCGTCGTCTTGATTACTCTGTTTTTATAGGGACTGCAAGCAAGGAATTCCATATCGGCGAAATTTTGCCAATATATCGATTTTGGGCCCCATCCGATAAATCAAAATCACAAAATATCGCTTTTTAAAAAATTTTACAATATCGGCGAATTTTCGATTTCGGACTGAAATTTTGCTATTTTTAAAAAAATGTTTTCAAAAAAAAAAATTGGGAATTTTTTTTAAAAGGAAAAAAAACAACTTTCCATTGTTTTCCAACTCATTTTGAAGTTAAATTGTGAAAATATATAGTAAAAATTAGTTTTCAACTACTAATATTTTTTTACAAATATCTCCAATATATCTCCGAAATAATTCCGAAATTTTATCTCTTAGGTCGACCGATATTTTACCGAAATCCGATACAGAATTCATTGACTGAAACACCCGAGTCATCGACTCGGGTCTCTTTTTTTTTAGCAAACAGACCACTGAACTGGTCGGTTCAGTTTCTATTCCTTTCTTTTTTTTTCTTTCACTTGACTAAAACCCGCCGCAGCAACCTCATCTGTTGGATCTTCGATCACTTCACAAAACCTGTTTGATGTGCGTTCACTTTTGCGATCTACATATGGAATTCTCAAAACCATCATAAATAAAATTAAATTTTAAGTTAGACGCATAATAAAATATAAATCTATTAAATCTAATTAATGCAACTAAATTAATCAATTAAGCATATTTATTTATTAAACTCCTAATTGTTCACTTAACATTAATAACTATTAATTATCCTTATTTTAACTGAAATTATGACTAGCATATAGGTAGAAATGAATATAAAAATGTGTATATTTTGTAGATATCAATACTCATTTCTATTCTTATCTCTCCTAGTTATCCCACACATCCACTTTAACATTCTCATTTCAACTACGTTCAATTTATATATATGGCTTTTCTTTGGAGCCCTAGACTCCACTTCATAGAGTATTGTAGGTCTAATAGCTGTCCTATAGAATTTGCCTTTAAGCCTATTTAGAACATGCTTGTCACATAGAACTCATGATGTTGCCTTCACTTTACCCACCCTGCATTTATCCTATGCACCACATCACTATTAATATCTCCTTTTTTATGGATAATGGATTATAAATAATACAATTGCTCACACTTTGGCACTTCATGCGCATGTATTTCAGCTAAAGTTTTATTTATAGTTCTACCTTCCTTAAAATATGTAAGGACCCTAACCTTTGAACCGGTTTATTTTAATATTAGTCAATGGCTAATCAAGTGGTTTAAGTGATTTTCGATTTAACTCGATTGTTTTCATATGGCTTATGAGTAATTGAGGTGATCATGTTATGATTTATTATATGGTAAAAGAGCATACTTGTAGGAGTAAGCCTTCAACTCTACATGAATGGATTAAGCTAAGTAGGGTATGTGATATTATTGCACATGTTGATAATGACACATGTTGATATTAAAATTATATCATGATGAAATCCTTGTGAATAAGCATGTTTCCGGCAAAGTTATGATACTGTGAACTATGAGATGTGCTCTTTTATGTCAAGTATAGTTTTATCGAGAATTGTGATTTGAAATGGGATTTAAGAATGCATTTAATGTCTTATGAAGTTATGTCAAAGCATATTGCCATGTGATTAGAATGTGCATGAACACACACTAATTTTGGAGTTTATCATGATATTGTAGTTGATATATGTTTTGATTATGATGCATGAGGGGATGGATTGGGAGCACGTTCCATGTGTTGGAACCCACGTAGGATTGCTCACGGATGTACCATGATAGCATGCATCATGTATAGGACTTCATGGATGAAGTTTTATCGTTGTTTAAATGGAATTGATTGATTGTATGCAATGTGTGAGATCGTATGCCGGATTAATCGATCGATAGATTAATCGAAACTTGGTTGGTCCGAAAGGACATGTTTTCGATTTCGTTTCCTCCTAGAATAGGTTCACTCCCTGGGTTGAGTTTTGATTGAGATATATGGGGGCAAGTTGTGTATTTGCCTTGCGGAGATTATTGAGATGTCAAAAATCGGACACTGAGCACCCGGGTGGTATGCTTTTGTGCACTAGCTACCACGTGTTCTAGTTTTTCTTCGTGAGATTCGGGCTCTCCCCCACTGCAGGAGACTACCCAGGGCGAACACACCTGCTCTAGTTTCTCTTTATGAGATTCGGGCATCCTTGGCTAGGATTGTCCAGGGCGAGCAGCACTTGGGATTGACAACCCCCTTGTTCCTATGTAAGAACCGGACCATGATACTCCTTCGTGGCCTTGATTGTGTCCCGCCTTAGTGGCAGATTGTGTTACTCTTTGATAGAGGCATTCACCATTGTGATGATACATGTTTATTGCGATGTTATGCATGTGTGTTGGTTATTTTGGACATGCAAGGTGAATTTATGAGATATGAATGCATGATTATACCATGTGTTAGTTATTTTGGATATGCAGGGTGAATTTACGAGATATGAATGCATGATTATACCATGTGTTGGTTACTTTGGATATGCAGGGTAAATTTATGAGATATGAATGCCTAATTAGACGGAAGTATGTGGATGAGATATCATGTTGCAGGATTATGTGTTATGAATGCATGATATGGGAGTTTGTGAATGAGATATGATTATACAGTTTTATGTGTTATACATGCATGACTAGATAATGGGATAATCATGTCGATTATAGATTTTCAGCTATGTTATGATGCCTTGTGATTTCTGATTATTGTTAATTATACAAAACCATTACTGAGTTTTATACTCACCCCTCTTTTCTTATTTTGTTTTGGGGCTGCGTGGTGCGACATGTAGACGGACAGGATCCTCTATTTGAGGAGCGATCGTAGAGAGAATGGGATTGGGCGTGGATGCCTTAGACTTGATTAGTTTATCTTTTGGAGTTGTTATATTTGGTATGTTGAGACTTGTAGACCCTCTTGATTCGAGCCGGTGTGTTGGCTCAAAATGGTACTTGTGGGTTTGATGACTTGTCGACTTATTTTGAGTTAAGCTCTACCTTTATTCCTCTTATTTACTCTTGCTCAAAACTGTTTATCCGTAACTCTGTTAGTGAGACCGCCCGTAAGAGGGGCATAAGTCTTCCGCTATATCTCTTAATGTCGCCCCCATGTGCCGGTTCGACTCTTGGACCGTTTTCGGTTTGGATCGGGCGGTGCTCGGGGCGTGACAAAATAAAACTCCTTAAAATATATCTTAGTCTTACTTATTTTAAAACCATTGGTTTCTAAAGCTTCCCTCTATAATTTTAGTTTTGCCTTTAAACCTATTTTAGTCTTATGAACTAAAACTACATCTTTCGCAAAAAGTATGCACTAAAGAACACTATATTGTATATTTGTAGTGAGCTCATCCATAACTAAAACAAAAAAATAAGGACTTAGGGTAGACTCTTAATGTACACGTACCGACCATGATTGGGAACTCCTTGGTTCCCCCCCCCCCCCCAATAATTCGATCACTAGTCACTATATCATCATACATATGTTTTATAATATCTATGTGTCATCTTATAACTCCTTTCTTCTTCAAAACATTCTAAATAAGCTCTCTAGGCACTCTATCATAAACTTTTTCCAAATCTATAAAGATAATATTGAGGTCTTTTCGCCTATCCCTATACCTCTCTACTAACTGACGTAATAAAAATATAGCTTCAGTTGTTGACCTCTTTTGCATGAAACTAAACTTGTTCTTTGTTACCTTGATTATTTTTCACAAATGACCTTCTACTACTCTCTTTGTTACCTTGATTATTTTTCACAAATGACCTTCTACTACTCTCTTCCACAACTTCATAGTATGACCCATAACTTTTATACCCCTATAGTTTGTACAACTTTGGATGTCCCCTTTACTTTTATATAAGGGTATAAGGTACTTCTCTACCACTCCTCGGTCATCCTCTTTGACTTCCAAAATTGTTAAATAATCTAGTCAACCAAGTTAATCCGACACCTCCAAAAACCTTCCATTGAATCCATACTTCAATGGAAATTCCATCAGGTCTTAGAGTTTTGCCTTTTCTCCATCTTTCTTAAGACAACTCCTACCTCATATATGGAGAATTTCTTAAAATAGGTTATATATCTTTTATAGGGTATCCAAGCCACTACCATAATCTTCATTCAATAGACGCTCAAAATATCATTGCCATCTATTTTTAATTTTCTCATCTTTCACTAAAACCCTTTGATTTTAACATTTAATGCACCTAACTTGATCTAAGTATCTACTTATCTTATCTTTTAACTTGTGTAAGGCCCACAAAATTTAAGTATATGAAGTGAGCATTAAAATTCAATTCTGCAGTGACTTGTCATAGGATATGCAATCAAATCCAAAAAGGATTCTATTCGTGCCTATCCTTATAGAATTGCATAAATATGAGTCTAACCCTCTCCAATTTCACGTTTTGGATGCCATAAACTTAGAGGATTTAAAGAGGCTAGGGTAGTGGAGGGAGAAGAAGGAAAAAAAAGGATTCAACTTCAAGTGGTTTGGATCCAAGGTAGAAAAGCTAAATTACTGAATAGTAGAGTTGATATCCCCTTGTGATTGGCCTGGGTATCATATGCATGAATTATGATTACCACATGTTTGAAGAGTTGCATGCTTCATGTTGGTTTGCATGTAGTATGATATCTTGCATGCTAGTATTGGTTATATTTCCTAAATATTGAGATATGCCATGTGAATTATCTGTTGGTATGCATGATGATCAAGGAAGAGCAAGGTAAATCTCTTTCTATTCAAAGATGTAATTTTGATATGGATGATCGCATGAGACGTGTATGTATGAAATTAGATCATTTTTATTCTTGGAGTTATGAGGCATGATTTATGGAGAATTGTCGATGATTAGATTGTTTGACATGCTCTGATTATCTTATGTGGAATGTAGAATTATTATATACTTCGATGGAGATCGAAAGTTTTATTTAGATAAGATTCTCTTTTTTGTCAGAGTTAGCGACAAGTCCCATCAATAAATCATGTGTCGTAAAACTACTTGTTGCTGAACAGTAATTAACAGTTTGTTAAAATATAACTATAGAAGTAATAAAACAACTAAGAGCAACATTAGTTGGTTTGGTAGAATCAATAGTAGTAGTTGAATCCAGATAAGCATCTATGGGTTCAACGACAACCTACCCAATGACAAGTCATGTGTCATTAGAAGAATTTATCGATGGAACCAACAATGAATAGAATGGGCAAAAATAGATAAAACATGAGCGATTATGACATTTTGAACTCTGCCCTAAAAGTGTGTATTTACATACGACTTTAGGGCAAAATTCAAGATGTCATAAATCACTTATTTTTTATCATCTTTTGCCCATTCTTTTTATGTTCTTCTGTATTTTTCATCCTCTTTATCTCTACGAGGATATCCTAATTTTTTAAAACATTTATTAGTGGGGATGACAAATTTACCAAGATGGAGCATTTGGTGAAGCTATTATTATTCTGCTTTATTTTTCTTTTCTTCCTCATTTTAGATCTTTCTTTTGAGAGAGATTTTTCAAAGTAGATTTACCGCAGAATGGGTTGCTCCTCTTAAAATTGGTCATTTCACTAGATGGTGTCTCAAGATCTTTCGGTTATCCTAATGGGATGGAAGATGAGAAAGAATAAAGAAGATGCAAAAAGAATGTGAAAAAATGGATAAAAAATAAGTGATTTATGACATCTTGAATTTTGACCTAAAATCATGTTTTTACATACACGACTTCACTTCAAATCGTATCATCATGCACTTGATAACAATGCTATCATGTGCACGATGATACAATTTGAAGTGAAGTTGTGTTTATAAATACACACTTTTAGGGCAAAGTTCAAAATGTTATAAATTGCTCATTTTTTAGCCGTTTTGTCTAATCTTTTGGCGTTCTTTTTTATTTTTTTATTGTCTTAATCCCTGTGTGAATATGCCAATTTTTTTAGACACCTACTAGTCATAATGATGAATGTGCAAAGAGTACTTTGCAGCTCAGGCACAAGTACTTAGCAGCTCCACTACTCTTTTCTCCTCTCCTACGACGGCCATAAGCAGTTTGAACACCAATGAGTGGTCGTTAGAAGAATTTCTTCACTCGGAGGTCTCTCACGGTCCAAATTTTTAGCTTTGAATTGGACTAAAAATCTTTTAAATTGTTGAATACTTGAGACGTCATAGATATGTCATCATTTAAACTAATACTGCAAAATGACAAAAATCACTAGATAGACTATCTATAAATGAAATTTAAAATAAAGGATGAAATAATAACATGATATGTTTTAATGGTCCAAAGCCATTACAATTGTTCTCAGAAATAAACTGAAAGTCTAATATCAAAGCAACAAACTTCTTCTATTTGATCCACTCTATCCAGCTATACTTATGCGCTATTAGCTGCTAAACCTACACCACAAAATGCGTGAGTATTCCTAAAAATATCCATTAGAATGAAAAATCGCAATAGAATATAACAAGATAATCAATGATAGAGCAAATAGTGGAAGAGGTAAAAGTTGTAGCATGAGTTGCAATATGTGATAGATCAATTGAAAGAAACAATTCAACACAAATATAGGGAATTGCTAACATCCAGACGAATCGATCAGACTCCATTCACAAAGATAATGCTAGGAATAAATGAATTTATGCTCTCAGATCAGTCCGCTTGTTAGACGAACATCATGCCCATACACCTCTAGGGGTTCTCTTGTGGAACCCTGCCATTAGTCTAGGACTTGGGCACCATCGGTGTTCATGGACACAATGGTTGGAGACTGAATATGCCTTCCATGTTGCCTAACAATCTAATAAGCATATGTGGTGCCACAAAAGGGAAGGGGCCAGATGGGTCCCAAAGATAAATACAAAAACCTCACATGTCAATATTTCGGTCATGCCTTATTGAGCATACTATGATTTCCAACAAGAATATTGTATCAATCCCTGGACTGAATTGAGCAATTTATTATGCTATGTACAAGAATGTTGTGCTAATACCTGTGGAATCTTAGATGAATAAATAATTATGTAAGTACAGGAATGTTGTGTCAATCCCTATAGAATCTCAGATGAGCAAATATTTATGCAAAGAACATGGATGTTGTGTCAATCATTGTGGAGACTCAGATGAGCAATTAATCATACGAAGAGAAAAAATGTTGTGTCAATTCTTGAGGAAACAAAGTTTCCTAATTCTAACCAATTCTGCTACACATAGAACTACAGAAACATTCTAAGCAAACAATTAAGATTTATATGCAATTAAATTAAGTAAAAACCCCAAAGAAAGACTCAATGTAATGTTGCTCATCATGGTTTAAAAAGTGTTGCAAGACTCGGATTTCAAATAGGGTATTCAATGTGCAAGCAGCAAAGGCAAAAATGTCGAAGAGACAATAGGGTTTGAGAACTAAAGACCAAGTCATGATTTGAATACTAATAACTAAAATAATTTAATATATAATAGAGTATCTTAGGTTGGTTGTATGTGTATATAATACTAAATTAGGGTTTACATAATGATAGGTCAGGGCTTTAGAAAAAGCCAACAATAATAGTAAGATTTTAATGCTACATAATTCTTTCATAAGGCATATATATTCAATTGAAGACATGTCAGCTTGGTTAGACTATTGAAATTTGGTGTTTATTCATATTATATTTGTCACACCCCGAAATCCCAATCCTCGATTGGAGTGCGGAAGCCAACCAATGAAATACATTTCTAGGTAGAGATCCCAGCACGCGACCGAACGGTCAATTTTCCAACCGATTACAATCATCTCAAAAGGACGTGTAACCGATTATGCCCGCAATCAGTGTAATACAATAATAGACATCAATGAATACTATGAAATGAATTTACTTAATAATAATCCATTTAAGAATATCAAATAAAGTAAACCTATAAGTCTATGGCACACAATTGTCAATAATGTCATAAGCATCAATAAAAGCAAAAATAAATAACTAAATAATCTTTAAACTCTTCTCGGCGCCTTCAATCCGCCATTCCACTACTGCACTTCCTGATCTCACTTTTCAATTGTGCCTGCATCAGAGGATGCATAAGTATTTCATAGAAACACCCAGTAGGATGTAAAAACCCAATGAATTAAAACAAGCAGTATGAAGAGAATAAGAATAACAGAGGTTATAGACATTCCACAACATCTAAACTTAACCGAGGTCTATACACCTGCAAGGTTAGTCAACAACAATTCCAACTCGCAAGTATAGGGAAAACATCAATAAGACTCCTACTACACATATGAGTAAGGAGAGGATAACAATCATAACAAAGGCTCCAGACATCTAAAGTGAAAGGAGTTATAATTTCTGCTCGCTAATCTGGTCGCTCGCAAGTGACTAAAATAATATACCAGAACCACCCTAGGGGTCCTCTCTTTGGAACCCTGCCATGCGTCTAGGATGCTGACCCCACCAGTGCTTACGGACACGATGGGCGGAGACTGAGGACCTTCCGTAATGTCCACAATCTAACGTACGTATAGTGCCTCCCTTCGGGCAGTATGGAATCGCAATTTCATAAATATAAGTGACCTCGCAAGATCTAGCAATGGCTTAATTGAGCATACTATGAATCCACCATGGGGAGGGTCTCACGAGATCTCCAGTGGAAGAAAACAATCATGTAATCAATATGAGCAATATCTCAAAGGAATATAGGTCACAACACTCTAAGAACATAAGGTATCTCTCACCATAACAGACTCTCTCATGGAGTATGGATAGAAGTATCAAAGTCTTTGGTCAATACATAACTCACTCATTGGAGTAGCATAGAATAACAAGACAACTCAAACACTTTAAATAATAACAACTCACCCAAGGAGTACCATACAATCAATACATACCTTTCACGCTCAGCCCTAGATAGGAATTCCTTATACGCATTAGAGTTTTATAATACAAATATCAGAGATAAGAAATCAAAGAATCTTAGATGATTTGAATTCCAAGTAGAATATCAAACCGACATCAACGCTTTTAAAATAGATAGTTATGAATCACTTGCTCAAAGGATTATCCCTCCTAATTAGATTACTTCTAACCCAATTCTTACTGTGATATTCCATAAGTATATAGTTCGATTACTGGTATTGACATATTAATCATTATCATATCATATTACATGATGTTATTTGTATACTTAGTATTTTCTCTCAGATTTAGCTCACTGCCTCCTGCACAACAGTCCTTTTCCGACGACTACTGTGCTCTATACAGTAAGACTTAACCTCTAAAATTTTTACTAATAATACCCTCGTGAGTCTAGTTTCTAACTCCACTGATTTTATATTTTTCTGATTTTATTTAAATTAGTTATGAATTATTTACTACCGACTGTCAGCACAGAAACAGTTCTGGCCGAGATTAAGACTCTTAATTAAACTTGATTATCTTATTTAATAACACATTATAAATAATAATACATTAATAAAAGACCATATACTCCCCTCCTAGAACAATTACAGAACCTAGGATTATCTGGAATTACTAAAGTTCACTCCTTTCTTGTGTTCTTTTATATATAACACAATTTTTAAACATTAATACATCCCAAACTAGACAATTAATACAAGACACACCTTAAAGGCACAAACTTAAGAGGGTCAAATTTGGGTTTTAAATATTTACTATTTTTTTGGGTGTTATAATATTGCTGGCTGGTCGACAACACTGTTGATTGATGAGGTTCGGTCAAAACTCTAGACGAACAACAAAATTATGACTTTTATAGATAAACAAGAACTTCAAGGATCAATACATCTAAAATCGGAGAGCAAGGTCGCACATCTATAGATGGCAGCAACATGGAAAGACACACAAATCTAAGTTCTTAATATAATATAATACATGCTATGAATACACGAATCAGGCAGGTGATCACAATCAATCACTGCAATTTCATCACGACAACAATACATATATTTCATGCAAGCTTTCAATAGCATAAACATAAATATGAATCAATTCAACATCAGTAAGTGAATGCTAGCATTTGATTTCAAACACAGAATATCTAGGCACTATAAAAACACAGAACCTTAGAAAGAATTGCGTAAAAACATCCTACCTGAATTGTTCATTGAAAACTTATCACTTCAAGCTACTTCAGTAGTCCCACACTCCTCCTCTACTGCTTCTAGTGGTTGGTCAGCAAGGAGGGAGATGAGAGAGAAGAGAGGGGGTAGAGAGAGAGAGAGAGAAAAGTGAGAGAGAGAGAGAGAGAAAGAGAAGGTCGGTCAAAATAGGAGAAAGAGAGGGCTGACAGCTTGGCGTGCCCGAGGGAGTCCTACTCTTGGTGGAGTTAGGGATGCCCTTTCCTATTCATACCAATCCTTAACTTAGGTCATGTCTATCTGATCTTAACCATCTCCTCCAGTGTCAAACCTTCATCGCCTATTAGGAAACCTAGCCCGAGGGGTTTCTTATCTACCGCCCATCTAACTTCTCCCTTCAGTCCAACTCCAACTCTACGTATATCTCGTGGAAGATTGATTCGATCCAAGACACTGCAAGCTTATTTCCAGCGCCATGTTCTAGTCGATCAACTCCAAGTTCTGATAGAATCCTGCCCTAGGTTGATCTATCATGCTAATCTTCTCTAATCCAACTCCTAGTTCAAGTGGGAATATGTAATCTCCTATTAAATCTTAACTCTTATGCCCTTATCAGGAAGCCCCATTAACTGGTTCACCTAGAGTCTAAGGGTGCGTTTGGAAACTGACAATGATTTGTAAAAAAAAAATCAGGCAGAAAATAATCAAGGTGATTTGTAGGTGATTTTTCTGATTGTGGAAAATCCGTTTGGGAACCTGAAATTAATCATATTTTCAGTCTTTCACCATCAGCCTAACTCTTGATTGGTGACTTGCGTTTGGGAACATAAAAAAAAATCAGGCCTGATTTGTGTTTGGCAAAGCCGGTGAAAAATTTCTTTTTTGGACGGCGGATGGCGGCGTTGGTGGTGGGTGGTGCCGGCGGCGAGTGGGCAGTGGCCAGCGATGGCGGCGATGGTGGTGGTGGGTGGCGGCGGGTGGCCGATGGCTGGCGACGACGGCGGTGGTGGTCAGCGGTGAGTGGCGGTTGGGTGGCCGGCGATGCCGGCAGTGGTGGTTAGTGGCGATGGTGGCCGACGACAGGTGGTCGGTGGCCGGTGACGAAGGCAGTGGTGGCGGCGGCGATTGGGCCGTGGCGGTGGCCGTGGTCGATGGTCGGCGGTGGTGGGTGGTGGTCGGCGGCGGTGGTGGTCGGTGGCTTTGGCGGGCGGTGGTGGTCGGCGGCGATGGTGGGTGGTGGTAGTAGTAGGTAGTGCCAGCCGTGGGCGGTAGGTGGTGGCCAGCGACGATGGCGGTGGTGGTCGACGGCGATGGTGGGTGGTGGCCGACGACGATAGCGGTGGTGGTCGGTGGCGATGGTGGTGGTGGGTGGTGGCCGGCGACGGGCGGTGGCCAACGATGGTGGTAGACGGTGGGTAGCGACGATGGTGGGCAGTGGCAGGTGGGTGGTGCCGGCCATGGGCAGTGGTGATGGTGGAGGAGACGAAAAAAAAAAATTTCAGGCTAATGCTCATTCGAATGAGAATCAGCAAAATCAACTCTTTCAGGGGTGATTTGCTGATTTTTTTCAGTTTTCACTGTCAGGAGTGAAAATTGAGCAAATCAATAACTAAACACCCTATCAGGTGATAGGTGAAAATAGGTGATTTTTTTCACCTATCACCATCAGCACCTCCTATCAGTAAAATCAGTAAACAAACACGAATCAGAACAATCAGGCCGAATCAGCCTGATTTTTTTCAGATAATCAGTAAACAATTGGTCAAGGTTTCTAGGGAAAAGAAAAAAAATCAGCCATAAAAAATTAGGGTCATCACAATGTTGCAACATTTTGGCATGAGGCACATCTATAGGCGTGTAAAACCATTAATGTTGGTTAGGAATGCATTTGGAAAGAACAAATGACTTCTGGGTTATAAGATATTTTATTGGAAACTCTACGTAATATAGAATTCGTGGTCGTTCACAAGGTAGGGGGACTGAGCACTGCCGTCATTATTCGCCCGTTGTCCCCCGCCAACGATGAAAACGCGCAAACAGCCACTTACCCTCCTCCATCCATAGAATGTTGGCTCGCCGATATATCGGTATTGGGCCCCACCTGATACACCGATATGAGTCAATCTCGTTTTTAAAAAAAATTCCAAATAATGGCGATATATCGGTCTCGCCATTTAAAAAAAAATATTTTCAAAAAAACATTAAAATTTTTTTTTGAAAAAAAAAGCTGTCCTGTTTATTTCTCATCCTAATATGCATTTTTATGCATATTTTAAAATCTATGTTTTGTCCAAAATAGTATAACTCAGTTTAGAAGTTAGATTGTGAAAATATACGATAAAAACTAATTTTTGACTAGCGATATCTCAAATATGTGTCTGATATTTCGCCTTTTCTGTCGATATTTTACCAATATCTAATACGACATTCCTTGCCTCCACCACCCTTCCCGCGCCGGCCCCTTTTTAAAATTTAGCACAACCCCCCCCCCCCCCCATTGCCCAATCAACCAAACCGCGTCCGCTCCCCACCGTTAGACGCGCCTTCCGTTGCGCCTCTCTCCATAGCAATTCTGTGTTCCCAACGCGTTCCTAGGCCTCCCCCTCGCCTCCGACGCCTACACTATTCTCCTCCCCCCTTCTTAACTCCCCTCCTTCCTCTACCTCATCTCTCCTGCTTCCTCTCCTCCCCCGCCTCCAACTACGACAATCCAGCTTCCGTTTCTCCTAGCGGCCGCATGGACCCGGCGGAGCTGCGGCGGGTGTTCCAGATGTTCGACCGGAACGGCGACGGGAGGATCACGAAGCAGGAGTTGAGTGATTCTTTGGAGAATCTCGGGATTTACATCCCCGACGCCGACCTGGTGGCCATGATCGACAAGATTGATGTCAATGGCGACGGGTGCGTCGACATCGACGAGTTCGAGGCTCTGTACCAGACGATCATGGACGAGCGGGACGAGGAGGAGGACATGCGAGAGGCGTTCAACGTCTTCGACCAGAACGGCGACGGGTTCATCACCGTCGAGGAGCTACGTTCCGTGCTCGCCTCGCTCGGACTCAAGCAGGGTCGGACCGTCGAGGACTGCCGTCGCATGATACGCAAGGTTGATGTTGACGGCGACGGCATGGTCAATTTCAAGGAGTTTAAGCAGATGATGAGGGGCGGCGGGTTCGCGGCCTTGAGTGGTAGCAAGTAGCAACTAGCAATCCTCCGTCGTCGTCCCCGCGCCGCTAACCTCTTTTTTTTTTCAGACTTCAGCCTTCCTCACTTCCACAAATGGGGCTTGGGCTTGCCTTTGGTTTCTGTACATACGAAATACATTCAGGTCTTGCTACTCCTTCCTAGCCCCCTCTTCTTGGCTTCATCATCAATGGCTGTTTTTGGATTGGAATACTTGGAAGAATGGTTGATTTAATTGGAATACATCTGATTTTTTTATCGTTGCATGGAAATCCCAAATAGGTAGGAGTTTAATTATTGGTTGGAAACTCTCTCATCTTGTTTTTTGATTTGGAAGGCAATGACTGTATTGATGATACGATCTTTTTTGTGTCGTTCTTCTAATTGATTATCATGTCCGTATGGCGATTTATTACAAGAAAGTATTGCATGAGTTCTGCAATTTTTTGACAATGGATGTCTAGAATCGCCCTCTTATAAACCACATCAACAATTGTGCATGAGTTCTTTTTCTTTTGAGAATTTGATGTAAATCTTCTTGTATACGAAAAAAGTCAATGAATTTGTATCAATATACTGATAACCATCCAAGCGATGTAGATAGGTTGAGTGGTTGACAACACATTTACAAAACTCACGCTGATGTAACTTCACTTATGCTTGGTTCACTGCATGAAAACAAACTTACTCAACCATTAGCTTTTTTTTTTACTGCAACTCAACCACTAGCTTGGGCTTGAGTGCAAGCTACCTTTCCTGTGCTTGACATTGAACAATAGTTGGATAATCACCTTTCAACTCTCCTCCATCTGTTTGTTCCCTAACACTAGCCATTTGCCCCCTCCCTCTTCCGTGGCGAGGCTAGCTTGTGCTCGTCTTTACTAAAGCTGAAAAATGATAGATCTCCAACCAAAACCCTCCAATAAAAGCCTCTACATATTTGTGGAAGGTCTTTTTGAGGATTTTTGTTGGAAGGCTCACTTCTAGGGATTTCTCTCTCTCTCTCTCTCTAAAATTCTTCAAGTAAGCATTAGATGTTTTTGAGCCCAAGTATGTGCATGTTTGGACAGAGATAATTCAAAGAATTTAATCTAACGTTTTCAAAAAGAATGTTTGGACAATTTAAAGACCAGATTGTGAACTAAGCCTCAATATTTTTTGTTAAATTGTGAACAATGCCTCTAATAGTTAATGCTCCCTACATCCCAGAATGCATTTGGAGAGCTAGTGATATTTAGGAGGGACCCACGACTAAAAACTTGGGTAGGTAACTAGAAGGCATTCACAAGCTTCTTACAATTCATTTCTCGAGATAAACTGGCAGATGAATTATAAGAGAAGCTTGTGAGATGCTTCTTCGTTTGAGCCAAATGTAGCAACATGGGACAATTTTTTTCCGAAGTGTGCTATTAACATGAGACGGAGGGAATATAACCCAATCCTGGATGTTTTTTTCATAATCTGCTTTGAAGAACACCCATACTGTGCATTGTTACATTTGATTGTACATTGTTCCAAAGCTGTTCAAAGTAATTTGATCGAAATCAGATTTGTTAGATTGTTATAGAGAAAAAAAAAGTTCTATCGTCACTTTTTTCTCCACTTTTTTTCAATCCAAACAGGATTGTAGGATTATCGGTCCACTCAAATGCAGAATTCTCCCAACAATCTCAAATCCAAACAAGCCCTAACGATGGGTGTGTTTGGCAACGCGTGACTTTCCGCATTAGAGTTACGATGGAAAGGGAGAATTTCCCAACTAGCGCGTTTGGTAGTACAGATTCACGGTTTAGGGTTGATTTCTGCTTAAGTCAGGCTTCTCGGCCATACATCAGAAAACCAACTTTCCCATGAATCTTCTCAGGAGGAGATTCACTTGGGAAATCAACATTTTTACTGTTTTCACGCAATTTCAAGTGTTTCGAGGGAGAAATCGTGTGAAATTTGACATGCATACCTTGCCAATCGGAGATATGTCATTTGTGTCCCAAAATGCCTTTTGCTTCTTCCTGTGCGCAACAAACACAAATAATTCACAATGAGAATCTGATAAAGCAGAATTCAATAATTCTTACTTCCACTTCTTCCAGAATCCATTGTTAAACCCACCCTATAAAGTTGCTTCACAATTTGATCGAGATCAACTTGAAGTGGGCGAAGGTAAACTTAAGCTCTCTCCTTCATCATCTCTAGCTAGTAGCTATGGATCAACACATAAATAGAGCCGAGAAGGGGCCCATTCGGTTCGATACCGACATTCCGTTGACTCGTATCTTTTTCTTTTATGTGGGATCACTTCGCTCGTTGACATTTTGTATATTTCCTTTTAAATGAGACCCACCAATACCTCTTAGGAAATCTTCAATCTAGGCCCCTTTCGATATTTATTCGTCGCTCCGTCTTTAAGTTCTACGCCCCTTAAATATTCGAGTCAATCCTCTCACAAATTCGATGAAAAAAATATTCTAGCTACTAATTTCTTTATTAGTTCGGTTTACATGAAATTACATGAGACTTATCTCATGTAATTTACATCATCTTGAGCCGTCGTATTTTGATTCGATGGTGGATATCAAATAATGGGTTGTTATAACCGTGACACCCACTAACCCAATTATTTAACACCTACGCCATCAAATCAAAATCCGATGGTTCGAGATTATTTGGGCTCGTTTTAGCTGCATGCAATTTAAACTTTTCTCTTCATTTTATTTATATATATACCTTGGCCCACCAATCAACCCGAACCGGAAAACCGGTTCAGGAAAATTGCTGGCCAAGGGAAGAAGACAGGCCTCCGGCTTTAAAGGGAGTGTCCAGAGTTGAAAACCTTCGGACTCAAGGTTCTTTGCCCATTTTTTGGAATCTCGCTTTCCACCAAGAGCTTTTGATTTCTCCTGCCTTAGTCGCAGGTAATCTTGTTTTTTTCATTGTCCTTCTCCTACATCGTTCTTGAATCAGACGTTTTGTTTTCGAGGTATCTGTGATTTTAGAGTGTAACTAAAATTTATTGAAAGTTCAGTTAAGAAGGTAGTGGTATTTGAATTCGGTTTAATTTAGGTTTATGAAAACTTGTTTTGAAGCAAGATGCTGGGGCAGAGATGGCTGTTGTTTTGGTTTTCGTTTTGGGTTCCTTGTGCAATTTTCTGGGAAATGGATGATTCTTGGATTTTGATTTTGTTGGTTCTTGATCGTTGTGTATATTTGACATAAATTGGTTATGATTTTCGCGTCATTTTACGAGCTTGGTTCGAGATTTGATGTTTGAACTAACTGACCTGGATATAACTGAGCTTGGTTCTTGACGTTTGACGTTTGATCGTCGTGTAACTGAGATTTGATGTTTGATCTGCCCAGATGATTTAAAACACCTTTTCTAGCTTGTTATGAACTTGTTGTCTGGAATTTGTTTGCATATTGCCAACCCGCTGCAGCATACTTTGTAATTCTTTTAATAAACTGGATGATGGCATAGGTGTTTTTTCTTCAATTTGGTGTTTGTTTAGTTTTCTGAGTTAGTGTTCAAATAATTCCTATTTATTTCCAATATAAACTGACGGTTTTAAATTCACTAAAGTCATAATTAACGCCACTCCCTATCTGTTGTGGGGAAGCTTTGGTATGGTTAGGTTGTCCATGGTTCTAAAAGACTTCTGAATCATTATTTTGTGGAAAAAATGAATTTTAGCTATTATCTAAGTCTTGCAATGACTGCTTATATTCTGTATGGAAATAAAAATAGTGCATTTGGTTATTATAAACCACTGAGATTTCTCAACAATTACTAAAGCTTAGCTGTGTCATGTAGCTTTGTTAACAAGGAAGTAAATTTGATAACAATAGAGGTGTATATACTGCATGCTGCATCGCTTTTTGGATGTGTATAGAAGACTGAAGACAAAATTTGACGTAGATCTTGATAACCGACTTCTCTAGCTTCAAAAGTGCTCTTTTTCTCTTTAGATATATTTTGTTGTTGATGTTGGAAAGTGTATACAGACTGAATTTTGGGACGTCATGGATTTAATTTCAGGTTTATCTTTACGATTAGGCAAATGAGAGAGAAGAAAAAAAACCATTTTAGTAAACTTTCACGCAAAGAGCTTCAAAGTTTGTGTAAGAAATATGGTCTCCCAGCTATTGGACCAACCCCTCATTTGGCCAGTTCTCTCTTCGCTCATTTCAAGGTAATTTTGGCACTTTGTTGGATATTCCATTTAGTTTGAAGATAGGATGGAATCAAAGAGGAAGCGGAAATTTTCTTGCTTCTTTTCGTTTTGGTGCTGCATAGTTATGTGATCTCGGAAGATAGTTTTAAGTGAGTTTTAAATGCTTTTGCAGTAGTGGAGCCAGGATTTTATTAGGATCACCTAAGACTACCTCGTAAATACTACTTTTCTTTTGATGCAATTCAATATGATTTTTTTCATTAATTTATTGATTTGTTGCATCGTAATCTGTATTTTCAAGAATTGAAGATATTATATTATGTACCCAAAGTATACAGTGTATTTTTTTAATTCTTTAAAAATGCACAAACTCTAAAATATATCCTTTCCATGAACAAGGAAATTTGTGCAACAATAGTTTGTTGGAAATTATTAAAATTTAAGTTGTGTGCTCTTAAATATACATCTATTCAGGGGATGTTTGCCTCACATCTGACATTGCTCATTTTAGCAATATGCATATATTTTAGGGTTATTCAGAAGGTGCTTAAAACATATACAATATTAATTGCTTTTAAACAGGGCTAAATTTGGAATTCATATGAATGGGAGATGGGATATGCAGAGAAGATGACACACTGGGGCTTAGTTGGTTAGCCTTACACAAGCTGTCAAAAGGAGACATTAGGTAAGGGGTTACGTGGTTGCAGTAAGTAATGCGTTTAGGGGTAAAAATTAACAAAATCCAAACCCATGACAATGAGAATTATTATGATAACCTAAGCATTCACAGCAATCAGCTCTGTATTCTTTCCGATATGTTTTTCCACTTGATCAGCCTACCATGGTTCGAAATGAAAACTTGAAAGCAGAACTTTGTGTTTTTTACATTTAATTGGCTAAATGACTTCTATTAATGCACATGTCTTGGGTTACATGGGCTGAATATGACATAGCTAATTCATCCATGCACGTAGCATGACAGACGTGAAATAAAATTGTCAAATTACCGTGATGGAAATGACATTGTAGATACTGTTGCCTATTCTGTATTAATGCTTTTGAACTCAGTGACAATGTAGTTTGATTGTTATTTGCAAATTCTCATATAGAGATTAGAGAGGATGCACTTACATGGGTTACTGTTATTACCATTGTGAAAATCCTAGATATGTTTTTTTCTATTTAATGGTTGGAAACATGGATATGCTATCCAATAGAAACAGCTTGCTCTGCCATTCTTGGATAACTAAAAACACTAAAGAAGATCTCAAGTTACTGTGTTTCAAATGCTTATAGTCATTTTCCAGGATTTGTTTTTCAATCTGGCAAGTGTCTTGTTAATATCATGTCTGATAGTTTCTAATGGTTGTACAGGGAAAGGATGTAAATCCGCAATTATTAATGGATAGGTCTGGTGACCGCACAGAAGCAAATCCAGTTTCAGAGCAGTCGCGATTACAACCCGAAGGACCATCCAACTTTTTGGAGGCAACTAAGGAAGGTATTAGCCATATGTGGGTTTTACTGATGTAACTGTGACATGTTTTATGAATACATCAACTTATCTCCTTGGCAAATGTGGATCTTATTTGTATATCTGCATAATATATATTTTCTAGTAAACGGAACAAGTCTGCAAGCCTCTGGTGCCGAAATGCGTGATCCAAACACTCTTATTATGGAAAAAGAGTGTGACAAGAGTCATTCTCGGATTGGATTGCCTCTTCCCCTGAGTTATATGGAAGCTCAACCTTTAGAAATGGTATGAAATAACAAACTTGACCTCTTAAATAGATCTAATGCGTGCTCTTTATTAGTGCTTGCATTATTTGTTGTCACAATTGTTTCACTTATTTTTTAAATCTTTTAATTTAGGTCACTGAATTCCCTGTCATAGACGGAAGTAAGGAAGGTCTGGCCTGCTCCTCTTCTAATGTGAGAAACTTGCATGGACAATCTTCAAGTCCCAGTCATCCCCATGCGATTGTATGTAGAAGAAATGATCCAATGTGTTCTGGATCCATTGATGGTAGTTCTGCATTACGTACAACTACAGTAGATTGTGGGCATCCGAGTGATGAAAGTAGCATGCTCATTGAACAGTCTCCTCATCAAGTACCTTCATTTCAGTTTTTCGTTGAGTCCGAACGTGGAATTAATTTATATGTAGATCTATGCTCAAGTCCATCAAAATGGATTAAAAGTTTGGAAGATGAAGTTCATATTTGCCAGACTGGGACTCCTAACTTTCTCCATAATCGACAAGAGGATTGCGATGAGCCCATGGCACATAAGGAGACTGGAATGAACAATCAAAAGCCTGGCAGAAATAATGATCATGTAACAACTCCGATGACAGTAACCTCTGCTGCAATTGAAAATCCTTCTGACATGATTCTACAGGGTGAAAGTTCAGCTGAAAAAACTTTATTTAAAGAGAGGGGAAAGGATACATCCTCTCTTGGGTGTGATGTGCTAATACACAAACAGACAGCTTCTTTTGAGGAATGTGAGCTTCAGATACTAGGTAGTTCTCATGTAAAGTCAAGTGTAGCAAGATCAAAGTGCTCTGACATGTTGGAGCGTGATATGAACAATTGTTTAGGAAATTCCCCAGTAAAATCTGGAAGCATTTCGAAAATGGTTAGTAATCTATAATCTATTTCTGAGAGTTTGAATACCATGAATGCTTATTGACTATCGATACAGTTGATTTTGAGAAAGATGTTCAAGTATATACAAAGATTGTCCAAAAATAATTCACTGGGTATTTATTTTTTTAATCTAACAGGTTGAGGAGAAGTTTTAGGTGATACATTAGGATGTGGTTCTTTTGTGAGTGCCATGCAGTTGGACTATCTGGGTTTGACAAATAATCTTAGATTGGGGGACATGCCATGTTGAAGACAGGGAAGGTCTATCTTTTCTTACAATGCACTAATGTTGCTTGGGCATAAAATATTTGTTGTTACTTTTTCCTCATTAACTCCATGGAAAAAGTGAGAATGCTTATATTCGTTTTATATGTTTTCTTTGGGTTGTTATTTAGTTTTTCAGCATTTAACTATTTAATTGAAAGAGTTTTAACGGTTAGACTACTACTCCCACTCCCTCCGTGCAAAAAAACCTGGCTGCATTTGAAAACTTATGGATCCTGCATTAGGTGCCTGGATTTGCCCTTTAAGCCAATAGAATCTCATGAACGTGCATGTGCATAAGCTAGAACTATTGTAGGCTTTACAGGCCAATAAATTTAATCCATTTTCAAATGCACCAGGCCTTTTTGGACAGAGTACTATTTTTGTTGTTGAGCAATTGGAAACCGATATTATCTTCTGTAGATGTCGATTTGAGTTTTGGTTTTGCTAGATTCTTGAATAGAATTGTTTTGTCTGGTTTTCTTGACGAAATTGCATTTGAAGAGCATTTTACAATTTATAGGAACCAATTCAGTAAGAAGAACTAGAAGTGATTAATTATAAAAAAAAGAAAGAATTAGAAGTGGTTTTTTCTAAGAGGCCAAAATTTATTATTACGTTATATTTGTTCTTGCCGTTTGTTTTGTCCATTTTTTTATGTTGAATAGAAATACTTTCTGTATATCTAATCTGTCTAATTTTCTTTCAGTTCCTCTCAGTTTGGAGTTTATTGAAGACAAGATTGGAAAGAGCTTATTGTTTAGAAAGCTTATTGACTCAATTCCTTGTAGAAAGGGGACAATTATAGAGATATAGATGAAAATGGATTTATACTGCTTAAAATGTCATAGCAATTTTTTTTTAAAAAAAGCGACAGTTGCCAGATAATCTGCATCCATGATGATCCCAGCGACTAGGATCTCGGTCAGTCTTGCTTTCTAGATTTAATTGTTTGCAAATCCAGTGTGTTCATAACTATGTTTATGTAAGTAACCACATTTGTACTCCATATACAATCTATGGGAAAACACATAGGGGACTGTGCCTATCGATATCTTATGTTGAATGTGAGGAATTTAGGGAGGAGGTTTCATTTGTCTGTCTTTTGTTTTAGTGCATGCTGGTGGAGCTTAAGGTATTGTGTAATATCTATATATAAAATGATCTGAATTCATCCTTGGCTTCCTTGTCCTGATATTTTAATCTCCTTTTCTTTTGCAGTAAGGTCATCTATTTATTTTCTGAAGTGTCGCAATCAGTCTCGTGCATCTCCAATTTTAATCGAAAGGTGCCTGTTCAATGGGTTTCAGGCTCAATGGCAATGTGAAAAGAGCTGGTGGTCAGATTCTAATGACTTTTGTGGACCTGTATCAAAGACATCTTATATTCTTTCAATTTTTTTTATCTCTTTACTTTGCTCAATTTGGCAGCTTCATCTTCTTATAAGACTGTACCAGAAAGACGTTGTACAAGTCTTCACAAACTAACATCCCGTCAGCTCCTTGATATTGTGCCGTCGAAGTAGGAGACTGAACCTTTTTAACATAACTTTGGCTTGTCCTCTTTCTGCCATTGAATATTTGGTGGTTTCTCTCTTGAAAACTTCAATACCTTTTGTTGTTTTACTCATAGTGTAGTTGAGAGAAATATTTTTGTAAACTTCAATTGAAATTATTTTAAATATTCAGTTAATGACATATCTTGACTTCTTAACAGTGAAATCCACTCTAAACTCATAAATTGCGACAGTTCTAGTTTGTTGTTAAGTTCTAATCGTCGAATGCAGCAAATTTTACAGTTCTTTTTTTATGAATTGGTTGGTTTTAAATATCACATTTGTGTCCAAAGTGAGACTTGGTCACTTGGTGGATACTTCTTTACAAGTCTTAAAAACTCCTCTGTTCTCCAAAACAGGGGAGATCGACACGGAGGAGCTTCAATGACAAATTCTGTAACAGGGAAAGGCTTTTTTTATTTGTGAGCACAATCGTATTCCGGAATTTGGAATTATACTACGATAAAAAAAAGAGGAAATAATATGATAGGTAAAAAATCCTTGCAATTTAAAAATGCGAGCGCAATGGTCTGTATCAGTTCACACTTTTTATCCCCTTCAAGCTATGAGACACTTTTTATCCTTCTGCTTCTTCAGACTCTATTGACAGTACTAAATGATAGAGGTCGAGAAAACAACGATATACTCCCTCCATCCTACATTAATAGTTTTGATTTGAAAAAAAAACCTTGTCCCATATTCACTGTCTTTATGTCATCTTTCCTTTCATACTAGTGATTGAGAAAAAAAAAAGGCTACTGGTATTTTATTTTATAAAAAAATAAGGGTCACCGGAAGGGGCAAAAGGTTAATAAGTCGGCGGCTTCCCCAAGTACCCCATCTATTTAAAATTTGGACAATTAATGTAATGCTATACATTGGTTGCCTTTTCCGGCTTTTAGGCATTGAGGGGAGAGCCCACGGATTTAATGGTAGGGCCGATGGATCAGAACATGAGAACCATGGGCCAACCCAAAGCCGCTTGAAAAGGCGATTGGGTCATAATTTTTTTCTTAATTAGCAGAACATGGTAGTTAAGAACTAAAAAGTTAAAAGAAGTGCATTTTGTCTTTGGCTGGCCCCTTAATTGAGAAGAAAAACATGCCCTCACGCAGGATCGAACTACGGACCTTCAGTTTACAAGACTGACGCTCTACCACTGAGCTATAAGGGCAATCTTCTGTTTCTTTTGTGTTCTAAATTATTTATAAAAAACAAGCGCTCCTAAACCGGCATTCGGTTCTTTATTCATATTTTGTGAAGAGCGCATCGCCATTTCCCCAGGAAGCTACGCCTCTCTCCCCTGGCTGGACCAATACCTGCGCCGTCGTTGATCTTCTCCGATTTTCCGGCGCTCGGAAGCTCCCGTGGCTACTGAGTTTGTCATCGTCGATTTCTCGATCGGAGAAGAGGTCGAGGACAGAATCGCTCCAAAATCCTAGAGTCTAGAGAGAGAGGGGAAGGGAGAACGGCCAGGCTAGACCATGTCGGCGCGATTGCTGAGGAGGGTCCTGCGGGAGCAGGAACAGCTGCAGCAGCAGTCCGCTCCTCCGGATGGCCGCGATGATGGCGACGACTCCGAGGAGGATTCGGGGTTGCCCGATATGCGCTCCTCCTTCCAGAACCCCTTTGATCTTCTCGAGGATCAGGTCTGGTCCTTTATTTCTGACAATTGCATCTGTCATCTTTGTGATTTTTTTTTTCATTGTCTTAATGTTATGGAGAATTTTCGCTATTTCAAACCCTTCTTTGTGATGAATTGCGTTAATATATGAGGAACATCATATATGAAGTCATAGTTCATAACATGTAAAAGCCATTCATGGAAGTTTAATGCGGATATGTCCATTCTTAGGCAGTTTTACGATAGTTCTGTAGAGCAGCTATGGACGTTGACATTGGTCAGATATGGGTACCGTGTACTAACATTGGCTCTGAACTGGTAGCCTTCGTCGTGTCATGTGAATGGTGTTACATTATAGAATTGTTCCTTGGTGTTCTGCGATGTGCTTCCTGATATAGTGTGCTATCTTTCACTACAGCTTCCATCAGCCTATGGTCATGTTCCTTAAAACTTGACTTATCAGATGGGGCTTTGCATTTTCATTAGTTTATTGAGACGTGATGAACAAGCAGCCTTGTCGACTTGTTGTTGTTCGTTTTGATTGTTGTAAAAATATATTCTGCGTGTAGAAATCGTTCTTATGGGGAAAATGCTACTCCCGCTCCGGTCACTTTAATGAGGCAAATAGATAATATTGCGATACCAAAATAGATGATACCAGTTCTCTAATTAGGTTTCGGCTGCCAATGCCTAGCAGCAAGCCAGCAACCCTAGGCTCGACCTAGGGTTGCTGGCTTGCTGCTAGGCATTGGAGCGAACAATAATTAGAGAATGGTATCATCTAATTTTGGTATGCATATTTTTCTATTTGCCTCCATTAAAAGTGACCGGAGGGACTACTATAAATGTGAAGTTCACACCATGTAAGAAAAAGTGAACTGGCTCTTAGAGTGAATTTCCTGGAATACTTTTCTTATTTTTCATAGTGTGGTATGGTAAATCCTTAGTTATCAATGAACTCATTAAGCGAGAGTGGGATGTCCAGACGGTCTGAAAGAAGATTCCTGACAACTTTGATCAAGAAAGAGAATAAAGTTATTTCCAACCTGGCTCGATCAGCAAACTGGACTGTCAGCCAAGCTGATTCAAATGAGGCCATTCAGTGACTAAACTCAGGTTGATCCTGATTGTAGAGGAGGGTTGGCGGCGATCATGTGGTGGAGGAAGTGAAGGATGAGGATTGAGGAGAGAGGTGGATGGGAAGAAGGATATAGAGGACAGTGTGTTAATAATGATTCGATGAGAGCCTACATTTTCTTCAATAAGTATCGACTTTCTGTGGGAACCTTCAGAAGAGGAAAAGTAAATGAAAAGATGTCCTTAGATAAGCGGGTGTTTAAGAAAGAAGAGTAACATGAGAAAGCATATACTTGATTTTCAAAATTAGTTTTAGTTCATATTATTAAATCAAATCAGAATACTTATATAGACGGAGGGAGTATTATGCCAAAGAAGAGATACTAGAATAGAGATAGGAGAAGACATATACAATGGTGTCAAGATTTCTGAATCCAGACTTAGTTTGAATCAGTAATAGCAGGACAGATATTAATATCACTAGAGGGCTTCAACTCTACACCTTTTTTTAATAGTTCAATTTTTGCACTGATATTGGGAAAAGGCGCGCTACTTCATTATGGATATTTTGCACTGAGTAGCCAATAACTGTTGGCCTTTATAAATATTATGGGAGTTTGTTTCTTTTAAATATTTGTTGGACGCTGAGTTTTGTTTGCTTAAATTGAACTAATGAAAGATTTCAATACTGTCGGTTTGTTGATCTTATGATCCTTTACAGGACACTGAAGCTGATGTCCTTGAAGTAAGCAGTCCAATCAAATATGTCGAAGAAGAGTATTCTGGGGTGGAAAGTGCTTCGCAAGTGGTATCGCATCATAAACCCAAGGGAAAAAGGAAGAAGAACAAGGGTAGCTCAGCTTCCACAAAAAGTAAAAGCAAAGAAGCTGAAAAGTCGCTTGATCTGACCTTAGAGAGTTTATCCATTGAGCCGAAAAACAAAGCTGGGCCTGATCAAAGCAAATCACCAATGTATTCTAAGTTTCAGGATAAGCCCAGGAGGGCCTGCACCTCTTCTGTGTTAAAGGTGGACCCTAAATTTCTCAAGGCCGAAAATGAGCTTCGGAGGATTTTTGGATCTAAAGTTGTAAGTTCTTTTGAAAATAATAGCAGCAACAGTTCAAGACAGATTCATGGGGGAAGACGTGGAATGCATGCCCACCGAAAGACAATCCTTGTTTCTCCATCTGGGCATTGGCCTCGGTGGGATGGTTCACTGTCCATGGAACTGCTGGAAACTAAAAATGGTAGATATTGTTTCAGGTAAACCAAACTTTTATGAGGGAATGGAATAGATCTTACCTGGTTATGTGATATTGTGCAATGATCTTATTATGATCAACTTATCAAATGGTTTTGTGTCAAAAAATAAAAAATTATTTTAAATGATTACTTGGGTGAGCTAACCTTCTACTTGTTCGCCTTCACTCTTCACCAATTTCACTCGTTCTTTGCGGCTATTTCGATTTATTTTTGCTTATGAGTACTTGGATATTATCGAAAAAAGAAGAAAGCATGTTAAAACAGAATACAGAATTCCTGTTAATATTGACAGGTAATTTTTCTATTAAATTTTTTAACTGGACCCCTAAGATGTCAGGTGGGGGTGAGGCTGAGGGGACTGGTAGCAAATCACGGTGGTTGAGGTCTTGTGAAAGAAAGAGAATGACGAAGGAGGATGGAAATCAATAGGGTTGACTGTTTAGTTACCTTTTATCAAGAATATGTTTCTTATCAAGAATATGTAGCATATATATTCAAAGATCTATGAAATCTGAATATAAGCGACGATCTCCAAAATTTAATAGAAGCATAATATAGTTTGGTCTCCAAGTAGTTGACAATATTGGACCTGTATGTTGCTGCATGTCTTTAGCAAATAAACTTCCACACACAATGCTCTTTCCCTTTGTCCTCTAGATTCTATTTTGTCGAACTTTCCATTCAGCATTATGTATACAGACATTGGTTTCTGCATTCAGTTGATTGATCGTTTTGTGCTCAGGTATGTACATTCTGCTTCCTATAGTCAAGCCCAAAGTGCATTTGAAGCTGCAAAGGCTATTCATGATATAAATGGCATTGCGAGTGTCATAGCTCATTATCCATACCACGTAGAGTCTCTCTGGACAATAGCAGATTTTTTGAAGTTCTCAGGGGAACACCAATCTGCAGCTGAATACATATCAAAATGCTTATATGCACTAGAATGTGCATGGGGTCCTTTGTTCACCCCATTGGAGGGCAACTATCAGTTGAGTTATGATCAAGAAACCAATAAAATCATGTTTACAGTTCTTTTCAGCCACATGCAAAACATGGATAGACGGGGCTGCCACCGTTCTGCGCTGGAGATCTGCAAGTTATTGCTTTCTCTTAATCCTGATGATCCAATGGGGGCATTATTCTGTATAGATTATTTTGCAGTGAGGGCTGAGGAATATTCCTGGTTAGAAAGGTTTGTTAAGGAATATGAAACTGGTCATTCACTATGGTTGTTCCCAAACTTTTCATATTCCCTCGCCATTGTTCGCTTTTATCTTGAAAAAGATGATGCCTCACAAACAGAAAAATCCTCGTCTCTTGACCTGATGAAGCAGGCTTTGATGCTTCACCCTTTGGTCTTAAAAAAAGTCGTTGAGAAGGCTCCTTTAAAGGATGCAGCGTGGACAAAAATCTTGAAGCATGTCTTCTTCGGATCAGCTAAAGCTGGAAGTCCCACTGTCGATCACCTGATTAATATATATGTAGAACGAAATTATTTACTGTGGAGATACCCAGATTTGCAAAAATTGTTGAAGGATGCTGCTCACTTAGTGATTGATTCATTGAATGCTAATGGTGATGAGGCTAGAAACTGGGATTGCGTAAGGAAAGAGGTTTTTCCATCAGATAAGAATGAGTATGTTAAATGATTTTGTAAAATAGTTTGTTCCGTTATTTTTGTGGACAAATCCTGCTAAAATTGTCTTTCTTTTGTTGGCGTCAGGTATCCCCATCTGCTGGTCACAAGTTTCTCGGATACGGTCCCTACAGCACCACCTGAGGAGCTGCGAAACATGATGGTGGTCCCCCAATTGGCTGGAGCCATGCAGAATGGTGGAGGGCAGGAGATCCTTGTGCCTCAGGATGAAGGGGATTCTCAGCCTGATCTGCAGAACCGTAACCGTATCATGCTTTTCTTGGAGTCACTTCTGGTCCCATTGGCTAATTTAGAAGTGCATGAGAATATACAGGAACCTGAAGAACGTGGTGATGAGAATGGGCATGAATGACTGAATTACCCATCATTGATGATGCATCATGTGTCTCAATGCACGACTTGAGACCTTGTTTCCAGGTAACCAATCCATGTGGCGCTGAGATTCTTTCCCAAGTCCAATTAGGATAAGTGATGACTGAAAAAGGCACCTACTCTATAAGTGATATGAGGTAACAGCTAGGACAAACAGAAAACATAGCTTTTAGACCCATGTACCATTCTGATTTCAAAATGACCTGACTCATTGGATCAATCTCAACCAGAAGATATGGCATAATTTGTTCTCTTCATCACATAAAACTAGAAGTTCTTATCTATACAAAAATCTAGATGCAAAAGTTGTTTTTTGGCAATTGTATCTTTAAAGATGCTTATCTGAATAAATCATCCAGGTTTTGGTTGTTCGTTATCAGAACTTATAAGTTGGTCAAAAAGACTGGATTTCTTCCGAGTTGAGTGTATGATCATACTTTCAAGGATACAATCTTTCTAGTCATATTGGAATCTTCTGAATTTTGGTAATGTCTTGGCTCTACAAAATATGGTTACCGGACACTGTAACATTGTTTAGCTTTTCAGATTATGCAGTAAAGCTATTAGGACAATGTGGTGGACTGCCACTGAATTTTGCAGTGCATAAATCTCCATTGACTAACTCGAAACAATTATAAGGGGCGAAAAAAAAAACGATCAATGGAGGTGATATGCTTGTAACTATCATGATCATAATTAACATTGGTTAATTCAGACTTGTTGAGCTCTTTTATTCTTGACGTGGTCTTTTCTAGCGTTAACTGTTAACATTTCTTTTTCGATGTTGTTCTGACTTATGATACACGTACTGTTGCTTCAAGAGGACTTGCATGTCCAGTGTCCACTGTCCAACAATTGCAAGGGATTTTATGATATCAACTTCGATCAGTGAGATTTTAAATGCTAAATCTTGTGTCGAGTAAATCATTGTTCGGTTGCATATTTAGCGTACTGAAAGCATCATTGATTTCATCTTTGTGACCATCCTCACATGTGAATTTCCTACCTGGGAAAGTGGTGGCTGTGTGCAACAGAGTAAATCTCCCGCTCTCCGTGAGTTATAGCTATCAACAGAGCAGTGGCGGAGGGCAAGGTGGATCAGGCAGGGGTAGAACACCTTCACCCTGGGCACACCATGCCCCCATGTGAGGGGCAATGCGTTCCTCAAGGAGGTGTGGAACTGTGGATAGCATTTCCAAGGTAGAAGTAATGGGTTAATTTTTCCCTGTTCCATGTTTCCTCTAAACATGATTTTGCTCATTTTGCTCTGATGCCCAATTGACACCCAAAAATTTTGTCCAATTTGTAGAATTTCTTTTTTAATGCTGATGGCTGAAGCTTCGGAAAGTAAAAGCCATTTCAAGGAAATCATGCCAAAAAGAATAATTACAAGGCAATTCTGACAGAAAAAAGAGTATGACAAGGAAAAATTCCATCAGGATTTTTTTTTGCTTGATAAAACAAATGAGGAGTTGCCATATTTAGAGTTGAAACACAAGTCACACAAGCCAAAAAAGAGTCTCGCAGAGAGGATCCAGTTTATACCCAAAAATAATATAAAAAGAGAGGATCCAGCCTCAGCCATTTCCAGCCAATCAGCTTCGCCCCAGCTACTTGCCCTCGTATCCAAAATTTTCCCTCTCTTTCTCCACCCATCCCTTCATCCCTCACCACTCACAACTCATCCTTCCCCAACCTCCTTTCCTTCCCCCTCTCCCCTTCTTCCCATCCATGGCCACCTCTTCCCTCCACCACCCTCTCCTCAAGCACCATCATCACCATTGCCTCCCTCCAACTGAGCCCTCATCTTCTTTTCTCCGTCTCAAGCCTACCACTTCCAACTTTCCACTCTCCTACAAGCTCATCTCTACCTCCTCTAGCTTCACTGCCTCTTTTAACTCCCTCACCACATCCTCCTCCAATTCCGTGGCTGCCGCCGCCCCCACACTCTCCTTCGACCTCCTAGAGCAGCATTTGTCCTCTCAAGACCTCCGAAAAGCCGACGAGGAGACCCGCCGCCTACTAATAGCACTCGCTGGCGAGGCCGCCTTGAAACGGGGGTACGTCTTCTTCTCCGAGGTCCAGTTTATATCCGGGACTGACCTTACAGCAATCGACGTGCTGTGGCGAAAATACAGCGACAACAGGTTTGGGTATAGTGTGCAGAAGAGGATATGGCAGAAGTCCAGGAAGGACTTCACCAAGTTCTTCATGAAGGTGGGGTGGATGAAGAAGCTTGACACTGAGGTGGAGCAATTTAATTACAGGGCTTTCCCTGATGAGTTCATCTGGGAGATGGATGACAAAACCCCTGAAGGGCACCTGCCATTAACAAATGCTCTTAGGGGTACCCAATTGCTAACTAGCATATTCACACACCCTGCATTTGAAGGTGAGGAAGAGGAGGTTTTGGTACTGGAAGAGAAAGAGACAGGAAAGGGTCAGGAGGAAGTGAGGCAAAGTGCTAAACCCATGGCCAACAGGACATTCAAAACTGATTACAGTTTTTAAATGATTGATCAAATGAGCCTTATGGGATTGGCATTTCAAAGAAAAGATGCAATTGAGATGATTGATTAATTTTCCATTTGGTTGTGTTTGAGGAAATGGCCATGAGAGATGTCTTTGAGGGCACTTTGTAACTGGGTTCTTTTTTGTGCGGTCATATATTAATCTCTGAGGACTTGTGCAAAATAGAAAAAGAGTTGAAAGTATAGTATTTCTATTGTTGTACTGTAAATGTTTAATTTACGATTTAAGGAAGGGCAGTATTGAATTTTGCTGCTAGAAACTCTTGTTCAAGCTATGTAAAATGTGCCCTTAAAATTCTGTTTTCTCTTTCTCAATTTGTTCGGATAAAAGAGATTGAAAGGTGGTCTCAGATCGGTGATCCTATTATAGTGAAAACGACTTTAACGTTCTCAATGTTGATTTCACAAGAGGAAAAAAGAATATTAGGGAGTAGATAGTTTCAGAATTTGCATTTGGGTAGTACAATGTCAAGATAGTGTTGTATCGTAAGAAAAAAGAGTATTAGGTAGTAGATAGTTTCAGAATTAGCATTTGGGTAGTACAATGTCAAGATAGTGTTGTTTCATAACATTGGTTCTATATTATCAGAGAATCGACCAAGGGGTGCTTCTAATTGTTATAATAAAACACAAATTTAGCAATCGAGCAGCTACATGATTTCTCAATATTTGTCTTATACTACCTGATCCCGAATTTGCTGTTTTCAAAATAAAAAAAGTATGATTAGTCTTTGGAAAACGGTGAAGCTCTTTCCCTGTTCCTTTAGTCATTCCTAATCCACCTTACAAGCTGTTGAACAATCACTGACGCATTGGAGCTCCACTCCAACTGCCATCCGCACTGCAACCAGAGGCTTTTTAGACCACCGCCAGATCTTCAGTTCTTTACTAGATTGCTTTCGGAGCTCCACCGTGCCATATCCAGAGTGTTAGAATATAGAATATATAATAAAAATTTCTATTTCTTAATAGCTCGAACTTTTAGAAAACTTGGTTACTTGGGTTCTAGTCTCGTTGGAGGCTTTTATACCCCAATTATGTTTCATGTGCCGCTTACCCCCTACTATGGTCTGATGATTTTCCATAAGAAAATGCTAAAACCATTAACTTGCTTACTAACATTGCACCGTCGCAGTTTATAAAGATGGAAGTGGGGAAATGAGTACATGCTAGAGTTTGGTGTAACCCCAGTGAAAATAAAGCTTTTGGGAAATATATATAATAAAGCTTTTGGGAAACTTGGCTATCTTACACAAAGTTGGGGAAGAAGGTAGTAAGGAAAGTTTACTGCATTACGATCTTCCATCAATTGAAAATGGTGTGTCTAATGAATCTGTCCAACAAAAGCCTCCAACTTTGAAGCGGCAGATTTTGGTTGTTTAGAGAAAAAGTGGCTCATGTGGTTTCTCTGTCCAACCAAAACACGCCACATCAAAGTTGGAGGGTTTTATTGGATGGATTCATTGGATCATTCATTTTATACCACCAGGCTCCTCAAAGGCCATGAGGCATTTATGTGCATGATAGGTCATTTAAATTACCAATTTAGCAACCAACTCACTGGAAAAGACAGATTAAAACAATGAGCCTCAAAATTCAATTCCTGGCTGGCTATGGCAGAATAAGTTTTCAAGTGACATGAGTGCAAGACACGGGCGTGCCAAAAAATGAATATAGATACTTGCTCAATTGGCTCTCGTGCTCGTACTTTTTTTTTGGCAATATCGTGCTCGTACTTAAGGCCAAGACCATCCACTGAATATTGCCCAACCACAACATAGTCGCGAGCAACAGAATGACATACAAAATCTCCAAAAATACAGTGTCTAACATGAGCCAGAGCAGAAAAAAATTAATAGAGCTAAAGCGAGTACAAGTTTATACAACGTAGTTGAACAAGAAAGAAAATACATAAAAGCATGTTCCTATATGTAAACATCATTCGCGTAAACAAGGCTAGTGGATTCTAAATTGTAGGCTTACTTAAAGTATCCAATTCTATGAAACCAGGACAATTGGAGAATAGAACTGATGAGACATATTCATGTGATAAAGAGTCAGAAGATTCATCTATAATTTCCATATGCCTTCCCTCAAGCTCTCAGAAAATGGCTCCACTGATGGTCTGCAAGCACAACAAATAATAAAGTCATGTTACAAGACAAGGCTCACCACATACACAAGAAAAGAACATGCCAACAAGCATACAAATTACAAAGCAATTATCAAACCAAGAAAAAGCACACAAAGTCACAACACTTTTATTTGCTATTCTTAATTAAATTATAAAAATTTCTTGCCTTCTTGATAGTATGTTTGATCTCCCAATCCCTCCCAATCAGCTAATTCATCACCCTTTAACACAGCCAATAACTTCAATACAAGAGGCCCAATAAAAAATTGGGAAGAGGCCCATAACTAGGTCGAAGCCCAACTACATCCCTGAGATCCTTCTTTACAGCCTTTGACCAATATACCCTTTTGATAATAGGATCCTCCTGTCGTCAAATCAACATCTTCGTCGCTCCGGAGGCCGAACATTTCGGTCCGCGAACGGCAGAGATGAGCTCCGGCCACCTGCTCAGACTGGTGGTCGGCTGCCGGAAGATCACCGCGCAGGTGACGAACCTGCGGACGGAGTCCATCGTAGCCATGGCCTCCTCGACGGAGCCCGAGTTCCTGGCTCAGAACCGGGCGAAGATCAACCGGATCCCTAGAACGCACAAGCTCTGGGACGCCAAGGTCGCCGCTCGGGTCGGGGAGAAGCTGTGCTTCCGCCTCCGGGAGATCGGAGTCGCCGACGTTGAGATCGATGTCGAGGAGGAGATGGCCAGGCCCGCGCATTACCAGAGGATGGTCGTCCCTCTCTTCGAGTCCGTCCGCCTGAACGGCGTCCGGGTCGCCGGAGCCGAGAAATTACAGAACTGGGATTAGGGTGTCGCTACGTTTGGACCGAGCAGCAGAAAACCAGAAACATGGGCTTTAAAAGAGGTGACTCATGGGCCCGGTGTCCAGTGGGTTTTGAAGTGATTAATTTGGGTGCAAGGGCCCATGGGTTTGGTTGTGATAAGGGTCAAGAGATTGTTCTGGCCTCCGGGTCTAGATTAGACATTGGAGAATTTTGAAAGGGGGAGTATGTAATATTGGATTGGATTGTAGACCTAATTGTGATGATTTAAGAATTGAATTACCAGCCCTTATTACATGGATTGAGTTTAATGTGTTTGCTTGGAGTCGTCACTTGAATGTCAAATGCAGCAAAAAAAATGCGTTAATATAGTATAGCAAAAGAGCCAAAAAAATAACAAATCATTCTGGGTGCAAAATCATGGGCGTTAAATCTTTGGGTTTGGACTTGGGACAGATTCTTAAGAGAACTAGGTTGCTTGTACTTATGCAACATATTGTACTTAATGTTTTACCCTAAATCAATATTGTACCTAATGTCTTCTTCAACATTTTCCAAGAAAATATTCAGTGCGCTTGGAGTTCCCAGCCAATAGCCTTCTGCCACCTCTGAAATAATACTTGACATGTGTGCAACATATTACAGATTTGTGAGGTATTGCTTCTCACCTTCCAATGTGAGAAACAGGTCACGTCCATTTATGATCTCTTGAGCTGTTGAGCATGGTCATTCCCTTCCGTAGAATACTTTGTGAAAAAAAGTTGCATCTTATAATGTAAGTTGAAAATATGCAAAAGGGCATAGCCATTTGTATGTAACAGCGCATAAAAAGATCACATAAAGTTATTACAATAGCGGCGAAAAAAAAACTATTGCATGCTAATTTAAAAACAAATAGAAGGATTGTATGCTAATACTCCATTGAGAATAACAAAAGATGCTTGCCTTAGTGCCTTCTATGAAAATGCATATAATTATCACTGATGAAGACCCCACACGGAATCCAGCCAAGATAGGTCAAATGGCACATGCCAAGGTTAGTACTCATAAAATTGCACAAGTGAGAGCTACTGCCAACTCTATTCATGTGGTGTAGCAAAAAAAAACTCTTCTCATGTGCCCTTTTTGTTCTGTTGGCCTCCAGCTAATAATGGTTTCCAACTTCAAGTTCCTCATGCCATTTGTTCGGCGGTGGTTGGTGCCAGAGGGAAGCCACCTGAAATCAAATTGCAGTTGAGAACCACCATTCTGGTTCTGATACTTAAAAAAGTCTGCATTTTACTTGACTAGTTGGTGTGTCATGAGACATTTCCATGTTTTTTTCTATTTATTGAAGAGTTGTACAAATATCTAAGGACCATTCAATGCTTACTAAAGTCTCCTACCTAGGCAAAAGGACCGGGGCATTCAAATGCTTCATGTGAGTTCCCAAGTTTGGGAAAATGATGTGTAAAAGCAAGGCTTGAACTAATAATTCGAGTAAAGAAGACAGTTGGTCTCTTTGTACATGCAATTTAGACAGTTTACATGGTGTTTAAGGTGTACAACTTCTTTGGACTTATTCCAACTTTGCAAATTAATTAATGCCAAATCCACCAAGTAGTTTAAACATAATGGACAGAGAGACTCCAAGACAAGAAACAGAATCAATGAATGCAAACAAAAAAGATAGAAAAAAGAACATGTGCCAGTGTGCATTATTAATTATATGTTGTGTTTTTTTTTCTTCTGTGGTTTCCTAAGGATTTGGAACTTAATCCGGATAATTTAATGATTGATGCAACCAAATTGAGCAAACGTCCCTTAATTTGTCCTGGAATGCAGTGCCGTTTGAGACAGGCTTCCCTTGATTTGCTCTTAGGCTGGCCCAGTATTCTTAAATCTGAATGCTTATGGTCCTTGATAGGACTTGTGCCTCAGATCTATGCCTTTCTTGACATTGAAAATTTCCACTAAGATAGTAAGTCCAAAGTTAGATTTTAATAATGTGTGATGCTTCAACTTTGAAAGAAACACTTCGAAATGTTGGGCAAAGAGGCAAAGGTCCCTGGGGCCAGGAAAATTAGTGGGGGATGCTGTAGGTGTCATCCATTGACCAAATCACCAAACTTTTTCATCTCATTTACTAGGGCTCATAAGACCGGGCCACGAAATAATTATAGATTTCCTCATCCTCCAATTCCAGCATGAGACATATAGACACAAAAAGTTCCACCAGAAAAAGCTGTGACCTCCACTTGAGTGGTCACCCATAGGGATTCTCGAGTATGCTACTCAACAAGGCATGCACGGGAATGAGCTTATGGGCTCATGTAAAACCATTCATTTGCGCAATTGGAAAAATAAGAAAACCATTCATTTGCGCGGCCCATGCCGAAGTCATGTCCCGTCAACTTACCTAATGCAATTATTGGGGGACAATATCTCAGAGTTCGGTTGCTTTGCCCCTTCCCTGTTGATGGAAGATTTCCCAAAATCCTACAGAAATTGAGTTTACAATTCATCGCCACCAGGATTGGTGTTTGCAGGCCCCATAAAACCATCTACAAGGCCCTTAGAAATTATTGTGCTGTGATATCACATAGGCGTTGCGTCCAGCCAATGAAAAGCCTCCGCGCAAGAGTTTAGTGGGGCAGTTTCTAGCATCCTGTGCAATACTTGGCCGGGTGCAATGCTTAAGTGGCATACTTGGTGCACTCAATAATTTTTCTGACTGCAAAATCTTCTTAATTTCATCAACGGGATGCTAGTGTGATGCCCGTGACATGCTTCACAAAAGGTAAGGGCCTAAGTTCGAACCCCCACTGCTGAGGTTGTTTCACATAAAAAAAATTTCCACCTAAGGCTTATATCCTGATTTATCATGTACATACGAAGGATGTCCATACATAAAGGAGATTATCGGCGGGATACGATGCTTTAAGAGGTCAGTTGCCTTGCCCCTTAGGGTCGGGTTCCAAGTATTGAAACATCCTTCTTTATCTTAACAAAAAAAAACCATTTTCTTTTCTTTGCTAAAAAAACTCTTCCCATACGTAACAATCCTGGTCCCACTGCCGGGCCCCACATTTTGTGGGGTACGGTGATGAATGTGGGCACAGCTAAAAAGACGGTGGGGGTATCTAAACATTTTCTTTATTTCATCCAATTACTACCATTTTTCTACTAATTTTGCAAGATAAAAATTTATATCCCATTACATTATAAATACTTAGTCTAAAAATAAATAAAAATGGATACGCCTGGCCAATTCCTGCATCCGCCTCCTGTCGGGAGGCTATCAGCACCTGAATTCGCTTCCTCCGAATTCATTTCATGTTTTTTTGGGGCAATTCAATCACTCAAATTCTGATCGGCCCTGCTTCCCTGGATCGAACAGCATGAAGTTTGCATTAAACTGATTTAATTTCCGCTTGATTTCGTTTCCAACGTTACCAGCCAGCCTCCGATCGTCAGCATCTGAATAGGTAATTTGGCGTTTTTGTTGTTAATTGATCCGAATTTGGCTGGTTTTTAGTAATTTGCTTTGATCCTGGCAATTTTTTCATCTTTTTTACAAGAATTGGAAAATTCAGGTGATAGTGGCAACTTGATCCCTCAATTTTATTATTTTTTTAAGTGCTGGGGTTATTTCAGTTGTATTTGTTCATATTGGATTGAGGAATTTGGATTCTTGTATTGAAATTCAGCTTAATTTTGTGTAGACAAAATTATCCCAAAAAAAATTTGTGTAGACAAGAAGGGTGGTGAGTGCTGGCTGCCGAGAAGTATTGAAAATGGGGGTTATGTCGAGGCGGGTGTTGCCAGCTTGTGGGAATCTGTGCTTCTTCTGCCCGTCTATGCGGGCGCGATCCAGGCAGCCTGTGAAGCGCTATAAGAAGCTTCTTGCCGATATCTTCCCACGATCTCAGGTAAAATTTATATAAGTATGTTCCTTTCCACTCAGTTATTTAGCTTCATGTGCGAGATCTGTGACCACTGATTGTTTGCTAGAGTAAGATGTTTTCTTTTTACAGTAACAGATTTGTTGATGTATGAGAGAATAAGTAAACAACGAATCTCGTATTTGAATAATAATCATGAGTTAATCCTACAATATGTTTTATGCATGAATCTGAGTCTCTATGTCTCTCTCAATGATTGAGAGCTACAGTGAACTGATAAAAAGGCTTCTTCTATATGCAAATGTTGACATTGTTTCTCAGATTCCACTCATTCCTATTACTCCATATTAGCGATTCGCTGTTCCCATGACATGTTGGTGCTTTGTAAATGAAAATGAATAATGTTAGCTTGGTACTTTCTAGTTTGGTTCCACTGATTATGTGAACTAGTTTAGCATCTTGTTGAACTTACTACACTTTTAAAAAAGTCACTTCCTTTTTTGTTAAAATTTCAATCTCATATATTGGGAGATATTCTTTCTTATTTTTGTTTAAGATTCTATTATTCTCATTATCTCTAATATGAATCCTCAGGAAGGGGAACCAGATGACAGGAAGATAAGCAAGCTATGTGAATATGCTTCCAAAAACCAGTTACGTATTCCTAAGGTAATGTTGTCATTGTTGTATATTTCTATGTGCGTTGTTGAATTTTGAAATTGAATTTATACTGAAAACATAATCAAATTTCTTTATCTTTATTATTGAAAAGAATTTGTTTGAGCATTAATTTACAAAATAATGACAGAAAAGGTACAGATGTTGTGTTCCAAAATTTTCTATGCACCTAGAAAAACGAAAATATAGTGTTGAGTAGCAGCATCACTTGTCCATGTATATCCATGTACTAGTTGAGTGGAATATTACGAGTAGGAGTTTTTACAAGTTGTTTTCTTTAAGTCAAGAAAAGTGAGTGTACCTTCCCATTGTGTTTAATTTTACTACTCCCTCCGTTCACTTTTAAATTGAGACAATTAGCAAAAATAGTGTGCCAAAATTAGATGATACAGTTCCCTAATTATTCCCCGGCCGGAGACGGCGACGGCGACGATGACCGCCCGGCAGCGACCCTAGGTCAAGGTCGAGGTCGAGATGATCAAAGATGATTCGCTCACTCAAAAAGCCTAGGCTTTTACTATGGACCCCGCATCTCAATAAAATTAACCAAATATGTGACACTCTTAATTAAAAGTGACCAGGGGGAGTATATAGATAATGTTCAGTTGGCTCAGCCCTCATGGGCATTGCTTTTTCTGGGAAGAGGTTGTGTGTTCACTTTCCTGACATGTTCACACAGTTTTATTGTCAATGAATCAAGTAAAGATTATTTTATCTAATTTTTTCTCTTCTGCTTTGCATGACTGTCATTTATAAATCAATCAAGAAGCCGTCTGAGAAATTAACATTCACTATGTGGTTTTCAGTTTATTTTGTTGAGTTTTAGTCTATGATTTATTTTTGAGGATTTACTTGTTTTTTATTTACCATCAGATTACCCAATACCTAGAGCAGAGATGCTACAAGGAATTGAGAAATGAACACTTCTCTCAAGCAAAAATTGTTGTCTGCATCTACAGGAAACTGTTAGCTACATGTAAGGAGCAGATGTAAGTTGTAACTTAGACATTTTTTTATATCTTTGTGCTGGTTCTGTTTTAAGGTACTTTTGTATGACATCCCGATTCTGTCATGTTACTTTGCTCTCTTCAATTTTTGTTTGTATTATCCTGTGCTAAACTTGTTCAATCTATCCTTTTTTTTTTAATTCTTTGTTCGAATTAATGGTTACTGTTGTGCTGAATGTCGAGTCAAGTTTAGTTGAATACGTATTCAAGCGTTAACACTTCATATATAACTATATACATGCTCAAGAGCACACTTCTGTTTGCAATACAGTGCAATATGGCTAACTTTTTTGAAGAAAATGTTGTTCATGTGGCTCATTGGCTCCTCTTGATGCTTGTGGGTTTTGCATTCACATTAATATAGGATGCTAATATAGATAAATAAGTTATCTCTTTTCTAAAACCGTTTGGGACAAGTGTTGTATTAACATGGTATCAGGGCAAATGTTCTAGGTTCTAGTACTGCTGGTCTGCTGGATAGGAGTGTGTGTTTGTGTGTATGTCAAGTGGAATGCTTATTTGTGGTGCTTGCACATGCGGGGGAATGTTATTGTGTGTCAGTATATACAAATGTTCTCTGTTCTGTATCTATCTCAAATTTAGTTTTATCAGTATGTTATTAACATCTAACTTGTATGCAAACTTTTTGTCTTTGAATATTCAATAATCCTGTTTTTTTGGGACGATACTTTTTATCTGAAACTGGGATTTACTTTTCTTAACAAACAGCTCTCTTGTTGCTCTTAGCCCTTAGTTGCAAGTATGAACTTGCCCTTTTACTTATTGAATTTGATTATGAGTTAGTGAGGCTTGATTTTAGAGGGTATATTTAGAAGTACGACATGATTCTTCTGTAGTATTCTTAAAATTTACTATAAGAACTAACATTTTGGCGCTGGTTTAGGCCTCTATTTGCTACTAGCCTGTTAAGCGTTGTGAGAACACTCCTGGAGCAAACCCACCAGGATGAAATGCTCATACAAGGATGCCAAACCCTTGTCGACTTCATAAATGGCCAGGTCTAATTTTATTTTAAATTTCACAAATATCTTTTCTGTCTGTGATTTGTGAAAATGGATTTACATCTATTAAGTTAATTAAATTGACAGCAAAGTGTCCACTTAGATCTGTTCTTCAATGTTATACATTGAACTTGTGTTAGTTACAAAACTTCCTGAAAACTGTTGTATTGTGTCTGGTTAAAGTAGACAGATGGCACATACATGTTTAATTTAGAAGGCCTCATCCCAAAGCTTTGCCAAATGGCTCAAGAAATAGGAGCTGATGAAAGAGCACATCGTCTACGGTCAGCAGGGCTGCAGGCTCTTTCTTTCATGGTACAGTGTTTTTAGCTACTTTCTGTCTTGTATTTCACTGTGTTTGTTTATTTAGATCTGTATATGTGTTTTGCTGTCCCCTCTTCGGAGGGTTGCATCAGGAAGGGCATCCGGTGTAAAAACTTGCCACTATGTTTCTTTGTATGGATTTTGTACCATTTTGATTCCGATAAGAGTCAAATGCGGTATATAATCCATGCCGCCGACCCCAGATAGCTGGGATAAGGCGTATGATGATGATGATGATGATATTTGTTTTGCTTCTTCGTTAATTTTATTTGTTTGCTGTTTTTTAGTTCATTGTATGGTTATAGATGAATTTGTAATGTGTATCTCATATCTCATGTTAATCAACAGGTTTGGTTTATGGGCGAGCATTCCCATATCTCAATGGACTTCGATGATGTAAGTTTTTTTATTATTTATTCTTGTTATTTATGGTGTTACAATTTGCCTATACACCACCATTATGTATTTAAATATCTTTTAGAAGTATGTAACATTTCTAGTCATTCATTCTGGAAACTATCACTGGCCTGTATGGCATGAGGTTCAGTTATTTGTAACTAATATAACTAGACCTTTAAGATTTCCTCCATTAGCCTCAGTTTAAAAAAGGTCTCTAGCGAAAAAATAACTCGCTATTGTCATAAGCAAATTACTTGATTTAAAAGGAGAGGAAGAGGAAATTGCTTTCTTTTAGATCGTTTAACTTAGCAAATGTGAAAGAGAGCCTTGAGACTAGCAACAGAGTTTCAGCAACATGCCATGAGGTCTCCCATCCAAGTCTGGTTACTATGCATTGCTTTTTGAATTCCTATCCCTAGCCTGTAGTATTGGAGTATGTTTGGTTTTGATCTTTATTATTATTACAGTCAATCAGTTGGTGCTTGTAATTGTGGTACAATAATCGATCTGAATATTCTTTCTGCTGTTGTTATCCAGATTATGTCAGCAACCTTGGAAAACTATGATGGTTTCTCAGATATGTCGAAGAGAGATATTGAATCAGATTTTGTGAATACTAAAATTGAATTGGATGGCACAATGTACTCTCTCTCTCTCTCTCTCTCTCTCATCTGAAGGGTGGGCACGTTTTTAGATGTTCTACTCTATGCATGCATGTTGTGCAGCCTATTTCTTTTTGTGCTGCATATTTCTTGACTTCTTTACTGTTTCATACAGAGATACTTCTAAATGTCCTTCATATTGGTCCAAGATTTGTTTGCATAATATGGCTGGGTTGGCCAAGGAGGCAACCACTATTCGTCGGGTTTTGGAACCTATGCTTCGTTATTTTGATATGGGAAATCATTGGTCTATTGAGAAAGGCCTTGCTCGCTTTGTCCTGTTTGACTTGCAGTTGCTGATGGAAAAAACAGGTATGCCCTCTGACACTAATAAGGCATTGTTCCTCTCAAAATTTACTTGATCCACAAGCATAATTATACTTCACTCAACATGCAGGGGAGAACACTCATTTGTTATTATCTATCTTAGTGAAGCACCTGGATCATAAAAATATTGTCAAACAGCCCAGTATGCAAATTGATGTCATCCGAGTTGCCACACATCTTGTCCAATGTTCAAAGCAACAATCTTCCGTGGCTATTGTTGGTGCTATAAGTGATCTCATGAAACTTTTGCGCAAATGCATGCAATGCTCTGTTGAAGCATCTGACATTGGTGATAACACAAATAAGTCAAATGCAACTCTTCATTCAGTACTGGAGGACTGTCTTGTGCATCTTTCACAAAAGGTCTTTGTCTTTGTTATTGACTTCTTTTTTATACATGACATTGTATTTTCATAGAAAGAGAGTTTATGGAGCTTATGATGCCTTTATATGTTGTATAACATGGTAGTGACTTAGTTAAGTTGATTCAAAGATTGACATTGTCCAATAACAGGTCAGGGATGTTGGACCCATTCTGGATATGATGGCTGTAGTGCTAGAAAACCTCCCTGCAAGTCCTATTGTAGCCAGAACTACTGTTTCTTCTGTTTATCGAACTGCTCTGATTGTGTCATCCATTCCTAACGTATCATATCATAAGAAGGCAAGTTTTTCTTTCATAGCTTTGACAATTTCTAGTGCAATAGTGAGATCTGAGAAGTTGACTTACTTGTTACTTGTTTGTATTTCTATTTCTCAGGCTTTTCCAGAAGCTTTATTTCTTCAATTACTCTTGGCCATGACACACCCAGATCATGAGACACGAGTGGGAGCACATCGTGTACTTTCTGCAGTGCTTGTGCCATCACTTTTTTGTCCTTGGTCAAATTCGCAGTACCCAGTAGTGTTAAAAGGCTGTAATCCGTTGAAGACTCTTTCAATATCACTGTCGGGTTTCTCTTCTGCTGCCACAATAGAGAAGGTAGTGAAGAGCTTTTCTGTTCAAGAAGAAGACAATAGTGACGCTGAAGAGGCACTGCTGAAAGAGCAGTCAGGGCATAACAATGTTGAGGTAATCTTGAACAAAGTACTTGCTTGCATTGTCAAATTTTCTTCTGCATTTTTTAACTTGTAACTCTTATTTTCTTACCCTGCAACTTATAATAAATGTTTATCAAACTAGTTTTTGAATATTTGTCCACATTTTTCAGGATCCAACTTCTCTTAGGTTAAACAGTCACCAGGTAGGACTGCTTCTTTCATCAATATGGGCCCAAGCAACAGCAACTGGAAACTCTCCTGAAAATTTTGAGGCTATGGCTCACAGTTACAAGATTGCATTAATGTTTTCACAAGCTAAGGTGACAAATTGGTTCCTTTTCTTTCGTGTGGTTTCTGTTCCACGTGTATTGTGTTCATTCTTTTAGTTATGCAAATTTTGTTGTTGTTTGAAGGGCTGCAGGTTGCTCTATTTTTTTTTTTGGGGGGGGGGATTAAATGGGATAAATAAGAAGTAGCATAAAGAAAGATAAACACATGTATAGGGTATCTAGCAGCAACTTTATCAGCTAACGGATCTGTACTAAGTTATGGGGAACTTTTGATTGCTAAACAAATTCTGATGTGTTGCGGGAGAAAGGATTGAAGCTGGGAAGGGGTTTTGTTTAGTTTGAAAATTTGTGGCTCAATGCTCTCTCCAAGAATATAAATTTGGGTTTTGGATGGAGTATGCAGAATTAAGTTAATTATATGAGGATTAGGATGAGCTAGTCCAAGCTAGGCAAATGGGTTTTGGGGTCTTCACGGTTCTTAGCTTTATTTTTGGTTAAAATAAGCTGAAAATGTCACAATTCTTAATCATAATCAAGTAGCACCTTTCCCAAAAATTTGAGGTCAGCTACATGGATCTTATGCCTCCATTCTAGCCTGTTTTGTGCCAATTCTTTTGGAAGAGATAGCAAAGCCATACCACAATAAGCTGAAATTGTAGTGATTTTAACTTTTCAATGAGAAATTGCAGGTTAGTTTCCCACATGTTGATGAGCAAAAAAAAACGATTCACATTTTATTTATGGTAGAAAATGCCCTGCTTATGGGAAAATTATTTTTCTGTAGTCCTAGTTACTTCCTTCTTCTGGGCACCATGCCTGAGTGCCTCTTGAAGTTTGCATGACAAACAATGAAGGCTGAAACCAACGGGGTGTTGGTCTGATGGCCAGGACATGCTTCCTGAAACGGAGGTCCTGAGTTCAAACCCCCACTCCATTGGCCATCCACCTGGGATTATATCCCCACAGACCCTGTGTGTATGATGGGTGGGCCTTGTATGCACCTGTGGGGATTGGAGGTGGGATACAGTGCGCTAGGAGGTCGGTTGCCCTGCCCTTTCCAGTCGGTTCCTTAGGACTCGGACATCCCTCGTTATAAAAAAACAATGAAGGCTGTATATGAATTACACCAGATTTATTTAACATGTCATAGACCAATTATAGTAAATCTCTTCTTTCAATTCAAAATTAAGAAACTCCTATTTTAAATTTCGTGCAGCCCATTTATAGGCTGCATAGAGTGTGCAGCCCTTTTACAGGCTCCATAGGGTGTGGTCAAATTTTCCTTCCTGTATCTTTCAACAGTTCCCATTTGATAATATATTACCTTTTAAGTTCCCTGGTTGACAATATACTACCTTTTTAGTTCTCCTTCGACAATATATTACTTTTTATTTATATGAGGAATATGAGTGCTACATCCAGGATTTTTGCTTGACATCTTTGAGTTGTGATGACAGGCATCAAGTCATATTGCTCTAGTGCGGTCGTTTCAGCTTGCTTTAACCCTCACAAGTGTATCACTCAATGGTGATAGTAAGTCGGTTGATATATTTTCGTGTGCATCTCTTGTATTACTCTTATAAGTTAGTTAATATTTTGTGAAATTGATTGCGTAGTGACTTTCATGTTCAAGAGTCTTTTCAGTCAAAACTATTCTGTGTTTTTGCTATTTTTTTTTTACAATGCTGTTGTCTTTTTTTCCTTCTATCTATGATGAGATGATGGGCAGTACCTAAATGCTTAGGCTTTTTTGTCTCCTTAGGGTTAATAAGTTAGTTAGTGGGGAAACCAGTTGGGGTCTTGGGTAATTACAACACCTGTCTTCTCCTGGGACATCTTGAGACATCCTGATGAAAAATCTAGGCAAAGGACACTGGACTTTTTCTTTTTCATTATGTTTTTTGTAAATCTTTCTTTTACCTTGTAGGTGATGCATTTGAAGTAAGGAACATTCCTTTTCCTTCAAAATTTAATAGTGACTAAGAAATACTCCTGTTTATGCTGCATTTAAATTAATGCTGGTCTGCATCTTTTCATTTGCCAATGAACCCTGTAATACAAAAGTGAAGCTTGCGTTATGTGGGCTATAAAAGTTGATATCGCTTTTTGGACTTCAAATGTATTAAAATTTGATGGGTATACATGCACTTAAAACTGTGCTAAATGTTCGTTTCATTATGGAACTTTTTTCTTATTCTTTCGTCTTTTATGCTATGTTCAGGTGGTCTGGAGCCATGTCATCGGAGATCACTCTTCACATTGGCTTCTTCAATGCTTATACTTTCAGCAAAGGCCGGAAAACTCCATGATCTTATCCCTTTTATTAAGAAAATGCTTGCAGAAGCGGTTAGTATATATGTCATGAAAGTCTGGATACTTGATCAATTTGTAACCAAAAAAGTAGTGGATTTAACGTTCCGGAAAAATATTTATGCTCAGGTTGATCCTTTTCTTCATTTAATCGAGGAGAGCAGACTTGTGGCTGTTTACCCGACCTCTGGTGGTGAGATGATGACTTATGGATCAGTGGTTGATCAAGCTGCTGCTACAAAATCTCTTTCAGCAATAGAAGTTGACAAGTCGCAGTTGAGAGAAACCGTTTTATCCCATTATCTGAAAGCATGTGACAAACTGTCAGAGGTAAATTTTGTAAATTATCAAATATTTTTTTGAAGTATTTTTCTATACACATCTGTCTACAAGGATCAAATGAAAAAAAAACCATGAATGTAATTGTTATGTACCGAGCTCTTGGCAGTCCTTTCAAACCTGTAAAACAGTTGTAATCCACCTTGAGCCTCTGACGTTGGTTCTTTGACTAAGTGGACCACCTTTTTATGCATATGGTATATTCATCAGCAACTACTTTGCTGTTTACTGGTTGATTGCCATAAGGTTGAGGGGATTGGAGTTGACTTGCTAAACCATATGGCTTATGACTTCTTAGAGATTGCCATTGTGGCTGTGGTTGCAGCAGATGTGGGTGCAGAGAAGTGGAAGAGAATTATAAGAACTTATGCTATTAATTTGTTGATAAGTCAGGGGCTTTTCTTAATTTCTGGAAACTGCATCAGATTCTAACATATGTTTGGTTAGAGTCATGCAACATCATTAGATGGTTATTTGAAGTCAGTTTATCACGTCAATCAGAATTTGTATTCAGAAGAATTCTTAGTTTAAGAAAGGCATGGGCTAATATTTAGTTTCTTTAATTATAAAAAAATATATATTTAGTTTCTTTAAAAACAAAAAGTAGTTTCTTTTAGAAGTCCTACTTTGATGGGAAGTTTTACTGATTATGGGAACATATTTTCTATTTAATTTTCCTGAGGGATTTTGATTTGCACTGTAGGAATGGAAAAGCCATTCTATAATAAGTAGTAGGTGGAATGGAAAGGCCGTTCTATCTTATACTCTCTTTGTCCCATATTAAGTGTCCTATTTGGTTTATCCAATTGAGCTTATTATGCATGATCTGGTTTGTACTTCTCATCCGTAATTTAAGTAATTTTAGTGAGTCTTTTCATCTCTCTACTCTTATATTTTTCTCTTCAAAATTTTTCCAGTATGGTTTTATCAACTAGTCCTGGAATTATATCTTTGTGGTGTTCATGAGTGGCAAGATGTTTTATTGGATATATATCAGTGGCCTAAAGATAAAGATATGTTGGAGATTTTGGGAAAACAATAACGGTGAACCAACAGGGTGTTGGTGTGATGGCCAGGGCATGCTTCCTGAAATGGAGGTCCTGAGTTCGAACCATCACTCTGTTGGCCACCCACCCGGGATTATATACCGATTTACCCTGTGCGTATGATGGGTGGGCCTTGTATGTGCTCGAGGGGATTGGTGGCGGGATACGGTGCTCTAAGAGGTCGGTTGCCCCTGCCCCTTCTAGTCGGGTCCTAAGGACTTGGACACCCTCATTATCAAAAAAAAAAAATCAGTGAACCAATAATGTTGAACATGCTTATACTCGCAGAAAATTACATTTATCAATTGAAAAACATGATCAATAAATATAAAGAAGAAAAATTTGAAGTAGTATCAATGATTAAGTGGAGAACATAATAATGCACATCTTTGAAAGTCAATACAAATATGTAATGAAGAACTTGGTAGTGTATTGGTCGCCGGCACCACTGGTGTTAATAATCTTTATCAGTCAAATCATCTTCAGCACAGTTCACTACTGCAGTTGGTGAAGAAGATATTAGAGGTTGTCTTTAGGAACAATTGGACTTTTTGAGATATAAATGCATTTTCGAGGTTGTCTGTCGGAACAATTGGACTTTTTGCAACCTTTGTCCATGTACCTTAACAGGCTTCATGGCTCAAGTATTGTAAAGTTATATGCTCTGCGTGCTAAATGGGCAGCTTGGTTGTTTCAGGAGGAGCAGCTTACTCTAAGAGAGCAGCTTCAGCAGGATTTTTTACCAGATGATGCATATCCACTTGGACCTCCCTTGTTCATGGAGACACCGCGACCATGTTCTCCACTTGCTCATCAGGAATTCCAGTCATTTGATGAGGTTTATTCAATAATTTTCTTGCTATTTCTCTCTGTTTTTTCATTTATGTATCGAGATAATAAGGTGAGGCATTGAGGTTGTTAGGTATATAACCAATAATAGTTTTTTTTTTGCAGATTATTTACCCAGGTTCATTCAATGAAGATGAAGCATTTAAAGATACAGTTGGCAATCACTCGGGCCGCAAGACATCTGTCACTGTTAACACTCTGGATATCCTGAGTGCCAACCAACTTATTGATTCGGTAATACTTAATTAAATTTATGCATTTAATTTATGTGATAAAAGATGGCTATATTAATATTTCATGTGTAACTATCATGTCATGAAGCCAATCCACATATTTAGAAAGGTGTACGATGAATATGATAACGCTGAATCTTCTTATCATCGTCCCCTTTTCAGAAGGTCGCGTCAAGAAGGGCATCCAGCATAAAAACTTGCCACTATGTTTCTTTGTATGGATTTTGTATCATTTTGATTCCAATAAGAGTCAAATGCGGTATATAATCCATGCTGCCGACCCCAGATAGCTGGGATAAGGCATATGATGATGATGATGATGATGAATTTATGTTGTGGATGATTAATTTTCATATTTAACATTTTTACAAATGATCGATTTTACTTTTACATATGTTTCTTCGAAATCGTGGATTTTTAGAACCATTCTATACTGTCCTAAACTAATCGCCGAAGGCTATAATGAAGATTTTGTATAACTCAAAGATATAGCAGTAAAAACAATGGTTTATGTCAGATACTTACAATCGGTTTACAGGTCCTTGAAACGGCTCGACAAGTTGCTAGCTTTCCTATTTCTACAACTCCTGTACCATATGACCAAATGAAAAGTCAATGTGAAGCTCTTGTGATGGGAAAACAGCAGAAAATGTCTGCACTTCTAAGTATGAAGCATCAGAATGAGACAGTGATCCATGAGAATGGCCTCATCTCTTCTCCCAGGGTATGATAATTTTCCAGTTATCATAGATCTCTATCTCACAATAGCTTTACCAAATCTGAGGTTGGTTATGCTATCTTTTTCTTTTTTGGGGTGACTTCTGCAGATAAGAATTCAGCTCTTGGAACAGTCAAAGATGGTTGAGGCTGAGCAAATTCGAGTAGGTGGATCACTCAGGTGCTCTGCTGAATATGAGCAATCTTTTAGACTACCACCTTCAAGCCCTTATGATAAATTCTTGAAAGCTGCTGGATGTTAAAAATCTGGCAACCAGTTGGTATACTCGATATTTTTTCATTCTTTATTTGTAGAAAGTGGAGCATGTGGCAAATATATTAACGGCATTAGGGGTGATTGTGAGAAAAAAGGTAATCAGGTGATTGTATTCTGATGAGGCTTCTTTTCGAGTGTTGTAATGATGTTTTCAAAGATCATGCACTTCACAGGTTTAGAGATATAGGAATTTTACAAATGTAAGTATTTTTAGCTTTGTTATTTAGCTGAATTTTCATGCTGTATAAATTATTAAGTGCTGCTGTAAAAGCTATGAGCCTTGCAATTTTTATGTTTGCTTTTTACGAGGATATTGGATTTAGATTGTCTTTACTTATACAAATGTCTACAGGGAAAAATGTTTTCTCCACATGATCCCAACCCATTGAATTTCATAACCACCACGAGATGAATGGCGAAGCAATATCATCTGATGTTTGAGAGGGTAGGATAAGATAGGAGTAGGATAATAAAATAGGTTTGGCACCACTTTTTTTAGCAGAAGAAGAGATCAGCATAGTTGCAGTGATGGAAATTGTTCAACACTTTCATCCTATCGGTGTCTATTTTTATTGTGATAAAAAAACAGACAAACTAAAACAAAACTAAGTAATTTTACAAGCCTCTATTGATACACGCATGCTGGACCGTTATACTTTGGATGTGCTGAGAAATGGCGACCTTCTTCTTGGTAATTCTTTTCTTTTTTAATGTCAAATGGGTATTAATCTGAGCCTTTAATAGAAAATTTATATCTCAAACAAATAATACAACAAAATGATACAGTCCAAAAGCATGTTTATTAGTATGATACAATGTGATGAACATAAGTTGCATTTTTCGATGATTTTTTGATGAAATGGCTGATATACTTTCTCCATATATTTTCACAGGGAAAAGTAAGGAAAAATTTAAATGAGATCGTTCTCTTGCGTGAGCCTGAGTAATTTGAGCTGTCAAATCAAGATTTGATGGTGATGATGATGCTTATTTACCTACCCAGTGATTTGACATCTGTTATCAGATTTTAATCTGACGGGTGGATGACGATGACTTGGCTCATACAAGCTACGTTAGAATGATTTTATGTAAACCGGTGTCAAAGTAAGTATGCACTAGGTCGAATATTAAAAAATGTGCAGCCGTTTATCGCTAGACTTAAGAGTAAGCAAAAGTTTTCTCCACATGAAATAGGGCTGAACTCCAAAAACACCTCATTGCATTTGAAAAATTACAAATTTCATAATTACCCTACAGGCCAATAGTGCATGCAGATGGGTAACTCAACGCTTGAAATGTTGTGGGCCCTACAGGTTAATAAATTTAACTCATACTCTGATGCTGCCAGGATTTATTGGATCTAGGTGAATACCATCCATGATCTATCCATTGTGAGAGACACGTACATTAGGCCCGCTCATTCATGTCATGTACCAGGGCATCGTGAGCCATCGGATTTTGATCCGGCAGAGTTTTGAATCCCCATTCGCACTTCACCTGCCATGTTGTCCAATTGAGGTTATGACATCTTAACTTTTTCCTAGTACATATTTTTCATTCCCTCCATGTATATTTGTAAAAATTCTCATTTTTATTAGACCATAAAGCCTACAAGGAAATCACATGACTTCTTCTCCCTGATATCCCATCCAACTCATATGCTCGTTCACAAAAGTTCAAGTCAATCCTTCTAAGTCCAACTCGTATGTTTTCGCTGGCACCTTTTCCTTATTTGCCCATAAAAAGCAATTTTACTATCACCCCCTAAGGAAGCATTTATTATCCGCCTGGTTGATTTCTGCTTGGAAATCTGCCTTCAATTAGGAGAAACGATGATACGCAAGTGATAAGTTGCCCACTCAACAAAAAAAATAATTTTTGCTCGAAAATAGTTTTTTAGTTTTCTATTTGAAAATGTTTTTTTTAAGCTAAACACATAATTAATACTTGTGCACTGTCGATTCTTATGATTCAAAAAAAGCAATTTTACTATCACCCCCCAAGGAAGCCTTTATTATCTGCCTGGTTGATTTCTGCCTGGAAATCTGCCTTCAATTAGGAGCCTTTGATTATGAGAATCGACCATACGCAGGTAATAAGTTGTGTGCTCAACATAAAAATTAATTTTTGCTCGAAAATAATTTTTTAGTTTTCTATTTGAAAATGCTTTTTTAAAGCTAAACACACAATTAATACTTGTGCACCGTCGATTCTTATGATTCATAAAAAGCAATTTTACTATCACCCCCCTAAGGAAGCATTTATTATCTGCCTCGTTGATTTCTGCTTGGAAATCTGCCTTCAATTAGGAGCCTTCGATTATGAGAATCGACCATACGCAGGTAATAAGTTGTGTGCTCAACAAAAAAATTAATTTTTGCTCGAAAATAATTTTTTAGTTTTCTATTTGAAAATGCTTTTTTTAAGCTAAACACACAATTAATACTTGTGCACCGTCGATTCTTATGATTCATAAAAAGTAATTTTACTATCACCCCCCTAAGGAAGCATTTATTATTTGCCTCGTTGATTTCTGCCTGGAAATCTGCCTTCAATTAGGAGCCTTTGATTATGAGAATCGACCATACGCAGGTAATAAGTTGTGCGCTCAACAAAAAAATTATTTTTTGCTCGAAAATAGTTTTTTAGTTTTCTGTTTGAAAATACTTTTTTCAAGCCAAACACACAATTAATACTTGTGCACTGTCGATTCTTATGATTCATAAAAAGCAATTTTACTATCACCCCCCTAAGGAAGTATTTATTATCCGCCTGGTTGATTTCTGCCTGGAAATCTGCCTTAGGCAGGTAATAAGTTGTGCGCTCAACAAAAAAAATTATTTTTTGCTCGAAAATAGTTTTTTAGTTTTCTGTTTGAAAATGCCTTTTTCAAGCCAAACGCACAATTAATACTTGTGCACCGTCGATTCTTATGATTCACGGCTCTCATTTGGTGGCGGAAACAGGAAGCGGATAATAAATGTTTCCCACACCCAAACCCATCTGCCCGTTATCATCAGACCGCTGCTATGACGGTCGGAGCCTGGGCCACCGGCCCAATGGTTTGGGCTTTGGTCCCCTTTGTAACTACTGCACACTCGCCACGTGGGCCTCCAATCCCAAAAGCGAGCCCATTGTCCCACATACATCCAACTCAGGTGCCCAGCCGGCGGAGCCCACATAAGTCCCCTCATCACGTGCCTCTTCTCCCCATCACGTGCCCCCAGACCCCCGCCGCGCTCAGTCGCTTCTTCCCCAGCCACCCCAAAGCCCAAGCAAAAGCCGAAGCCGGAAAGCATCCATTCCCTCCGCCTTCGTCGCCGCCCTTTCCGCCCGATTATCCGGCCGACCTTATCCCCGGAGTGCACTCTCTCTCCTCCGAACGGACTCGCCGACTTGCAGGCTCTCATTGCGATTCTAGGTCTGCCTGTTTCCATCTTCCTCTCCAGTTGCACTGATTCTCCTCTGTTTTTTTTTTGAATAATTTCTCTCACTAGGGCTAGTTGTACGCTTATTGTACATCCAATAGCACAGTTTGTGTGCAGTCGAGGTTGTAGGTAGGTTAAATCGAGAGTTTGACAAGTTTTGGCTGAGTTTTGATTGTTTGAGACTCTGTTTTTGGTTTGGCATGAGGAAAATCTGTTTCTTGATTGTGATTTAGTCTGTGGAGGTCGTTTATTTTTGTTCATGATTGTGCCTGTTGGAGTTAGGGTTGGTTGTTTGTTCTGTGTATGCTCTGTTGCTACAAAATATGGAAGCATTGGGATGTGGCTGGGAGCTTACTGCTTGCTGGTGCTTGGGTTGTTTGGCAATGAGAAGATTTTGTAATTGAACGGGTGCGAGTGATTGCTGGCTTTTGTAACTAGGGTAAGCTAAATTAGGTGCCTGTCATTTCTTTACTGAGACAGGATATGAGGAAATAAATAAGCTTTCTGACGCTTGTGTAGCAATGGGAAAGCTCTGTCCCTGCGTAATGGATGGATGGCAAGTGGTTGTTGGCTTTTGTAAGTAGATTAAGATAGTTTAGGTACTTGTTACTTCCATAGTGATAGAGCATATGAGAAAATAAGTAAGTTGGGGAATTTTTGGTCTCATTTACTTACCATTTACTTTCATTCATTTGTAGTGTTACTGGTAGTGATATAATGGTTTAATAGGAGTTGTGTTGCTGACCAACATAACTACACTCTGGTGCTTGTGATGATGGTGTAGCAGCAGGAATACTGCACTGGGGTTTATCATTAGAGGTTAATTTACTGAAAACCTGTCACCGTTGTTAGATGTTTTTGAGTTCTAAATAGAATTTTTTACGCGGTAAATTTACTGCCTTGACTGAAAAAATGCGACTCTCTGCTTCAGGTCAATCTATACGAGTACGATTTCGAAGTTGATTTTTGCAGTGCATTCATTGTAACAAATGCTCTTTTTTTCATAACAATTTCTTCTTTCAATTGTTGGTATGTTGTTATATTCGAGTCAGATATGATGTCAAATTTTCTTGTACATTAATGCTTACTCTGTGATGCTTTGGAAGCTTAGATTGTGATTGAGTCCTCAAGAAAATTCCAATATCAAACTGCCAGAATGGCGTAGATACTGGGAAAGTAACCTTGAGAGTCTTTAATGCATTCTAAGCATGTGGCAGATGCAGATGGACCTGCTAGCAGGCCTCTGCGGACTAGTGACAGGCTTCGGCGAAGGTCGACTATCCTCAGCAGATCCTATCTATATTACCAGCCTATTCGTAGGAAGGCGAAGTCCAAGAAGCGAACTGCTGCATCTCAGATTGCAAAATTGTTGCGTCCTGGTCGCATCCCTGTGAGAAATCCTGCTTCAAATGTATGTGATTCATTTATTCGTGTTGAATTTTAGAAGTCTCTTTGAAATTTATTCTTGTTCTGTTTTATTACACATGGTAAAAGTCATCTGGCTTTGTACGAGCAAGAGAAGCATGCTTTTAAAATCAATATGAACAATTTATTGAATTCAAACGCAAAGATAAAACTTCAAAGTAGAGACAAGCATCCAGGCAATTAGTATTCTCATAGTAGCTTTGGTTGGCATGATTTATGATTTTAACTAACCATATTATTATCAAAGAAGGTAAATAGATGATGTTTATAAAAGGAAATAGTGTTGAAGAAGAAGTAGAAAAGAATAAAATGAGGTGAACCGTGGTGCTCAGAGAGTTTCATTAAGAACAAAAATAAATTACAAGAATGCTTATCTAGAAGTTCTACATGAAAAACATAAACCAACTTTCATGTGACACGTGTGAGTTCACATGTGCGGGGAAATGTGTTAGTCAACAATGCTATCTCATCAATGAAGCTTCTATTGATAGGGAATCTGAAAGGCCATTTTTCCTTTTAGTTTCTTGGTTAGATGCCCAAAGAGACAGTGTCAAAATCCATAGCATGAATTTCTCTCTCCAGAAAGATCTTGAGAATATTAGTGTTTTTATAGATTTTGGGCCATAAGACACTTTTAGTATATATTAATATTCTTTTGTTAATGATAAGTATGGTGTAAGAATATCTGTTGAGAATTGATGTAATGGCATCATTTTCAGTATTACTTGATGTTTATAAGCCTTTATTATTCTTTAGAAAGTTCATTTGTCTCTTTTGCATCTCTTTGGTCTAATTGTAAATTTTTCTTTTTGAGTTTTAAAGGCAATGCAGTAATTTTTCTGATTTATTAGTCACTATCAAGGCTTTCTTTAGCAAATTTTCATTTTGCTAGTATGAGGTGTTTTTTCTCTTCACGGAGTCAATTTATGTATGTTTATCGGTTTTTGAACTGTAACAATGAGAATTGTAAATGCTATCTTTTTTTTTTGGTACAATGTAAATGCTATCTTGCTACTGCAACTCGTGAATGATTTTGTTGTTTTTTTTATTGTAGCCAGTGGCAACAAGCCTTCGTCGTTCTACCAGAAAAAGGAAGATATCTTTCAATTTGGAAGATTATGAGACAGATAGCTCTGAAATGGATGATGATTTAATGGTAATTATTCTCCTTCATGTCATCTATTGAGTGTTCACTAAATCATGTTATTTTAAACTGGATGCTGGTTATGTAGTTTGTTGATTGTTTGAAACTGATAGTTTATTAAATTTGGGTGTAGAGACCCAGGTATCACCGTGCTTCCAAGACAAAGCATGACAACAATGCCAGCCAGGATGATGAAGCACTGTCCATGAGTAAAAAGAAGCTAGAGAACAACAGCTCTACTCCACGACGTGAAGGACTTCGGCCTCGGCGATCAAGACCAGAAGATAAGCAAGAGTCACTTAAAGATTTTGTTGATGGGCAAGGGACATCAGATGAACAGACTGGTCAAGATGAGACAGAGAACGGCAACGAGGTTGAGGATGGTGATGAGGACGAAGCTGAGGCTGAAGGTGAGGATGAGGAAGAGGGTGAGGATGATGGAGATGATGAAGATGGAGAAGAGGAAGAACAGGAGGGGAGGCGGCGATATGATCTTCGCAATCGCTCTGAAGTTCGCAGATTTTATTCAGAGAAAGAAGGAAAACCCAACCAGCAGTCTCCTGGAAGGGTGTTTCACCAAGGTATGGGCTCCAGGAATAACCGTGATGTAAGAAAGGGAAGCTCACGAGTCCATAAGCGTCATCGTATGGCAAGAGCTGATGATTCTGATGACTCCCTTCTAGTAGACGAGTTAGATCAAGGTCCTGGACCTTCCTGGGGACGTGTTGGGAGTAGAGGCGGACCACCATGGCTTTTTGGTGGCTTGGACATGCATGGGACGCCAAATTGGGGGTTGAATGTTGCAGCATCTGGTTGGGGCCACCAGGGAGATTCTTTAGGTTCTCTGGTCACTGGTGTTCAAACTGCTGGACCAAGTTCAAAAGGAGGAGCTGACATTCAACCTATACAGGTGGATGACAGCGTGACTTTTGACGATATAGGAGGACTTTCAGAATATATTGATGCTTTGAAGGAAATGGTATTTTTTCCATTACTATATCCAGATTTCTTTGCGAGTTATCACATAACTCCTCCAAGGGGAGTTTTGTTGTGTGGACCTCCTGGCACAGGGAAAACTCTAATTGCCAGAGCATTGGCTCGTGCTGCATCAAAAGCTGGTGAGAAAGTAAGCTTTTACATGCGTAAAGGAGCTGATGTGCTGAGTAAATGGGTTGGAGAGGCAGAAAGACAGCTGAAACTGCTTTTTGAGGAAGCTCAAAGGAACCAGCCATCAATTATTTTCTTTGATGAAATAGATGGCCTTGCTCCTGTTAGGTCTAGCAAGCAAGAACAGATTCATAACTCTATAGTTTCAACTTTACTTGCTTTAATGGATGGTCTTGATTCACGTGGACAAGTTGTTTTGATTGGGGCCACAAATAGGATTGATGCTATTGATGGAGCTCTGCGTCGGCCTGGAAGATTTGATCGTGAATTTATTTTCCCTTTACCTGGTTGTGATGCAAGAAGTGAGATATTAGACATTCACACAAGGAAATGGAAGAAACCTCCTTCAAAAGAGCTAAAAGCGGAACTGGCTGCTAGATGTGTTGGTTATTGTGGGGCAGACCTAAAAGCGCTTTGTACAGAAGCCGCTATTCGGGCTTTTCGTGAGAAATACCCTCAAGTGTACACTAGCGATGAGAAGTTTATCATAGATGTAGATTCAGTTAAGGTTGACAAGTATCATTTTCTTGAGGCCATGTCAACAATTACTCCTGCTGCTCATAGAGGGTCCATCGTGTACTCAAGGCCATTATCATCAGTGGTTGCTCCTTGTCTACAGAGACACCTGAAGAAGATCTTGGACATTATATCTGAAATTTTTTCATCTCTTATTGCTGGGGATGTGACAAAGTTGCCTCTGTTGACCTTTGGTTCTGCAGTTTCTCTCGTATATAGGCCCCGACTTCTGATATGTGGTGCTGATGGTGTTGGCTTGGTAATTAGAACATAACCTTTCACTATGAATTGTTGGTCAAATTTAATCTGCATTCTGAATTCTACTTACTGGTTTAGTTTCACAGGATCATGTGGGACCTGCAGTTTTGCATGAACTGGAGAAATTTCCTGTTTATTCCCTTGGTTTACCATCTCTTCTCTCGGATCCAAGTGCAAAAACCCCGGAAGAGGCATTGGTGCATATATTTTGTGAAGCAAGAAGAACTGTTCCATCAATTATTTATTTGCCCCAGTTTCAGCTTTGGTGGGAAACTGTAAGTAGAACTGGTCATGATATTGGATGATGCAAAATAGAATTTGGTCTTGAGTGGACTAGGTAATCATGTGGTCCGAATCTTAAGTTTAGCTTTTGGGTCCAGAAATGAGATTGAAACATCTGATGCGGAAATAGGTTAAGGTGAAGTGTTTTAAAAGTTCCTCATCCTACCGAAGGAAGATAATTAATGTGAGAATTTTGATTGAACAAAATATGTAAACACATTAATCAAATACATCCTAAAAAGAATAAAAAAAGGATATGACTTAACAGGCCTGAATGGAGGCGTAAGATCCATGTCGCCGACCCCAAATAGTTGGGAAAAGGCTCTACTTGATTATGATTATGATTATGAAAATATGCAAACAAAATTGATCAAAGACAACCTATGGAGTATTGGTAGGTGGATATTTTTATTCTTCACAGGAGTTCTCTTATTCTGTACCTTTCTTTTGCCTGAAGGAGTTTATTCTTTATTGTAAAGTCTTATGGTGGTTAAATTACGGTGGGATTGGAATTGTCTTGAGTGGATATTAAGTACCAATTGGAAAATAGTATGTTGCTGATGATCATTTCAGATAACGCATTAAACACTTGAGTGACCTAAGTAACTTTTTTAGTTATAGGGAATACACAGAATTTTTATAGTTTTCTGACAATTGACATCACCTTTTAACTCACTGTGTGCACATTATCACAGGCACATGAGCAGCTTAAAGCCGTTCTTTTGAGTCTTCTTGATGATCTACCTTCAGACTCTCCCATACTCTTGCTTGGAACATCGACGATGCCACTTAGTGATATGGATGAAGAAGCTTCGTGTGTATTTGCCCTCCGTAATATGTACGTTTTACTATCAGAAACCATTATTTTGTTGTTTATTTTTCTTTTTCTGTTGAATTTGTGGAGATATGTGGAGTATTGCTTCTTCTGGTTGTCTGTAGCTTTTGCGTTAATATGTCATGCTCAGAAGTAATAGTGTTTGGCCTAGATATCTTTCTAGACCAACTCTTGTTATCAGTTAAAGCTTCAATCCTTTTTTGTTGGTCAAGTAGTTGGGGTTTTCTGAGTTGGAAGGGATGCAAGTAGAAAAAGCCAAAAGAGGACGAGGGAGGACGGATTTGATAGTAAAGGATATGCTATCTCTTTTAAAAGAGTTGGCAGAAAACAGGCTAGAGTGAACGCCTAAATTCCACATTGCCGATCTTTTGGAAAACTTGCTACATTTTCTTGTTGGTGGGGTTAAAAGGCACTGGTTATGATTTTGTGTTTCTTGAATCAAAAAAGGAAGTTAAAAATTAATGATAGGGATCTTGGGCTGATGTGGATTCCTTCGACCCGTTTGTCCTCATGGTCTGCTACTCTACCCAACTGGGTGTTGTGTCATGCGATTTCTTATTATTATATTTTTCAACACTAGAACGGTATCATTCATCTTTCTTCCCTTTTATGTTGTAATTTGGAAGTTTCTGCTAAAAGCATATTTTCTTCCATTCTTTGCGTAGATAGTTTCCATGCACGACAACATTGGAAATGGGCCCATAACTACAAAAAGTGAGTGGATTTTATATCTGAGTGGCAATGGTGGGGCATGGTTTCCTTTGGTTATAGGGATATTTCATCAAACACTTCATGAGTGTCTTGTATACCTCACAAGTTAACAACGGATCTTTGTTAATTGACGCAATCTGTTGTCTGATCAATTGACAAGCACCATGAAGCTTTTTAAGTGGGAACATGCATCACCAACTACAAAGGGCATCACCAAGCCTGATCAAGTTGCAAGGGGCCTATTTTTTATGTGTTTTTGGCTTTGAAGTTGGGAATTTTGTGATGAATACATGATCCTGTTTTCTTAAATTGTGGGAGCCACTTCCAGCTCCAACAACACCAGACATGCTGAAATCCAGTTGATTTTCGTGATTTTCCTTTTTCCAAGAACCAACCTCCCACTCAAGGCAAATTAGTTTGTTGCAACTCTGTCCCTCAATATAACAAACTTACCTGTAATTATCTTTAATTTATATCTTTCTCAACATGCATGCTATGGATTACAACTTTCAGAGTTAGACATGCTAATAAAAGGTTTGCCTGCCCCCTGTAGTAATGTGTGTCCTTGGATCTCGATCCGACGGCTCGCTATGCCCTTGTGCACGTTGACATGGAAAAGTACTAGTGCAATTCTTTGTAAACCATCTATTCGTTTGAAGTAGGTTACTGAGTTAGACTAGGAAAATATCCATCTGTCTTCTTGGATATTTTGGCTGTAATTCTCGTAGTTCATAAATTCTGTACATGTGTTCATTTTGCCGTTTTTGTGGATGAGTAACTTAGCCACCTCTCTTGGTCGAATGGGGCTAGACAGTGGTCAGCAGGGCTGAGACCCACCCGGGGGAACTGAAATAGGACGTTTGATGATGGTGGATCTAATTCTTAGGTCCATTCGTATGCATAACACCATTGCTGATCCCTCTATGAGGAATCAGTTCAGAAGTTCAAATAGATAGAGTGTATATGCTTGTTGCTTTTTGTGAAGTCTTTAGGGTTGTGTGTTTACACGAGAGAGTAGTTTGTTGTGTGTTACATTCATAGGGTAATTTAGTCATTTGCATATTTTGTTATTGAAAAGGAAAAGAGTGTAATTTTATATTTTCTATGTGTTCCAACAGTTCTTTTCCTGATTTTCCTTTTTCCATGTCCTTATTCAGTTATGAAATGGAAAAACCGGCTCGAGAGGATAGGTCAATGCTCATTGAGAGACTTCTCCAAGCGATTTTCTCTGTTTCATCTGATGAAATGACAAGCAAATCCAAAGAGGCTAAATTACTTCCTGAACTCCCTAAGGCACCAAAGACCATGACTGGTCCAAAAATCTCTGAAATGAAGGCTAAGGCAGAAGCTGAGCAGCATGCTCTTCGCCGACTTAGGATGTGTCTGCGGGATGTTTGCAATAGGTGAGTTGGTTCCTGCCCAAATAAGAGAACTACTAATGAGTGATTTAAATACCTGTTTACTGGTAATATCAACTTTATGCTGTGTTAAAGGGACCAAGCGCATGGGCCTTTCGTTCTTTTCATATCCCGGTGATTGGGGTGTTTGCTCATGTACTAAATGTTACTTTTGCTTCTTTTAGTGTCTCCAAGTTTTATTGTGATATCTTAAGTGGCAATAGGAAATTGCAAATTATACCAGGTGTGGATCAGCCCTGTTGAAATGTAAATGTCTCATTATATTATTATTATTTGTTTTATTGTTTTGGATATTATATCTTGAGGACTAGTTTGCTATCCTTTATTTTATTTCATGCTTAAAATAGCTGGGACAGGGCCCTAAGTTAAAATAGCTTTATTATATAAGATTTTACGGAATGAACCTATTTTTTTTGTTAATTTAGAAATGCTTTTTTCTGTTTTTGGCTAACTGATAGGAGCTGCGTTGTTTTCATTTTTCCTTTTCTGATATACTAATTAGCTGCTGCTTCAGTTTCTGCCACTTTTTTCTTAATGAAAGATTCCTATTGGGATTTTTTTAATGATTCACTTTCATGTGGTGTTTCTATGGTTACTTCTATCTGGTGGAAGTCTCATGCATAAATGAGGAGCATTGACAGAGCAGATCATTGTGTTCATTATTGCTTTTGAGGCTGAAGTTAGCATTCTGAATGACTTTTTACTGAAACCTTATGCAGAATATTGTATGATAAGCGCTTTAGTGCATTTCACTATCCAGTCACGGATGAAGATGCACCAAATAATCATACCATCGTTCAGAAGACTATGGATATGGCAACTGTGCTACAACGTGTAGATTCTGGGACATATTATACATGCTCAACCTTTCTACAGGATATTGATCTAATTGTGGCCAATGCAAAGGTAATTTTTGTTAGTCAATTGAAACAAGATGCTGACTTATGGTGACATTAAACTTAATGATGTTTTTGTCATTATCATTCAAGCTCATGTTTTAGTGCTTTTTTTTCATACATTTTTTTACATATAAATCACTTCTGGAATTTTGGCTCTTTCAGGCTTATAATGGAGATGACTATAATGGTGCTAGAATTGTTAGTAGAGCTCATGAGCTTCGGGATGCTGTATGTGCCACATCTTTTTTCAGTTGAACTTAATTGATAATTGACAATAAATAATGTGAGTCCTCAAGTTCATGGAATGCTTGCCAGGTTCATGGAATGCTTTCACAGATGGATCCATCACTTGTCGCTGAATGCGACAAGATTGCTGCACAAGGAGGACCAATGCGCTTGCCAGATGATATTGCAGGTTTAGCTCTCCCGGCAATGCCAGTTTTACAGCAAGTAGCTACGACAAGAACGAGTGCCCGACTTCGCAATGTTCAGCCAGAAGTGAATTTATGTCAAAGTTATGAAGCATTGAAGAGACCGAAGAAAAGCATGGATGTGGAGGATGCAGGTAGGCCCATTTCGCTGGTTGGTTTATTTGTAGCATTTATGATTAGCCTTGGTAGTGAAGTTTAATTATTTTCTAAAGTAGGAAGAGAAAATGTGACTTTTCTTTACAAGTGGTGGGCCATTTTGATGCATACAATCCTAGCTTAGGCAGGATATATGTTGTAATTTGTCATGTGGCTAGCTCTGTCATTTTTCGTAATAAGAATGTGCTTCCCACGTCAGATGTGTAAACTGTTTCTACTCTGCCATGTCCTGCGATTGAGAATAAAGTTACAACTTTGCAGGTGCTACTGCTGTTGCGGCTGCGGCAGAGGACAAGTCACGGATGATGGCAGAGCCAGAGCCAACTAAGTCCACAGACTCTACACCAGCAGGCCTTGAACCTGAAGGAGTTGTAGCAGGTCTGGAAAATTGCATAGAACATGATAAGAGAGCAGAGGATCCTGAACTTGTTGCTGCAGATGGGTGTGCGGAGGAGGCTGACATGAGAGATGCGGAGATCTTTTCTGGTCAGTTAGAGTCTGTGAAGCAGCGCCTACTGGAGCGTACCGAAGGGTATGGTGTCCCGCAGCTTGAGAGGCTATATACACGTGTAATTAAAGGGGTTGTTGGAACAAAAGGGTCAGAACATGACTGCCGTGAGCGCAAGTCATCAATTTTGAAGTTCATATTAAAATTTATAGAGGATGAGGGGAATTTTTGAGTCCCCCATTTTGGCCTTTGGCTATTTTTTCTCTGAAGTTATTTAATATTGTTGTTTTTTAACGGCATATTTTCAGCTTTATATCATCCTTTTTATGTGTAAGCAAAAATGTGTTTTCTTCATTTACATATTTAAATCTTTTATCTTAACTTTACATACCCAGGAAATCGTATCTAAACTATTTTGTAACAAAAAAAAAAACTAAACTATTTGCGAGTTCATAACATTGTTATAGCCTTGTAGGAAAAATTCTACACATTTATTTATGAAGCACTAGTTTGCCATAACTCTGGTAGAGGACTTGTCATGGCATCAAGTCCGATGGCCATGTGAAATAATAAAAGTAGCCAATGGATTTAACTCTTAGGAAATGGGTAATATATTTCTATCTCAATGACGAGTATTTATTGAGTCTGGAATTTTAAAACCAAGGTTCTTGTAAAAATTTATGGCCTACTCACTGTTTTACGGCACATTTAAAATAGATATGAGAAATACTTTGAGGATTGCTCCAAAACATAATCAGAAACCTTGTAAAGAAGACACTGCTGAAATCAAAATATTGTCGTGTGCAGAAATCCGTATCCTAAGTTGTATATATGTTATTGGAAAACTTTATAATTTCCATAAAAGGGTGCATTTGGGAACACAGATTTGGATTTTGCCAAGGATATAAGAATGTTAGGATTTCTAAATTACTGAAGATTGGGATTTATATTCCTATATTCACTGTTTGGCAATGAGTGAGATTTAACTGTGGATTCATAAATCTGTGTGGATTGTTAAATTTCTTGATTAGGAATTTATATTGGCAACTTCAGATTTGGATTTGCTTTAAGTACTCTTATGTAAACTTCTCAGCAATCCCATGAAAGGCTTCTTGTTGGGTTTTAATTCCCGTTCTTTCATTTCACGCATTAGTAGTTCCCCCGGTTCGGTCGTTGACCCGGTTTGGTGACCAGGTCGGGCCAACCGGTTTGATCCGGTGGGTCGACCCAGATGACATCATTTGTCTTTGTGAAATAAATATACCCTTCCCTAGAAGATTAGAAGTGCAAAAGTAAATCAAGGTCTATGATTGGTAACACTGTACTTCTAATAAAATATCAAATCCAGACCAATTGGAAGCAAACAGAACATAAGTAACATGCAACAACCTAGAACATACATCATACAGATCGTCATAAAATGCCAAAAAACTCATTCCGAAATACTAAAAATCATTAAAACCCCGCATCTAAATGGCTGTTCATGTTGCTAATTTATTTGGGAACCTACGTAGTAAAAAGTGAAGACACTTAGGAAATATATTTTTCTACAACAAAATTGTAATGGTTGTTTACATTGAAGAACAGTTGAAGGTTTCAAGTCTATGTAGGTAACCAATTTGATAGTTTACATGCCTGAGATTATCTGGGCTATGCAAATAAGCACACCATTTTTGAAGGAATTGGTCAATATTGGTGAACAAAATTTTTTTTTAAAAAAGAGGAGCTTCACATTGTACCTGAAAGCCGAACACTAACCAGAGCCAATCAAGCAGATCATGAATAGTTCTATCTCCAGTTTCAAGTAGTAAATGATCATCAACTTTTTGCAGCTCGTAGGTTCAGACTTGATGACAGACCGTGGAAGATTGTCCACCCTATGAAGAGCACTCACTGCGGCTTTGATCTGTTCTTTCAAAATTAGAGATATCATAAACACAGTGATGCAATATCATTACTCATTATTGGACACTTTGATGTCATGATCAGATGTTACCTCAGCAAGTTCCATAATTGCAGGGGGCTCTCCAGATGCACGAAGGAGTTCACTTGCATCACTTCTTGCAAACTGAGACTTCGTTTCTAATTCTTCTTGCAGTCGATGTACACTGTTAAAATCAAGAACAATAAAAAGCAACCAATGCTGCATCATACTACATTAGAATTCACTAATTATAAAAACAAAAAGCAATAGAATTCAGTTACCCTTTCCAGCCTGTGTAAGAGATATGTTTTAAATTGACGAACCCCACGCCCATTTGAAATGGGATCTAGTTTATGAGCCTTCTCAAAAGCATAGAAGTGACATGATTGAGCACAAACAAGTTGTAAAAACTGCATAAGTTCGGGTGTTAGGTGAGTAGATTTAAGAAGAAACATTGAAACCAATAACGAAAAAGAAATAGGGAGACTTATGATAATTTAAACTACAGTTAGTGACAACAAAAACTCGCATTTTCCTTCCTTATTTATGTATTGTCTTTCTCATTGGCTCAGAGAATATTTAGTGCCCGCTGGAATAAATTTTCAGGAGTTTACACTCACAATTCTCTGCAACATAAGTAGCACCTCTTTCACATGGGATTAAAATCAGTAATCCACTGAGCCAACTCTTACAACTTGGGTAACTTGAAGTTAGCCATCCGCAAACAAGCCCAGCAATTTACATTATAACTTTACTGTCTCACAACTTCATGCTAAGTTCAAATGCACTCCAATATCACAACTTTCACCAATATTTTTTGTTTAAAATGGCTATTGCTAACATTGAGGTGAAACAGAAAATTGAGATGGTAATTAACTTGCAGAACTTTATGATCTGCCAATCCATGCAATACTTGATAATCTTTTCAGTGAGGAATAAAAGCGAAAGCTTGCTATTAAAAAACTCACACAAATATGCAACGATTGGCCCCTTGCCGGAGAAGACGAGGATGATGATGGAGACTCGGGGCACAGTGGGGTTGACGGAGAAGACGACGGCGGCGATTCGGCAGAGACGACAATCCTCATGTTGTCCGAGACCTAAGGATGAGGGATTCGATGTCAGCGAGGGTGGAGCAGTGGGAACGATTGATCTATACATGAAATATGCATTTTATTATCTTCTAAACTTATATTTATGGTAGTGTTTGATTAGAATTGGTGCTACTTTAATATAATTTTTAGTTTTTATAGAAAACAAGAGTAAGATACAAAAATGAGGCTAAAAGTGACTCAAATGGTTAAATCATCTTTCCAATGCCATCGACCACGCACAATTCGGAGTTCGGAGCAGAAAGTTATAGCCATTTGAAAATTATAAACAGTAACTACGATCGATCGGAATTTCATATACGATCGATCACCAGAGCTGGAAAAACAGTGTATCGAAGGGAACGATCGATCAGCACTCAAAACAATCGATCGTATCTATTAGAGTTTTTGGATGCACAAATTACAGTAAACACGATCGATCGGGAATAAAATTATCGATCGGCTGATGAGACAAAACGGACGATCGGCGCGATAACGTTGAATTTAACGAAGGAAAGCGATCGATCGAGCGATCGGCTATACGGAGCGATCGATCGGTTTGTGCGGCAAAACCTAAATCAAACCTATTTCGACTCAGATTTAGAAGGGGACTTCGGGGTTTCTCTTCAAACATATAAATAAGCCTTAAGGGAGAACATATTGGATATTAGAGAATAGAGTCTTGAGTCCTTTTGGAGTCCTTGAGGGCTAGAGCAAATGAGAGAAGATGAAGATGATTGTTTCTCTTCTAATGCAAGGCTAAACACTTTTTCAAGGTGTAGATGAAGCCCAATAATCTGGTTGTATAGTTTCTTTTTTTTCATCTCATGTTTACTCTAGTTGGTGTATGGATTTTATTGTATAATCATTGTTAATTTATTAAGGTTTGTTCTTTGTACTCGAGAAAGACAAGAGTGAATTCTTGTGAGTTTCACTGCGAAGAATACTTGCGTGTCCGAGAGGAATGTGAGTAAACTAAGGTGTTATATATTAATAAAGTTTCATTGGTTTATACTCGAGAGAGATAGATCATAATTCCATATGTTTAATTGATTATGTGTTACGTCCGAGAGGAGAACACTATATTTTGAGTTGACAAGTGAATGTCTGAGAGGAACGCCAATTAGAAATCTTTATTCAAAAGAGAGAGAGATGATACACTAGTTTATTGTGGTGGATTCGAAGCCTTGTTCTCTTCCATATTGATTAAATCTCAGCTTAGATTAGTTAAAGTTCACTGCTTTCCTTAGAGTAACTAAAAACTGCAATTTTCTCTTGAATTTGGTAAATTATTTAACCATCCCTGAGATTCGACAACCCTTCAATACTTGTTATAGTACACAATTGCCTTGTGCATTTGCAAGGGTTTAATTTTAAACGATCAACGATCGCCGAAGGAAGGAAGAGATGGAGTAACCAATTTGGGGAAAGCCGACTCCCCATGCCCGAGCAAGAGCCCCAGCCCCGAATTTCTAAATGACGTTTCTAGACGTCATTTAGAAATCCACACCCTCGCTTTTAAAATGTCAATTCCTAAATTCTTGTGAATTTTGATGGAAATCCAAATTCCATCCCTTAAAAACATCCAAACGGTGAATTTGGATTTCGCCTCCCAAAATCAAATCCTTGTTCCCAAACACACCCTAAGGGAAAAGTTGAAATGAGATCGCTCTCATTTGCTCAGTTGAAGTCATAACCGTTGGATCTTGATTTAACTGCTATAAGGGCGAATGATGGGTCACACTCACCTACCCATGGATTTAATACTCAATGTCATATCATAATCCAACAATGCAAAAAACTATTCTCATGCTATGAGAATGATCTCAATGATCCAAAAACCATTCTCTTTAGCCTCTGAAAAAGAACTCATTTTTCGTGCCCAAATGCATTTGACTATTTAGTTATCAAATATTGAATTGGGAATGGTGTGAAAATTGGAAGTCCTTTATACTCAAAACTTCGCACCACAAATAAATAGAGAAACACATACTTTAGAGTTTAGAGATTCCCTAAGGCAAAACCATAGAAATTGAATTGTAGCTCTTGAACTACCGTCTGGCTCATTAGTGTGATCAATCTCGTTAAGGAAGTGGATGAGAGATCAATGGAATTAGAAAGGTGATTATTATAGATAAATTTAGATGTTGACTTAGAGTACCTATCACTAGCCTGATGAGATAGCAAGGGCAGCATTTTCTTTATTTTTTTTATTTTCAAGTTTTGTGAATTTTAATTTGTTATAAGATTGCCTTACATGAATGAATGTTTGAATATGGAATCTAGACCTTTTGGACTTAAAAAGTTGCATATAGGGAGATGAGAAATACTCGGTTATATGGTTAGAAGTCTTGATAAGTTTACCTTAGAATGATTGCTTCCTTCTCATTTGTCATAGTTTGACGAATATGGTTCTTTAAGAGCCGAAAATCAAGTAACTAAACTTACTATACTTGGAGATATGATATTTTTTCCTCTACTAATGGATGGTTCTTGATCTAAGACATAGTCACGAAAACGGAGAAGAAGATGGACACCGAAGGGGGCAAAAATCATATAACTGATTCCACTATTATTATAAATATTATTGATAAAACTACATAAGCAGAATATATTTAATATTGCCATTAAAATCTTAGAACAGATTGTACTTTTACTAGAGATGAATTCTAGAATGGAAAAAAATAATAAAATTGAATTTATTAAAGATAAAAGAATTAGATAATGAGTTATAATAGTATTAGAGAGGATGATACAAATTTGAAAATATAATATAGTAACTACTATTTTTTATTAAACACGATGCTTCTCTTTGATATGCAAAGTATAGAACATGATAACACTTTGAATGCTTATGTCAAAAACATGGTAATATAAGAAGAGTATAAAGGTTAAAAACATAAAATTAATTCCACTGATTATACAAAATGATACAATTGACGCTACTATTAAGATGAAATAAAATTAGAAAGCTCATGATATTGATTTTAGACAAGCGGGAATAAAACAACCTTAACATTTGTTTTAAATTTTAAGTAATCTAATAGAACTTATGAAAGAACATCACACAAAGAAACATAAAACATCTGGAACTTAAAAAAAAAACAGAAGCTTAGAAGACTGAATTTTTTAATGGAACCAAGTTAAGTAAACTCTCAAATCTATTTTCGTTAATAAATACTCCATCCGTTCTAAAATACTGTGTACATTTGAGAAAATTCTTATTTTTATTGGACCATGAAAACTACAAGGAAGGAAGTCACATGACTCCTTCTCCCCCATATCCCGCCTAACTCGTATGCTCGTTCACGAACCAAGTTCAAGTCAATCCTTCTAAGTCTCCTCCAATTTTGGAAAGAGGAAGTCACGTGATTTGGCAAAATATACATAGTATTTTAGAACAACGAATATTTCCAATTGATGTTTCATGTTTTTATGAAAATACCTTGTTTAAAGGAACATAAAATACTTTTATAGGTTCATTTCCAAATTTGTTTAGTACATAATTCTTAATTTTCATAAATCTATCTAATTTTTTCGTTACGTAAATTTAGTTGGTTATAAGTATGCTTCATCTAATATTGACATTGATCATCGAGTGGTGTTTGACTTACCTCTTCACCTTTTTAAGCGATCATTTATTCGAGTAAATATGTTTTATTAATATCAGAATTCATCTTGATATAAAATACATATATTAGGCCAACTTGTGAACAACGTGGTGTTATGGTGGAGGACATTATCACACAATTTGGAACTTGTCCGTGTATTGTGGGGGCATGAGAGGAGGAAGAGTGGTATAAGAGGTTCGATTTTACTTCCTGTAATGCTTTTGATGTTATAAAATTTATTAAACAAGAGTATGGAGGCAATGAGTTGGAGCGAGCTGCTACCATCAGTTGGCTTCCAAATAAACTCCGAAATAGTTGGTTCGGTTTATAAAAGTTTTGTGGTTCGTCTTTAGGCATTGGATTACATAGGACAGGATAAAGGTCAACAAGATAAAAGGAACTAATAGAAGAGATGGTGCTTGGCATCCGCCCTTTGGAATGTTGCAAGTGAACTTTGATGGTGTGGTATTTGAGGAAGGACGGCAGAACATCAGTAAGGGATTACTTGGGGAATATGGTTGCTTATAAATGCCCAAGTGAATTTTCCATGCTCAAAGGGAGGCAAATTCACTTGCTCATTGTCTTGTAAGACGTGCCAAGAGGTTGTCTAACCCGGTGACTTGGAGAGGATTTGGGCATTCGACAAAGAAATACCTTTGAACTTGTAATGCTCTGTTAATTCATGAGAGATGAATAAAAAAACAAAGAGGATTTGGTAAAATAAATTTGCCTCAACTAACAACAATAGGTACTTGTCCATTCTAGTATTTTGATCTTATCAACTATTCTACTAGTATTAGTTAATACGTGCAATCATTGAAATTATCGATAACAACAGTGTTTTGAAGTCATCAAAATGAATGTGTTGCGTTCATCATAGGCTATTCAATTGGACTCGGGTGAAAAATTACATGGTTAAACTCAACGGTAGCTTAACATAGCAAATTTGGAAATGTCACGCCCCAACTTTTCAAAATTCATTTTCTCATCACATCCATATCAGAAACCATCATTTGCCAACAAACATGACTAAACATAACCAGGGGTGCAACCTTTTGGCAGTTATCGAACATAGTCATAGTTCACAACCATACACATAAGATAAATTATTCAAACCACACATAAAATCCAAAATCTTGGTTGATGATCTACACATCACAATCTACATTTTATTGTTACAATACTGGTTCAATTGACACACACACGTCCCTAAATAACAAGTTCACAAATCAAACTTAAATAAAGGTAGTTCATCCTACTTGCACACACTAAAGTTCTTTAATTTGACAAGGACAATATCCTAAACAATGTTAGCCATCAATGTAGACAAGCTTCATTGGACAGAGGTTGTATATTTATTTCCAATCTTTTGGATTAGAGTAGTAAAATTTTAGGCTGGTTGAACTGATCTTGAGGTACATCTAGCTCTAACAGTTGAAAGTCTGGTGCTACATTCTAAAAACTAAATCAAACTATTAAGGTGGAACAGACAAAAATTTTTCTTTCATATAATCTGGCTATTTCATATCTTATTGAGAAAATTTAATGTAATGAACATCAAAACATAAACAATTGGCAACAAGCGTGGTAGGCTCACTCGCGCCTCCCCTCTGACTCCTTCCCTCTGCTCCGGTCTCTCCTGCCTGAGCAAGAAGAAGAGGGACGATGACAGTAGCAGCGGGGTTAGGGTACGCCCTAAAGGTAGTTCATCCTACTTGCACACAATAAGGTTCTTTAATTTGACAAGGACAATATCCTAAATAATGTTAGCCATCAATGTAGACAAGCTTCATTGGACAGAGGTTGTATATATTGGGCGCGATTAAGGGGCCATTTGGGGCGTGATTAAAAGCAAAACATCCACTGTAGATGTGAAAAAAATATGGATGTTACAGTGGATCTTGAAAATCCACCATAGATATTTGCTTATAATCACGCCCCAAATGGCCCCTAAAAATAAAACATCCACGGTGGATGTTTTGCTATACTGTAGCATCCATGTTTTTTTTCCGTATCCAGTTGAAACGCCTCATGTCGTGTTTCACGCTGGATATGGAAAATACATGAATGCTACATAAGACATCCAAAATCCACTCTGGATATTTGCTTATAATCACGCCCCAAACGGCCATTTCCAACCTTTTGGATTGAAGTAGTAAAATTTTAGGCTGGTTGAACTGATCTTGAGGTACATCTAGCTCGAACAGTTGGAAGTCTGGTGTCATATTCTAAAAACTAAATCAAACTATTAAGGTGGAACAGACAAAAATTTTTCTTTCATATAATCTGGCTATTTCATATCTTATTGAGAAAATTTAATGTAATGAACATCAAAATGGCAACAAGCGTGGTAGGCTCACTCGCGCCTCCCCTCTGACTCCTTAGTCCTTGCCTCTGCTCCGGTCTCTCCTGCCTGAGCAAGAAGAAGAGGGACGATGACAGTAGCAGCGGGGCTAGGGTACGCCCTGCTTGCCCTGGGTCCCTCCTTCTCCATCTTCGTTGCTGTAATTGCAAAGAAGCCCTTTTTGATCCTCATCGTCCTCTCAAGGTTCGATCTTTCCATTCTATCCTCTTATTGTTCTTGTTCATGTTTGGCATTTCTGAAGCCAGTTCAAGATTTTGACTGCATTAAATACAACTTGGTCCAATCTCTATTTAATTGGTCTGCCACCTTCTTGTATTTGACTGATCTTTGCTACTCAATTGTGCACAATTTATTGTTTTTGGAGTAATTTTCTTTGTGGTAATTGTGATTGGCAACCTGGAGCTGGACGTGAAATAATGCGATACATATCTTCTTCTTAAACTTAATTAAATTCCCTTTTCCGGCCTTGTATGTATTTACGTCGATGAAGCTCGTCTGCATCGCAAAATGGCTTAAATTTATTAAACACTTAGCCCGTAGAAAAAAAAAAAAAAGAGTGTTGCTCTTCCCCAATCATGTTTTTGGTCTTGAAAGATCGAAGTCAGCCATGTAATATAGGACCCGTTCTTTTCCGAATCCAGGTGAGCTTCATTAGACTGAAGGAGTATTAACATAAGCTATTTACGAGTGTTATGTAGTGCATTAAAAAGGTGTCATTGAAGGTGATTTTGAAGAAAATGGAAGCAAATGTATTATTGTTAATGACCTGTAATTGATGAATGCAGCACTCTATTGTGGCTTGTGAGCTTGATTCTCCTATCTGCAATTTGGAGGGGGTTTCTTCCTTTGAAATCTGCATCATGGTGGCCATACGGAATATTGCTCATCACGTCTGTTGGCTTACAAGAAGGTCTGCGGGTTGTCTTTTGGAAGATTTACAAGTAAGTTATCATACTGATTTGTGCATGCTAATCACTATGAAGAACAGAACAGTGTTAGTTTTATGCAAGTCGATATGAAACATCAGCATGGGTTAGTGTTGAAGCAAAGTTTCAAGCTTCCTCCAGATTAACTTAGATATTCCACTCTTTCAGATTTTTTTTATCCTTTTCTTTATATTATTTTGTTTGCATGGTTTTATCCACAGGAGGATGGAAGAGATGTTGGACGCATTTGCTGTTAGAATTTCAAAGCCTCGGCTCTATCTGACGGACAAAATGCAAATTGCTCTTGGTAAGCTTTGGAATTCCTTTGTGGTTGCCTGCGATCTTTGCAAAACTAGCTTAAAGTTAGTGTCACACATTCTTTTCATTCGAGTGAGACTTAGCGTATCTTATGCCCCAAAGCATTTCTTTTAACTCTGATACACTTATTTTATGTCTGGGTTCCGATATGCAGCTGGTGGGTTGGGTCATGCCGTGGCACATGCTGTTTTTTTCTGTCTGAGCATCTTAACCCCTGCGTTTGGCCCAGGAACATTTTATGTAGGAAAGTGTTCAAGCATGCCATTTTTCCTTGTCTGTGGTGAGTGCCTAGCTGCTTTGTACACTGTACATTTGTTCCACTTTTTTCTGAAAAAAGCGGAGAAAATGCTTCCATCTTCAATCTGTAATCTGTTTCCTTACAAATAACTTAGCACGAAGTTCCTCAGGGCAAACGTTGAAATATGAGGTCATGTTTTTGGCATTATGTAGTTTGTGTATGCAAGGATGAAAAACAAAATTGTTTACATTAATTTACGAACATCATTGGTGCATGTTCTCGAACTTAATTTTTGTCCCCTCTTAACCTACTTACTTAATCTTCATCATCATCATCATACGCCTTATCCAAGCTTACTTAATACTCTACCTTTATTGTCAGCAATCATTGCCCTCGGATTTGCAACAATGCATACTTTTTCCATGGTCATTGCTTTCAACGGATATGCAGAGGGGAGGAAAAGAGACCAGATTTTTGTTCCTGCTGTTCACCTGGTTGCTTCTCTTGTGGTAAAAAATTAAACTAGAAAATAGCTTACAAATTTATAAGTTTCTTTTTTTCTCTTTTTTTTTTCCTTTGGATAAAAACTTTAAGCTTGATGGGTTATTTCTTGTAATTTTGGATTATGTGTTCTTTTGAGCATTAGAATTTTCATGTCAAGATGCAGGATTTCAAAAGAACACACTGAGGGGTACAATAAACATACTGAGCTGCTTTAATATATGCCAAAAGTTAGATCTTAGAAGAAGTTTATAGGTACAAACTCTTTGTCAGTATCTACATGACATTTCAATGTATGGAGGAAAATAAAATAATTTTAGAAAAGAAATCTGAAAACCTTTGATCTACATAGTATAACTGGATAAAAGGGTTTGAAGAGAAAGGACTGAAATGGGAGAACAAGGACAAATGGAAGAGAGAAGAGGTTACAGGAACATACTGCATAGTTCAATAAAAATAAACTTTGTTAATTCATTACTTCTTTTGGCATAAGCCAGTTACATTAACTTATAGACTGAAACATAAACTAAGCCTACCCTAGTTAGGAGTTCTAATTAAAGGAAACTACTTATTCAAATTGTAATGAAACAAGGAAATAAAATCAAAGCCAGTTGAGTGAGGGCAGTTGGTAGATGATTGCCCCCCCGTTTGGGGCCCTAAGAGGCATATCAAAATCTGGATTTTTGTACTTTAAAAGAGCCTTAAAGGAAGACAGGACAGCCATAGATATCTGGGTTTGAGTCAGTACAGGGGAAACATGCACACCAAATTTCTAAAAGTGATCTATAGCAGAGCAGAATGGGGAAGCCAGAGGATATGGATCTGCTGCTTCTGGATCCATTAGATTTTAGCATGCAGCAAACACATCTCTTTGCTATCTCCTGCTAGAACCACCTAAACCTACACCGCAATTAAGATTTTAACAATGGCTGGTGCTGGCCTCGTTTTGTTGGTTTTTTTTCTGATTACATTGGACAATAATTCACCTTTAGACTGCTGTATTATTTCTGTCATCTTTTCAAGTGATATAAGAAGACAGAAAGAGATCTATTTCATCTAGGTGGTGAATTCCACAGTTAGAGACGCAATTTCCTATTAAAACTTTGTTTTGAGTGGTTGCAAACCCATAGAATATGTGGAAGTGTTTTAGTTGCCACGAGAAAGTGTTGCATTTACAAAATTATTATCTTTACAGCATTCTGTTTCTTATAATTGGCTTCAACTCTTAATTTTCTGCAGATGCTGCTGAACCTTGCCCCTGGAGGCTGCGTTGTCGGAGTTCCTTTCCTATATGCTTTGGCAATCTTGACCTTGCTGTATTGTGGCAGAATGGTATTGAGAAGGCTTACAGAATCAACCAACCAGCAGGCTGAATGATATATAATCATTAACCTCTGTACATACCTTTCATTCTTTCCATACCCCTTTCTAGTTTCATTGATATTTGTATAAGTTGATGGATAATACACTCTAAACGGGCTTGAAAAAGTGGTAATGCCCAATCTTGTTGGTATTTAGTCAATTTGCCTCTTTTGATACACAAGAGGGAGAATCGATTTTATCTGCCATCATAAATTCTATTTTTTTACTAACTTAAATGGACAGGGCCTTGAATGGACGAGTTCATACATTGGGCCTTGCCGCTCGTCTGAAGGAATTCTATTCCTAGATGATTAGAAAAGGCAAAAAGAAATTCCATACGAAGGCCCTCCCTAATATATATGGAGATCATTGCAAGGGAGCAGAGAATGAAAGCACAGTAGATATGAATTTTCCAAAAAGGCTTGGTTCACATCTTCGTTTACATCTTGATATCAGATTTTAGATCCGCTGTGAGTGATCCAAACCTTGTGCTGGATTTACTTCTGTAGATTTTCTCTGTAAAATACACGTTAGTTCTCTTGTTACACATATAACAGACCAATTGACCAGAGGGAGGAAATACAACAAGAAAAATCACTTTTGGCTTCACTTGTCTGATGTAGTGATGTGTGTGATATTGGGCATTGCTCATGCCCGAGTACCTCTTTCTACTGTAATCAACACCTCCATTTCTAGAAGTCATACTCCTTCCGGTCACTTTTAATTGAGGCTGTCGCATAATTGATCGATGTGGAATTCACAGTAAAAGCATAGGCTTTCCAAGAGAGCAAGCGAGTGCCTTTCATTGCGGAGATCTCTCAACCTCGACCTTGACCTAGGGTCACCGCTGGGCGACCGTCGTCGCCATCTCCGGAGAATAATTAGGCAATGATATCATCAAATTTTGGTACACATATTTTACTAATTGTCTCAATTAAAAGTGACTGGAGGGAGTATGATATTAGTAGCTGTACAATTTGAAATCTTTTGCTTGAGCATGCAAAGTCATGTGGTGTTTCTTTTAGTGAAGGGCAAATTTCATATCGTGCATGAGAAATTGAAATAATTTCATATCACGTAGAGACAAAGTTGCCTAATCCGAAACTGCCTCGGGCAATGTTCGAAAATTTACAAAACAAGTCGGAACTGCCTCTGAAATTTCGAGTCTCTACACGATTCGTAATAAATTTGTATCTTGTGCACAAATGTAATTTGTTTTTTAGTGAATAATAATAATGTAAGTACGTTTCAAAAAAATAATGTAAGTCATGAAGGCTTGTTCACGATTTAGCTACAAATTTGATGTTGGGGAGTTCATTATAACAACGGAATTCAATTATCTTGCCCTATGAATGAACCAAAACATTGCGAACATAAATCTTAATCTCATTGCCCTATCATTGAAAAACATGTATATCAGGTCTCAGCTACTCATTGATCTGCACTCTAGGATTCCGCCTGTACACGTATCTCCTAGCCCAGAAATAATAATTGATAAACGCCACCAATTCAATGGCAGCAAGCAGCCAGTAGAACCTGTCCAAATGACTCTTGTTCAAGTTATTCCCCTGCAACCACCCAATCCTTTCTCGCCCACCATCTCTTGTGCATCTGTTCACCACGTCCACCAGAATGGTGCCCATGAAAGAAGCCAGCCCAACAATGCACCAGAAAATGGCAGTTCCCATTGACTTCATCCCTCTGGACACCTCGCTGTTGAAGAACTCCAGCAGCCCGACAAAGGTGAACACCTCGGTCATAGCACAGGCCAAGAACTGCACAGCTAGCCACACCATAGACATTTTATGGCTTTCAGCGACACTTTTCCTCTTCATTTCTAGAAATGCTGCAAAACAAATGGCTAGTGAGGTCGATACGAGACCGATGCCTACCCTTTGCAGGTAGGTGATGCCATTCTTGTATCCCGTAAGCTTCCGGGCGGAGGGGACGAAGAGACGATCATAGGCGACTAAGAAGAGCATCTGAAGGATCACGGGGAAGACCAAGAGGTTTGCTGGTGAGATTTGGATGGACCTCATTTTGGTGTTCATGGTTGCCCCTTGTTGTATGGTCAGGGTCAAGAGGAGGGGAATTGGTATGTAGGCAATCACTGCTGAGATGAATATGGGGAGCATCCGGAGGACTATTTTTGTCTCCTCAACTTGGGTAACAGGGCAGAGAGACCACTTCTCCTTGCTCCCAGAGAGGATTGAAGCTTTGTCTAAGCATCTGTTGGCAAAAATTTCAAGCTGTTTTAGCAAATTAGAACCTTGATTAGCCTTTCAAATTTATGTTTCGATTATGTCTTTAATTGGGATAGTTGAGGGTAACTAGCTTTTTAAGTTATTGCATTGCATCTATAATGGAGGCACAGCATATATAGATTACACTATAGCGGTTTTGAAGAAAAAGAGAAGAAAAACTATTTACTGCTTTGTACTTACTGATATCCTTGGGTATGTGGAAGCGTTTCACCATTCATCATCTCTTCCTTTAGCTGGTCCTTGTACAACTCATCTTCATTGTCAGGCAGAGCAAGTTTTCTCTTTCTAAATGCTGCCACGAGCACCTAATGAATTATTCAGCACCAAATGCGCAACACAGAAAAGTAAGTTAATATAAGCCAGATTAAAACACTTTACAGGAAGCAACTTGTGTCAACTTGATGTGCAAATCTTCTCATGAAGCTATTCTCTTTATGACCTTAGCATAAACTAAAGAGTCCGTTTATTATCAACTTTAAGCTATTGTGTACCTATCAGGAAAAGATTCAAATTATTTCACATTTCACATGGTATTGGAATATCAAATGTAATGGCAGGTATTCCCTTTCCTAACAACTTGGACACTGTATAAAAAACAGCAACTTAAGGACATGTCTAGCCTGACCAGGCTCCACGACCATGGTACGTAAGGTCCTAGCATGGTACTAGAGGCTACCACGGTACATAGCTGCATAGCATTAGGAACTAACAAGAAGTATCTCACAGTATCAGAGAACAGGCACTTGGCCACCTTACGTACCTCAAGCATTCGGGTGAGAGGACTGCCACTAGGTCTCTGATGGCGGAAGACACGAACCCCAGAAGATATGACAAGCAAGCCCAAGAGGATGAGACCCGAGGAGAGGGCAAAGCCATAGTCCCATCCTTCGTTGTTCTCTATCCACACTATGAGAATCAGGCCAACCAGATTGCCAATGGAAACACTGAAGCCGAACCAGTTGAAGAAGCTCGACTTGCGTCGGGACTCGATCGCATCCTCTTCGTCGAACTGGTCCGTGCCAAAGGGAGCGAGGTTTGCTCGAAGGCAGCCCTCGCCCAAGGCGAAGATGAGCAGGCCTGCGAATAGTAAGATTTCTTGGGAGCCCTCAACTTGCTTGCATGAATTTTGTTGTGCTGTGATGTCACAGGCAGGTGGATGGAAAGACTGGTAATGTGCTTGCATGGCTAGCAAACCAAACCCCTGCATATTTGAAAGATACTGCGTATTAGTTGCATGACAATGCTGTGTGTATTGGCTTCCTGCAGCCTTCACCTATATAGCGGGTTCCTCATGTAATGTGCTCCTCAATTTATATATTACCCTAGTGCCAAAGGAAAGATACCTCTACCTTTATTTTCCTTACGGAAAAACATTAACTACGCATCATTGTACTTAAATTTGTCTAAAACAAAGTAATTCTTCTGTTCCATATAAATAGCTTTATTTGAGAATGTAGTGAATATAGTTGAATGGTGGAAACCACAGCTAAGAGATTGTGGGGGGGGGGGGAGGAATTAATTCAGAATTTATTTAATTTGAGCCAAGTGTAGCATTTAATATGAAATGATTTTCCCCAATGGATCTATTGATATGGGACGAAGAGAGTATCCATACTTCCAAATTTTTTCCGTCATAGCCACTTTATGTTACGTACATCATAATATAAATGGACTAGCTGGCCGGCCTTCTCTTCCTCCCTTTTCACCCTTTATCCTTTTCCCCTTTTCTGATCTCCGGATTTTAGGACAGTGTGAGGCAAAATTGTTCAAGGCGATTCAAGAATAAGTCTGTAGGATAGTTTTGATGAGGTCTTCATTGTATTAAAATTTAGATTTCTAAATAAAAATTAAGTTTCCTTCATAATAAAGTTTCATCCCTCGTCATAAGGGCCTTCTATTTATCTTCTACAACGGTTGTGAAACTTTTTTTTAGGATTTTAAGACTTGTTTATGGTTTGGTGTTCATGTTTCATTGATTGAGACTTTGTTGGTCATCGTTTTTCTCATGTTTGCCAAGATGCAATAATGTTTTGCACTTCTTGTTCAGTCTCGTAGGCTTGAGAGCCAATTGGATTGTTAAAGACTCAGCTAGTCGATTCAACGAAGCAGAAGTGCAAGAGTTGTGTTTTTCAAGAGTGTGAAATTAGAAGATGGAAGAGAGAAATTTATTAGAAGAGTATTATATATGAATCGTTGTATTTATTTTCTTTTTATTATTGTGGGGATTATGTATTTGACTCTTGAATCTCTTGTATTTCTTATTGAAGATGTGCCCTCATTTTAGATGAATTGAAAAAAAATGTATATGGAGGCAGGTAATGTTTTCTACATATGAACAACACAAGACAAAAAATGACATTTTTTTAGACACCACTATATAGTTGTTGCAACGAAAATTGCTAGTGAGCCCTTTGGAAATGGGGTGAATGGATAAAATGGTGAGACTTCTATTTGTCTATCTTCTATCTTAATCCTCCTTTCTCTTATTGACCTTATATAGAACTTGGCAGTGTTTTTTGTTCATTCTATTTTTGTTGAACTCATATTGTCTACCATCTATTATTCTAAAGATCTAAAAAACGGAGCCACTCATGGACTAGCTAGCATCTGTTTATTCATTTTACATATGCAAATGCCAGAAAAGCTGAAATTTTGTAAGTAAATATGGGTTCTTGTCCCATTTTACTTGTCTTGATTGAGAGGAGTCGGCTCTCTCGTGCGCGTGTAGGCATGTGGAGTAGTTAGGCTTCCGTGGGCCCGGTCCACACTAAATTGGAAGAGACACTGTAATCATCACCGATCCGGAAATCACTTATTTGGAATTAGCCGTTTTGGTACGACCAAAATGGAATTGTCAAATATGAGTCACCATCTTGGAAATTCTGTTGAGCAATTTCGGGAAACCGAAATTGGCATGATTTGTAACGGATTTATGCCTTATTAAGGGCAATAGAGGGGACGCCCTTAATGCCATTGAAAAGGGCGACTTTTGGTTGAAATCATATTGAGTTTGGTGACCTTGATTTCGTTGGGTGAAAAAGCTAATTCGGGGAATATAGCTTTTCACAAGGTTCTACACTCGATCGGTGAAGGATTTGGTGTTCTCGGACATATTCAAATCTGTGGAGTGATTCGTAGGCACAAAGGCCGAAGGTTGGTGTTTCTAATTTCATAATCTTTGAGCTTTATTTGTTGATTTAAGGAAAACACCCAAATTTGAGAACCCACATCAAACGGATTCAAATCCTAAATTCGCTTCCGTTGCGGCTCAATTACCCTTCATTGGTATCAGAGCCTTGATTCCGTGGTGGTGTGAGGGTTCCAAGAAATTTGTGGGAATTTTCCTCGCGGTTTTTGCCGACTGAAAATCTCGTTTTTTACAGTCGCGATCGATCGGCATCAAGAGCGATCGATCGCGCTAAGGTAAAATCGGAGAAGACGACTGGTCACGATCGACAGGCATCGTTCGGCATCGATCGTTAAGTCTCTTGAAAAGGGAAAACGATCGATCGGGTTCGATCGGCATCGTTCGGCTTCGATCGGCATCGATCGCCATCGTTCGGCATCGTTCGGCGTCGATCATTGATTTGCTTTGAAAAAGGGAAACGATCGATCGGCACGAATTGCGATCGATCGTATCTACTGGAAGTTGAACAAAATTGACAGCGGAAAGCTGCGATCGATCGGGTATTTGACACGATCGATCGGCGGGATAAAATTTGAAAAACTAATTAATATTGAAGCAGTATTTGTGCCACTTGATTATATAATTGTTGATAGTAATTAGTGATTCAAACTGTGCTATTTTTTACACTGATTGTCCTGTTCCATTGATTGTAGATTTTTATCTTCAATTTGATTGAAACATTTGCTGATTTCATAAAAGTTGCAATGGCTTCCCGTATGGTCTCCAGTGAGTTGGCAAAGACTGAGAAGTTGAATGCCACCAATTTTGTTACCTGGAAGAGGCGCATCCGTCACATTCTATTCCTTGACGACTTGGGTCATGTACTAGACCAAGTTATTGAACCTTCGGGTGAAAGTAGTACTCCTGCTCAAAAGAGAGAGTACGAGAAGTTCAGGAAGGAGGATGCACGAGCAAGGACCACGATGCTTACCTTTATGGAGCCTTCTATGGAGTTGCTTTTTGAGAAGCACAAATCGGCCAAAGAAATGTATCAGGCCATTGAGAGGGGGTATGGAGAGCATACTGAGGCACATATCAGGTTGCTCCACACTCGCTATACCAACATGAGGATGGAGGAGGGCAAGAATGTGCTTGAGCACATAAATGCCATGACTATTATTGCTAGTGAGTTGGAGATGCTTGGAGATCCAATTTCATTGGGGGTCCAAGTGTCTACGATACTCACTAGCCTCCCTCCATCATGGGAAGCAGTTGTGGTGGCGTTGAACCTGAGTGACAAGAAACTCACTCTCGATGACCTTACTGCCAAGCTGGGCTTGGAGCAGGAAAGGAGAGAGCATATGAGGGCCTCTAATGCATCTGCCAACCTTGCTCACCATGTTGGCTCTAAGAAAGGTGGGTCCTATGCTGGCACTTCAAAGAAGAACTTCAAGAGGAAAGGAAAGAAGCCTCAATTCCAGGGTGGAGACAAGGCGAAGAACAAGAAGAAGGGAGCCTGCTTTACTTGTGGCCAGATGGGTCACTTTAGCAGGAACTGTCCTAATGGCTCCCAGGGCAACGAGAAAAAGAAACAGCAGGGTGGAGGAAAGGACATTGTTTGTATGATTTCTGAGGCACTGATTGTGAACACTAACACTAGAGGTTGGTGGCTTGACTCGGCTGCGACCCGTCATGTGGCAATGACAAAGGAGTCTTTTGCTGAGATGAAAGAGATTAGTCCCGGAGAGCACAAGATCTACATGGGGAATAACACCTATTGTGACGTGCTGGGGATTGGCTCTGTTCGTGTTCCTCTCTTAGGAGGAAACACCCTGGTCCTCACAGATGTCTTGTATGCACCTACTATTCGTAGGAATCTGATTTCAATCCCTCTTCTGACTCAAAAGGGATTTGAAGTCAGGTTCAAGGGTGGCAAGGGAACTGTGGGGCAGAAGAATAATATTTTATTTACTGCTTCTTTAGTTGATGGTTTATTCAAACTTGATGTATCCAATGATTTTGCTAATAATGAAATAATTGATTCTGAGTATGTTGCTTGTGTTGCTGTTGATAATGCATTGTTATGGCATTTACGCCTTTGTCATGTGAATGCGACAAAATTACACCGAATGTCGGGTAGTGGGTTACTACCTAGAATAAGTGATAATTTGCGCACGTGTGAGGATTGCCTATCTGGCAAAATGACTAGGCTACCCTTTCCGAAAGGACAACGAGCAATTGACCTTTTAGAGGTCATTCACTCAGATATTTGTGGGCCTATAAACGTCAAGACTCAAAGGGGTATGATGTATTTTATTACATTTATAGATGACTATTCAAGATATGGTTTTGTGTACTTGTTATCGAGAAAGTCCGATGCCTTAGAAAAATTCAAGGAATTTAAGGCTGAGGTTGAGAACCAATTAGGACGGAAGATTAAAGTTCTGAGAACAGACAGAGGTGGTGAGTACACATCTGATTTGTTCAAGGACTATTGTACAAACCAAGGAATAGTGCATCAGTATACTTTACCGTATACCCCTCAGCAGAATGGAGTCGCTGAAAGACGTAATAGGACATTGATGGACATGGTAAGGTCCATGTTAAACCACTCTGAACTAGGAACGCAGTTTTGGGGTGAAGCACTAGACACCGCTGTCTATGTACTAAATCGGATACCTTCTAAGTCGATCAAATTGACCCCATATGAGTTATGGACGGGAAGACGTCCAAACTTTTCGAACTTGAAAGTGTGGGGGTCAAAGGCTCATGTCAGGGTGCCTGATCAACTAAGAACTAAGTTGGATCCCAAGACCATAAAATGTAATTTTATAGGTTATTGTGACCATTCGAAAGGGTATCGATTTGTAGTACACCATGATGATGGGACAGTGGGGGTTATAGAGTCTAGAGATGCTTATTTTCTTGAGGAAGATATAGACCTACAAACTCCTAGTCAGAAAGTGGAACTCTTTGAAATTGAGAAAGAGAAAGTTACTGTCACTAGTAATGAACAAGTGATAGGTAACACATCCAATGAGGATGTTGAAACTCGAGCATCAAGAGAGCGTAGACCTTCAATTTTGTTGAAGGATTACTATGCCATGCTTGGTGAAGATGAGATATCGATAGATGAACCTGTACTTAGTGATCCAGTCACATTTGAGCAAGCGATGTGTAGTCCAGATTCCAAGGAATGGCAGAACGCTGTTCAAGAGGAAATGGATTCAATCTTGAAGAACAAAGTCTGGGAGATTGTTGACTTACCAGATGAACGGAAACCCATTGGGTGTAAATGGATCTTCAAGAAGAAGCTCAAAGCTGATGGATCAATAGAGAAGTACAAAGCTAGACTTGTGGCGAAAGGTTTCACACAAGTAGAGGGCATAGACTTCAAGGAGACTTATTCTCCAGTGTCCAGGTTCATCTCGATCCGATGTTTGTTGGCAATTGTGTCATACTTAGATTTAGAGTTGCACCAGATGGATGTAAAGACTGCCTTCCTAAATGGTGATTTAGAGGAGGAGATTTACATGGAACAACCCGAGGGGTTTGTTGTTTCCGGAGAGGAAACTAAAGTGTGCAAGCTTATTAAATCATTGTATGGACTGAAACAATCGCCAAGACAATGGTATTTCACTTTTCACAAGGTCATAAGTGAATATGGCTTTGTGGCCAATGACTATGACCATTGTGTATACTCCTTTAGAGATGGGAGTAGATTTATGATATTGTCACTATATGTAGATGACATATTATTAATGGGGAATGACACTAGTATGATTCTCATTCTTAAAGAATGGCTCAAGACCCAATTTGAAATGAAAGATATGGGTGAAGCATCTTACATCCTCGGGATGAAGATTGAGAGAGATAGAAAAGCGAGGAGGCTAAGTATATCTCAAGAATCGTACATTGAGAGTGTATTGAAACGCTTTGACGTGATTGGTTGGAAGACCATAGATTCACCCATTTATAAAGGGACAGTTTTGTCCGAAAGAATGGCACCTGCATCAGACGAGGAACGTCTGAAGATGCAATCTGTGCCATATGCGCAGGCTATTGGCAGCTTGATGTATGCCATGAACTGCACTCGACCTGATTTGGCTTTTGTAGTAAGCCTTGTGAGTCGATATCAGGCTAACCCAGGTATGCAACACTGGCAAGCTATAAAGCGGGTGTTCAGATACTTGTTGGGTACCAAGGATATGAAACTCACATATCAGGCTGAGAACCTGTCATTGGAAGGCTATAGTGATTCAGACTATGCCGGATGTAAGGATGACAGGAAATCCACTGCCGGTTATGTTTTTATGCTTGGTGGCGGCGCCGTGGCATGGGCTAGTAAGAAGCAGAAATGCGTTACTAAGTCCACGATGGAAGCTGAGTTTGTTGCATGCAGTTTAGCAGCTTCCGAGGCAGTTTGGATTAAAGAGTTTCTAGCTGGGTTACAGCTAGAACAGTGGACTGATGCTCCTGTCCAAATTTACTGTGATAATTTGGCAACTGTGTCGACACTCCGTAATGGGGAGATCAGTTCAAGAGCTAAGCACATAGAGGTGCATTACTTTTATGTGTTTGACATGCTACAACGGGGAAAGTTGACAGTGAGTCATCTTCCTACGGTTGAGATGTTAGCTGATCCGTTAACGAAGGCCTTAACGACGGATCTATTTGTAAAACATGTTCATAGTTTTGGATTACGACAGGACTAGTGCACAAGTCACTGTGGATCGCAAATATGAACAAAGAACCCATAGTGGGGGATGTAAGTAAATATGGGTTCTTGTCCCATTTTACTTGTCTTGATTGAGAGGAGTCGGCTCTCTCGTGCGCGTGTAGGCATGTGGAGTAGTTAGGCTTCCGTGGGCCCGGTCCACACTAAATTGGAAGAGACACTGTAATCATCACCGATCCGGAAATCACTTATTTGGAATTAGCCGTTTTGGTACGACCAAAATGGAATTGTCAAATATGAGTCACCATCTTGGAAATTCTGTTGAGCAATTTCGGGGAACCGAAATTGGCATGATTTGTAACGGATTTATGCCTTATTAAGGGCAATAGAGGGGACGCCCTTAATGCCATTGAAAAGGGCGACTTTTGGTTGAAATCATATTGAGTTTGGTGACCTTGATTTCGTTGGGTGAAAAAGCTAATTCGGGGAATATAGCTTTTCACAAGGTTCTACACTCGATCGGTGAAGGATTTGGTGTTCTCGGACATATTCAAATCTGTGGAGTGATTCGTAGGCACAAAGGCCGAAGGTTGGTGTTTCTAATTTCATAATCTTTGAGCTTTATTTGTTGATTTAAGGAAAACACCCAAATTTGAGAACCCACATCAAACGGATTCAAATCCTAAATTCGCTTCCGTTGCGGCTCAATTACCCTTCAAATTTATCATCCCTTTTCAGATGCCACTAGAAGAGAGAGAGAGAGAGAGAGAGAGAGAACCAGGATTTCAAAGGTGGCGAAGATGAGTATGGTTTTGAAGCGTGTCATGTACGAGTCTGATAGAAATCCACCCAAGAGAGAGAAAGCACAGGTGAAGCCGATGAAATTGGTCACTGTGGTCGAACTACTGGCGATGCTCATGTGCATGCTCCGGTGCAGGTACGTCACCATGTCTAGTACGTTCGGCATGAACGTTATATTCGTCATAGCCACCATAACTTACAATCAAGAAATTACCAATCAAATAAGAAACACAAAAACCCATAAACTGCCTCTCTTGATATAGATCCTATCAAAGCTGAGATGTAATGAAACAAGAAAAGGTTGATGATGAGAATAGATAATTACAAGAAAAGGTTGATGATGAGAATAGATAATTACAAGAAAAGGTTGATGATGAGAATAGATAATTACAGTAGATATAGTATGAAGCTCTGAATCCTCCATGTTTATCTTTGTTGATGGGTCTTCCCTTCCAGTCCATGAAACTCGAGGCTGCCATGGCGGCGGCTGCCGGAGCTTTGGCCTTCTTGTGCTTAGATAGTGGGGTGTTTTTATCTTCTTTTGTCTGCGTTAGGCCATTAGATCATCTCTTTTAGATTGGCATGGTATGACATTGAATATATTTGTCCTTTTACTCTCGCTTTTTTCCCCTTTGTACTTACGTTATCATAATGCATTAGTTTCACATATTTGGACAAGGGGGGCTCTCTAATTAACCTGTGATGCATGCAAAATGGTTAATAAGCCAATGTGATACACGCTCTTGAGTACAGCATGGGGGCGTGGTAATTAATTAGTACAGCAGGAGAGAAATCAAAGAGGATCAGCATAATCTTTGCTTGCAGCTCTTCTGTTGTCGGCTGGCTTTTGACCATGGAGGAGAGAAAATGAGGTGTGTAATTGTGCCTAAATGTACAAGTAAATAAACCCTGAAAAGAAAATGTACAAGTCACTAAGTTCATGGAGGCAGGTTTCAGGTTCAGCAACTACATGGATTAGATAAGGTTCTTCTATGTTAATATGTGAAATTGTGAGAGGATGGCAAGCTCTCACGGAGGAGAGGAAGCAACAAGAAGTGAAGAATGAAATTAGAAGAATAGAGAACACGATAGTGAGAAGGACGAGGAGGACATGATGAAGAGACTCGAGGCGAATGCCCAAGTGAAGGAGAAAATAATGGATTGCAAGTTCATCAACCAAGAAGATTGTTTTAGCTTAAATTATCCGAAGAAAAACTTACCTTTAATTACCTTTTGAAAGACAAATTAATGACCTTTCAGGGACAAAACTGGCACAAAAAACACATATAAATTCCTGTCCGATCAAAAAGTTTGAATGTTTTAAGGTTTTCGCCCTGGACGCCCGGACCAAGCAGCGCTGCAGCCACAACCAGATGAGGATTATGGGTTATTTATGTTATACTCCCTCACTCTCTCATATTAATAGCTTCAGTTAGAATAAAAGTTTGTGTTATTAAAATTACTTACTGCTACTGTCTCAAGGATGAGAAATGTGTACCTTTTGCAAAGATGATAATAAATTAGAAGAATTTATGATCGAATCAAGCAAAACACTTTGTCCTTAAGACAGAATTCGCCCTCCCTATGGTGCTTAGAACTCTTGGGCGTCTGCCTCCCAGGATAAGACGATCAACCACGTACTGTAGGAGCACACCAAACAGCACGCGCAGCGAACCACTAATGTGTAATGCTTTCACAGAAGAGAGGAGGAAGGAAGAAGGAAGAAGATGAAGTACTGGAAAATCCGTACAGAAAAACCCGTTTTTACAAGCTTTATAGAAATCCCGTTAAAGCCCGTTGAAACCCTTTTCCGTTAAACGGACGCGTCCGTCCGTTAACGGTCATAATAAAACGGGCCCGTTTTGGTTGAACCAAAATAAATTAGAAAACCAAACCATTGAATTTGTCCCAAAATAATATTTTTTTGTTGACCCAACCCAACCCAACCCGACCCGGCTCGGCCGACCGCACGTGCAAACCGAACCGAACCGAGCAGAGCCGAGCCGGCCGGCCGGACGGCGGCGCGCGCGCGCGTGTGGGTTAGCCCACCTAGGTGCATGGGTCCAACATCTCTCTCCCCCACAAAAGTGGGGTGGCCCTTGGGCCTAACTTCTAAGGCCGACCATGGACCTTATATTCCATCCACAACTCCTCTTTGGTGTGGATGTGAAACTATTCATCCTTCACCCAATTCACTCATTCACATCAATATAAGTGGGTTTTAACATGGGTTAGTATACCCACTTCTAACAATCCCCCACATGAATGAGAATTGGATGGACAACGTATGCAAAAACTATACCGAAAACTTGTGAAAGCAAATATTGAGAAGATCATGCATGGGGGAGAGGTAGCTTTCAGCTTTGAACCTTCCCTTGTGAAGACTATCGGGTTTACTGGCTAATCAGTGAACGTGATGTCTTGAACTGTTCAGCCGTTTGTGTAAACCAAGACAATAGAAGTCACACAATCACTTCTCAGACACATTGTGGTTCTCATGAATTTGTTCATTTTGGCCCCGAACAAACCTGGTTTTCATGAGTGCTCTAGAAGATTTAGCCTTAAAATCATCATAGAAGTGGCCCCTTCACACTCATATAGGTGATTCTCATTAGGAGCATCCTGCAATACCCCATTTGAACTAAGTCAAGCTATGAGAACCATTAAAAGCAAAGCTTATCCTGATTCATTCAGCAGGCATCACTATCTCATCATAGGAATGGGAACGAGATTTTATCTCCATAGTGATTCCTCTTGAATCCCCCACAATTCGGTTGTCCCTTTTGAACCTAGATCTTGGGATCTCCAGTCAACTAGGTTGGGTTGCCATTATGGTGATTCTTAATATATAAACTTCAAGCCCATTCCCCTCGATGAATTGCTCACTTGTTCTTTGGTCAAACCCTTTGTAAGCGGATCCGCAATATTTTCTTTTGACCGAACATACTCAATGGAAATTATTCCACTAGAGAGCAATTATTTTATGGTATTATGCCTCCGACGTATATGTCGAGACTTACCATTATACAAGTTACTTTGTGCTCTTCCTATAGCAGATTGACTATCACAATAGATACATATAGGTGGCATAGGTTTCCCCCACATTGGAATATCTTCTAAAAAATGACGAAGCCACTCAGCTTCTTCGCCTGCTTTATCAAGTGCAATGAATTCTGATTCCATTGTGGATCTTGCAATGCACGTTTGTTTAGAAGATTTCCAAGACACTGCTGCACCTCTAATAGTAAAAACATATCCACTTGTGGATTTGGAGTCTCTTGTATCAGATATCCAATTTGCATCACAGTACCCCTCTAGTACTGTAACACCCAAAAATTCTGTAAGTTTACCAAAATTGCTATTTTAGGAAACTGTTCTAAAATAGGAAAGTTTTGCTGCCGTTTTAAAATCTTTTAATCTCGTGTGTTGATTTGGTTTTGTGATGCTTATAGATTAGGCAGTACACCAGGGTGCGAGGACTAGCCCAGGCGCTGGGTTCAACCTGGCGCTGAGGCTGGCCTGGCGCCAGGGGCTGAGTACACCTGACGCCAGGAGTGGGGGCCAGGCGCCAAGGTGTGAGACCAGTGTGTAGAGACTCCTTTGAATATTTTAATTTGCTAGATTGGATCATCGTAATGCAAGATGTTATATTTGGTAAGTTTTGAACATTCCATTCGCGGGACATCGGAGCCGTCCATCTGTGTGCCACGCACCAGGCGCAGGATCACCTGAGGGCCAGAACCACGTGGACACAGCGCCCTGGGCACTGTACACGTGGTTGACATGTGAATATTTGGTTAGGAGAGAGAGAATCAAGTAAATTTGGGAATTTTGAATTTAATTCCAAAACCGATTTGATTTGGAGGGAAATTGAGATTCCTTAAATTTGGAAATTTAGAAACTAAAAGGAATGATTGGGGATGTGATTAGGGGTTGATGATGGGCTGTTACCAAATTAAGTGGGGGCGCCATGTGGCAAGAGAGGAGATTGTGCTAATTGGGAGTTAATCAAGGTTAATTAGCCTCAGCCAGTTTTTCCCTGCACAGACAGACCGCAGGAGAAAAATCGTAACTAATTCAGATAATTCGGAAAAATATGATTCCAGTTGGGTTGGATTGTAGACTCTTTGGGGAATATACAGTAAAATTTTCAGGGCCAGATTCGAACTTTAAAAATTATTGTGAGACTCGAAAGTGTGCTGTTGTGCAGAAAACAGAACAGTCAACCAGATTTGGTCAAGATCCCCACCTTAATCAGAGTATAACTAACTTGACTAATAGATTTGGTCACGTCCCTAATTGGGGGATCCTTCCTTTTTAAGTCAAGTTGTAGCCTTAGATTGAAAAGAAATCAATGGTGGGAGATGGTGAGTCAATTTGGAAATTGAATTGAAATTTCCTTAGGCGGTTAGGATGATGCATCTAAAGATTTCAAATCCTTAACTAATTGGGAAACCCTAACTAATTGGGAGAAATTGGAGGAGCACGTCCTTGACTTGGAGTAGGGGCTTATTTTGGGTGAATCTTGGCCCTTGGATGTGGTGTTAATCAACGGTGGAGATAGATCTTAGTGTTTGGGGCTTATGCTATTTAAACACACCCATTGAGAGACCGGCCACTCTTTTGGACGTTTTGGGGAGTCGTGCAAGTCAGCAAGAGCTCGTCCTCTCTTCTCCTCCTTCGATCAGTAGTTCCTCCCTCTCTACAAGTGGCCGTGGTGGTGGTGATTCGACGAAAAGAGGGTGGTGCATGTGGTGGTCGAAACTCGCGTAGAAGTGGTAAATCGTCAAAGAGGTAGGATGACTTCTTTTCCCTACAACTTCTAATATTGAATTGTTGTTTATCATGACTCGTATGTCACGTGGATCATGATTATTGGTTTGATAATATTGCTGGTTATATTGATATTTGTGGTTCCTTGAATGAAATACCGATTCGTCTCCCATATTTGTAGAATATTGCTTTCATATGATCAATGTATATTCATCCTTCACATGCTAGACCATAGGAGACATCCCCATCGTATTGGACCCTTGAATGTGCTTTGTTTCATGTTGTCGTATCCCTTATTTGGTTCTGTCTAAATAAAGTTGACACCTTTCCTAATCGAATTGCTTTGGGACTATGTTAAGTACGTCTTATCTCAAGTAAGTACTCGTAATTTCAAGCCATATTCTTGGTATTGCTTCAAAACTATGGAGATTCATGTGTCATAACCTAATGATGTTTCAAAGAGCCTTTTTGTGGTCATCCAATTTCGTGGCTAACTGAATTTAGTGTCTGTGATTAATTGTCTCTTGGTGGTATTAAGGGGAAAATACATGTGCAGGCGGATTTGAATGAAAGAGTAAATATAGTAAATTACTTAATTACAGATACCAATGGGGTCTGTAAAATACTTAAGAAGATGAGTTATGATGTCAGGGAGTTAGTATTAAGCATTAAAGTAAGTAACTATTAGTAGTTAAACAAATCGGATCAAGTATGTTGCTCTCGGCCAGAACTGGTTCTGCGCCGATGAACTGTAATGAAAAATTAATAACTAATTATAGAAAATTCATAAAAATATTCTGTTAAAACGGTTAGAAACTAGAGAGAAAGGGCTTTCAGATATAAAAATTTCAGAACATGATAAGCACTGGTCAGATCAGAGTAATCGTAAGAAGTGGGCTGTTTGCTCTCAGCCAGGACTGTTCCTGCATCGACGAGCAGTGATCAGAAAATCATAAATAAATTTTGGTTGGGTTAGAAACTAGACAATCAAGGCTATATGGGATAAAAAAATTTCAGAGAAGTATTCGGTCTGGGTATTCAGTGACCGCCGATGGAATTTGGCTGTTATGTACTAGACAGATTACTGTAATTCGTATTAAAACCCTAATTCGGTTTACTACTATACATTATAAGTATATATATATTATAATGATCTGATTTCTATAATGTAAGACTCTGATGGTATAGGGTACAGTATTATTAGATTATGAGTATGAGTGGTGAGTTAAGGGTTACTGTCCAAAATTAATTGTCCCAAGTGTCCGAGTTCTTGAACGGCTTTTTGTCCAAGAAATTCTATCACAGATTCAGCACCTTGTGCACTATTGTTGACCAATTTCCGATAATGAGAACCTTCTATTCTGATTCAAGGGGATTGTCATATCTAAGGCTAGGTACTATGATGCGATTCAGTGTTCCGATTCTTGATAAGTCATAATTGGAGTCATCCGATGTTGATCATTCAGATTATATTTCTTGAGTACCCCTAAGTGAGTCAAATTCTTCCTTGGTGGTGTGGTGCACTACATGTCGTGAGTCTCATAAACCAACTTCGTGTCCACAAAGTTCTTGGATAGGGTCTGACTCTCTGAGCCCTACCATCTTGTTGCTTGTGACATAATAATCGTAGTGTCTTTTGATTCGGGGAATGGTCTTAACTAGGGCTATGCATGGTGAAGGTGGTTACTGAGTCATTCCTGATAAGTCTCAGTCTTGAATTATCCTGTGATTGAACATTGAGAATTCTTTGATTACTCCTTTCTGAGTCAGATATTGAAAGTTACTTCTTTCTGAGTCAGATATTGAAAGTTACTTCTTTGTGAGTCTGATATTGAAAGTTACTCTTTTATGAGTTAGATATTGAAAGTTATTGTCTTACTCCTCTGAGAGTCTTTCTTTGATGATGTTGATTATTCTACGAGTTGTGTACTCCGGTGTGGGTCCTTTTTGATGACCTTGACAGAGATATTGATTTACTCCTTTGAGAGTCTATTCCTTGATGATTATATTCTGGGTCTCTATTTGCTAAAACCCTGATTAATTATAGATGAATTCAGTTCCATGTAAACTGGTTCTCCACTAGGAGCTTGATGAATACTCTTAGTTGGATTCATAGTATGCTCACGAGCCATTGCTAGATCTTGCGAGATCTCAGATTATTATGAACCTCTGTAGTTCAGCCGATGACGGCAACGCGTGCGCTTTAGATTGTATGACATTACGGAAGGTCTGCAATCTCCGCCCATTGTGCCCGTAAGCACCGATGGGGCCAGCATCCCTAGACGCATGGCCGGGTTCCTCTGTAGAACCTCTAGGATGATCTGGTAATTGATGTCCATAGAGGAAGTGGACTGAACAGAGAGCAGAAATTGTTATCTCCGACACTCTGGATGATTGGAATCAGTATTCTTATTGATCTTCCTGACGCTCTGTACGTTTGGAAATTGAGTTATGGTTTATCTATTCTTGACCATTGATGGTCCCTAGAGTTCGAGTTATGTTTATTCTTGACCGCTGATGGTCTCTGATATTGATTTTGAGCAGGTAAGTGAACCCTGTATTTACTCTACCTGATATTCTTAAATGTGTCGTTAATGCTCATTTCTTCAGTATTCTATTTTATTACTTGTTGTGGGTTTTTCTTGGCTCCTACTGGGTATTTCTTTCGAAATACTCATGCATCTCTCGATGCAGGAATTAAAGTAGAGAAGAACTAGCAAGGTTCGTGTTGAGCCAGATGACGGAAGTTGATAAGATGTGGATTTATTTATCGTTTTTATTTTCTTATTCGCAGAGAACTTATCAGCCTGTGTGCTGAATTTATTTTGTTGCTTAATGAATTGTTGACTGGATTAATGTATTTCAGTAGTGGAGCTCGTAATGTTTTTATTATTTAAGATTCTTGTAGAACAAAAATTGTTTAAGCATTCTGGACAAAGATGATGTTGTGATTGAGTATTCGGTCATGGCCCGGATTTCAGCCTCATGACCTTAATTGTGTTAGTGCTTCCGCGCATTATTAGAGGTTATGAAATTCGGGGCGTGACAAGTACTGCTGGATACCTTGTATAGTGCAGTCCATAGTCTAAGGTATATCTTAGATATCTAAGAACCCTGACTAGAACTTTCCAGTGGTCTTCCCCTGGATTGCTATTATATCTACTCAGTTTACTTACTGAGTATGCTATGTCCGGTCTCGTACAATTCATGAGGTACATGAGACTTCCAATAATTTGAGAATATTAGAGTTGTGATATGCTCTCACCCGTGTTTTTGCTTAAATGCAATGTCACATCTACAGGTGTTCTCGCTGGACGATTATCATTCTCATTAAATTTGTCTAGGATTTTTGTAATGTAATGAGCTTGAGATAATACATATCCATCAGATGTTCTAGTGATTTTCATCCCTAATATAACATCTGCAACACCCATATCCTTCATGTCAAACTGTTTGTTTAACATCCTCTTAGTAGCTTTAATGATATTATCATTGCTACCAATAATGAGCATATCATCCACATAGAGGCATACAATAACATAGCCTTTAGGTCTAGCTTTGACATAAACACATTTGTCACATTCTGTCACGCCCCAAATTTCCAATACCCAATTTACGTGGAAGCGTCAATCCAATGACAGTTATAGGGTAGGAAACCTGGGACGGACCGAATACTCGAGTCTACGCTTATCCCATTTAAATATTATGGGACTTGCAGGATCGTCAAGACTTAAACAACAATTACTTACAAAAAGTAGAATAACAGAAAAGAAATCTAAATATATATTACAATAACTGAAAATGTCTTAACAACCACAAACAGAGTCTAACATAAAGCAAATGGCACGCAGGCCGCAAGTTCAAATATCAAAATATAGCAAAACATAAGAGACGAGTCTTCTAAGCTTCATCATCAAACCACGCTGCTGGATGCTAACACTTCTGCTCCGCTTTAAATCCTGCATCAGAGGATGCGTGAGTATTCCAGAGGAAATACCCAGTAGGATACAGAAAACCCACACTGGAAAATAAGAGAAGACTCCAAAGATGTAAGGTTTAACAGACTCAGGTTCAACAAGGACTAAGATCACTTACCTGGAACCAACTGCCATTCAAGACGCATTAAGGTCAAAGATATTTCAAAGACTTTCATATAGTAGTGAAGGTAAGATAATAAGCATTGGACAACCAAAGTGTCAAAGTACAATTTCTGCTCTCAAATCTTCATTAATACCAGAACATCCTAGAGGTTCTTCAGAGGAACCTTGCCATGCGTCTAGGGATGCTGGCCCCATCGGTGCTTACGGGCACAATGGGCGGAGATTGCAGACCTTCCGTAATGTCATACAATCTAAGCGCACGCGGTTGCCATCATCGGCTGAACTACAGAGGTTCAATAAATCGGAGATCTCGCAAGATCTAGCAATGGCTTGTGAGCATACTATGATTCCAACTAAGAGCATTAATTGCTACTTAGCGGAGAAACAATTCAACTAGCCCTATTATCAAAAGGCTTAGAACAAGACTTTCTAAAGTTCCGACTCATCATAGGAGTAAAAAGCATAATCCAAATCAAATTATGAATTAGTCTGGGAACTCAAGTGAGACCCGACTATAAAGAGACACACCACATGATTTTCCAAAAGTTCAAGTCCACTTTCTTCAAAGTCGTATCTAACCCTAGAATTGATAATTCCCGACTTAGAATGACGCATTTCAGGTAGACCACGTCAGAGACTTAGAATTCAAGCTTCCATTACTCTTGAGTCATAAATGGACCAAGAGAAGAACAAAGGGACTATTATTATAAGACACCTCATTTGGCTCTAAGACCTTAAAATACTTTTAGGGTTACTGTTCTTAGATTCAAATAAAATCATTTTAGACTTGATTAGATTCTTGATTATCAATTATTCTCAAGCTTCTTAGGTTTATTATGATTTTAAGTCATTTAAAGTCAGAAACTGTGTTCTGTCCAAAACAGAACAGCTCTCTTTATCAGGTTACTACGTTCTGAACAATTTGATTTAATCTATGAAATTTTTATCTTAGATAGCCTCTGATGTCTAGTTTCTAGTTTGATAAAGAACTTAATTTTCTGATTACTGTATAATTAGTTATCATTTTTCTACTGAAGTCTGTCTGTGCAGGATACTCCTGGCCGAGACCAAATATTCTATGTCATACATAATTTACTAATGTATAAAGTGCAGTAACTCCTTATTAGTCTTTTTCATACATTAATCTAGTCTTTCTTAAGATTTTTACAGTGCCTTTATAGTTCCAAAATCTCAGTTTATGATTCCACTTTTCGTAATCTTTACTACCCGATTACTACAGCACTTTCTTATCTCATTATTTAAGTGATACTATCATATAATCCCGGACAACATTAGATCTCAAAACACGCTGACAATAAATCGAACTGAAATCTCAGAGACAAGATCTTACAAGGGATAATCTTATAGTTATCATTCATTATACAATTACCCATTTAGTTGATATTATACAAGTAGTAATAGCTATGATAATACATATAGAACACGAAATACGGAAATGCACCAAAGTGCCTAAAGATCAAATCTTTACTCAAGAGAGTGAGCATGGATATACAAATAGCATTATCACATGCGATCATGATTTAACATAGAAATCCAAATCCAATTTTCATTGGTCAACATACGTAGAAATGATTGAGTTGAAATACAAATACAATAGAGTCAAGAAACAAGAGGGAATATCAATCTAGGATCGGCAATACAAATTCCAGAAATGAGTACTCAACATCAAGGCATCAACATTCAGCAAATCATTTTATCAAAAAGAAGTGTAATGGGAAAAAGGCATCCTACTTGGTTGTAAATACCGAAACTTCCCGAGCACTCTTGATTCCGACAATGCCGCACCACCACCACGCCGGTCGACCTTGCTTGGACCACCACGAACCACCACGGACCACCGCCGGAGTAAGGTTGCCGCCGGCCGGATAATGAGAGTGAGAGAGAGAGAGAGAGATTGAAGTGCTCAATGCTTTGAGCACTAAGCCAAAACCGCCCCCCTTGCTTGCCTATTTATAGACTTTTTGAACCATTCTCCACCATTGATCACTCCTTAATCCAATGGCTTAGATTCAGCAGAAAATTCCAGATTTTACCACTTTCAAGATGACTCTTGGGTTTTCAAAGAAAGAATTAAATGGGTCAATTGCATGGCATTTATGACAACCTCCAACTACCTCCACTAATGGCCAAGTCGACCCAAGCTCAAATGAGTGGTTTAGGGTTGATTAGTATTTCCATTAATCACTACTAACCCACTTAAGAAATATCTAATTCATATTTTTGCTTAATCTCAAATTAATTCTATTTCCGGAAAGGGTACACCATTAATGAAAATTCAAACAAAAGGGTTTTCACCACAAGGCGCCCAAGGGTGTCCATGTCACCCAAAAGGTGGCGCACCACTACAGGGTCCACGTGGCCCTCTAATGGTTTTCACGCGTCTTTGAACACGAATTCTCAAATGAACGGTTAAGATGACTTACACGCGTGATGCGCAGTTCCACCGTACATGAGTCCTACACCTGGTAGCACGTCCATTAGGCTCCGCCACACGTATACTTGCCCGCGTGACTAGCCCTAGCCCTGGCACTCAAGTGGCCCTGGCGTCAGGTGTATTCAAACCCTGGCGTCAGACGGGTTACAGCGCCAGGCCTAGTCCTCGTGCTCGGTAAAACCTGCCTAATCTGGTTAAACAATCTCATTGACCAACAAACAATCAAGATAGGGTTTCACAAAACCAAAATGAATTACCAGACCAACAATCACGATGGATGCGAAAACCTTCCTATTTTAGACCGATTTCCTAAAATAGCAGTTTTCATAGACATACAGATTTTTCGGGCGTTACACATTCATTAATTTTGAATCCATTTGACATCATCATTTTGTCAAATTTTTCATGCCATTGCTTAGGTGCTTGTTTAAGCCCATAAAGAGACTTAACAAGTTTGCACACTTTGTTTTCTTGACCCGGTACAACAAACCCTTCAGGTTATTGCATATATATTTCCTCATTCAAGTCACCATTCAAGAATGCTATTTTTACATCCATTTGATGTATTTCAAGATTATACAAAGCAGCCATAGCAATTAACATCCTAATGGAAGTTATTCTCGTGACTGGTGAATATGTATCAAAATAATCTTGACCTTCCTTTTGCTTGTATCATTTGATAACAAGTCTTGCTTTATATTTGTCAATTGATCCATCAGCCTTCATCTTCCTCTTGAAGATCCACTTGTATCCGAGAGGTTTACTCCCTGGAGGAAGATCTACCAACTCCCAAGTGTGATTTTGCATAATGGATTCAATTTCACTATTTACAGCCTCCTTCCAATATTGTGCTTCAGGAGAGGACATAGCTTCCTTAAAGCTTTGAGGCTCATTTTCTAACAAATAACTTAGAAAATCTGGACCAAATGATTTTGATGTTCTAGCACGTTTACTACGTCTAGGTTCATCATCTTCTCCTTCTTGGTCATCACTAATGTCTTTTGCAACATTCAAAGTTCTTTTAAGAGAACTTTCAATTTGTGTAGAATTCGAAGGAAAAATATGTTCAAAAAATGAAGCATTCCTTGATTTGATCACTGTATTGACATTTATATCAGGAATATCCGATTTATGAACAAGAAAACGATATGCACTACTATTATTGGCATAACCAATGAATATGCAATCAATGGTCTTTGGTCCAATTTTAATCCTCTTGGGATTAGGGACCGCCACTTTTGCTAGACACCCCCATACTTTTAAGAAGTTATAGGAAGGCTTTCGACCTTTCCATAACTCATATAGTGTCTGCAAAGTTTTCTTATGAGGTATTTTGTTAAGAATATAATTGGCTGAAAGCAAAGCTTCCCCCCACATGTTCTGAGGTAACCCAGAACTGATTAACATGGCATTCATCATTTCTTTTAAAGTTCTATTTTTCCGTTCAGCAACTCCATTTTGCTGTGGTGAATAAGGTGCCGTGGTTTGGTGTAAAATACCATGTTGTGAACAGAAATCACCAAAAGGTGATTCATATTCCCCACCTCTATCACTTCTTAGAACTTTTATTTTCTTGCCAAGTTGATTCTCAACCTCTGTTTTATATAACATAAACATATTTATAGCCTCATCTTTACTTCTCAGCAAGTATACATAACAATAACGAGTGCAATCGTCAATAAATGTCTTAAGATTGTTATTAAAATTACTTACTGCTACTATCTCAAGGATGAGAAATGTGTACCTTTTGCAAAGATGATAATAAATTAGAAGAATTTATGATCGAATCAAGCAAAACACTTTGTCCTTAAGACAGAATTCGCCCTCCCTACGATGCTTAGGACTCTTAGGCGTCTGCCTCCGAGGATAAGACGATCAACCACGTACTGTAGGAGCACTCCAAACAGCACGCGCAGCGAACCACTAATGTGTAATGCTTTCACAGAAGAGAGGAGGAAGGAAGAAGGAAGAAGATGAAGTACTGAAAAATCCGTACAGGAAAACCCATTTTTACAAGCTTTATAGAAATCCCGTTAAAGCCCGTTGAAAACACACTGTTTCCCGTAAAAGCCCGTTGAAACCCTTTCCCGTTAAACGGACGCGTCCGTCCATTAATGGTCATAATACAACGGACCCGTTTTGGTTGAACCAAAATAAATTAGAAAACCAAACCATTGAATTTGTCCCAAAATAATATTTTCTTGTTGACCCAACCCAACCCAAACCGAACCGAGCCGAGCCGGCCGGACGGACGGCGGCGGCTGCGCGCGCGTATGGGTTAGCCCACCTAGGTGCATGGGTCCAACATCTCTCTCCCCCACAAAAGTGGGGTGGCCCTTGGGCCTAATTTCTAAGGCCAACCTTGGACCTTATATTCCATCCACAACTCCTCTTTGGTGTGGATGTGGGACTATTCATCCTTCACCCAATTCACTCATTCACATCAATATAAGTGGGTTTTAACATGGGTTAGTATACCCACTTCTAACAGTTTGTTCATACTAATAGGATTTTTTTTTGGAAAAAAAGTTTTTCTCAAGTAATTGCCTATAACCAAATACCAAAATTGGCCAACTCATTACCAACGGCTAGTTTTAGGGTTCTCGGTTAAAAAAAATCCTATCCAACTGAGTACCTAAAAGCTAACATGGATTTGGGTACCCGGTTTTGGGTCAAATTGACAACTCTTGTTTTACTGTTCTTATGGCCGTTTGGGGCGTGATTAAAAGCAAAACAGTGGATGTTTTGCTATACTGTAGCATTCATGTTTTTTCCGCTTTCAGCTGAAACACCTCATGTCGTATTTCACGCTGGATAGTGAAAAAATCGGAATGCTACAGTGGACGTGGAAAATCCATTGTGGATATTTTGGTTTTTTCACGCCCCAAACAGCCCTATTTCATATTTTTTTTGTCTTGTATAGTTGTACCCTCCTTTTGAGTTGGTGCTTAAATTAATTCACAATAGTAAGAAGAAAATAAAATTAACCACCCAAATAGCGGATAGCCAAAAAAAATTATTGTTCGAAACTCAGAAAAATCCAAAAACAAGTTCAACTACTCGGTTGGAAAGAGAAAAAATGTTGAGAACTCTAAAATTTGATGACTTGGTTGGAGGGGGGGCATCTCCAACCAAGTACCCAAAGTCTGAAGTAAATTTTGGTACTTAATTTGATTATCAAATTTACCTAGCCAAAAAGTGAACCTCCTAAACAACCTTTTACATCATAATTGATCGAAAGGAAGATTAGAAAAAAGGCCCTGCCAGACAAACTACTCCCTCGATTTGAAAATAGTGTGTATATTCGAGGAAAAAATTTGTTCAGAAATACTCTTCCTATTTAACTCAATTTCTAATCATTCGGCTTCTTATGAGCTTATTATAAGATACTCATCTTCCATATCTTGGAAAACAATCTCACCATCACTCACTCCCCAAAGCTCTTACCTTTCCCCACCACTAGCCACTATACTCCAACACCTCGCCGCCACCGCCACCGCCACTGTTGCCCGCCCCACCATCCCCCACGACGCTCTCGCCTAAAAGTCCACCGCATAGGGTAATTGATATCGAGCAGCTCCATATAGGGGAAGAAATCGACGATGATGAAAAAGTCGTCATCAGAAAGGAGCTTGAAGGGGGAGTAGGAGAGGGATCTTAGGGTTTTCTCTATTTTGATTCCCCGGAGTTTCATGGCGGGGCGAGCGAAGTGGTCTTGGCCGCGGAAGTGGAGGGATTCGAGGCGGAGGTCGGAGCCAGCGCCACCCAAACATGAATGGGTTTAATGATACGAGAAATGGGTATCCAAATCCCCTAGTCCCTATGGACAATTGAGTATGCCAAACTCAAACAAAAATAGGGAGAAGTTAATGGGCCTACTAAGGTAACCCTTCAGCCCACTAAAGATTCTTTCGCCTCCATTGTTCTCGATTTCACAGGTCATTGTGCATTTCTACTATCTTTCCTTAAACGATACTTTGCCATTTGAATATAATTCACTTCATGAATGTACTTCCTAAACAGGTTTTAGTGGGAAATGATCTCCCAAGTGCCTCCCAAACAGATTTTAGTGGGAAATAGCGCCTAAATGATGTGGGAAATGACCTCCCAAACAGCCCCGTAGTGAATTACATTCAAATGGCAAAGTATAATTTAAAGTCATTTAAGGGTTATTTCTCATTTACAATGTGAGGACATTTAAATGTTAAATAAGAATGAAAATGAGAACGGTGAATATTTTTTAGATTAGTTATTTTTGGCAACCATATTATTCGGGCTAGCTGTTATGTGATTTTGGTAGCCTTTGTAGAAATGCTGTGGTCCTCCAATCTAGGATATGAGAGCACCCAGAATTCTTTTTGCACTTTTCTCCTCAAGATCTCATGAATGGGTCATCCAGTCTTCCTGTTTAAGGCAGAAGACCAAAACGATAGGTGTTTGTGACTTTGGCAATGAAAGAACAAAAAATAATCATCTTTGCATTGCGTAATTAATGTAATGAAGCATTTTGGTTCGACGGGGGAGTGAGGCAGGTGGCTGATCGGCTTTTCCCCATCCTTTGTCTCTGTTGCTGCATGGGAAGCTACTCATACGAGTAATGCTGCTGTCGGCCGTTCGGGACTTGAAAAATCAGAAACATCTATATTGAAAAATTCAGCTGGATAATGGATTTTTAGGATAATTCACTAACCAGCTGAAACACCTTCTGGTTAGTGGATTATCCCAAAAATCCACTAACCAGCTGAATTTTTGGGAGTGGACGGAGCTAATTTTTCACGATCCAAACGATAATATGGTCATGATAATCAAGGGTGTTCACTGTACAACTACTTTTACACCTAGCTAGGCCTTCATGCATTGAGGGATTGTGGTAGAAGAAGAATGAGGTGTATTCTGTATTCCTACCAACAAGTCTGGGAGTAACAAAAAACAAGCTTCACTAAAAGTGCTCCAAATAGGAAACCAAAATCATGAATCTTCCTTTCATTCTTGTTTCCTTTTGTCTCCAAATTGATTCAAAAATAGATTATACGTCAGGGCCCCCCTCCTGCAAATCACAGTTGGAGACTTAGGGGTAGAGAAGACATTTCTTATCCTTTAGGATTCTTCCAAACAAACATTTACATCTTAGATGCTGGAAAGAAGGATCCCGCACTCTGGATTACCAATAAACACCAATTCTGTCAAATCCCAAGCAATGGGCAGAACTATGCACTATTAGTATTTTTCCTTTCGGACAAAAAATAATATGTTTTATTGAGTTTCCAGATAAACAATAGCAAATGCTGTTAACAGCATTTGAGATCAAGAGGCGAAAAGAAGTTTATTCGCAGACATCAAATGATCACTAGTATCGGCCATATACATTTGTTGTATTCCAAGAGTAATTAAGATCAGTGTCCTGCAGTCTATCTAGTGAACTTCTCATTATTCTCTTCTCATCTCTTCTGCTTCACACCTTCTCTTCTCAAATCTAATTTGTTTCAGCTACTGCCGCAACATCATTGACAAATATTGCATCTCGAGCTGAAGAATAACTCTGTCATTTCATAAGCAATAAGCTATACACGGGCATCAGTAGAGATACTTCACTCTACAAAAAATGCAACCATGAGCTACAACTTTCATGAGATAAAATTGCTTATCCATCTCCATTGATAAGCTCAAGGCGTTTTTTGCCTCAGTATTAGCTGCACAAGCGTACAGTGCATGCGACAGCTCGCGCCCAATATTTCAATCTGGCTTTAACATCATCTGGATGGTCACCTGTAATCAAATTTGCCCCATAAGTAGATATTCAGTATCAGATAAGATGAATAGTAGTTAAGATGCACAGTCGTGATATCAATGTAAACTGAAATATTCTAATTCCATCACAATTTTTCTCATCTAGTCGAAATAAAGATAGCTAAGTAATGAACTTGTATACCCAAGAATATAGAGAGGTGGTCCTAAAGTAGTCGTAAATAAGATTGAGCTGCACGCCATGTGTTAGGATAAAAGAAAAATCACTCCAAAATGTCAGATAAATTCTTAGGAGAAAAAAGTGCACTATTTCAAAAGAAAAAGGGCAGGTAGTCCTAAGAACTTCACCATGCCATCTTTTCATTGTGAGGGGTGTCAGGAATCAGGGCCCTATGAAATGGAATGGGGCAAACCCCATGTCCTGATACAGATCTCATCAGTTACACCTATGAAAAGGGAAACATCGAAATGAACTCTCACGATCTTTAGAATAGGGCATCATTCCAAACACACTGCAAGAATGAATAGAGTATTACCACCAAATATATAAATTTCCAGTGAACTAACAGAGATACTAACATATAATTTCAAAACAAAACAGAGAGCACTCATCTTGAAGACGAGAAAACAAGAATAATAGTAAAATTAAAAAAAATAAGCACAACCATGACGAAGCACAGCAAAGTAAGTTAACACAACCATTCAGCAATCCAAGTGGATATACTAAGAAATGCGCTGTTATTACCTGAACAAAGTAACCGATAGCAATGCTGATAAGTTCAACTGACCTAATGTCTAATTCAACTGTCTATAATCGCCGGAGGAAATATATGTTCGTGAAATTAACACGCACACTAGTGCGAACACAATGTTAATCCAATCCGGAAATACTAGATGCAGCAACATAAATACAATCAAGCGAACTTTAAAGATACCCTACAAGGCAGAGAATCCTTCCTGCACAACATTCAGTTAATAAGCATTGCATACTTCTTGTCAAGAAGGGAAAGGGCACAGCTCAACCATTCAATCTACATCTCATTAAAATTAAACTGTAACAAAGTTGTTATAAAAAAAACTGTACCAAAGTTAAGATCATTCAGTTTTACAATCCTCCAAAGATCAAATCGCACACCAGCAAACAGAGAATTCAATCGATTTCAACAACAGTAAAGCAATAATCCAAGATCAAGCAGAAAGCAAGAAAACAACAATAAAAGCGCATCTAAAACCAGCACATACCAGGGCTGGAAATCCTCCAATTCGCCATAGGACTAGAATTCGATGAGCCCGAGTCCACCACCGACATGGCATCGGGCGACTTCTGCTGCTCATCCAAGAACCTCTGGCTCATCGAGTAGCAAAGCTCGAGAGCCGGCAACGTGTTACACAACTCAGGGATCTCCTCGTAGTTGAACCCGAACCCCAAATCCACGCACCCCTTGAGCTCAACCAAATCCTCATCCGTCAAGCTCTTCATCCTCACCACCTTCGGAACCCCATCCTCCTGCGCCTCCTCCTCTCCAGACGCCTCCACGAAGCCCTTCAAGAACACCGGGTTCTTGTTCTTCTTCCGCCGCAGCCACGGATCCCGCCGGCGCTCGTCGTCTCCGGTGAAGTCTAAGGTTTCGAGGCCCTCCATGGACTGGGAATTGCGGATGGCATTAGGGTTTCTTCTTGCCGCCGGGAAGCTCAGCTCGGAATCCGACGAGAATCCAGCCATCTTTCTCTCTATCATCTGTCTCTCTTTTGCGTGGCTGCTGTCTCTGGGCGGTTCTTAAGAGAGAGGCGGTTGACATGCTATGGATGCGGAGTCTGCGTCATGTATCCCGGAGATCATACATGCATGTTATGGAATATGCCATGGGATTCCGAATGATTTTCTGCCAGCTGGCACATGAGAAGGAGTGTGGATTATATTGACACGTGGGATGGAAGGTTCTTGACGGAATTCTGAATAGTCTCCTCACTCTTTCCAGAAACTTGAATGGTCTACGTCGGTTATATGTCGAAGAAGGAAAAACCAGTTGAATGGCTTCTACTTTTAAAATTAATTTTGGACAAAGGTTGATGTGCGCCTCGTTCACACATGTGTGCCGACATAGTGAAGATGCACGAAAATCCAAATCTGCATGTGTGTAAATCGACACTCGTTATTTTTTTATTTTATTTTTTTGATAACGAGAGGTGTCCGAGTCCTTGGACCCTCGATGTTACTAGAAGGGGCAGGGCAACCAACCTCCTCTTAGAGCATTGCATTCGGCTGCCAATCCCTAGAGGTGCATATACACCCCCATATAACATATGCACTAGTTAAGTTAGGATATAATCCCTCAATGTGGACAATGGAGTGGGGGCTCGGACCTCTACTTCAGTGCAGCAACTTGGCCATCATACCAATACCCATTGATTTCCTTGTGGCATCTTGCGCTTCCTGTACACATTGATGTATGTGAGTTGGGATGCTTCTAATGGGACTAAAAAATTATTCAGTATCACATTTTAGAAAGCTATTGTTTAGTAACACAAAATTACTTAGTTTTGAGTTAATTTTGGATCGAGACTCGTAAAGTGGAAATAAAGACTACTGCTTCAATTCTTTGTTGTTTTGATACAAAGTATTGCTTCAATTCTTTAATGGCTGTACAATTTGTTTTCTTTACTACTTAGAGCTAATGGCCCTATCCCAACATAGTTATTCTTATAGAGGGATAAAAAAGCTAGAAGCCCTTTCTAATCCAAGACGACCTATCTCTAACCAGTTGGGATAGGGTCATTAGCTTTATCAATAGTAGAACCTTTTTTTTATGTAAACTAGTAGCTGCTAATGTATTCTAACAGTTCACTCATTGGCTTAGCTTAACGTTAAAAAACCTCATAACAACACAGCATAGACTGCCGATGCAGCCTAGCTGACTAGCTAGTCCCCCATGGCCAGGCCAGATGTGGCCTCGCTGCGGCAAATGCTGACTCGACCAGCCATGGTCGCAGAGACTGTATGGCCACTTTCCAATGGCAATGACATGATTTTGAAAGTTTAAAGTGAGGGGATAGTTCTATCCAGAGAAGTATTGGGCGAAAAAGTTTATCTAGACCTACTCTTGCTTACTGATGGCAAAAAGGAGTATTGGGGAAGATCCCTTTTTATAGAAGCTAACCGTTAAACCCTTTTTTGACAAGCCTAATGAACTTCTATCCAGAGAAGTATTGGGCGAAAAAGTTTATCTAGACCTACTCTTGCTTACTGATGGCAAAAAGGAGTATTGGGGAAGATCCCTTTTTATAGAAGCTAACAGTTAAACCCTTTTTTGACAAGCCTAATGAACATTACATTAAATGTGAAAAGCAAAACGCTTTATTTGAAGCCGCTTTTCCCAGTGAGATTCTCTTGGGAAAACACTTCTCCTGCTACCTGATGGGATGTTTAATGAAGGGAAAGCATGTTTGGAAGAAGCCGCTTTGTTTACGTAAATACACCCTTAAACAGGATCGAGAATGCAAAGTTTTAGCCAAAATGAAAAAGACAACAGTAGGTAAGGGCCAAGAGAATCCTATTTCTGTGAGTTTATCATGAATTTTTTTTTCTATTATCTCTCAAGTTTGATGATTAATTAAATCTTAGACATAAGTTCCACAAGCATGAGTCAGGATAAATGAGGTAATAACATTAGATTAAAGATACATCAAAATGTATTGGATTTGGATCATATTGGCAGATATATATACGATGTAGAGGCAGCACTTTGGGAGATCAGAGATTTGGACTCTGGACAATGCCATTGGGGAGACCCACGCCTTAAACGTGATCAGATGGGCCTCTGGTGCTTGGTTGGCAGAATGTTTGCATGACTTTCTGGACCACAACCGAGTGATCAGTATCTTGTGGTCCATACACGGCTTCAATCAGACGACAGGGGCGCCCATGGACTGTTGCTCTTGGGGTCCCCGTCAGCCCAATTTGAGGTGGGCCTACAAGAGGCCCATTTCGTGTGGATAAAAAAAAATCTGTACCGAATTTATGTGAATAACAGCAATCAGGGGAAAGTTGAGGTGTTCCTTGTCAATCAATCAATGCTTCCAATTCCCACACTGTTTAGGAAAAAACAAGCAAACTACAGTTTAAATTGTTATTATTTATTTAAAAACATGCATTATCCCTTATAGACTATAGTCCTCAGCTAGAAGGTTTCTAGGCAATAAATAAAATTAATAAAGAAATGAAGCAACTAATCACTAACTTTATAGACTATAGTAGTAACTTTTTTGTTAAGAGTAGTGAATTGTCTTTTGCTGATTGGTTATAGTTGTAACTTGACAACTGTAAAATTGTACAAAAAAAGAGTTAATAACTGCAAAATTGTACCCCAAAAGAATTGATAACTGTAAAAGAGTTCATAAGAAAATGGTGTCAAAAGACTTCATCGACAGCGTTAATGAATGATCGATTGCCATCTGATCTTGTCATTGATATTTTTTCTTTTAAATGATGTTGTAATTACACTCCATGTGTAATATAGATATATTCTAAAAATATTTACATCCAAATAATAGAAGTATTTGGTGTTTGGCCACTCCATTTGCTATATAATGTTGGTGTAATTTATATATTTCTTTTTGTAAACCTTTTATCCAACGAAATGCCGTGTCAGGTCTTCTCAAAATTTTGCACAAACTAAGCACCTTTTTTGTTTTTTTCTTTCTTTCATCTTTTGTCTTGGATAAGTTATATCATTTCACCACATTAAACAAGGACCACTGGTCAATAACATCAAACACATGAGGACGTTCCAAAACCAGTGCTTTTTCATCAGAACACGAAAACATGATTCCTTAGCAATTTCAAGGTGCCCACCACTACCTTTTGCCATTTAAATATCAACCATGAATTATTCAAAAGGATCGAAGAAAACAAATCAAACTACAAAGGACGCTTTAGGTTTACTTGGCCAGCATTCCAGCATTTTGCGACTTTTATTGACTGCTGACTGATCAGAGGTATGCAAACTAAACCGGCAACATTGCATTACCACGTAATATTTTAATTTTGGCAATTTTGTGTGTGGCTACTAGTATGATTTTTTCTAGTCATGACTACCTTCGCCCTACTTAAAATGCCAATTGATTTTTCAAAATGAACTACAATTACACCTTAGAAGTAGTTAATTTTGATAAATGAAAGTTCATTGTAAATTTGAAGTTAGATTTCTAACGTAGGACAGAGGGAGAATATACTAGCATTAAGTTTAAAGATTAAAATCTGAAGTACTTTAAAGAAGTGATCCTGCGCCTCCAAATGAGGTGTAGATCGTCCAATGTCACTTTTATTCAATGAAATTATCCGATTCCCTCTGATGCCTCAGAATATAAGACTGTGATGAACTTCCTGCAGTGGCCAAATGTTATATGATGATCTGATTGCCACAGCATAGTGTTGGAAGTATTGACAAGAAACATACCCTTAATAGACTTGTTAGCTTAGTTCCAAGGCAAAATGGAAAATGAAGAAATGGGTTATCTAATTGGAGAGTTGAGAACCAATATACAGGCCACCTAGAATCTTGTTGAAAGAGAAGGTGTACAGATTTAAGGTTTTAAAAACTGGACCGGTCATCAACCAGGAATTCTTGCGGAGTAGGTCCAACCAGGTTCAACCGGTCATCAATATAAAAAAAATAAAAAAAATTCAAAACTTTATATGATATAAAAACTTTGCATAGTCTAATGCTCCCTGTGTAGTAATTTAATGAACAAAATAACCATATTACAAAAAGTAAAACTCTTAAATAAAAAAATAAATATTTTTATGCAATATGAGATTCTACTAAGATTGATGTTAAAAGAAAATTAAAGGATTTTGCAAAGAAAAAGAAAAGAAAGAAATTGTGTTGGAAATAGCTTAAACACGACTCAAACAGATTTTAAAAACCAGACCGGCCTGGCCTATTTAATCCAGTTCAACCGGATTAGTTAAACCGGGTCGACTGGGTCAATTGACCTGGCCTACTCGGCTCAAATCGAACTGGCCGGGCTGGTCCGATTTTTAAAACACCGGTACAGATTTAACACAAGCATCCTCTCAACTGTACCATATTTCCTCTTTCTAATTTATGCTTGCACATCCATTTATGCAACATATTGCTCCATGCTTGAGAACTGTAGTTGCATACCATTAGTTACATATGGCCTCTGAATCAAAACGTAGCCCGGAGAAGCTAGCGCATTTGATTTGCAAGACAGGCCAAACCTAAAAATCTGCCATACTGGAATCAGGGCAAAAAGAAGCATTGACAAATATTCTTTGTTCCATATTAGGTATCTTGATTAGAAACCAAAATATACTAGTTCTAATTCATTTCAGTTTTTAATCCGGACAAGTAATATGTCATAGAGTAGCTCTTTTCTTTTCATTTTTTTATATTATGGGGAATAAAATATCATGCACCCTCTACGATCCACATTAATTGTCCACATTTGAAAAATGTGATATTTAAGGAAGTCATCTTGTTATGCTATTTACTTCATCCAATGACTTCTTTTACTCTATATACTACTCCCCCCATCCAATATATGTCCTCATTAGAAAACTAAATTGGTTTTCTAATGAGGACATATATTTTTGGGCAGAAGGAGTTTGTTGAAAAATTTCATATTTTCCCTCTTTTGAGCTAGCCAAAAAACATAATCAAACACATACTTCTCCACACCCACAATGAAGTAAATAAGTCTACACAATTTAACACATATACAAAACAAGATTAACAAAGACATCTTTAATCGAATACTTGGAAGACACAAATTTAACATAATTTACTACCAAGACAATGACTATATCCACGAGGTCTAGAGATCAAATCTATTACTATCCACTTTGGATACACTTTAATTAGTAGAAATTACAACAGTATTCGAGGGTGAAGACTCTCTTCCAAGATATGGAGAAACCTCACTCTTAGGTGGAATACACAAAGAATAAAGATATAATAAATTATCATAAACCACCAATGATTAATCTTCTCTATTGCAAGAGAAGCGTTTTGCACTTGAAAAGTCTATTATTTTCCTTCTCATACTTCCTCTAACAAACTCTCCCTTCTTAATCTCTAAAACTCCTTCAAAGTTGTAGTATTTTTCTCTCTATTTCTCTTTCTTAAAAGAAGTCACTTGTAAGAAGACTTAGTTTTTCACTAATAAGCCCCTCCTTGTTTCAAGAAATTACTGGACCTCTCTACATGAGAGAGAAGCCCAACAACTATAGGTCTCCTTTGAGGAGAGAAAACCCAACACTAATTACTATGAGAAGGATAACATGAGAAAGAAGATATTACTATGGGTCAAGTTCTATTCCAAATCCAGATAATTTATATGGTACAAAGGAAGGATTTTTTTGCTATGAGTTTACTTATGATGTACTCTATATAACTTACAATCTCTTAACTGCTTGAGTATGGCATATCACCCTTTCTTTGGGTGGTCACATTTGGAGAAACAATCAATTCTTGTTGGTTATATTTTGTAGAAGCAATCAAGCTGATTTGAACCCTGATGAAGAGAGGGGACGTGACCTTAGTAGCGCAATAAATGTGCCAATTCTAGCACTTAGGCTGTCGAGGTGAGTGTTGACCAAGGTTTTCAAAACCGGACCGGCCATCGAACCGGATTGATGGCCGGTCCGGTCAAACCGGTGTGACCCGGTTTAGGTGAGAGGAGTGGTAAATATATGATAAATATATCATTTGTATGCTATTAACATCAAAATAAGCATAGCTCAGTTGGTTGTCTTATCCGGCCGGGTTCGAATCCCCAACAGTTTTTTCAAAAAATAATAATAATAATAATAATCCAAACCGGTCCTGTCCGGTTCACCAGTTCGGGAAAACCCGGCCGATTCTGGTTAACCGCGGTCAGACCGGCCAGTCCGGTCCGGTTTTGAAAACTATGGTGTTGACAGATGAGCTTTCAGGTTTCAACTAACGCAAGTTGAGTAGGTGACCTTAGCTTGACACATGACAAACAATTCCTGTGAAAAATTAGGTCGTCGTTTATAGAAGAAATCTGTCAACTAAGAGTAGGTGTTTAGACATCAACTTGTAAGGAGACTGATAACTGAAATAATATTGTAGACAGACACCCAGGTCATGAAAATGATAAATTTTTCCTCTTCGTTAGTGATGTTATCACATTATTATTCGTTACATCCACTAAAGCCTGCTGCATTTGAAAATCCACAGGTTCATTACATGGCTGACTCTGCTTCCTCGCGACCGAAAACAAAAACATGGAAGAGAGGGGGGAGACTCTTTTTTTGTTTTGGGCGTTAGAATCCAATAATTTAACTCATTTTTTCAAATATAGACAGGTTTCTTTGAATAGAGGGAGTAATTATTAAGTCTAATTATATATAGTTTAAGAAAGTCAATTTTACAGCTTAATGGCCTATCCCAACTGGTTAGGTCATCGTAAGTTGGGGAGGATATTGAGTTTTGAAACCTCCTCTCGCTTCTAAAGAAAAGAAAAAAGTTAAGGATGTCCTGTCTCATACGTGTAACCGATCGTTGGATCAAGATCCAACAGCACAATTTAAATCAGGGGCGTGTGGGTGATTCTAACTTGCCTGTCCTTGCATTAGTGTACGCTCGTGATAAATCGGCGTACGCCATATAGACTAACGGGACTTTGAAAAATAACTTACTTCCCTCTCCAATCCCATGTAGCAAAAGTAAAGTTGTATATAAACTTTTTAATAATTTTTTAATTACAATTACTCCCTCCTTCTAGTGAAGCTCGATCGTCCAGTGAAATTTATTGGACTCTCGGGCCTGTAAAAAAGGCCGATTTTTTCTTCATCTAGTTTTTATTTATGGTCTTGAGGGAACAAATCCAGCCATGTAATGTAGCATCTGTAATCGAGTTCATTGGACGGAGGGAGTACAACATTTGTAATTAGTGAACTTTATATCGACAGATTTCTCTCATAAAAATGGTTTCGACACTCAAATAGCTGATGCTACTTGACGGGCAAGAGATGATTTGGACGTGGCCGGCAGTCGGGCATGCACGAGCACGACCACCGTCCGACCCTTGCCCATGTCCACACCCACCGGGTCCACACTCGTTGGCTCTTACACTCATGACGCTACGTCTGATGCATGTATGACAACAGTCTCCCCTACATGCCTGCATGGCACATGCTATGCATAACATGTATGAGATGAGCATGATGGTTTCACATAAGACAGAGGAGACCACTCACGTGGTGGTAGCTGTCGATCAATAATTGAGCAATCGAAGGAGGAGGAGTCAGGTATTTTCCCTGTTTACAAGGAACTTATCCAAAATAAGGGGGCGCTTTTTTTTTTGTTACCCAACAAAATCAGGCAAACTGCACTTGTCACGCCCCGAAATCCCATACCTCGATCGAAGTGCGGAAGCCAATCAATGATATACATTTGGAGGTAGAGAATCTCGGGCGCGAGACCGAACAGTCGCTTTCACCACCAATTACGATCATCTCAAAAGGATGTGTAATCGGTCATGCCCATAATCAGTGCAATACAAATACAAACATTAATGAATACTATGGAATGGAAATTTACTTAATAATACTGATAATAATCCAATTAAGAAAGTCAAATCAAATAAACCTATAAATCTATGGCACACAATTGCCATTAAATGTCATAAGCATCAAATAAGCAAAGCAAATAATATAAACTCTAAGTCTTCACAGCTCCTGCGATCGCTTCACTACTGCAACTTCCTGATCTCAATTTCCATTTGCGCCTGCATCAGAGGATGCATGAGTATTTCATAGAAACACTCAGTAGGATGTAAAAACCCACTGAATTAGAACAAACAATATGAATAGGATAAGAATAACAAAGGTTTATGAAGATGCCGCAACATCTGGACTAAACCAAGGATTTATACACCTGAAAGGTTAGTCGATAATAATTCCAACCCGCAAGTAGGGAAAACAACAATAAGGCTCCTACTACACATATGAGTAAGGAGGGAATGATAATCATATTAAAAGCTCCAGACATTAAAAGTGAAAGGAGTACAATTTCTGCTCGCTGAACCGATCACCCGCAAGTGACTATACCAGAACCACCCTAGGGGTCCTCTTTTTGGAACCCTGCCATGCGTCTAGGATGCTGGCCCCACCAGTGCTTACGGGCACGATGGGCGGAGACTGATGACCTTCCGTAATGTCAATCAATCTAACGTACGCATGTTGCCTCTTTTTGGGCAGTGTGAAACCGCAGTACCACAAATATTAGTGACCCCGCAAGATCAAGCAATGGCATAATTTGAGCATACTATGAATCCACTTCCGGAGAAGTCCCGCAAGACCTCTAGTGGAGGAATCAATCAAATAATCATGATGAATAATAATTCAAAGAAATAGAGGCTGCAACACTCTAACCACATAAGGTATCAATCACCGGAATAGACTCTCATACGGAGTATAAGTAGAAACGTCACACAAAGAGAATAACACAATCCATACATACGTTCATGCTCAGCCCTAGATGGAAATCATATAGGTCTTATTGAAATATATAAATCAGAGACAAGGTATTAATGAGTCCTAGATGATTTGGATTCCAAATGGAACCTCAAACCGACACAAACGCTTTATCTTCAAATACACGATTACGGTTTTCTTAACATAGGTATTACCCATCTATCATATTAACCATAACCCAACCTTACTGTGATAATCATAAGGGTATAGTCTAGTATTAGTTACTAGCACGTCATACCATCTTCACATCTTATTTAGTGGTTTTACTTAAGTACTTAGTATTTTCACTTAGATTCTGCTCACTGTCTTTTGCAAAACAGTCCTCTTCCAGCGGCTCCAGACACTGTACAGTTAAGGTTATCTTCTGAAATTTTTACTGAGAATACCCTTGTGGGTCTAGTTTCTAACCCCACCGGTTTTATAATTTTTCTGATATCATATGAATTAGTTATGAATTATTTACTGTCGACTGTCCGTGCAGAAATAGTTCTGGCCGAAAGTGAAACACATGATTAAACTTTAATATTCTTATTCCGAACCACTTATAGATGATAATATACTCATGATAGATGATAGTACTCCCCTCCTAGATCAATTACAGATCCTGAAATTAATTAGGATTACCAAAAGATTCCCTTTTATCATGTTTCTCCCCATATAACACAACCTTAGACCATAATATCTTTCAATTAAGTCAATTTAAGCAAAACGATCATTAAAGTATAAGACTCCATCATTAGACATCATAATCAAAGCAATATCAGAACTTTTATCTTCTGTAATATTAATAAAGCATCCAACTTTGATCTGATTTACCATCTAGACATGAAGCATGAAGGCATATATGCATGTATCGCAATACACATGGAAAACAAGACATAAGTCATTAATCCCGCAAGATTCAAAGCAATACTCCAAGGAAATCAGTAAGAATACTCATCATATAATGTGAGAAAAGAATAAGAAGAGAGGGAAAAACCATCCTACTCTTTATCACCAAAAGACGTCGCCTTTCTACGCGATGATCGTCTCCTCCGCTTCCTTCAAAGCTTCCCGATCCAAGCTCTTGAGCAATTCCCACTAGAAGAGGTCTTCTAAGAGAGGGATGAACGTGGGAAGGAGAGGGGAAAGCCTCTGGACGTTCTAGGGTTTAGTTTTCAAAAGCACAAGCCTAGACTTTATGGGTTTATATAGAGTTTTTAGAAGATCTTTGCCCAATCAATTCTACCATATCTTGGGCACTTTCCACCAATGGGAGAGTCCCTAAATCACCCTAGGAACGTGCAATACAAGTCTAGTTAGGATATGACATCTTTCCCAAACAAATCCGCCTCAAAATTAGGTTAGGATTCGCCAAACCGCAACTGGCGATCGATCGTGCAATACGGCGATCGATCGTCCTGAGCTGTTTACAAACTGCGCGATGGCGCCGATCGTAGCCGATCGAAGCCGATCGATCGTTTTCCATAAGCCGATCGATCGTTTTCAGCGCGATCGATCGTGTTTATTCAATTTCCTATATCTTTTTACTCCGAATTCCAAATCACACAAAATTGGTGTCGTTGGAAAGCTCTTCTCACCAACTTTAATTCAAACAAAGCACCACACGGTCAAATCAATCATTAAGAGGGTCAAATTTCAGTTTTAAGATACTTACTAATTTTTCGGATGTTACAGCACTTGTCCTGACATTGCCACTCTTCATTTCATGTCATTTGTTTGGTGCACAGTGAATGATGAGGTACAAATAATATAGCGTCCATACAATATCAAAATGGGTTTAAATGAGATCGCTCTCATATTGCTTATATGAGGCCACTTTGAATTGTAGCCGTTGGATCTTGATCTGACGGCTATAAAAATCCATAATGATCTCACCCACTCCTTGATGTGACACACTCACCTACCCATTGATTTGATATCCACCCTCCGATCGAAATCTAACGGCAATAAAGATTGGCCTCATGCTCCTTATATGAGAACGATCTCATGTAAACCCTTCCCTATATTGGCCTAACCACAACATTCACAAAATAATTTTTCATGCTCCAAACGGCGAGAGAGAAAATGAACATCCCTCTTGGGAGCATTTTCGATGGATGTCCGCTAGGATATCCTCCGTAGGGTGGGAGTGGTCAATCATCGAGATCAATGGCGTACACGCTTGAGCTGTTTGCTCCCAAACATGTGCACCGTCGATCTTGGTGATTAATGGCTCTTATTAAAGGAGGGTATCCTAGCGGACAACCTCCAGGGAAATTATAAGACTTGTGTCTTCTATGTTCATACCAAAAAAAAAGTTAAACTAGAACGTATATGATATAGCAGGTTTTGCCTCTTCCTGTACGGCATAGACAAGAAGTCATGTTACTATGCGGGCCAGCTCAATTAAAAGGAAATGCATGCAAGTTGTCTGATCTCAATCCAATGCCCACAATGCATTAGTTTTCCTTTGTTTGCTTAAATAACTTTACCCAATAACCCATTTTTGAAAAAGCTAATGCTCAATAGAAGATACATGCAGGCTGTTTTGTTGTTGTTGTAGCTATACCATTCAGCCAGCCGCCATGACACATTGACAATTGGATTGTTTGCAGAATATTCGAGCATATAAGAAGATTGCCTTATTTTTTGTTTAAGTTAATATCACCGAATGAAGTTAAAGAAAGAATGATGCATTAAGCTGGGAGAGAAATCTGTGGTTGAAGATGTTTTAGGGGCTTGGTTCTTGGTTCTTGCTTATTGCTGGTGGCCAATCAAGTGGATTTGCCAAGTTCCATAAAGATAAAGGAAAAGGGATGCGTCGCGCCATGGCACAGCAAAAGCACTTAGGTAAGTTATTAGTTTGGTTGCTCTTTTCAGAATTTTCCATTGGATCTTCTAATATTCTTGTGCAGATTCTCCATCCTCACATGGACTTTTATGGTTGGCACTGACCTGGTTCAAGTCACCTTACGTTTGAGGAGATATTATAGTACATTGATTATTGAGAGGGATGTTGTGCTACGTGCCATCAAGAGATTTGTGGGACCATAGAAGATCGTCGACAAATTACAGGGCACATGGCAAATTAAGGCTTATGTTGATGAGTTTTGGATTCACAGGTTGTCATAACTTTTACACACATCCATGACTAAACGTTCATAAGGTTAACATGTAAGTCTTGTATCTCAATTTATAAACAGACAACATGTCTGTGGGGTGGCCACAACCTGCTTTAGGAAGCAGAGGTCCTAAGTTCAAATTAACTCATACTCCGTTGGCCATCCCCTGAGATTATATCCTTATTTACTTAGTGCATATGATGGGTGGATCCCTTCGAGTCAACTTGTTCAAGGTAGAAGATGTTTGATAATGATAGAGTTTAACAATAATCTTCTGCAAGGTCAGAAATAGAGACAACCCAAGGAGGTCTGGAATCTGGATTCCCAATTCTCCCTTAATGTGCCTCTTTAGGTTTAATTCAGCCCAGTTACTAGTACCAGATATACTGATGGGTATAATGAGCAGCAATGAAGTTTCTATAACCATGATCATCTGACCCTAATAGTTATGTATTAAAAAAAAGACCCTTATAGTTCGTCGTATACACAAATGGTTTGGTCAGCTCAATCCTAGTTCCAATTTTGGAAGAGCACTTTTATGCCTGATGTCTTGAGCATAGTCCCCTCCTCGGTTGTGTCGTACTCGTACTTTAATAGTCCATAGTTCAGTTTAAAAAACTAAATTGGACTATTAATATGAAACGGAGTATAAAATCCGAGTGACATTAGTATGTGCCCCATCATACGCCAGCTCATCGGAATTTGATCCGGCAGTGTGTGTTAATAGAGGGGCAGGCGGGTTATAATCACCCGACCTTTCCCTCCATGAGGACCATTGAATCTCTATCAGACGGCATGCGCTGCCCCAATGCATGCTGTCCTGCATGAACCAGGCATATGTTAACTTTTGGCTCATGCACATTTAAACTTTCCCCATATTCCTTCCTATAAGGAAAAAGTTAATATCACATTTAAAAAAAAAAGCAAAAAGTCAATATGAGCCTGAGCTCACACGCATATCCGTGAACCGAGGCGATCTGAGCCATCAACTCGAAATCTAACGGCAGGCAGGGTGGGCACACCCGCCTTGCCCACCATATTAAAGCCCGCCTCCAACTCGAAATCCAACAGCCCAGATTGTTTTGGCTCGTGCAAATGCGTGTGAGCGATAGCTCATATAATATTTTAAAGCAGGATCACGATGTTTGCTGACCAAATTTGTCTTTCTTTGTTTTTTAAATTTATGAATAGGTGACTTGAGAGGAATCAAACGTCAAAAAATTCCGTAGTATAGACAGTCATCCTCTCAAGTCCTTAACTGTCCTACCACTCAATCTGACTAATCACCACGCCGCTAACCCACGTGCAGCATGCAGCTAGCAAGAGAAAAACGGGGAGTCAAGAAGAAGTGCTTGCTATAGAAGGTGATCGATGTTTGAAAATAGAGTCAGAGCAAAATGGAAGCTGCCAGATGGGTGAGAGCATGGAAGAAGATGGAACCGTACTTTTACATGATCTTGTTACAGCTCATTGCAGCAAGTTACACAATTATGTGCAAAATCATCTTCACTCAAGGCACCAGCACCTTTGTTTTCATTCTCTATCAGTTCTGCGTAGCTACCCTCTTCATGTCTCCCTTTGCCTTCTTCACTGAAAGGTACTCGACTCTCTCTCTCTCTCTCTCTCTCTCTCTCTCTTAAAGATTTGCTGATTTGTACGGTTTGCTGATTTGTACGGCAGGACAAGAAGACCTCCTTTAACAGCATCCATTCTCTGTTGGGTGTTCCTTCTAGCCTTGTTAGGGTGCGTTTATCATGGGAATGTCTTATCAACCAAATTGCAATTAAGGGGCCGTTTGGGGCATGATTAAAATGGATGTTTTGCTACACTATAGCATCTATGTTTTTTTTTCATTAGCTGGATGAAAAAAAAACATGAATGCTACAGTAGATCTAGAAAATCCACTGTAGATATTTGCTTATAATCACGCCCCAAATGGCCCTTAAGCTATGACTTGCATGGATAGACTATAGAGAGAGAGAAAGACTGACAATGTGAGATGCAGGGCAACTCTGTTTCAGAACCTTTTCTCAGCAAGCTTGGACTTCATATCGAGTACGACTCAGTCCGCCATCCTCAATCTCTTTCCAGCTTTCACCTACTTGTTATCAGTTGCGGCAAGACAAGAAGCTCCGGAGCTGTGTCGCGTCCGAGGCCTCGGAAAGCTGTTCGGCACTGGGCTCTCAGTCTCAGGCGCATTTGTCATAATATTTTGGCAGGGAAATGTGACAACAACGGTGCTGAGTAGCTCTTCCAGATGGGTTGTTGGATCCGTCTTGGCTTCTCTTGGAGTGCTATCTCTCAGTTCATGGCTTGTCTTGCAGGTATGTGAAGAAAGCTCCTCCTAGACACCAATTACATGTGAATCCTCTCATAGACTAGATGTTGCACAAGTAGGGGCTAGTAACAAGGAAATACCCAGCTGAGCTATCCATAACAGCCATGATGTTCTTCTTTGGAACAATCCAATCCAGTGTGCTGGCAGCATTCACGAGCCGCCATCTCTCCCAATGGAAGCTCCAATGGGGTTTGGAACTCGTTAACGTCTTCTTTGGAGTAAGTACTTCATGGATAAACTTCTAATTGTCGATGCTAATCATAATAATGTAAAAGGTAGTCTGTTTCTGTGGTTCTCTCTGGATTTCATCCTCCCAACAAAACCTGAAGGCTGAAGGTCTTCTCTGCTTTTTTGTAGGGGGTGATCAACAGCGGGGTGGGGATCTTCCTCTTCGCACGGTGCGCTCGTTTGAAGGGTCCTCTGTTTGTTGCAGTGTTTGCACCATTGGCCTTGCTTTTCACGGCGATCATGGAGAGGATGTTTTTAGGCCAGAGCATGAGTAGAGGGAGGTGAGAACCCCAGTCCATAGTCCTGGTTTTCTCAATGGCAGAATCGCAGCTTCATGTGTTTGCTCATTTTTTGCAGCATTGCAGGGTCGTTGATGATCGTGACAGGATTATATGTATTTCTCTGGGCTAAATCCAAGGAGGATGGCTCTGATGATGATATCCTAAAAGAGAGACAATCAGCAGTCACTTCTCCCCTTCTTTGCAACCATTATCCCTAGCTGCCAACTAGTTGCCACTTCCTTGCAGGCTACCGAACCATGGCAAACATATTACAGTCCCAAAATGCAAGAAGCTCTATAAATTGTTTAAAATGTCCATTGCATTACGGCATATAAGGACAATCCATTGTAAAGAGAAGTTTAACTATAAAAGATTGTAGATAGGCAAGCACAATATTCACTTGTTAAGACCAAAGAAAATTATACAGAGTTTATGTTTAAGAAATAACTTGAAAAGATCACAAGCCGAAGAACCCGAGACTGAAAAAGAATCTTCGAGAATGAGAAACAGAAAAAGGGTACAAAGAGCACAATTTTATTACCGTCGACGACTTGGCCTGGTAGCAAATGCAGTTGATCCAGTCGAAGATTTGGCCTCAAATGGAAATATGTACAACTAAACTTTTGCTTTAAAAGGACCCCACTAAAACTGCCTCATGCCCTCTCCTTCATATAAGAAGACATGGTAAGCAGATATGGTACAACGTCTAAGCACTTTCTTGAAGAAGGCCTTGTGACCCACTAACATTGCCCCATGCCCTCTCCTTCCACAACCGTTCTACCTGCTCAAAGCTCAGGCCCTTAGTCTCTGGCACATACACCACCACAAATACAAAGGCTAATACTGCTACACCAGCGAGCATCAGGAATGTTGCAGCAGTACCCACTGCAGCTGCTATTGAAAGAAACGTCTGAGCCACAATCAGATTTGACACCCAATTCACCGTAGCTGACATTCCTCCACAGATCCCTCTATATGCCTCTGGATAAATCTCCGAATTCACAGCCCATGGTACAGGACCCATGCCTGGAGAGAAGAAAGAGATGTACAGAGCCAGTCCAACAACTGCAAACCAGCCAGACCCTGTGCTTTTACAACTGCCATGGAGAGTCAGAGCATTACAGATGCCTAAAATCGAATAGCCAGAGGTTTGCAAGAAAAAGGCTGTAGAGAGGATGAAAAGGGATATGATGACACCAAATAGGCTAGTGAGAACCAGACGTCTTCTCCCACAACGATCAATCAGGTAAATTCCAACGACAGTTCCAGTAGCATTCAACCCAGCAACGATTAGGGAGAGGAGCAATGCAAGTTTGTTAGAATGAAATCCAGCCATCTGCACAATAGTGGGACTGTAGTACATGACTGTGTTGATTCCAGTGAACTGCTGAAATGCCTGCACGACATGGTAATCGATCATTTAAAGAATGTCGGATGGAAAGAGTATATGGCATGCTATAGATAAACTTTGACTTACAAACCACTCCCTATGTCCCATATTAAGTCCTACTTGGATTTTCAAAATGAACTAAGGCCATATTAAGTGTCCTATGGGACGGAGGGAGTATTTATAATGTGTCCACGTGAATGTGCCGAAAAGCACATTCTCTCTGTGTACCACGCCACTATTAATGTTGCAAATGACTCTTAAGATGAATCTAATTGCAAACATCACCCTCCTAATTTGTGAGGTTAAAAGACAGAGTTGGCCCTACCATTAAATTTTCTACATTTAGTCGACTATGGAACAAACTATACAATAAAAAACAAAAGAATTTGAACAACAGAGAAAGCTGTCATATTTCTCTTCAAAGATATACCTGGAGTCCAGCTCCGGCCAAAAATGCAAGCCTGATCTCCTTTGACTTAAGAACATCACAGTATCTGACAGTTCTTTCTGGGTGAACATTTTCTACTGAAGTTAAAGAGAGTTGCTCTATTTCCTCTTCTAAGCGATCAGCATCATAAATATTTTCAAGCACTGCAAATGCTTCAGATTTCTTATTCTGAAAAAGAAAACAAATATCATTTAATTTCAACATAGTTTGAGTCCTAATATGGCAAATTACTAGGACACTTGTGCCCAACTTCAACAATAAATTGACTGCCGACACCAATTATACAAAGAGAGGGATTTAATTATCACAAAACTAAGCACATGTGTATTTAATACAGAACCAAATTCAAACTACATGAGACAGCTTCAGAATATCACGAAATGGTAATATTATTAAGCAGGGGATAGGGTTACACTGAAAGTTAAAATAAAGAACCCCCAAGTTGGTTAAATGGTATGCATAAAAGAATGGACAGTTACTGTGGTGCCTCCTGCTTACATGAGCACATGACCTTAAGACAGAATTTCATATGTCATCTATAGATGCCAAGCCGAATCCAGAGTAAAAGGGTCAAGATTTTCAGGAGAAATTCAAACATATGCAGATGGATCCAGTCGCAAGGTAATCACTAATCTCATTGTTTTTTTCAATCAAACATGTCAATCATGGCAGAGAGAACCGAAACCTTCAAGAAAAGCCAACGGGGTGACTCAGGCAAGGATAGCATAAGGGAAAACTGTACAATAGCTGGAACGGCAGATACTCCAAGCATCCAACGCCATGTCCCAGGGACCTGTTCAACCATGAACAATTTACTTGACATACACGAAATATAATATTTCCAAACTAAACAATAATGATGCATCACATAAAGCTACTTGAATGACCTAAAATACTATTGTTTATCAGAAATTAAACCAATCATACGTCAATTTCACTTTCTATTAAACAAGCATGGTCCACTCCAGCTTTCAAAAGCCTCCCTTACAAGCCAACAATCGACACTATAGGGTAAACTAACCCGTAAATAATTAAATTCAGTTTTCTTCGGTATGAGTATGTTGGAGTTACATTCATGCAAGGATAAGTAAAGTGCCATTTCCTTGTTCTGATGGTTTGAGTAAAAGGATATGAGGCCAAATTATATGAGAAATCAAATCGGAGACTATATGTATATTTTTCAGTAAATTAAATAAAATACAAATATGCAATTTAGCAAAACAAGCATTATGTTTACATCAGCCTGATGGGAACTACAAGCGTCACCAAGCAGCAGCTTGGTAACTCAGGCAGGAAGAGCACAATGAAGAACTCTAAAATGGCAGGCTAATCAGAAACTCCAAGCGTCAAACATCATATCTCAGGGACCTGTGCGATCACCGAAAATTTGTTGGTGATAAAAAGAAATTATATATCAACCTTAAGAAAATTAAAACAAATTCTCATCCTTTCAGGAGAAATTTTAACTGTCAGTATAGCTAATGGCAACGTAAAATAGTCTTGTTTGCAGATCATGCCAGATTGGAATTTATAGAATTTTACTTTTTTAAATAGTCGAGTAATATAAAAGTTGTTTGAAGTTTGTAATGGCAGTTGATTACTTATCCCGAGTTTAGAATCTGAACCTAAAAATAGGTAAGAAGTTTAAAATTCATAGTCTACGCCATATGACTTCTATTTATAGTGAATACCCAATATTTCCCTTTGTGCATATTGGGTCTTTTTTCCTTCAAGTACCCGCTGTTATCCAAAAGCAAAAAGTGCATTGATAGAAGGTAGAAATGATTTCTAGTTTTTTTCCCTTCATATGTCACTTTAGCAAATCTAAAGCATTTACATTTCAAATAAACCAACAACAAGTATTCAAAGTAAGTCTGACCTCTGTGAAGGCAAGATTAACAAGGTAAGAGAGAAATTGTCCACCCGTAATCATGAGCACATTGGTGCTCACCAGCCCTCCCCTAATTTCTGAAGGGGATGCTTCTGCAATATACACAGGAGCAGTAACAGATGCAACCCCCACTCCCAAGCCAACCAGTAGTCTTCCTACTATAAGCACATAAGGATCTGGCGCAGCTGCCATGACAACTGATCCAGCAGCAAAAATCACATCAGCCAGTAGTGTGGTCGGTTTCCGTCCATACGTATCGTTCAGCCAACCCCCTACTGCAGCTCCAATCATGGCCCCAACCAGTGCCATACTCACAATTGTTTCCTGCAAATTGGAAGAACCATTGTCTCACTCACAAACAAGTTACTCCCTCCGTCCTATATTAATAGTCCCATTTAGAAAAAAAATGTGGCTGACATTTGGGTTCTCCGATATTCGAATGTATCTACTAATTCCGGAAGGAAGGAGTTATTTAAGAAAACCAGTCCACAAATCTTTTCACTCCCCCCGCTAAGCCTTTTTTACTCCATCCACTAAATATTATGAGAAGGATAACATGAAATGTGATTATCTTAATATGAGACAAATTTTCAAATGGGACTTTTAATGTGGGATGGAGGGAGTATATTCTAGACACGTTTTCATCACACTCCAACTACTTGGACATGTACCTGTATAAAACTGCTATCGTTAACCTCTTGGAAGTCATCCCGGATATATAAAAGAGCTCCAGAAATGACCCCTAAATTGTCAACATTTCAGGCAAACAGATCAATGAAAACTCAAAACAGTTCAACCAAATTCAGAAATTTACTCGTCGCATATGGCTATCAACAGGAACTGAACAGACCAACTGAAGCACAATGAAACTGGATTCTTGAAAATTAGTACTCCCTCCGGTCACTTTAAATAGGTACAGTTTTCTTCAAATACACTAAAAAATTAGTTCACTTGAAAAAAATTGTATCTATTAAAAGTGACCGGAGGGAGTCCTACGGCAATGGAGTCATTGAGTGCAAGCTATACCTGTGTCATACCCAAACAACAAGCCGCCTATACCAGCAGTGACAGTCAACATAAGAACATAACGGTTGCTGAAGTAGGTCATCTTCCTGCCGGGGACAGAGTCCAATAGACCCGAGCTCCCCGGCATCGAAAGGATCGTCATTTTCGGTAACACTCAAACACCCAAATCGCCAGAAGTAACAAAAGAAATCACTTCTACTAACAGTGTGCAGTTCCGCGTCAACTCCAAGAACCCAATTTCATCAGAAAATCGCCCAAAAAAAAGTGGCCTCAATTCTGCTAAATTCCACCACCACCACCACCCAGAAAACCTCAAATCAGCTAAGCCAAAAATCACCAAATTGGAATACGAACTAATCCGCAAATTGTGGAGGCCAAGGAACAGAACAAGATCGCAGCTGAATTTGAATTTGAACTGGCTCTGCAAGAAGCTTGGAAGAGCATCAGACAGCGAGAAATTCGGATTTGGAGTTTGGACCGGCGCTGGTGCGGCGAGAGAGACGGTTGGACAAGGGGTGGATCAGGAATGGCGATGGACCGAGGGCGACTCACCATTTATTAATTTCGTATGAGATTTCCTGCGTACGCTCGAACCATGCTCGCTAGAATGGATGGGCCCCATATGAATATGGCCTTCGTTAAGCGAGCGTTGCAAGTGACCGTACATGGGATTATGCAAGCGAGAGGGAGGCGGATAAGGGATGGAGACGTGATGCGGACGGAAGCTGATCCGCCGTGGACTCGGCACACAACAGTAGCTGGACCCTTCTGTGTGGATTTCCGGAAATACCCCAACTCATTGTGGGCCCCTGCCTCAACGGCCTGACGTCGTCGAGCGAGTCGCGAGGGTAAAACGAGGATAAAAGGTCTTGTTCGCGGAGATTGGTCAGAGCCGGCTCGCCACGTCGACGATAACATTGCCAGGTGTCGGGCGACATGCACGTGGAGAGCTTGGAAGCCGCTTGTCTTTCGGACTTGTCCGGATGCTATAGTGATATCAGCACATTGGACACGTGCAGAAGATGCAGCCACAATCTGGTCGTGGTCTGCGTCGTCCGTAACGGTCGTGACAAGTTACACATTGGACACGTGCGAAAAGTTTAGAGCCCATAATATCAAATCGTCGGATTTTATTCACATGAGCCAAGTCATTTCGAGTTGCGAAATTTTGATCCGACGGTAAGTGTCATAAGTAGGTAATACGGAATTGAACGACTGTGTGGCAATGATGAAGCCAAAATGTGTCTACAAGAGATTGAGAGGGGATGATACAACGATATTTATACTGGAGAATCCGAAGGACCTGGAAGGTTGCGGTGGCATGAACATGAAGCATAAATATTGTCATTTACATAAATAAAAAAAAGTTGTCACAAATATATGTCCCATGTCGCCATATAGATGATTGGTTGTATTTTTTTTTACGATTGATTGAGATTTGTGAATCGGAGTAAGATAGGAAACCATAATCATCCGCCGAGAAGGATAGAAAAATATGCTCCTAAAGGCCATATGTTCCTATGGAAAGGTTCCACCCAATCCAATGGATTTCACAACTGTTCTTGGCGGAAGCTTTGTCGCCCCCTGAAAGAAGGAGGTCTTGGGGTTAGACGTATTCAAGACATCAACAATGCAAATCTAGTCAAACTCTTTTGGAGATGTCTCACCTGTAAAGAATCTCTCTGGTGTCTTTGGGTTCATGGGGTGTATCTCAACACCAACTCCATCTGGACGACTAGGGCGCACAATTGCTCCTACGCTTGGCAATCCATCATTCAATTACAATCATTCATGCAGGAAAGAGTTGTTGTCAACATTGGGAATGGGTGCACAATAAGGATGTGGGTGGAACCATGGAGCGGCCCCTTAGCTCTAATTCGGAAATTTGGTAACAGAACCGTTCTGGAATTGGGAGGCAACACAAAGGAAACAGTAGCGGATTATCTTAAGTCTGAAAATCTTCAAAATGAATGCATACTCTCAAGAAGAGGTGATCCTGCCAAGAAAGAAATCCTAGACAAAATGTCGGTGTTTACTGAATCGGAGGATTCCTATGGGTGGCTCAACCAATCTGGTAAGTTCACCTTTAAGAGTGCCTGGGATGCTTTTAGAGCGAAATCTGGGAAGGTGCCGTGGTATAACCTTATTTGGTTTAAACATCGGGTGAACCGACACTCCTTCTGCGCTTGGATGGCTCTGAATGAAGGGCTCCTCACTCTGGATAACCTGAAGAGAAGAGGGATATCCCTAGTTAACAGGTGTGTTTTGTGTAGGAAAAACGAAGAATCTACCAGACACCTAATGTTTGAATGCATATATACTAAGGTGGTATGGCGAGCATTCCTCCGTAAGTGTAATATTCATCATACAATTGGGGGGTGCTTCATGGAATTGGAATGGCTGACTCAGTTGATCAGGAACAATAAACACACAAGGCATATTATTCAAGCAGGTTTCACAAGCTTTATTTCTATGATATGGGAAGAGCGGAACAGGCGAATCTTTGAAGACCAAAAGCTCGAGACATATATTTTGGGTCAAAACCTTATCCACAGAGTAAAGGAGATTCTCGACGCCTTTCATCTTAAGGATATTTGTCTCACGCACTGCCCTTTCTTGCATACTTTTTGGGATGAGCACAACCTCTGTCCATAGGGAATGAAAGGATCTCGAGGAATGGTGGGACGGATGTGTCTCGCGATCGATCGACCGGTTTGGCACTTTGTTCTGTGTTTGTTTTTGTATTTTCTTGAGGGGTTCACACCTCACGTGTTGTCGTGATGAGGTGAGGTTGTACTCACTTGGCTTCTTTAATACAAATTTTTAAGGGGAATTTATATAAAAAATCATGAAAAATTTTTTTTTACCAAAATGTGGCACTGTAGCAAATATTTACGGAAATGGTGTTCTGACCAGCCACGCAGGCACCCGCGTGGCGCGGGCGCTTGCGTGGCTTTTTTTTTAAAAATTAACCCAAAAGGCGTCGGTTGAACCGACGCCTTTCGGGTTAAAAAGAAAGGCGTCGGTTGAACAGACGCCTCTCAAGAGGCGTGCGTCGGTTCAACCGACGCCTTTTACTACCTTAACGAAATTCGTCCCATTTTAAACAGGCCGTCACTTCAACGATGCATATCTTTCTCATTTTTGATCCATTTTTGCCCATTTTTTTTTCATTCTTCCTTATTTTTAGTGCTCTTTCTAGTCATTATGATATCATGAAGATGTTGAGCCATCGCATACTATTTATCGTAGTTTTTGTGGTATTTTTTTCGATAAATGGTATATGATGGCTCAACATCTTTGTGATATCATGATGATCAGAAAGAGCACTAAAAATAAGGAAGAATGAAAAAAAAATGGGCAAAAACGGATCAAAAATAAGAAAGATATGTACCATTGAAATTTGTCCCACTAAAATAGCTCAAAATCAAAACAAGAGGCGTCAGTTCAACGGACGCCTTTTACTACTTTAACTAAATTCGTCCCATTTTAAACAGGCCGTCACTTCAACGATGCATATCTTTCTCATTTTTGATCTATTTTTACCCATTTTTTTTTCATTCTTCCTTATTTTTAGTGCTCTTTCTGATCATCATAATATCACAAAGATGTTGAGCCATCATATACTATTTATCGAAAAAAATACCACAAAAACTACGATAAATAGTATGCGATGGCTCAACATCTTCATGATATCACAATGACTAGAAAGAGCACTAAAAATAAGGAAGAATGAAAAAAAATGGGTAAAAATGGATCAAAAATGAGAAAGATATGCATCGTTGAAGTGACAGCCTGTTTAAAATGGGACGAATTTCGTTAGAGGCGTTTGTTCAACCGACGCCTTTCTTCTTAACCGAAAGGCGTCGGTTCAACCGACGCCTTTTGGGTTAATTTTAAAAAAAAAAAGCCACGCAAGCGCCCGCGCCTGCGTGGCTTGTCAGAACACCATTTCGGTAAATATTTGCTACAATGCCACATTTTGGTAAAAAAAAAATTTTTCATGATTTTTTATATAAATTCTTATCAAAAAAAATATATATATGTGGGAATTCATTTGTCATATTCATAGACAAATGGTTTTTTATTTGGCAAGACTCATTTTTTATTTGTTGAAATATGTTGCCCATGGCATTGATGAGGGGCAATAGCAAGGTTTTCAAAACCGGACCCGCCATCGACCCGGATTGATGGCCGGTCCGGTTGGACCGCGGTTTGACCACGGTCAAACCGGGGTCAAACCGGAATGACCTAGTTTTGAAGTATAAATGGTAAATATATATTAAATAAATAATTTGTATCATATTAACACAAGAGCACAGGTAGCCTAGGTGGTTAAGGCTGTTAGGTGGGGAGGAGGGGGGGGGGGGGGGGGGATCGAATCCCCCCTCAAGCAACAGTTTTTTTCAAAAAAAAAAAAAAAATCTGTCCGTGACTGGTCCGGTTTAAGAAAAATCGGCCGGTTTACCAGACCGGGGTAAACCGGGTGAACCGAACCGGTTGTCAGCCCGGTTCCGGTTCTCCACGGTCGGACCGGCCGGTCCGGTCCGGTTTTGAAAACCATGGGCAATAGAGTTAAAAAGTATATGCTACCATACACTAAGGCCATTTATGGAAGAAGAACATCAAGAGGTTTTTCTTGGGAAATGATAATTTACCGTAAATGGGATGGAAGTGGTGGAGAATGGCATTTGTGGACAAATATTCGTTTGTGGGTAAATAAGGTCATCCAAACATCATTCTCCATAAATGAATTAACCACAAATGATGGAGAATGCATTTGTGGACAATGAAATTTGGTCCAGCTTTCTAACATAATAAGTTTCCTAGATAATGTACATACAAAACTATAAAAATTAAATATTTTGAAAAATATAGTCACTCTGTCCAAAAAAAGTAGGTATAGTGTGAAAAACCCACAAGGAGGAAAAGTCCTCTGGCTGAGAAATAAGCCTAATTGTACCTATTTTTTATTAATCTTTTATAAAGTGCTTAAAGAAAGGAACAACAATGAGAAAAATACTTTTACTACAAAATGATCAAAAGCAAAGTTCTGCTTATTGTTCCTTCCTTCAACTAAAGGTTAAATCCAATCCATCCTTTGCTTGACGTAGCATTTAGTGGTTCGAAGTTCACTTCCCCAGGCTTTGTGTTGGAGAATTGGAATTTGTCAACAAGAGAAGATTGGTCTAGTCACATGGTTGCCTCCACCTTGCACACATAATTAGACTATCTCCAAAGAGAATTTTGGATGAGAATGCTAGGTTCGGAAAGTTGATTGATGAGGGATGGGTGCTTGGAAGTCAAAGTTTGTAGATCAAGTGTCCATGCCCTTAATAACTACGATTATTCCTTTTAGTCCCAATTGCCTAAATGACGATCTCACATGCGCAAGGAGTAACAATGGACTCATTGCAGTGAAATAGGATGCTTAGCTAAGCATTTGTGAACAAATGGATGTTCCAGTAAACAAGGTTTTAATTGTCAAAAAAATAAAATATAATAAGGTTTGTGCTTGGCGTCTTTGTATGAGCATTCTTCCAACTAAAATTTGTCTTCTTAAGAGGGATACCTTGCAAGATGTTTCTTGAAATGTTTGTGGAGAGGAGGATAAAGAAATTATTCATGCTGTTTTGAGATGCAAACTCATCAGAGGCATCTGGAGCAGAAATGGTTGACACTCACAATGTATGTAGCATCCTTAAGATGTTACGCATTTCATTTTCATACATCATTCGTATGTGGATGTGGGACAAGTGTTTATCTTGCTGTAATGAGATAAGTAAAATGAAAGGTTTCAACGTTATTGCTTTAGTATGTTGAGGACTACAAAACTTCAGATCCTATAATGCCAAAGAGAGATCACAAACAATGCAAATAGATGCATGATGGTGTTCTCCACCTAAGAGAGTAATTAAGGTGAGTTTTGATAGGGCTTTATTAAGGAAATGTTTGCAGGTATTGGAATTTTTGTGATAAAAAAGTACTTGCGAGTGATGTAGCTTTCTTATGCAACTAGGAATAAGGGTCGATGAGGTTTTAGATGTGCAACTGTTAGTGGATGCTCCAACAAACTCTTTTATTTTTAATCATGGTTTTCAACAAAAGATTTTTTAGAACCCGGATCTTGCCACCCCAAGATTATCTCAGTAACACCCAACTGAATTCAGCAAAATCTCTCACTATTACCACTCCCTACCCCAACAAAATTTTGCATTTTTTTCACTCAACTTTACCCTACACACTCCCCGACTACCTACCCTATGCTTTGTTCCTCCTGTCTTGTTCGTCAATACGATAATTTATTTTCCGGCAGAAGATTGCGAGCGGCTCCATCCATGTTTGTGGTCCATTTCCGGCAGAAGGCCTTGGCCACCCATTCTCTGTTTTTTTGTAAGTAAATGTGGTATTTATAGAAAAACAGTCACACTATATCCTTGTCACAAATAAAAGCTCAACTTGAGTAAAAATACCATTGGAAAAGAGGAGAAGGGTGAGAGGGGTGGGGGGTGTTAAGGTGAGTAAATGTGGGATTTCCTTTGGGGTGTGCGCAAGCATAAAAAATTCCCATAATTTTTAAAAATATGGGTGTTAGTGAGATATTGTGAGGGTGGCAATATCCATGTTCTTTTTTTAATCTGAAAACGACAATGTCATTCAAAGCTTTCAGGAGACGCAATTACAAGTTAATTCCAAATTGGATCATGTGATTTACCTTGCTTTCGACCTTACTTAAGCAAATTGAATTTGTCTCTTTTTGTAAGGTGAATGGCATTATTCATCACTTGGCGAGGAATGTTGAATGTACATCAGTTTCTCGCGATGTATACCATGTTCTTGTGGCCTGAACTGAATATTGTGTTTTGCACAAGAAAAAGAAAGTACAATTTCACTCACATTAACGAAAGTACTATCCCTCGGAGGTGAAAAGATTGTCGACTGGCTGGGCAATAGCAAGGAGTGTGTAACTTGCATGCCTTGAGACCTCCTTGAGATGCATCTTCCATTCCAAGCCCAATGTACATTTGAAATAGGGTGTCCAAAATAATTTGAGCAACTTCTAATATGTGTGTCCTTTCTTTTTAGCTTACTATATCATGTAGGATTTTCATAATGGATGTTATCAATGGATGTACTAATAGCAAAAGGTGTGGTGTACAAAAATTATGCATTCGTCGTACTAGTCAAAGTGCATGTGATGTCATGGACACTTAAAATCCCAATTGTGTAGAACTATTATTACTATTGTTTAAAAAAATAATCCAATTAATTACTATTATTAGTCTCCTATAAATCACACAAGACATTGTGGATTCTTAGCTACAAATCTCCAAGGATTATTTTTTTGATACATAATCTATTAGGATTATTGATTACTTATTTGCTTTATGAAGATTGTTGATTACTTAGAGGACTAAAAGAGGGGTCTTTTTGAGAATGCATTTGAAAGTGTCAATATAAAGATAGATATCCTTCTTCGTAGAATATAAATCTCTACACTATGAAGAACAAATAATTTCTATAATAGTATGAATTTTGGTGCCAATCGAGACGAGGCCTCTCATCAATTGGGGGTGGCTTGTACGTGTTGCTAGTGTCAATATCGTTTTTTTGTGCGACATGTACGTGTTGCTAGCGGCCAAGATTTAAAAAGACCCACTTTGGCCCCTAATTTGAATGATCTAGTTGATTCAACTGTCTTGGGGGGAGGGAGGCGCACACTTGTTTATCAGTGTGCATATTAAATAACATGACACTCTAAGTAGTTAATCCTAACCCTTATAAGATTATGGAGATATGATCATGCTCCAATGTATCTGCCCAACAAAGCCCTCATGTATCGGCTTCCTTCCTCACATCACCTTGCCCAACAATTGTCTCCAAAAAAAAAGCAAAAATCCTACCCAACAATTGACCTGATTGGATCACAACTCACAAACGTAGCTTTGTTCGTGCGTGTCACGCCCCTCGGCTGACTAGGTTTGCCAAAGTGTCAACCCACCCCCTGTTGAAGCCCAAGCTCATGCGCGCCGGCATGAGCCGAGTTGGTATGGCCAATCGGATTGAGATCTGACACCGCATAAAGCAGGCGGCACCCATGTTTTAATGTCTGCCGCCAAATCAAAATCCTACGGCAGAGATTGCCTTTGCTCATGTCAATGAGCCTATGGAAAACCAAACCGGAGTATTAATGTGAGACAAACCCTGGGCCGGCAAACAATATCCACAATTCCAACTTAAAAAAAAAAACAAGAAACAAGGCTCTTCTGCTTCTACTAAATTAAATATAGAAACAGCAGGGGGTTGTGTTTCCAAAAATAAAAAAAGACAGCTACCATGGAGGGCCCCACCCATATTTTGAGCTATAAAACCCAAATATTCCTTCACCAACTCAATACTCATCTTTTCTTCGCTCATAGAAGGTAGATGATCTAAAGATGGGAGCATATTGTTTGTGTTGGAAGTCGCCTTCATCCGTTAGACAATAATAATTTTTTTTCGACTAAAGTTTCATCCTTTGTCATGACGGGCTTTCTTTATCTACGAAGACAGTATGGGGAAACAGATGTTTCGTCCTCTCTTTGCATCTGGGATTCATATGATATTATAAGCGATTCTATGGTTTGTGTTAGTTTTTATTACTCATGTTTGTGAGAGAGATTTTTTTGTTCGGTATTGTCATATGAGACATGCTAAATTATTACCTATATGGTGGCTTAGAAGATATCCTCTTGTTGGAACTGACTTTGGAACATTATAATCGTTTATTATTGTAATATTAGATATTATGCATAAAAGATTTTCTATTGAATGAAGCAAGGAATGTCGTATCGGATATTAATAAATTATCGGTCGATCAAATAGACAAAATACTGGAGATATTGTGTAAAAAAACATCGGTGGTCTAAAACTAGTTTTTACCATATAATTTATACAATAAGTGATATTAATCTAGAGAAGCATAAATTTTAAAATATGTATATAATTCAAAACATGTGTTTGCGTTTTAAACCCGTATCCTTCCACTTGGCATGGGATGGGAAACAAACGGGAAAGTTGATTTTTTTAAAATACCATAACCTCTCATTTTTGAAACTATCGATATCGGTCTTCAACTGATAGATCAATATTATCTAATCTCACTTTTGATTTTTTTTTTAAATATCGCTGCTATATATTGGTTTCAGTATTTTAAAAAAAAATTCAAAATTGAGATTACATAATATTAATTTATTGGTTGAAGACCGATATCGATATTTTTAAAATTGAGATTATATAGTATCATTTTATCGGTTAAATACCGATATCGATATATCGGCGATATAACACCAATACAACATTCCATGGAATGAAGTGCTCTTTAAATAATAAAAAAAGGCCAACAAAACCCTCTAATTCTGTGTTGGACACGTTCCTCACATCACCTTGCCTAACAATTGTGCCAAAACAATAAAAAAACTTAATATCCTACCCAACAATTGACCTGATTGGTTCACAACTCACAAACGTAACTTGTTCATGCATGGCACACCACTCAACTCACCCAATGTACAAGCTCAAGCTCATTTGCGTCAGCATGAGCCGGTATGATCTAGCCGTTGGATTAAGATCTGACAGCATATAAGACAGGCAGTAATTTTAACTGACTGCCCCCTGTTTTAAGACAACAGAATCTCCGCTCCGAATCAAAATCCGAATAAGCCTCTTTAAAAACCAAACCGGACTATTAACGTGAGACAGAAAGAGTATGCTACTAGGAAACCACCCCGGCCGACAAACCGCACCAAAATCAACAAGGAACAGGCAACTTCTGATTCTACTTAGCACCCATCTTTTGAGCTATAAAACCCAAGGATTCCATCGCCAACTTAGCCATAAATATAATCCAACTCTTTTTTCAATTTCTTTGACGCCCACGAAATCGCTCCCCTCCCCCAGGCCTATCGCCCGTTTCCCGATTCTTCCATCCTCCGGGGCCGACGATCGGGCCCTGCCGGCGTCGATCGCGCCACAATCGGAGGCCTGCGTGTCGGCGGGGGCCGAGTTGGACTGGCTTGGTGCGTTGGCAGTTTGGCGAGGGTTTGATCGATTTGGTGTTTGGGGATGGATTCGGATGATGACATGCACGATGCTAACGATGTGGAATCGCTTGATGATGAGTATTATAGTGGGGGTTCGGCGGCGGAGAGCGACGGCGAGTATTTCGATGATAATTACGGCTTGGCCGCTGACGATGATGACTGCGAGGATGATAGTGAGACCAGCCTTCGTCGCCGCCCTCAGGTGGTTTTGATTTTCGCCTTTTTAACGATTTTTTGCGGTTTCTGTTGTAAAGGTTGCAGCTTTTAGCGCATTTTACTGCCGACTGCCGTAGTTTGATTGTGGGGTTGAAGTTGTTGTCTTTCTGTGGTTATGATGGAGTTGTTGATGGTGAAACTGTTTTTGAAGCGTTTGGGAATTGTGATTAGTTTCAGTGGCTTTTTTTGCCGATTTTCAGTTTAAATTTCAATTCGTGGGTCATCTGTTTGGTTTCTTGAGATGAATGAGGGACTACAATCCAGATTATTATTTCTCCTCTGAGAAGATTATGAAAGGGTAGAAGTAGAGTGGAAGGAGAGAATAATAAGAAGAAGAGTAGAAGGAATAATTTCCGTCTTTTACTCACTTTTTAGTACCTTGACGCATTCCTCTCTTGCTTCAGGAATGGTATTCAGTTTTAGGCGACGAAGATATTTACTCACGCCAGCAAGAAGATATATCAAGGATATCTACCGTGCTTTCATTGTCAAGGGTCTCAGCTAGTATTTTACTGCGTCACTATAATTGGTAAAACACTCATCACTGCTGTTAGAGATCATTATTGAACTCATTAGGATCACTATCTGTTATTTATCCCAGCATTCAATTTTTTGCTGATGAAACAATGGGGACAGAGTCCATATGAGAAAGCATTATGGCAAAATTTAGACACTAGTGTTTGATGAGGAAATATGAAAATCAAGATTATCAACCTTGTCAATGTCATAATTTATATCTCCTAGCTATCTTGTGACTGGATTCAAGCAATGATAGCTTGATATGCTCATTATCGTATGACGTGATGTTTTTAATAGTAATGATCATGATAATTTCATGTGTAAGGAATTTTGTTTTTTTTTTCTCTTGTACCCTGCTGTGAAGTGTTGCTCTTTTTGCCCTTCATGGGGTGTCGATACGACTTTTTACAGTATGCAAATTGTCTGTTGTGTCTTGCTTGATATAACTGTTCTTGGAAATACAGGTTTTACTTTTTAGTTGCAAATTTGATTGGAATGCGTTCCTGCCCATGTTCTTTTTGTTTTACACCCTCTTTGAGATGAAGCATGTATGGGGATACCACTTTATACTTTATACTTTTATATTCTTTCTCTACAGGGATGAACGCAAGGTGCATGAGGCCTGGTTTGTGGATGAAGAGAGAGTTCGCTTGAAAGTTGGTTTGTTCGAGAAACCAGTTGTTGTTATAAAACCGAATGCCAAGGTAGTAAGCTTTTTTTTTTTTGAAAGATTGAGAAATAACGCAATTTTGATAACTAAATAATCTTGCATTTTTGCTGTTGGTACTTTCTATGGATCTGTCATACTTTTACATTGATATGCAATTATATTAATAATTTGTTTGTAACTGCAGCTCGCTTGTGGGATATGTTTTGAAACCTACCCTCATGCTCAGATGAAGGCTGCTTCGTGTGGTCATCCATTCTGTCATACTTGCTGGAGAGGTTTTCACTCGCGCAACTTTTGAATTTTTAATTGAAAATTTTGTTTGAACTCTGCATTGAGTTTAGACAGAGATCAATATGTCAGAAGTGTTTTACTGATTGTGCTAGCAGTGTTGAGCGAAGTCTTAGAACGAAAAGGATTTAAAATTATCAGAACTAAGTCAGAGGATACAATATTTAACTTAAGTGAAGGTAGAATTGTATGTGGATTTAGAGTTACAATGGATGGGCGAGAATTCATGTGAGCAATTATTCCATTTAAGATTTTATTATCTACATGGGAGATGTGGAGAGCTTCTTCATGAGTGTTGTGTGATAGGCACGTCCCATTTAGTCTTACAAGAATATTCTATTGGACACACACACACACACACACATATTGGTGTCTTGTATCTTATTACTAGTATTTTGATTTTCATCTTATTGCTTTTGTTGCATTCGTTTTTCTTTAAGAGGGGAAAACAGGAATGAAAAAGAACTATTGTTTTAGGTATAATATTTATTTTCTTTTAGGTGTCTTCTTGAGTATTTTTTGTTTGACTGATTGCAGGTTATATTAGCACATCAATAAATGATGGTCCAGGATGCTTGACATTGCGATGCCCTGATCCTTCTTGTGTTGCCACAGTGGGTGATGACATGATTAATCATATAGCATCTGAGGATGACAAAGCAAAGTATTCTCGCTACCTTCTTAGATCTTATGTTGAAGACAGCAGAAGGGTATGTGCATTTTGCAAGAGTTTAATCTTTTGAGCTATTTTTAATGGATCTCTTTGCCTTTGCTACAAGTATGCATTATGATCCCAAGGAATATGAAGTTATATGCAGGGCATGATGCTCATGTTTTCCTTATAGGTTGGGATAAAAAACATCACTATCAGTACATTATCCCAATTGTCCTGCGATTATGTTTGACACTACAAAATTGTGGCATATTTTGATTTTCATCCATGAATGCAATGATTATTTTTTATGGATTTTGCAATTTACAATGCTTTATGAAGTTTTTGATTTTTTTTATTTCATTTGATAGACAAAATGGTGTCCTGCTCCTGGTTGTGAGTATGCTGTGGATTATGTCATGGGCAGTGGCAACTATGATGTCACATGCAGATGCTCATATTATTTTTGCTGGAATGTAAGTTCTTTTATTGACAGTTTTCAACATTCATGATTATACTCGATATAGTTGATGAACCAAAGTGTATCATGTGTGCTAAATTATTATGAATGTATAAACCTGTAGTGTTCCGAAGAAGCACATCGTCCAGTGGACTGTAGCACCGTGGCCATGTGGATATTGAAGAACAGTGCTGAGTCCGAGAATATGAACTGGTATGGCTTAGTGTTATGAGACTTAAAACTGACGACACTGCTTCTTGTATTATGTTGGCATTCATCTGGAGTACTTGTGAAAGTTGTTTGTCTAAGCTAATTTATTGATCCTAGTATCTTGGACCTGTTATGGCATATGAATGTTTTGAGGATGCTGTCACACGTGTCTTAAGTGTTAACCCTATTGAAGCTATTTTGGGAATGTAAAACTGGTTGCATCAGACATATATGCGTATAATTTTTTAAATATAGCGTGTGTAGTCTGCCACCCCATGTGGTAGGCACTGGGGTGGGCTGGCTCAAACAGGGTGTGGCAGACTACACATCCATATATCCATATATAAACATATATGTCTATTTCTATACTATATATAACTCGGGAAGGCATATGATACAACTTTAATTTCTGACCAAATTACCCACGATATTGATAATTTATGCCTAAATTAGGCACTAAATCTTGTTTTGATTCCTGTGTTAGCTTTTTCGTCTTCATTTTTATAATTATCCATATGTCTACATTTTGTGTGTTTTTGGATATCTTTCACTAAAGATACAAATGTAATAAAAAATTACGGCTTAAATCATTTCAAGTGAGTTTTCAAAAAATGCCCTTTGTTACTTTTCTACTTAATCATTACTCCAAATAAATAAGTAATCAAGAATCCAATTCAATCTCTCAAGAGATTTCAATATTATTAGTGTAAGAAAAGATCTTCGTATCAGAAGACTAATGATAATGTCAATTGATTGTCTTACTCTTAATTAGAAACCTAAGTGGATATGTAACAATAAGTGGTAAACTAATAGAAGATACATGTTATGGGATATTAAGCATTCAACTTAACTTTTTATGGGATTTCATAATCGGGAATATAATAATGGCACTACTCCCTCCATTCCATATTAGTACAGATTGTGTAGTCATAGCATGCAATTTGATTAGTATATATAGGGCTCCTAGCCCGCGCTGCAGCTTCAGCATAGGATAGTGAGCCAGTCCCTGGCCTTGATCTGACGGCTGGAGGGTCTTCAGTTCACTTGCCTTAGCTGTAGCGCAAGCTAGTTTTCTCCATATAAATGTGTATATATATAGCTTTCCCTAGATTTTTTATGCCATATCTGCTGATATAATTTTAAGCAACGTAGAACCTTACTTGAAATGGATGGGCAAGAAGTGTCGAGGTGTGATTAATTCCGTTACTTAGGATCCATTATCCATAAAAAAATGATGTTGATAGGGATGTGATGCATAGGATAAATGCAGCGTGGGTAAAGTGGACGGCAGCCTCGAGAGTTTTGTGTGATAGGCGTGTTCCAAAAAGGCTTAAAAGCAAGTTTTATAAGACAATTATTAGGCATGCAATACTCTATGGAGCAGAGTGTTGGGCACCAAAAGCTGAATGTAGCCGAAATGAGAATGCTAAGGTGGATGAGTGGGATAACTAGGAGAGATAAGATTAGAAATTAATGTATTTGTGAAAGTTTAGGGGTAGCTCTTTTAGGGGAGAAGCTGAAGGAATGTAAGTTGTGTTGGTACGGGCATATGCAAAGAAGACCAATAGATGCCCCTGTGATTAGATTGGAAGGGATGCATGTAAATGATGCCAAAAGAGGGAGAGGGAGACCCAAGAGAACTTGGATGGAGTTAATAAAAAAGAATATGACTTTACTATCTCTTACAAAAGAGATGGCACAAAACAGGCCTGAATGGAGGTGTAAGATCCATGTTGCCGACCCCAAATAGTTGGGAAAAGGCGCTACTTGATTTGACTTGATCAGCTGATATAATTTAAGTGGTAAATTGTCAGGATTTTGGCCAACTCCAAGCCTTGTCCAAAGTGCAAGCGTCCAATTGAGAAGAATCAAGGTTGCATGCATATGACGTGCACTCCGCCCTGTAAATTTGAGTTTTGCTGGTAAATTTTTATCACATGGCTTTCTTTTCAATCAGTATTACAGAGATTCTTAGTTTGTACATACCATTTTCAGGTTATGCCTTGGTGCATGGTTAGAGCATGGGGAAAGAACAGGTGGTTTTTATGCTTGCAATCGGTATGAGACAGCAAAGCAGGAAGGAGTGGTAAGTGTGCATATTGCTACCAAATGTGATATTATCAGGTAGATCAGCATATTAATTGGCATGTATCATCATATATGCTTCGTTGCATTGTAACTTCGCAGTATGATGAAGCTGAGAGAAGGAGAGAAATGGCAAAAAATTCTTTAGTGAGATACACTCACTACTACGAACGATGGGCCACAAATCAGTCGGTATGTCATTTAAAATGATTTCAATTATATAACTTATTACTGTATTCAGCATCTGTGAGTTGATCTTATGTGCACATGTTATCTCAAAATTCTTGTAACTACTTTTCTGAGCCTAGTTGCGTGCATAAAAAAAACTTCTATGATTTTAGAGATAAATTCCTGTGAATGTGAACAGGAAATTTGATTGAATCACATTTATTTGCATGTATTTGAAAAAGTGGGCATTTTTTGCATGTGAGATCCTTTGTCACTCAAAATGAAGCAAATAAAAAAAAGAAATAGTACAATCTAGGATGAATGCCAAATGCACTGAGCCAACCACTCTTTTTCATGGTACGGGGCGATAGATATGTTTCCTTGTGCCATAGGTCCAATTTCCTGTGATGGCAGGGATTTGGACCTAGCTTCCTTGGGGAGTCTCCATGTATGCCCCTCTACCACTTGCTACCATTTTCAAGGGAAAAACGAGAAATAAAGTTTGGATGTCTAATTGACGGTATTTTTAGTTGATTCTTCCATTTGTCTAATTCCAATATTTATTTGATGTGCAGTCAAGGCAGAAAGCGTTTCAAGATCTACAGCAGATGCAAACTGTCCAGGTGAGCCTGTTTGGGTTGAAGATTTTTCTTTTGACATAATTTTTACCTCTTTGTGGCATTTGGAGGAAGGGAATCACCCTTTACTCAATGGTTATAATTGAAAAGATATTGGACTGTCGTTTGGTTTTATATTGTATGTGTGTGTTTAGCTTTATAGTCTTTTGAGGCAACACATATATTTGCTACCTGAAACTTGCATCATGCAATTTGCAGCTATCGAAGCTGAGTGATAGATACAGTCAACCAGAATCACAGCTTAAATTTATAATAGAAGCTTGGTTACAGGTTATTTTTATAAGTCGTTTTATTCCTTTCCTAAGTATTACTAAAAATTATTCTGGGTAATCTGAACTTGGCTGTCTGAAATTTGCAGATAGTTGAATGTAGGCGTGTGCTGAAGTGGACTTATGCCTATGGCTATTATCTCCCTGAGAAGGAACATGCTAAGAGGCAGTTCTTTGAATATTTGCAGGGTTAGTTTTAGACTCCTTCCCTCTAATTCTCAAGCTTATGTAATTTTCTAATGAGAAGTTAAAATGGACCAAGGCGAGCACTAAATTCAGATGGTTTTGGATTGTTGGGATTGATAGAGGCTTTTGATGATGGTGGATTACCATATTTTGCAGCATTCCATGGGTCCCTCCTATTTGCTATGTTGGCCCCTTGGTCCTGGACATCTGGCATCATGGAGTTTAATAGTTGAAAGGGTTCTGTTGGTTCTTTGTACAGATTTGCATTGTGGAGCTTAATCTCTTTTTCTTCCTTATCAGGTGAGGCAGAGTCCGGATTGGAGAGGCTTCATCAATGCGCGGAGAAGGAGCTAAGCCCTTTTCTTGACGAAGAGGGGCATGAACAGCCCCTGCCGTCGAATAAGGCTTTTGATGAATTTCGCACTAAGCTAGCCGGACTCACAAGGTAAGATTCTTGAGCAGGCAATTACTATCAGTTACATCATTATGCTAAATATCTAATTGACGTATGATGGTACAGTGTGACAAAAAATTACTTTGAAAACCTTGTGCGTGCGTTGGAGAATGGTCTATCAGACGTGGACACCCACGGTGCCTGCAGTAGAACCGGAGGCTCCAAAGGCTTGGGTGGTGGAAGCAAGGGCGCCCGTGGTGGGAGAGGCCGAACTGGGAGCTCCAAGAATAATGGTGGTAGTTCAGCGCGGAGTGGTGTGGATAGTCCTTGGTCGTGCGAACACTGCACCTATGCCAATGTAAGAAATATCACCACGTGTGAGATGTGCCACCATGAGAGGTATACATAGCCTCTTCTCCATCCGGGCTACGTGGCTCTTCACTGGCAGGGTTGCACTGTAGTAACCTCTCTCAGATGGTGAGGAAATCATCTTGTCTCAGTTTTCTCTTGGCTGTGTTTGTGGGCAGAAAGTTGTCAGCAACTGCAGAGCTTGAGAACTGCTTGAAGGGAAATTGGGGGGAAATGATTATGAACAAGGGGAAAAGTCGTCCTTGTTACTGTAGGCCGTTGTGTTGATAAGTGTATACAACTCATTAATGATTTTGATGTATATATTTTTGGTCCTTAAATTGCACTACGTGCCATCTTGGTGGAAAATGCCAAAATGGTAACACATACCACCCTGATCTGCTTCTTGGCCTAGTTGATATCACTTCTTTGTACAGGGGTAATCCACCTGATGCTTCTCTAAAGGGTTCCTTGAGTATGTACGTTCCATGCGCTATAAACTTGGCTGGCAAAAGTTTGTAAGGGTGGAAGTTATTGCACTTTTTTACTTGTTGGCCGTTTGGGGCATGATAAAAAGCAAAACATCTGCTAGTAGATGTTTTGCTTTTACTATTTATTTCAGACATCCACAGCGAAAAATACGGAAATGAATGATAAAAGTGGATTATTCGCTGTGGATGTTTTGGACTAATCACGAACTAACTTAGGGCCATTTGGGACGTGAAAAATCAGCTCCATCTAACTGGTTAGTGGATTTTCCAAATTCAGCTAAAGAGTGTATATAGGGGATAACTCATTAACTAGCTGAAATACCTCATGTCCACTTTTTTTAGCTGGATTTTGTCAAATTTATCAAGTGGATAAGCTGATTTTTCAGATCCCAAACGGCTCCTTACAGTCTGCTTTAGAATGCGAAAGTTTGCTGTTGGGATTAGGAACCAAAGGATTGACCATAAAGTAATTTAAGTGTATATAGCATTAGGGCAGAAATAAAGGTTTAAATAAACAGTGTCGAAATTTTTATCTACAACCATGTCCCTGCACATGTGACAAATGTACATTGATGATGTGAGACAGGTGCGTGAATGATACAAAACAGGCTAGAATGGAGGCATAAAACCTATGTTGTCAGCCCTAAGTTGTTAAGAAAAGGTGTTTGATTATGAATATGATTATATGGATTATGTGAATGAAAGAAATTGTAACTTATTTTTCTTGAAAATTCAGCTAAAATGGAAAGGTAGCACTGTCAAAGTTGAATGATCATCCAACATTCATGAAAGAAAAAGAATGGGCAAAATGCATTTCGAAATCAACGACAATTTCCCTATTTCAAGAAGGGTCTGTTTGGTTAGAGATTTTAAGAGTAAAAAAACTGGATCTTAGAGAAAAAGTTGGAAGAAGAATTTTGGTCTTTGATTGGGAAGAAATAATTTTTAAGGAAGAATTCAGGGCTCGATAATATATTTTGTAAATAAACATGAAAGACAGGTGTATTTAATAAGAAAAATGTAGTTTCAATCATGAAATTGTATTTTTTTTATTAATTGCCCGTCTTTTTTTCAAAATTATAAAATTTGTTATCGAAAAAAGTTAATGAATTGAAAGCTGAATTTTTTTAAAAAATTTCCTCTTTTGAAATTTTCAAAAGAAGCTGAATTCTTCTAAAATCTAATCTCCTTTGACCCGCCAAAAGTTAATGAATTGAAAGTTAAATCCTTTTAAAAAGACTCAACTTTTAAATTTTAAAATTTTTTTTTAAAAAAAACTAGATTCTTCTAAAATCTAACGGACTTTGAGCTGCCAAACAGTCCCGAAGTCTCGTAGGCAATCTAATTCAAAGTCGTTCCTCTCACACTGTGAATTCAGATTACATGCAGTCGCGTGTTGGGCGAGGCAGGCCTCTTCCTCCCTCCTTCCTCCATTGCAGCAGCTGCACGACCATGGCCTCTCCCTCATTCTTCCTCCATCGCAACAACAGCTTAGCCTGGCTGGCAGCTACTGGCTGTGGCGCCGCTGTACGGGGTTATGTCCTTGGCCGCGGCTGCTGCTGGAGAGGCTGGCCGTGGCTGTGCCCTGGCATGGTGCTGGCCTTGGAGACCATGGCCACGACGGCCATGGGCTTTGGCGGCTTGTGCCAGGTTGGCCCCAACCATGATGGTCTGGCCCTTGGCTGCCCTGGCCACGACCGGATCTAGTTTGAGGCCATGGCGGCCTGGCCAGCCCTAACTAGGGTGGTCGTGGGCATGGCCGCCTCTCTAGGCCAGCCGTGGTTAGGCCAGATCTGGCTTGCGGTCATTGTGCCAATTCTTTTTTGGGTTTTTGTATAGTTGGTCAGATGAGCACAACCAAAACAAATCTATGCCTTTTTCCAAGCAATAGATGAAGAAGCAGAAAGAGATCTTTTTTTCAAAAATACAACATCGAAATGCAAATGCAATCTGAAATGCAGTTGTAAAATGCATGTATTAGTGCGATTTGAGTTTTAAATCGCAGGAATTAGAGCCGTGTTTGAAAACCATGGGATTTGATCAAGGCTGGTTAGACCTCATGATGGCATGTGTCACCTCAGTTAGCCATGAACTCTAAATGGAATCCCAACTCATTCTGTCACCCCCACTAGAGCCCTCAGGCAGGGTGATCACCTATCACCCTACCTATTCCTGCTAAGTGCAGAAGGTTTATCTGCCATCCTACGCGACGCAGAAGAGAAGGGAGCATGGAATTCCGTATCGGATATTGGTATCGTATCGGTCGGCTTAAGAGACAAAATATCGGAGATATATTGGAGATATTTGTAAAAAAATATCGGTAGTCAAAAACTAGTTTTTACCATGTAATTTCATAATCTAGCTTCTAAAATGAGTTATATTAATTTAGACAAAGCATAGATTTTAAAATATGCATATTAGGATGGGAAACAAGTGGGAAAGTTAATTTTTTCCTCTTTTTAAAAATTTTTTTTTTGTTCGAATTTTTTTTCCCGAAAATATTATTTTATTATAAAATAGCGATATATCGGCGATATTTGAAAAAAAATAAAAAATGATATTTGTCCGTCTCGTTTTATCGGGTGGGGCCCGATATCTATATATCGGCGATATATCGCCGATATGGAATTCCATGGAAGGGAGAGATTAATGGTGTGGGGCTGACCAAAATTGCCCTTAAGCTAACCCATTTAATTTTTTGAAGATGACAGCATAATTTTTTGCAAAGCAAATGAGGAAGAGTGCATCAAGGTGGTAATTCTATTGGGTATCTATGAAAGGGCTGCTGGTCAGAAGATAAATGAGGACAAAACAATTATATGTATATAGAGGGCTTTACAAATGGTCCCCTTCCACCCATCTGGTTGGTGTTTGAATGGAACAGTCTATATATATATTGGTTGAATGTAAGATACAAAAGAAGTGAATTGATACAACTTGTGCCTTATTGCTAGAGCTACTGTTACCATTGGAAACCTCCAAAGGCCATACTGCTGTAATGTCTGGTCGACTTGGGGGATGTTCGTTATGATCTTAGCGGCCCGGAAACGTCTTTGAACAATCTTTGGCTAAGGGTGTTTAACAATGCTCTTGAGTACTGCCGTGAGGCCTTCCTCCAATCTGTTCCAGCTCTCATCATCATTGTGAATTCATCGTAGCTGATAAGTCCATCCTGGAAAATTCATGCCCAAAGCTATGTTTCAGTTGTAGTAAATTAAACATATCAAAATTCCCAACAATCAGAAGTTCGTGATTTTGAACCGTTAATATTATGTGATATTGTTTGCAAGAGCCCATCTTAAATGGTCCATAGGCACGGAGAGGCGGCTATTTCCCTCGGATCGGTCATGCTCCACGGGCATATTTGTAGCATGTGTGGCAGAGCTGCATATTAACTATTGCCCTTCTGCATATAAAACGTTTCAGTATAGTGAATTGAGAATTATGCTATACCTTATTCGTGTCAACATCGCGAAAGATGTCTCTGACCACTTGTTCGTCAGCTGGAGCAGCAGTATCTTCTTGCAAGGCATTTCTCAACTCATCCATCTCTATAAATCCGTTCTTGTTTTTATCAAAGTAGGTAAATGCTGCATGTAAGTGATCATCCCATCCAATCTTCTTCAGGTGAACAGAGACTGTTACAAACTCGCCACAGTCTAGGCTGCCATTTCCATTGACGTCGGCCTGCCAACGATAGCAATATTATTAGATCTTGTATAGAGACATGTATGCCAAGATAATTGAATTGGACAAAGTATAATCGCTGATTCCGCAAGAAAAAAAAAAGTTAAGACACATACTGCATCCATGAGCATTTGAACATCGGGGTCGGACACAGGATGTCCGATGTTGTGTAGGCCTTCCTTTAGCTCATCAAAGCTCAAGTTCCCGTTCTGATCAAGGTCCATCTGATGGAACATCTTCTTTATTCCAGCAAGTTCCTCAACAGGCAAGTTTTCAGCTACCACCTGCTTATTCGGGTAGTAACAGCCAAATGTTTATCAAATCCTCTCATCTATATCTATAACAATTCCATAAACTAATGATATCTGGTACTAAAACTTACTCTCAATGCTCTCTTTTTGAACTTGTTCATTGCACAGAACTGTTTCAGCCTTGCTCTGACAGTTTCTCCAAGAGGAACACAAGGGGCATGATCAGCATTTTGAAGCCACGGGTGTTCTACATATGAGTGCAAAATGTACGGTTAGTTACATCTTAAGCAAATAATGAAGCAAATGCTGAGATATGCAGTAAAATATGTTGATTATAACAATAATCATCTAACACGGAATCAGTATGAAATAAATATTCCCTCCGGTTTTTTTTAAAAGATGCAATTGATTTTGAACAACTACTATATTGCATCAGTATGAAAATCAATTGCATCTATTCAAAAAGACCAGAGGGAGTATATTGATAATCTGTTTCCTAATAGCTCAGAGCTTTTAGGTAACAATTGTTATCACACGAAGAACCTCAATATAAGTTATATTGCAATGCCAGCTCAATGCATACCGGAATTGTTTTGTGCCTGTTAAACAATAGTGGTGGAATGGGAGATATGGAACAAATACCAACAGAATATAGGCGGATATATACCAAGAACCTCTTGGGCAGTCAACCGGCTGTAGGGATTTGGGTCAAGCATGCACCTTACTAGATCCTTGGCATTTTCAGACACCTTTGGCCATGGTTCTCTTTCGAAATCAACCTCCGAACGAATGATTGATTGTGCTATTCCTTCTTCTGTTTCTGTTCCAGTCACAAATCAACTTTCAATTGTTAATTACTTGAAAAACTATATGAACTTTCAAGAGGTGCTTAATAGATACTTTTGTTTCCAATCTTTAAACATAGTTGTTTTACCTGCCCAAAATGGTGGAACCCCACAAAGCAGGATGTAAAGAATGACTCCTGCACTCCATACATCTACTTCTTGTCCATAATTCCGTCTAAGAACCTCCGGGGCCATGTAGTATGGACTCCCCACGATTTCTCTGAATCGTTCACCTGTGCAACATAATAAGTCACACCTTCTTCCTTGATAATAAAACAAGGTCAATGAAACTTAAATACACACAAACCAGGCTTGAAGGTGATAGAGAGGCCGAAATCAATAGCTTTCAGTGGCGATATCTCCTTTTCATTGGCAAACAAGAAATTCTCCGGCTTCAAGTCTCTATGGATGACCCCATGCTCGTGACACACCTTTAAATCCACAAACAAAGGTTTATTCGTGTATTCTTATTAAATTCCACATTTGTAATCATGAGTTATGTAAATTAATCAAAGGAGCATAGGAGAAGAATAACCTGGACAACTTCAATGATAGTTCTGATGACAAAGGCGGCGGCGCGCTCGGTGTAATGGCCGCGAGCAACAATGCGGTCGAATAGCTCACCGCCCTCGCAGAGCTCCATGACGAGATGCACCGCGTCGCCGTCCTCATAGGTGTCTTTAAGCCGGACAATATTAGGGTGCACCGGGAGCAGCTTCATGATCTCCACTTCCCGCCGCACATCCTCCACGTCAATCTGCGTTCGCAGTTTGCTCTTCGCTATCGTCTTACACGCGAGCTGCTCCCCCGTTTCGACGTCCGTGCACTGCCGGGTCACCCCGAACTCGCCCCTCCCCAGCTCCTTCTCGAACCGGTACCTCTTTCCGATGTCGCGCCCCGTCGGCGCATTCAGGACCGACACCGGGTGCACCGTGGCCGACCACCTCCCCTCGACCTCGATCGGCCGCGGTGCAGAGACTGAGTTGAATTTGGTCGAGAGCTTTGCCTCCGCCGGAGAAGAGCAGCAATTCCCCATCTCCTCCTCCTCCTTTCTTCCTCCAATGCCGGAGAAAGAAGGCACCGGAAGAAGAAGATAAGGCTTGAGGGTCTAATCCGCCATGAAACTTGAGAGAGGAGATGGTGATGAGGCTGGACGAGGAGGAGGAAGGGAGGGGGTTCAGTTGGGTTTCGGTTCTCCCGCCATTTTTTAAGGACGACGGTAGGTATTCCGGCTGCATTGAATTGGACGGCTGTGATCTCGCTGTAGGGAGATTTGGACGGTTGTCATGAGTCCTACAGTCTGTCTTAGTGATTTTGATTAATGTTTTTGATAATGGTCTGTATTAATGTTGAATTTGGGATTAAGGGATGGATTAACGTGTGGCCGGAATGGGTGGGTGGCCACTAATAAGCCAACCATATACTCCATCCATCCAAAATTACCTGTAATTTGGACAATTTCTAATACAGACAGGTAATTTTGGACAGAGGGAGCATCTTAGTTTTGTCTTGTGGTTAAATTAATAATGGGAGTTCTCCTACTAATTAAGTTTTTGTTTCCTACTTAATGGACTGTTTAGTCCATCTCCAATTAGCTTTTAAAAGAGATTAACAAGAGTGAACGGGACAAAAAAGATTGCTTTTGTCATGATATACTACTCCCTCAGTCCTGTTTTAGATGTTCCCTCTAAAAAAAGTTAGATTTTCATTGGATGATGGAAACTCGAGCTGCTAATGGGGGGTCGAAGAGGTCCAAAATCCACTTCAAATTGAGCATGGAGCATCTGAAAAAAGGAGTGTCTGTTTATGCAAATGTAGCATCTACATTAGGACGGAGGGATTAATTTGTGAGAAAAACAATTACAACGTGGTTTATAGAAAAAATAACTTTGGGAGATAACGCCGTCTGTGGGAATCGAACCCACGACCACGTGGTTAAAAGCCACGCGCTCTACCAGCTGAGCTAAGACGGCTTCGTTTAGAAATTAGGTGGTCTTTAAAAATAATATCGACATTTAGAAACTTTGCTCCATCAAAACTAAAAGCTCCGGAAAAAGGAGGGGAAACTCTGATAAAGCATTAAGTTTAACTAATTTTCAAATATAGAAAGACTTTATTGGATAGAGAATAGTATACTAATTAAGGTTCATTGTCGGCCATTCTAAGCATGCATATACTCTCTTCGTTCAAAATTATTGTATATATTTTAGAAATTATCTATGTTAAAAAATATTGTATACATTTGGCCTAGTCACGTCACTTCCTTCGTTCCCTCGTTTTTTCTTTTCCCCTTTCACTCTTCTTCTCCATCACGCTCCCCATCTACGTCAGGTTGTTGGGAGTCGCCACCCAAGCCTCCTTCCACACTCCCTCCTCCACTCCGAAGCCGACAGCCAAGGCCCTGGCCGCATGGAAGACCTCCCTCTCCCTGCCATTTATCACACCCTGTGGCGTGATAGGGACATCCACTGTAGCATTCATGTGTAGATGTTTTGCTTTTAATCACGCCCCAAACGGCCCTTAAATATCCAGAGTGGATTTTGGACATCCACTGTAGCATTCATGTTTTTTCCATATCCAGCTGAAACACCTCAGGTCGTGTTTCATGTTGGATATGAAAAAAACATGAATGCTATAGTGTAGCAAAACATCCACAACTTTTAATCATGCCCCAAACAGCCCCTAAGTCTCCTCCAATTTTGGAAAGAGGAAGTCAGTGATTTGGCAAAATGTACACAGTATTTTGAAACAATGAATATTTCCAAATGTACATAGTATTTTAGAACGGATGAAGTATATTTTTACTAGTACAAATATCTTATCCTAATTTACCTCCCTAAGATACTAGTTTTGCATTAGTCTGGTTGGGCACAAGGTGGGCAATGGCTGTTTGAAGTCTGTCCCACTAAGCAACCAGTAGGATTGACATCTTATCAGAAAAAACCAAGTCAAGTAGACAAGAAGCTTATCATTCTAAAAGATAATAGCTGCAGAACCACACACAAATGTGCTAGCTTAGACGAATTACTTTGACTCACATTTATCTTTACTAGTATATGAAAGAGCTTCTTATCCGAAACTCAGTGGCCACCTGGATCTCTGCAAGTCGAATATGGAATGGCAATGGGAAAGCTAGACCATCTTTTTCTGACCATACTCATGGAATTTACATTATAATCAGTTATGATTTCCACCTACCCCATCTCTGATAAGCAATTGAATTAGATGCACCTGCTCCACTATCCTTAAAACCTTAGAGTTTTTATAATGTGGAGTGGCAAGCAGACCAAAAAGCAGACAAGGTAAATGGCTCCTTTTAGTACCAGGAAAACTGCAAATGCAAATTGCAAAGTGCAAGTATTGTCATAGACACTTAAAATCTTGATTATGTAGATCTATTAGTCTCCTAATGTAGAAATCTCAAAAGACATTGAGTTGAAACTTGAAACCTTAATAACATATCTATAACAATATTAACACCAAAGAGAGCACACACATAGATATAACAAAGTGGTTATACACACACTTGTACTATATGTAGAACCTAATTGCTTTCTCCATTATAGATATGGTATAGTACCGTCATTGATCTCAAGCGAGAAACTCATGAAAGAGAGTTTCAAACTTTTCCATCTGCTCCTTCTCATGTGCACATATCTGAGCGTTCACTCCATTGGTGTTGTCTCCCACCATGCCAGGCAGAAGCACCACAATGTCATAAAAGGGCTTAGCCACAGGGCAAGTGTAGGTGGCCCTCCCCCAAGGGAAGTCCACCTCACTAAGCCCTAATTTCCACCATGAAGTCACCATGACATCCCCATGAGGGATCCCTCTGTGGAACACACTCCAGTCGATAGATGACCGAGCATACGCGTCGGTCATCCTCTTGCTACCCTCCCAGACTGCCTCCACCACCCTGTGGAACGATCCCTCCGCCAGCTCCCGGCGTGTCGCCGCCCCATAGCCATTCAGCACTGCATTGCCCGTATACGATGCCGGAAGCGGGGGCTCAAGCCTTCGGCGTATGTCGATGGCGTAGAGTACGGTGGTCTGCTTGTCGGGATTGTCGTCGGGCATAGAGAGCACCTTGCACCGCCAAATGTGGGCGGTGACAACGTTAAAGCTAGTGATGGCGGGGCCGGAGACACCGGAGAGCTTGGCCTTTTCTTTGAGGTGGGCGATGTCGTCGGTGGTGAGCTTGAAGATCTTGAATTCAAGTTTGGGTAGGGAGCCCATTTGGAGGTACTTGGGCAGTGCGTTCGGGTCGTCGAGTGCAAGGAGTTCCGAGTGGGGGAAGGAGACGACTGGCGGGGACCTAGCGGCCATGAGGAGGCGATTGTTGAAGGGCACGACGGCGAGGGGCTTGTCGGATGCAAGGGCGGCGAGGTTATCCAGGAACATCTTGACGCTGATGCCGTCAAATGTAGTGTGGCTGTTGCTACAGCCAATGGCGAATGCTCCACATTTGAATGAAGTTACCTGAAAATTAAGAGTTAAGAAAAGGTTAGCATTGCAATTTGCAAGAATGTTCTCGTGACCGAGAACCGTGAGCAACCCCGTGACCATGCTACACGGGGTGCTAAAATAGTACATACCACATAGAGATGGTAGTCAGTGTGCTGCTTTATAACCCTATATACGAGAACTGAGATACACAAAATATACACTTTTATATGCTTTTTCATGCACATTTATATGCGCCTAGACATCTGATTAGCCGAATTGTAATCTGACGGCACACGATGCCTTGGAGCATGCCAATATGTCGTGTGATCCAGGGGCACATATGAAGAGGACTCTGCATTACTAAGATGCATGAGTAATACTATTTAACAGGATCCAATTATCATTCTTATCTTAAATGCTAAGCCAACAAAAATCAGTGGCAGAGCTGTCCTAAGTGTCACACGTTTGACCATCAAGCAAAGAGTGTTCCCTTTGAAGAAAGAAAAACATCCGATTAGAAACGCAAATCAAGAAGGGATGCAGGAGGCCGGCTTCAACATCCGAAGGAGAAGACAATTTTTGGGAAGGAAAGCGGGGCCTGTGGTGATGATCTTTTGCCAAATAGGGGTTAGTTAATTGAGGGAAGTAACCTCACAATATTTCAGAAATAATGAAAAATCTTCCAAAAACTTCTAGCCCTGCACCAACTCTTGACGAAAATAGACTAGAAGTTGCTATAGTGGAGCCTTCAGGTTTGCACCTTCCCTCTTCTCAGGTGGTTCAAACAGGACAGAAATTGGTTCAACCGGAACCAATCGACTAATTTGGGTTAATTTATTAATTAATTGTGAAGACCTTGTACTTTTGCCAAAAATATAAACTCAACAACTAAGGATTTCAAGCATGGAAAGGAAGCCAAAAAAAGGCATGGAGAGGAAGTAAACACCAGAAAGTTTAATTTAGAACTTAACTCCAGTTTTCAATTAGTATTAGCATTAGAAGCATAATGATGGTTAGGTGATCATATGATTAACTCATGTGAGGTTTTGCTTTGATACTCTAAATGTGTGCTATTCATGTTGATCACGCACATTGTCATGCTTTATGTTCATTTTGAAAATCAATTGTCTATTAAAAAAGACTGGAGGGAGTAATTTGTAACATAGCAAATTATCCCAAAAAAAACCATAGCAATGCAAATGCAATCCACAGAAGTTGGTCTACGTCTATTTAAATTACCTGAACAGTAAGAAGGGGCCGGCCCTCCATCTCCTTGGCCTCTACTTTAATAACTAGCTGCCCAAAGGCAGGATTCGGGTACACCAAGTCTCCGATCTCCTCCAGCGAAAGCCCGCTGGTGGCGACGGAGAACGGCACCCCGGCCCGATTGCAGTCGATCTCCAGCCGGCCATTCTCCGGGTTAAGCTTCAGCCTACCAGCCACGAAGTCATAAGTCACCAGCAGCTTCCCAAGAGCAGCTTCGAGCATATTAGCTACTATGTCAAGTGGGAACTTAGAGTTGCTAGGGAAGAACTGTACTGTCTCCACTTCCAAGGTGAGGACCTGGTCAATGTTGGAGAGGAAGAGGGATTTCTTCTCTGTGGGCTCTGAAGGGGTGATAATGGTGGAACTGTGGACACTGACTTTCAGGTCTTGAAGGAGGGGAGATGAATTTGGAGCTTTGGTTCCCATTGTGGAAGGGAGTGCTTGTACAGGTCCAGGAGTAAACTGGCTGGATGGGGGGATTTATAGTTGCAATTATCCATAAAGATGTTAGACTCTTTTCCCTCTCCTTTGAGTTTTTTCCATATTACCTTGCGCCAACTTTGATATTCCCATATTACCAGGTTTTTCCCGTGAAATCTCATATGACCCGGAATCTGGACTTGAAGTACCTAAAATGCCCTTTCTTCTATTTTTTCGTGCTAATACTGTGCGAAGAGGCGTGTTGTGTACAACACGAAAAAAGTGTGAAGTTCTCCGGCGATATACATCGGCGACGTCACCGGCGACCGGCGAGTTCGAGTGGCGATTCAACCGGCGGAATACACGGATTTTGACGAGCCTATTCGCGTCCCCCATCTCGATATCGAGCTGCCCCCCTGCTGGATTTTGACGACACGACTGAGGGAGAGTGCACAAAGGCGGCGATTTGAAGCGCATACGTCGGTATTTCTGATCTTCAACCTTCTGAGCTCCCCCGCGGCTCCCTCCGCCTGCATGCAACCGGTGGATTGACCAATTGAGCTTCGGTTGACGGCGAGGAAGATTGTGAAAGGCACCTATGAGGAAATACACACATACACACGACTAAACTGCGGTAAGTTACAACAATCCTTACTGATTTTAGTTTCATAAGGTCCGACATTTGAATTTTAAATTTTTACTATGAACTATAAAGTCGTGTCTGTAAAATACACGACTTTCTATTTAGTCATGTATGCGACAACACGACTTTTATATTTTCGTGTTTCACCGAGGAGACTTTTCTACTGACCACTATACCTCACTCCTTGCAGATGGATAAAAAAAAGAGATGAGTCTATGGAGGAAATACCATCGGAAGAGGAGGAGGATCATGATTTTGTCTTGGCACCTCGACAACGAAATCAGAGGGGCAGGAAAAGGAAGGCTCCGACGGACCGACCAGTGAAGAGAATATATAATGCGCGACCGGCGCTAAAGACGTGTTGTCAACCGGGAGCGATGAAAAAGTGTGCGGCCCTCCTACAGCGTCACCAAAGATGTGCCCAAGTGATCAAAGATGCTGGTTTCGCTGTCATTTTTGAAGGTGAGGACGTAGTTGTATTTCGGAACCTCCTCGACCATTTGGTCAGGTACTGAGATGAGTCGGCGAAGGTCTTCAATATCAAGGGCAGGACGCTACATTTCACAGAGAAAGAAGTTGCGCTTATCACCGGATTGCCCGCAAAGGGCGAAAGAGTTGAGGTCCTCCCCTCCTTGACACGCCGACCGGAAGGTCAATTCTTCATAAAGCACTTCGCCGCGAGGAGAGCGAAAATTCCACACATTGAGGAAATCATAGACAAGCTTAGCGCGGGTGAACTGAAGATGGAAGAGGAGGACATTGCGAGGATGATCATCTGCCTCCTCTTCTGCACGGTGCTGTTTCCACACAGCACTAGAGCGGTTCATCCCTCTTTGTACCGTTACATTGACGACCTCCCAAGATTGAGGTCATACAATTGGGTTGGGGCTATACATAAGATGTTGGTTTCTGGTATAACCCTTATCAACAGACTAGTGGGTGCGAGATCGCAAGGAGAGTGCCTGGGCGGTGGATGCCTAAATGGCGCCGCATATGTCCTTCAGGTATGTAGCATTCATAGTCTTCTTTACAGGCGTACAATTCGGTAGAAGTTAATATGCGTTATACAAGAATTTGACTACATCCTAAGTGAAGAATGGTGGGGGCTGAGGTAAGCCAGAGCGGCGTACATGCGATGTCTCGTTCGTAGTCAGTTTGCCTTGTTGAGGAAGTGTTCGTTTCCCGCGCATCCGATTTTCTTTCGGAACCGGGCTGTTGGTGCACTTTGTACGGTTGTGATCGGCTTCACGACAATTCCCACATTTCGAACTTGTCCTTGCAGGTGGCTCGGGCTGTGACTCAATTCTCTTTGTCTTTCTCCTGCCCTTCTTTGGAGCTTCAACCATGGGCGGTTCGCATTTAAATAAAACCCCGTAATTCCCCCACTGACTTCTGTCTAAAGTAGGAAAGACTACTTCTTCGTACGTGCTGCGGTACGTACTTGCGCAGTACCACTTCTCACAATATTCTACCGCTTCCAAACTCCTCTCATCAATACATGCCATGGTGTGCTTACATGGAAGTCCTATGCTCTGGAAGAAGCCACATGTGCATGTTCTATTCGTAAGGTCAACAACATCCTGATGCGAAAACATGAACAACATCAGTGTCTTCCAAGAATACTCGTGTCGTCGAAGACACGACTGTATGACTAGCCGTGCATGCGACGACACGACTGTATAACTAGTCGTGTATTCGTCGACACGACTTTGTTATAGTCGTATCTTATAGAAAACGAATTTATGCTTACCACATGGTATAAAGATGTCACTTCAAACTGCCGTAATGATAGCGGTTGAACTCGAACTGTTCCAGCACTCTAATTCCTCATCTGATTGATATGATTCTGTGCATATTTTGTTAACGGAGTCGGTAGCTTGTCTGCTTCTATTCGGTGTCTCTGAAAATGGACGCTTGTGGTCGCCCGCGTTTGCTCGATCAACCGAGTGATTGGCCAAAACCTTGCCTTTAGAAGCGTATTATTTACACTTTCTGATGCGTTCGACATGAGAGTGCCGTACCTTTTACCGGATATTCTACGTTCGCCCAATGTATTTTCGGAATATTGTCAACATATTTCCAGGCCGCCTCATTGTGTTCCTTCATCGTCTCCATGGTTGCATCGAATTCTGGTCTCCTGAAGCATTTTGCAGCTCGGAATAGAAGTTCCTTCAGGTACTTATCCTTCCAAGTATTAAGCATATTTGCGGCCATATGCCTTAGGCAAAACCCATGGTGAGCCTCGGGAAAGACATCGGCGACCGCTCTCAGAAGGCCCTTCTGTCTATCAGAGACAATAGTGTCCAGGGAGGCCGGGGGGTCCGTAAAGAGAAAACATTTTAGTAAGGTGAGGAACCACGTCCTGTACAAGTGAGAGACAAGCATATTAAACACAGAATGCTTCAGGTTGTTATAAGGTCGTGTATAAACAAAATACGACTGTATGAGTAGTCGTGTTTTCGAAGACACGAATGTGTGCCCAGTCGTGTCGTTCAAAACACGACTGTTAGAATAGTCGTCTTTCCTGCTTCTATACTTTCCACATTTTGATATTCTCTTTATCAACAATTGCATATGCAAGACACATTAATTGTTGATTGCCGTCGATTGCTGTAGCAACCAATAATTCTCTAGGGTACTTTCCTTTTAGGAATGTTCCATCAAGCGTGAGCAACGGTCTCAATGTTCTTCGGAATGTTCTTGCGACCGGGCCGAACATCCAAAACACACGTCTGAAGTCGTAGCCAGCTAACTCAATTGGGATATCAGGTATATCAGCTGATCTTTCTATGACCACATGTGTACCTGCGTTAGACCACTCTAATTCCCTTCTGTAATGTGGCAAAATACGATATGCGTCTTCAGGGTTGCCATCGATCAATCGGATCAATTCCTCTTTCACCCTCCATGCCCTTTTATAGTTGACTGTCACGCCCCAATGCTTCTCAATATATTGTTGGACATTTGAGATTTTTATGGAGTTTGAATCCTTATGGAGGCCATGACACTTACTCGCAATCCAGAGGTGAGAAGCCAATGGATGATCTTTCGAACTTAGAGAAGTGTCACATGTATGTCGTTCTTCCCTCCTTGTTACGCTGACTCCATCAAGTCTGTTCGACGCTCGTATGTACCACTTGCACCCCGAGACCTTGCACGTTGCAGCGAATATGTCCTTGCTCTCATCCGCTACTTTGAACATGAACTTCCTCTTGATTGCCAGATCAGTTAGAACCATCTTGAACTGCTTGATGCTTTCGAATCTAGCCCCTAAGGTAAGTTGTGCCTCGTAGTCTTCTACTTGCAAACTTTCGGTCAACATCGTCTCCTCTTCACAATGTTTTGAAGGACCAGCCTGTGCAGAATAGGTACCCCAATCCCAACCACCATCACCCTCAATATTGAGATACTCATCATCCTCCGACGCGACAAATTTCCCTTTACATGTGTCTCCTGCCGTGGGACCTCTAGAAGTCGATGTTCCCGTGTGATCTGGCTGGCTGAAATGTGGTACTGTAAGAGGCTCATCCCACTCATCTGCAGACCACGGTAATTCATCTTCATCCAACAATTCTTCTTCATCTGGACTCGAATCTTCATCTTCATCTTCTTCTTCATCTTCACCTTCACCTTCTTCTCCATCTCCCAAACTGCGGGAAAAAAGATGTATGAATGGACTTGAGAAAACGATAGCACGTAGTGAAGTCGTGTCTTATGCAACACGAATTGATTTGTAGTCGTGTATTATGAAACACGACTATGTATATAGTCGTGTTGCATACGGCACGACAAAATTTTTAGTTGTGTACTATTATAGTCGACTATAATAGCACACGACTTGCCTGTATCCGCGCCTTAGAAATCTCACCTCGCATAGTCTCCATCTCTTCCTCCTTCGACTGCTGATGCGGGTGTCTTATTGCACGGGCTGGACGGCCTCTCCGGCGGTGTCTTACTGGCCTGCCTCACTTCTGCCTCTGGTAGCCTCTCCTCCTCCTTATTTGCATTGGCATTTATTTCCTTATTGAGAGTCGAAGTCTCCATGTTATTGCCCGTAGAAGTCCACTCCACGTACAGGCGGAGTAGTCCATTTGTGCCTTGCTTGCTCTTGTGAAGTATAAATATTGACTCCACGTCTTTATCGTCTTCAAGGAGAAATGTGTATTCAGAGTCAACATGATATGACAAAGTTAATGTACCAGATGTAGACTTAAGCGGTAATCTTTCTTCCACTTGCTGCAACAGTTCCAGGTACTTTACTCGTGTATCTATAGGCAGGTGCTTCCGTTTCCCGCCCACGTACTTATCAGAATTTGTAAAAACTCCATCGTAGTGTAAACAAAGAACTATCTTCTCCATCCGTACCTGCCATTTAAATACCGAAATAAGTTAAAAAACCGTGAGACACGATATATTAAAAACCGTATATGAGTGAAAAGCAACGTCTATGAGTCGTGTTTCATCAAACACGACTATTATTACAGTCGTGTTGTCGAATACACGACTGTAACAATAGTTGAAAACTTGCTAAGTTTTCAACTTTCTTCTCTGGAACCAACTTTCATGATAAAAATCGTCGTATTTGAACTTCACCTACGAGTTTTTCGATGTACGTTGCCTCCGTTGAAGTTGTTTTCCAATACCCGATCTTTCCCGCTCGTTTTTCCACTTTTTTCCGCGAAGATGACCTTTCCGGAGTTCGACGGCGCCGGCGCCGGTGATGATATGGGTGGAGAGGCCGGACGGAACGCCTTCTTCTCCGACTAACGGGAGCTTCTCCGGGTAGTCGCTCCCATTCCGGGTAATATGGAAAAACGAAGAGTGGGTGGCTTATACCTAAACCTAAGGGCATTTTGGGTACTTTCCGGGTCGTATGGAAGAAAGAAAGTGATTCCGGGTAATATGAGAAACCCGTATTTGGCACCAGGTCACACGTAAAAAGCACTTGGAGTAGATTAAAAGGCCTTGGAGTGCATTCATTTGATCTACAAAAGGTTTTCACCTAGGCTTTGAGATCAGCTTAATGATGGGCAAGCTATAAGACAGGCTTATGGCCAATAAGCTGGTCTGATTGGAAGATATGAATGAATCCTTCTATGAAAAGAATGCACCAAGAGAATGTTATGAGCAGATTGAGGCTCTTCTATATATCAGGTTTTGGTGGTATTGACACTTCGGAATTAAAGAGGTGGTTCACTACTTCTTTGATTATGCTAACAGTATAGTTCAAGAATCAATTCCCTATGTTAGCTTGTTTTGTAAAAGTGCTGCACAGACCAAAGGTTTCATTATTGAAGGGCTTTCCTTCCCCGGCCGGGTGGCTCTTATTTAGGCTTATGATATGGCTAAAATAGTAGAAATTGTGCTATATTGCTTGAGTTAACAGTACTTGATACAATATCAATATGATGATGGCATTGGTAGATTCTGCAATAATGGTAATTGGTAAATTCAAACAGCTAGCATACTGCATACTGGCTGCAGTCATGGGATTTAAGTGTAGTTCCTGCCCTATGTTTCTGAATTTTTTCATAAAGGAGGTCTGCTCCATTAAATCGCTCATGGAATTGGTAGGTGAGGCATCAATATATATCTCCGCCTGCCATGAGAACTCGACGTGTGGTGTTGGGAATTTATCTAAAAGGCAACATCATCTGCCATGGGAGGACGTCAATCATTAAGATCAGAATACAAATGTGGGTGGGTAGAGAATTTATGGCCTATGTACTATTTGACTGTATTGCGTTTTTTTTTTACTGTCTCAGTGTCTTGCTAGCCCATCGGCAAACGCCTTAGCCTTACGCATGTTACAATCTCATAAGAAATTGGTATAGATATGTACCAATTTACCTAGGGAACCCAACAGTTAGCAGCAATGTGAGTTGCCAATAGTTATTATCTTCTTTACATGTCTGGATGGATGGAGCACGCCCGAATCAAAACCTAGGACCACATTCTCGACAAGGAGAGACCTTATCAAGTACATTCTGGGTTGGCAGTATACACGTTTGTTAACTGTAGAAGTACATAAGATGTTCCCTACTTGGGGGTTTTATTAGCAAACTACTCACTAAGAAGTACAACCTTGGAAGTCATGAACAAGAGTATACTCTCTTCATTTTTCTTTGGTAAAATTGAACAAGAACATGGGGCAACCTATCCAACGACATTTAATCAATATAACCCAACTCAAAAGTATCCAGCAACATGGAGTAGTATTCATCAAGGGCAAAATTTGCAAGAAAAAACAAAGACCAAATAGTTTGCCAATAGATATGAGCAAGGTGGATAATGAAGGATTTAAATGCATGCATATTTGTGGGTGACCGTGATATCTCTTTCAGCTTAAACATGCCTTTCTTATCTAATTTGTTGCTTTCTATAATTCTACATCTGCGGGCAGATCTCTTTCTCTTTCATTGGTCCACGTAAAACTAAAAACGCATGCTGACCACACTGTCTTGAAGCAGTGAAACCAACCTTGTTAATTTGGGAGTACGGCGACAGCCCGTGCTACGATGAAGGCGACGGGGGTGGGGCATCTGGGGTTGGAGACAACGGCGAATATTCCAAGGGGAATTTGGTGCGGCGGTGTGGGTTTCCTGGTTGTAAGTCGAGGGTAATGGCTTTAACCAAATATTGCCATTCGCATGTCCTTTCCGATAGGAAGCAGCAGCTCTACAAGCCCTGCATGCATGTTTCTTTGTTGTTTTATTTTATTATAGCTCTCTAGTGTTTAAGGTTTAGGGAGCTGAAGCTCTTTGTTGTTTCTTTCGCTTCTCCGTTTCGTATGCGTATTGCTTAATTTTTGGAGCGAAATTATTCTAGTGGAGTTTTAAGAATGGAATTTATTCTCTGGACCTAGCTAATCATGATGATTGGTAGTTGATTTCATGTTAGATTTGTTCATCAATTTGTTTGTGCACATATTAATTGTAGTTTTATTTAGGTTCGGCTTCGAGTATAGCAGTAGGATGGTTGCATTCCATATTTGCACTGGTTTGCAATACCCTTTTGTTACAGTTCGGAGGATTGACGTTTCTGAAGCATGCTTGTGTAGACTTCAGTATGATCTGATTTCCCATTAGAAAACAATGCCTAAAGTTTCTTTTCGAAAGAGCTAGCTGAAGAAAAAGGTTACTCCCGAGTCTTTAGAAAATTGCTGTAAATAGTGCATTATTCCGTTTGCTAGATGGTTTGATAGTTGTTAGTTGGTTAGAGGGGAGAAACAAGGACAAAATATTTTGCACCTGTGCAGGGGCTTTTCCTATTAATTGTGGAAGAAGAGAGCTGCAATTAAACTTTCTCTATCTATCTTAATATAGAATATATAAGCGCCTTAGTGTCAGTTGCTACTCTTCGTGCACCGGTCTTGCCTCTGTATTAGCATCTAGATTATGAGTGACTTCCAAAATTATAGTAGTATTGTTGCGTGCTTACTATGGTTCATGATATAGATATGTTTTCATTGACAAAGGGCCAACTTTACGTTTTTCGCAACATTGTTGTCAAAAAGCTCTTTGAATGGTCATGGATTTGTATATACAATATTGAACAATATAAAACTGAAAGTAATTGCAGACAGTAGAAATTCAATTCTCAATAATTGTTTGATACAATTTGTAGAGATCAACGATCTCACAATTTATAGAGAAATATAAGAAACTGATACTAAGAAATTACAGAAAGCAGTTCTATACAGTTATGATCTAATGGCTATAAAATAAGACACATGAAGGGTGTAGATGTGCTGCAGTTGGAGAAGAAGGTGATTCTGATCACACGATCTGTTGATGTTTATACCCTCCCGCAAGCTAAAGGTGGTGGAAGCAGCTGAAGTTTGTCACGTAGCTTGGTGAATTGACTTGAATGGAGGCTCTTTGTGAAAATGTCTGCAAGCTGATCTTGGGATTGAATGTAGTGTAATTGTAGGAACTTGTTTTGTAATCTTTCACTCACAAAATGATGGTCCAGCTCAATATGTTTGCTGCGAGTGTGAAGAACTGGATTGTTGGCTAGATAAGTAGCGCTGAGAATGTCACAATGAAGAATAGGAGTGGCTTGTAAGAAAAGACCAATCTCACGGAGTAGAAATTCAAGCCATATAAGATCAGTAGATGTTGTAGATAGTGCACAATATTCTGCCTCTGTGCTTGACTTGGACACACTTGGTTAATTTTTAGCAGTCTATGAGATTAAATTGTAGCCAAGAAAAATACATGATCCTGTTGTAGATCGGCGGTCGCCCGGATCACCTGCCCAATCTAAATAAGAATAAGCGGTGAGAAGGAGAGAAGATGGGGAGATGGTGAGGCCATGATCAATAGTTCCCTTGACATAGCGTAGGATATGCTTAGCGGCAATGAGATCGTGATTGGTTGGTTGCTACATTTTCTGGCAAACACAATTGACACTGTAGGAGATATCCAGCCTTGTGAAGGTGAGGTACTGCAGACTACCAACAAGTTGCCGATATTCTGTCGGATTAGATAGGAAGGTGAGTGGAATTTTTGGAGGCTTGAGGCTACAAGGAGTTGCACATGGTTTGGATGATTCAAAGCAGAGCAAGTTCGAGAAGTGAGTGTGAATACTTGGATTGCATTAGATGAAGTCCTTCTGATGTTTTGGAAACTTCAATACCCAAAAAGAAGTGTATCACGCCGAGATCCTGCAATAAGAACTTGCTGCTGAGACTAGAGAGAAGGGATGTGATGATAATGTTATTGCTTCATCCACATAAATGAGGATAAGCACAATACCATCTGCAGAATGATGAATAAACAAAGAAGTGTCAGCTCGGCAGGAGTGAAATCCAAGTTGGT